>OY987255.1:11874654-13124654 GCA_963920725.1 Rhamphomyia laevipes | reverse complement strand
TTAGCTATGTAACATGGCAAATCGTTCTCATGTAAAATGGTAACTGGTAAATCGTTCTAATGTAAATTGTTAAATCATTTTTGCATGTCTGTTGGGTATAAATATTAGCAACTAAAATAATTTCAATTCAATATTTTCTTCCTTTATATTCTAAGTTTGTTTATTTTCTAATCAAAATAGGTAAATAAACAAAGTGCAAAATTCTGCAACAAATTTTATCTCAAAAACTTATCTGAAGAGAAATTGTTTGTTGTTTGTATCTATACACATTTATAATACAGTTTTTAAAATTTAGAACAAAGTTTAAAGCTGTTAATGGATTTCAACAAGAATATAAAAATCAAGGAAATTTTCAACGATTTAAAATTTTCTCGTAGAATTAAATATAAGAAAAATTGTAATTTTAAATCTTTAATGCAAGTTTTTTTTCGTACTTGCAATCGAGAATTTAATTGGAAAAATATTTGTATAATTATAAAATGTACACTAGAATTATACAAAAGAATAAAATAAATAAATATTTCATTAAAACTTTATATAACAATAAATTAATTTCGTTAATAATATCGAGAAGATTTTTCAAGGACATACCAGTTTATTTATGAAGATCATTGCCACTCAAACCAAGCATCTTCTTTCAAAGTTTTTTTTGTTAACTTAAGATCTGAAGAAAACATAAATTTTTGTTTGACGCATCAACACGCAGAATCTATTCTCTCATCATTTATGTTGCAAAACTTGAACTATAATTTTAAGAAAAAAAAAATATTGGTCAATTGATGCGTAACGAGTAACGTTAACAAATTGATACCAAGAAAATTAATTGGAAATATATTAACTTGTTTTCTTAATGTCTTTTGAGATAGTGTTCGATATTAAAATCCCTAATTAAAACATATTTTATACATAATATCAATTTAGACAAAGTAACTTTTTGTCCAGTTAATGTTTTTATCGATTTTATTTTAACGTAATTACGATGGTAAGAAATTAGTTTACCATTTTCATTGAATTTGGTTTCCAATATTTTTCTTTTCAACATTCGTCACACAAAACACCTAATCCACTAAGACAAGGAATTGCTTTATAAATGAACAAGGCGACATTCATATAGTGTGTCCTATAGCAAGTCTTATAGTATTAAATATTAACTGGAATTGCTATAGTACACAGAATTCTCAGAAAGTATGCGGTCGGTAAGGTTAATATTTACCTGAAGTAGTGTAAATATTAACCTTGTATACGATATGAGGAGGAGGAAGATTTAGGGGAGAACCTTCTGTGACACTGTCTGTCCCTCGGTCAAACTAAGAAGGTTCAGGATTTTGTAAAAATTCTTCGTGGTTACTTTGGAGGAAGCAGGCAGAATAAGTTCGACTAAAGTAATTAAGTTTATTAGGGAATTTGGGTGGTTCAAAGCAACTTGACACCCATTAAAACTAACGAATCTTCTTCTGCCTTGTATTTAAACTATTATTTATTTATTTTAGTCAAAATGTATACTTAGAAAAACTAAACTTTATTAAATTGTCTATCTTCGTATTTAGAATTAGTTTTAGTTTTAAGTTAATTTAATTGTTAATTATTGTTAGTTTCTTAGTAAATCTATTAATTTTAGATATTTCTACCATAAAAAATTAAAAGACGTAACGAAGATTTTTATTTATGATAAAAATTTCAACTATTTTAACTATCACCAACTTTTTATAAATAACGTGGGTAGATTGAAGAATGTAATTTTGTCAACTGATCAAGGTTAAATTACGCATCTTTTATAAATTTTTCAATAAATCATAAATTTCTGTCATTCGTCATTATTTCAATGAGATTGGGAGTATACAAAATAAATAACAACTTGTAATTATTTGTCAATAATTTTATAAAGAACTAATTAAATTGTTGAATTAGAGAAAAATTGCTAGCTTAGGGGTAACGTGAAAATCGGATTTTGTTACGCTTTTTGAACAATTCAGGAATGCTTACAAATTTTCAAACAACCTTTAAAAGATAAGGAATATATTTTACATAAGGGACCCATTGAAGTTATTAAATACAAACTACTATGTTTATTAGGATTTTGTTATTTTTTCACTTTTGGTATCGCCACTCTCGAAAAGGTTACAATAAGATAATTATTTTGAGCAAAATCAATTTTTCGATTATTCTTTCGATCATAACTCCTCGTAATTATGTTTGTTAACATTATGAAGATATAATAATTGAATGTTCATTTTGTAAATTTTATGTGTGTAAACAATTATTACAAATTTTTAATATTTTTTTTTTGGGTAAGACTTAATGGTAATTTTGTTACAATCTCGAAAGGTTCCATCATTTATCAATGTTAAAGGAATAATTTTTATAATAAGGAAATAAATATTCAAAAAAAAATTTCGGTACCGCAATAATGATAAACAGTTTTTGTAATCGAAAATCAAATACTTCAGATTAAATACTGAATTATTAATAATTACATTTGCAACAAAAAAACAATTATTTAAATAAAATAACTTAAATTTCAGATGTAATAGTGTTAAATCATTTTTTGTGGATGACAGAGTTGTAGGTAGGATGATATTTGAAAATGTTTAGAGACAAAATTAAATTTTTAATTAAGATTTTTTTTATATGGTTATCAGAATAGCAAATCTTTTAAATTAATTATCAAATATTAATTTGGTAAGAATTATTTATTATTATTTATAATTGATTTGAATTTTATAGTAATGACTTCATTTTTAATTTGTTTGTCTGCGTATGTAATTAACTATAAAGACACTTTCTAGGCATTACCATATTTGAACTATAGCTTAATATTTTTACTACATTTATTATTATCTATAAAACTTACTGAAACAAATGGTATTCAAAGAAATCTCCACTGACCTCAATCCTTCAACCATAAGGATGGAACAATTTACCCTTAGACAATAAAGATTGAATAATTTCCTTTCAATAGTGAAAATCTATTTCTGTTCATCAAGGCTTTCAGGTTTTTCGGCTTGAAAAACCTAATTGTTGCATTGCTACAGAAGAGTAACAAAAATAACAAAATAAAAACCACTTAATTAAGAGGTGAAAAACATAAATTTGTATTAACTAAATTTCGATAAGAACTATAATATTTTATCGAATTCAGAATATAAACGAAACGTGTTTAAATACCGACATGGACTAAAGAAATCTTTTTTTTTTTTTTAATTTTAAGTTTATATTACTTAAAAGTGATATTTAATAATAATTATTTAAGTAACTCTGATATTTCAGTAGTTGCTTTATAACATTATTAATAAAATTATTAAAATTTACCAAGAAGTGATCGTATACGAAGGACAAGAAAACTATTGACCTGTAAACACATAATTAAATAAAAAAAATAAGGAAAATTTATTAATATTTTTATCGAAACAAAAAATCCTTAATTCTATTAATATAAACTTTAAATTAAGAAGTTTGGTTTTTTTTTTGTTTAATTCTCTGGCGCTCGTTTTAGAAAAACAAGTCTAGATAAAAATTTATAATTTCAATTTGAAATAAATCCAGAATACTTATAAAAAAAATACAAAAAAGAATATAATTTGTAGCATAAACAGGGTCGAACTGATTTTATTAGCACCATTTCTATTTAAACGAAATAATTTAATAAGAAGAAATTTTGATAAATTTGTAAATAATTAAAAATAACTCACACTGCAGGACAAAAACTGTCGTTAACTTTCTGAAAACAGTGAAATATCAAAACTTACCTTGTGCACCTGGTAATATTTCAGCAATTAAGTTATTAAAATATTGATGTAAATTTTAACTATTACTTTTTATATTATATAAGTTTTGTGGTGAATGATTAAGTTAAAAGTTCCTCAAATATCAACTTTGCAACAAATTAGCAGTGATTTTTAGAATGTTACGAAATAACATGTCAGAGTAACGAAACTTTTCTACGATATCTGATATACAAAATTAGTTAAAATTAATTACAGTGGACCACCTCTTGTGATACTGTCTATCCCTCGGTTTAACTAAGTAGCTTCGAGATTTTGCAAAAATTCTTCATGGATAACATGAAGGAAGCAGGCGGGATAAGTCCGACTAAAGTAATTAAGTTTATTAGAAAATTAGGATGGTAAGCAACTTCATACCCTTTGCAACTTTGCAACAAATTAGAAGTAATTTTAAGAATTGTTACGAAATAACATGTCAGAGTATCGAAAATTTTCTACGATATCTAATATACATACTTATTTTAAATTAACTACAGACATCGTGAATTAGTTGGTGTCCACAAATTCGGAAATCCTTTGATATTAAATAAACACTGCCTCACTTACACGACATAAAACAATTAATATTTAAATTATATATCGTTATTTGTAATTTAAGAATTTCGAATACAACTCTGTCTTTTAAATATATAGGGCTCAAGATATATTCTTTTTCTCTAGTTTTCTTACATATATATAAGTATTATTATAAGTATAGTAAACATTATTTGTTAAACAATATTGGAGACATCTGTCCGCCTCATCTTTTATATAAATTTTGTAGCATGTTCTCAGAATTTCAGATGTTATTCAAGAGCAGTCAGTGATAGTACACTACATTAAGTTTAAAATATCATAATTATAATATAATAAAAATTTTGTGGTAGTTTTTTATTAAAAGAGGTTGCTCGCTTAAGTTTTTTGTTTTGTTTATTTGGAATAATAATTATACAAAAAGAAAAAAAAATTAAATTAAATAAAAAAAACATTTAACATGAAATCTGCAATATTTTCAGTGTTATTGATGGTAAATTTGAATTATTTTAAAGATATTATTTAAATTAGTGTTGTGTGATTAATATATAATTCTAATTGGTTTTAAATAATCTATGAAAAAAAAAATTGGGTTTATGTTTATTGAATATTTAAAAAAAAAATAGTGGCAATAAATTAAAAATTTGCTCAAATAGAAAGTTGATTTAGTTTATACATAATTTTGTAGATATATGAATATTTTTAATAGTACCTGTCTAAAAACTAAGCTAGAAAGCTTATTATAAATTAGAATTGAATTTTAAGATAGTCAAGTTTTACCATAATTAATTGCCTTATTGCCTATCAATATAATTCAATGAACTTTCATTATCTTTATTTATATTCTATATACGAGTTTACAATTATTACTAATTACTATACTTAATAAATAGTTTTCTTAATTTTCTTAATTGAATTCTGCATACCATCTCACAGTAACTAAATTTTTACATAAAACTAAATTACTTTTAAATTCGTTATTTAAAATAAATGAAGAATAAATAATTAAGTATTTATTTTGGATCATTAATTATTCCTATCACTTATATAGTAATAATAGTAATATTTATTATTCTTAAGACCGAGGCGAGGAGTGGTTTAAAAGCATAAGTAAATATTTTGATAATTTTGTCTATTTAGAATAGTTTAATATTCTTCCTAAATCTGTAAATCCATTAATTTAAGTCAGAAAAAATTATGAAAAAAGAAATTTTTACAATTTTAAAATTCTTAAAATATTTTGTAATTTGGAATAGAATTTTTGTCATATTAACATAAATTATTAAAAATTACAAAAAATAATTATATTCTTTGAAAAAATGAAGGAATTTGGTAAATAGATTTCTGTAAGCTAAATTTTTTATTAAAATAATGAATATGTAATCAATATTCATCTAATTAAAATGGATAGTTAATTGCAATTTTGATATTTAATTATGTCCTTACAATGGATTAATAATAAACTATTTAGGTGTTAATAATTACTCTACCATGACATAAACATTTTATTTCTTTATAATGAAATTTGATATTACAGTATATTTTAAATATTTTAAATAAAATATGAATATTTTCTTTTTTCAAGTCCTTCTGCAGTTCATGGAAATATCTTCATAAAAAATCTTTACCAAAACAACAGTTTTCATATAAAATTTCGATCATGATATTATATTTTATTAAATTTCCGACAGTCTGCTTTTGATTGATAATACCTTTTGGCTAGACTTCTTCAATTTTCGTTCAATGTGAAGAATTTGAAGGTCTTTTCGATTAATTTTATGTAAAGTCACGAATATTCTTATGAATAAATCACTTAACGAGTTATCAATTGGTAAAAGCATATTCAATTTTATCACTAAAAATAATTTCTTAAAGCTTAACTTAACTCTAGAAAAATAATTTAGATATGTAATAAATAAGTTAAGTAGGATGGAATCAATTTTACTCTTCATTAAACAATTCTTTGATAAATATCTGTAATTCATGTATTTCAAAATTAGATATATATAAAAATAATGTTCACAAATTTTCAATGAATTCTAATGAATTTCAATTAAAATCTTATTACATTGTTGTTGATTATTTTCTAATGAAAATTATTAAAATTCAATCAAGATTTAAATAAAATTAATTGAAATTTGACACATTTTTTGTATATTATATACATATAAATAAATAATTTGAATTATTGACGCACCTAGCATTAATAATATGCTTTAGTGATTTAAATTTCATATTTTTTCTTCATAATTTTTAATTGAATCAGAATTGTGCGGTTCTTAAACATATCCAATTTCATAAAAGTCTTCCGTCTTAGATAAAATTTCAATTATAAATTTAAAAACTAGGAAATAATTGCACATTAAAAAATATTTTATTTCAATAAAAAAAAAAAAACAATTTCATTGTAGGTGATGCCATCTGTGATTCTTGGTATTGAGAATATTTTTAGTTTAGATGTAACACCAGAAGAAGCACAAAAAATGATTTCTCAACAAAAATTAAATGTTGATTATGCACAGAAAATTGGTGAAAATCCAATATCAATTGAAAATAAAAATTCACATGGTGATGTTATCTATCAAGGCCGAGTACTTGATAATCCATCCGATTATATTGAAGAACATTATTTAGCAAATCAACATCATGGACAAGATGGTCTTGGCCGTTATTTATTCCATTATGAAGATTGGAATCAAGGTCGAATGGAAGCAAAAAATTCAAATGGTGAAATTCGTGGTCAATACAAATATAAAAATCCGGATAATGATGATGATATTATTGTTAATTATTGGGCAGATAGTTTAGGTTTTCATCATGAAGATAATTTACCAAAAACAATTCTTCAACCAATTACTGATGAACCAGCCGTACAAGCTGCTAAAGAAGAACATTTACGTTTATGGAATATTGCTGCCGAAGCAGCTAATGCAAATCCGGATCCAATGAGTGATGTATATAATCGTTTAGCAAATCAATATGATGAACATCAAGCACAATTAGAACAGGCAAATGAAATTGTTAGCCGGACTAGTGAAGCAGCAAAAATTGAACGTACTGAACCGAAAGTATATTGGGAACCAAGTCCAAATGATATAACAAGTGAACCACGTGGATTTTTCTATAGTTTTGAATATCCTGTTAAATTGTTGCATAACAAAAAGGAAAATGAAAGTTTAAGGAAAATTAAAAGAGATTCAAAAATCGAAGGAAACATCGATGGACAATTTATTCAGCAGGAAAAGCTGGTTGATGGTCAAGTTAATGTAAAAACTGTTAATATTGAAGAAAATATTCAAGATGATAGAGTTTCTGCTGTTCATGATGTACAAATTCCAAGATTACCGATAGTAAAACGAGAATTAATTTCAATTGAAAAGGAAAATACTAAAGCAGATACTGAAACTAAACTTAACATTGATGATGTTAATGTTGAAGTGTCCAAAACCAGCGCCGTTGATGACGTTCAAGTGCCCAAACACAAATGAAATAAAAAATACTAACGAGATAAAAAAATGCTTTTAATCTGCCTTTAATCTTTTTACTTGTATATGTTTCTTTAGGTTAAGATAAAAATTAACAAAAATTAAGAATAAAATAAAAAATTATTATTAATTTTAATGTAATTTTATTTAAAAAAAAAAATTAAATTTGAATTGTACAAAAAAAAATGTACTTAAAAAACAGGAATTATACATCCACCTGGCCTCAACAACGATAGTCGAATTCTTATTGCTGTGGCGGAAATTGAAAAAGTGGAAATATCTCAAACATCTCAAATCAAAGATAAAGTAGATCGATGCCCTTTTAAATTTTAGTATGTTCAGTGTGTCTTGTGTCCTAATTACCATTTTATATAATAAACATTCCTGATGTTCTATAGAACTTCGTATTTTGTACGAACACAATCACAGTTTAAGAGTTTCGACACGCAAATTTAAAAAATAAAAACGAAATTAATTACATATTAGTTGAAGCTTGTAACGTAACTATAAATACTACACAAAATTCAAAATCAGATTTATTAATAGCTAATCAGTTCAGTTCTATGAAAATTGTACCTTTCCATTTATAAACTGCTTAGAGGGCACCTTCGTACACCGAAGTAGTTTGATTATGCAGTTTATTAGTACATAATTATAAATTTTCTAAATTTTTGTATTTATTATCAGTAACTTTTAAATTCGCTACGCTTTGTATAATTTTTTTACACCAAATACTATGGACTTTGACCTTGACTTGATAGATAGAGAGATCATTTTCTTGCCAGAAAACTGACTAATCCAGAATTATATTTTTTTTTATCAGACATATTATTACAACCTCCGAACAATTTGGTTGCATAATTTTGATATTTAAGATACAATGTTTCATCCTTGATTTTAAATGAATCGATAAGGTTAGTACCATTTGTTAGTACCAGTGGTAATATCAAATTACACAAAATCCAAAACGTTTAAGTAGTTTTTCAAATATTTATTAAACTAATAACACCATCTAGATATAAATAGGCAACTTCTTAGGCTGATAAAAAAGTATTAAAGTTAATATTATGTAAAAACCGTCTGCAATATAAACATAACCTGAAAAAATATATTTTCTCCTACCGGCAAAACGTAATACTTTTGTTATTCCAGTTTGTGTTCTGATACTGGATTATTATTATATACATATATATTCAAGAATATTCTAGAATATAATTTTGAAATAATAAAATATAATAAAATATTATAGCTAATAATATATTAATATAAAGCGCAATTTAAATGGCAGTTATGTCAAATAAATTTCAAAAAAATAAAAGATAAACAACAATAAAATATTTTAATATGAATAAATTAATCGATTTTATAATTTTTTAGGTGATGACTAATATTTAATATTTTTATTGATTTGGTAATTCCAAGGAAAATGTGACAAAATTTTAATAATATCACTGATATCAGATAATTTTCGATATATGTAAAACGAAGAATGTTTAAGCATGAGTTGTTTTCGTGGCGCTTTTATGTTAATTAAGATTTTTTTTGTTGCAGACTCTAACTATACTGAACTGAATTATGATTTACATAATTTTTTGTTTTAGTAATACAAATAATAAATATATTTATTCAGACAAATAGTAGAGCATAGGAGGTCGTGCAATGGCCCAAATAGTAGATCATAGGTCGTGCAATGGCCTTCTGAAAGAGGTTTCGTGACAGCGAACCATAAGTTTCTTTATAGTGTAGAAAAATTTAATTACAATAAGCTAATGGTTTTTAATAAAGAAACATTTCCCAGACTTAAAATCACAATTACATAGTGTAAATTTTATTATTACGATAGAACTCATTTAAATCTGAATCAAATAACGTCGATGTTTCGGCCTGGAGTTGAATCGAGTCCTAATGTATCACAACATCGAATATTTCCTTTAGGCGATCGCTATTGATAGTATTCTTTGCTGTTATTAAATACACAGCGCTACTTAAACCTTTCTTAATATCATTTTCAGATGGATCAGTTCAGTTCTATCGCAATTATCTCAATATACATTATCGTTATCATTTATTATCGTACTGGTTCAGATCCTTCATACATGACTGTTTCTCACTACCATTGTCTATTTCGTATTCTTAATTACTGATGCTATTGAATCTATTCATCTAGTCTATAAATAAATTGTATAATATTCAAAATGTTGTGTCAATGCAGTGCACTACATTTCAATCAACTTAATTATTTATATTAATTTTTTTATATATTTTTTATTTGGTAATTTACCTGAGTATTAAAACGATCTTTACATGAAATTTATTATTTCCAACATAATTATGAAAAATGTGTCTGAAATAAGGCCATGAAACTTAACGCCATTTCACATTAATTCACTTTCAGAAAACAAAATAAATCCATAATTTCAATGTGTGTCGTTATTTCGTTTTATGAAAGTGATAATAGAAATGTGGTAAAATTAACATTTGAAAAACGAAAGTCTAAAAGAAATTGAATTATAATTCTATCAAAATAATTTCCAAAAAAACATGATCAAAAATATTCTAAAGTTGTTTTTAAAAAATCTTTATAGCTTTATTAAAAATTCGAATTAATTTTGTTACCAAAATTTTATCACCTTTTTGATTAATTAACATTTTTCTAGGAAATAATTAAATGAATTGATATAATTTGACCTTGGACTATTTTTCTTAGAACTTATATTAATTCAAAATATTTTATATAATTTAAATTTTTACCAGGAATATTGATTTTACATAATAATTTCAATCACCATAAGGATTCGAAAATTCTAAGTAATTTTAAACTTATTTTGAAATTTTTCAATTAAATTTTGTAGCTTTTAATTAAATCGCTTTCAAAGAATTATATTTTCATACTAATAAACTATTTAAAAAAATGTACCTAACTAGAAAGAAAATTTTACTTAAGCCTATAAAATCAAAGCTCAGTAGACACGCAGTAAGCTTTAATTTTAAATAAAATGAATAAAAAATATGAATGAAATAGTTGAATTTTTAAACCTTAAAAACTTAAATAGTTTCAGTTTAATTTAATTCAATAAAATACTTTAATGCTGGAGTTAACATGCGTCAGAGCGTTGCGTTATCATGAACATTATTTGCAACGCCGTTATAGGCATTCTTAATGTTGTGTTAATCCGTTAATGACATTCTAATCAGCTTTGTTATGTAACTAAAACAATTGTGAATAATTCTTTGTCAATTATTTGTTATTAGAATCAGTAGTGGACTGGCTGATTTGATCGGCCCTGGCAAACTGACTGAAATCCAAATACAGAAAAAATAACTACTCATATAATAGTAAAATAATTTAGTTAAATGAAATAAATAGTTTTCCTGACTCAATAAGCTTCTTAATCGGTTTTTGATTATTTCAATTTTCTTTTATAGTTTTTATATACATATATATATATTTATTTTCTTCGGCCTTTCATCGGACGTTTTAGACCGGCCCCCCGGGAAATTTATATAGATTTGATTTCAAACGAAGCAAATTATAAAATTTTTGCGTTTTGAATATTTGCGTTCAAATTTTTAATTTTTCGAACTTTTTACGTTGTGAATGTTTGCGTTAAGTTCATCTCCATCCATACATTTTTCATATCATCTGAACTTTTTTTGACATTCCGTTCTACAGCGTTGCAGTTGCATATATTGAGTGTAATTCAAGGGTTAATAAATATTTTTGAAAAAAAAAAACAACAGACAAATTGATTTTTTATTGATTTTTTTAAAATAATTTATACAAAAACACATCAAAATGAGTCAATAATTTTTGAAAATAAAAGAATCGTTAAGAATAGAAATGAGGAACGACGTATTTTGTTTAATTAATAAAGTTCAAAAATTCAATCTTTATATATAAATGAACTAATATACATAATACATCCTTAAAAAAAAATTTCCATAATAATTTCCAGTTTTCTTTTCAAAAAGTTACCATCATCATCAACAACATAATAAAAATTATAATTTAAGATAAATCACGTCACCGCTTAACTAACTACATAAAAAAAAAAAAAAAATCAAAAAAACAAAAATATTTTAATTCAGCTATTGAAACTTATAGCGTTAGACAAAGTTAATATGATGAAGATGAGCTTGAACTTTGAATTTTCTGTTGAAAAAATATAATAAAACCTGAATTTTTGTTGTACATCTTTAAATGAATGCTGTTTCGTATATTGTATCTATATAAAATTTAAATTTTTTTAGAGAGCTTTATATAAAGTCGCGAATTCGAAAAAAGATGTTATTCGAAATAAGTTACTAAACAAGTGAATATTAAAAAATTTAAAAAATAATTTAAAAAAATCAATACAAAAAAATGAAGTTAATATTATTAACAACACTTTTGATGGTAAATTAATAAAAAAATAAATTACATATAGAATATTTAAGTGTAATGAAAGTGATAATTTTACAATCTTTAGAAAGCCGGAACTTTAATAAAATTAAATCTTAAGGAAGTGTTTAAGAAAAAAATAAATTTTAAATTTAATTATTTTATTTATTTTATATATTGACTAATTAATTTTATGTTCATCTTCAATTTAATTATTTTAATGACTGGAATTTATTTGAATGAAAAATCATATAAAATTATAAAATCAATAAATTATATAAACAATTTTTTAAGTGTTACTCGTCGTGTGTAAATATATTAAATAGAATTCAAGGTGTAATATAATTAATGATAAATTATATTATCAATCTTTTTTCTAATACTACTCGTAACTAAACAATAATTTTTGAAAACATTCTATATTTAAATTAAATTAATTAACAGATTAAACTGGTTTTTAATAAAAGATTAAATCAATTTTCCAAATCCGGGTTTAAGTTTCTAATTAACTTCTTATAGAATAATTATCTTAAATAAAACTTTTTATTTCTATTTCATTTCAATTTAGGTAATACCATCATTAGTACTATCTGGCGAAAGTATACTACGTTTAGATATAACACCTGAAGAAGCTGATAAAATTTTAGCTGGACTTAATTTAGATGTTACATATGCTGATAAAACTGGTGAAAATCCATTACCAACAACTAAAGATGCTGATGGACATTTCGTTTATCAAGGTCGTGTAATTGAAAATCCTGGTGAATATGTTGAAGAACATTATAATGCTAAACAATTCCATGGCCAGGATGGTTTAGGTGCATATAAATTTGGTTATACAGATTGGAATCAAGGTAGAGCTGAAAGTCAAGATCGTGCTGGTACAGTAAATGGTCAATATAAATATCATAATCCATATGGTCGTGATTTTATTGCAACATATTGGGCAGATCATTCTGGTTTCCATCAAACTGATAATCGTCCAGAAGTTGTACCAAAACCAGTTACAGATAGTCCACGTGTCCGGGCAGCTAAAGAAGAACATTTCCGTAAATGGAAAGAAGCAGCTGAAGCAGCTGGTGCAAATCCATCACCAAATGTATTAAAATATTATAGTGTTGATTATAAACCAGAACAAGAATTATTAAATCAAGTATTACCAGATGGTGGTGAAGAAGGTAAATATGAACCAAAAGTATATTGGACACCAGATCCAAATGAACCAACTAGTGAGCCACATGGATTCTTTTATAGTTTTGAATATCCTGTACAATTGTTACGTAATATTAAAGAACGTGATGAATTAAAATTACGTAGTCAAACACCAATTGATGAAATTGATAAACAACCCGAAATAGATCCAGAATCTGATCAATAAATACAAATTGATTAATATGTGTAAATTATATATTGTATTAAAAAACAAAAAATTTATAGTATATAGAAAATTATACATTTTAAAAACATTATATTTATAATAATATATTTATATTTAAAGTTTAAGATATTTCTTTGTTTTTACTTTTATTTTAAAAAAATGTTATAAATTAATAAAAAAATATTTCTTTTATAAATTTTTTTTGTTTTATATTTTTATGTATTTCAAAATATATAAAAGAATTTATTTAAATTTATGTTTATTTTTTATTTGGAAATTCCAAATTATCCCATAAATTACAAAATTAAAAAAACTGAATTTCATTTTGATAAACTTAAATCATATCTAATTATAAAATCCTCTTCATAAACATATTATTAAATATAAAATAATTAAATTCTATTAATTTATTGATATTGATGCAATATTGTTTTTTTAGTTAAATTTTATGTATTTAGTCATTAAAACCAAAAAGCGATTAACTATCTAGAGAGAAAATTAATATACAAAATATCTTAACTATCACTAATAAAATTGAATAATAATTAAGTGGTTATAGACACGTTATAGACATTTGATTTTAACTAATTTATCATGTTCTGAAGTTTTGACCAAAACGAATGTTTTTAAAGTGCTTTGCTAGCCTTGACTGAGAAATTTGTTTGCAGTAAAAAAAATTCAAAAAAATTTACAAATATATTATGCAATAATTAACATAAGATTTCATTTTTTTTATTTCACAATTATTTAAATAGATAAATAATACAGGCGATATTATTAAATAAATATGATTGCATTTATAGTGCCTAAGTTTATGCAATAAAATATATTTTAAATTTATATTTCATTGTTGGTATTCATAATTTTGTTGGAACTAAGTAGTCTTAAGGCTGGGATACTGGATACATAGTTTTTATCAGTTCAGTGTAGTTTCGATTTGATTCGACTTGTTATGTAGACTGAGCACATAGTTATTGATTGCAACCGATAAAATCACAAATTATTATTTTTTGAAACTGTTTAATTTAATTTCTCTGACATTTCCTTCAGTTTGGATTGACATTTTCTTCAGTTTGAGTGTGTCCACTCAATGGATTTCCTATACAAATATGAAGATGTCAAATTTGAACTTTACTGAACTAATCGAAACTGAATCGATCGAAATCTCGAAACTATGTAGCCCACACTTTAGATTTTGTAGAATTTTTCAATATTTTTTACTGCGCCTAGTATATTTTCACTTGTATACCTAATAAAACCATTTTCAATTTTCCTTTTGGCTAATGTTCATCATAGCTATGTGAAATAAGAAAGGAAACGAATTTAATGAATTTTATATAATGTAGGTATAATTAGAGGAAATGAGGTCTATGCATAACGTGTACATAAGAAACAAATGTCTAAAATTCAAATTTCTTTTAAAATCGTAAAATAGGTTATTCTAAATACCAACCCCTACCCTATAGTATATATACCAGTATACCAACCGCTGAAAATGGCGCGACTAGTGAATAAAGGAAGTCTATATTCATCATATAGACTACTATTCAATAGGAAAATTATTGTAAAAGTTGCTTAAGAAACGGTTGTATACTGCAATACAAGAACCAGGAAAGTTGGCAAGTAAACAATTCGGTTTCCGAAAACGATATTCCACCATAGATCCAGTCAAAATCATACAAGAGGTTGAAAGGGCTGAAAGAGGCAACCACTATTCAAGCAAAGTTACATTACTTGTCACACTAGATGTCAAGAATGTATTTAACTCTGCAAGATGGGTTGATATACTGAGAGCGCTAAGGGTTTTTAATATTTTATATTTATATTATAGAACAAACGGTGATATCGTCAATGTTCAAGTATATGTAATGCCATCGATATAGATCAACACAGTAATTGGTAAATGTGAAATAATGATCTGTAGTACATGCAATGCAGTTTTTACATGGTAGATAATGTAAATCCTCTAATAAATAATAATTTAGTAAATTGAAATTGGTGTTTTTTTTTTATAAAAGTCGTGAAAAAAATTGTTGAAATAAAATGAATTAATACTAAAACTCATGTTTTAGGTCAATATGTAGAAATAAGTACTGTCAATATGACAATTTTGGTAATCATATTTTTTTATTTATTTATTTTGTTAAACCATGAACAATTTTGAATTGAGTGTATTTAAAAAAAAAAATAGTAAATGGAACTGTTTACAAGTACATAACTAGTAACAGCTAATTATTATGTAGATAGAAAAGGGACGGCTAATTAGAGGTCACCAAATTACAATGAGGATGTGGCACATTGTGATGGTCAAATATATAAATTGAGTTGTTACTGAATTATTTATAATAGGTTAACATACGATTATAATATTAAAAAACTAGAAGATCAATTTCCAGAACCTGCTAAATTGCCCCTAAACATGTCTATACTAAAAAATGATTTACTATAGCGATATATCAATTACCTCTATCAACAATTTAAAATTTTAGCTAAAGTTCACCTTATAAATTTTATATTTGATATTTTCAATTTCAAAATTCGCGCCATAAATTCAAATATTAATTTCGCAACAATTTTTTTTTTATCTATTTAATTAGTCACGCCCATTTTATCTCAGTTCAAATTTTATTGCCGGTGTGAAAAGACTTGTCGGGGAAATTAATTAATTAATAAATTATAAACATTAATAAAATAAATATTTTTAAATAATTTTCAATTAAATATATATCTAAAAATTTAAAAATTTATATATTTTAAGTATTTTTAAAAAAATAAAAGTTTTTATAATTAAAGTATTTATATGTCCAATGAAAATTTTTGTTTTTTTTTGTTGTGGAAAAATGTATTTAATGGAAATTTTAAATTTATGAAATATGGAACTGTATGTACAGTGTTAATGTAATTATAAAAAAAATATTTATTTATAAATTAATATTTAAATATTGATAACTATACATAATTAAAAGTGAAGATTAATAAAGTTTTTTCAGTGCGGTTGTGAAAATTAAATCAAGATCTTTTTTATATGGTCAGCCATTTTGAATCAGTTTTTTTTTTGTTGTCTTATCAGGTAAATTAAATTAAATTCTTATAGAAAATTTTTAGGGATTATTTAAATGTTTTAATTTCATTTTTTTTTAGAATTATTTACTTATTTATTAAATAATTTCATTAGTAAAATTCATTTTAACCAAATCAATCTGTCAAAAGTATATTTCTTAATAAATTTAACGAAAAGTGTATAATTTTTTTTTACCAAATTTAAAAATGATCTAACAAATTGGTCTAATTAAATTAAATTAATTTTATTTATTAATATATTTTTGTGATTATTTAAATTTAACTTCTTTAAGAGTAAACTATCACCGATCAAAAATTTTGTATGCTAATATACAAAAATGCGATAATAAACAAATTTGCTCCAAATTTTTTAGCTAATTTATAAATTTTCAAATTTCAAGTGAACCAATTACAAATATTTTCGTTATTTACGAGTAAGTTCATGGTTTAACAAAATAAATAATAATAAAAAAATATGATTAGGTACCAAAAAAGTGAAATTGAACTTTCGTTTTCTTTTATATTTCTATGTACTCTTTAAGAATTTATAATTGGAAATTATTGTCACTTTTTTAGTATTTTAAGTTGCACTTCAAAATAACAAAAAAAAAACATAAATTCCACGAAAAATACTTCAATTTTTATAAAAATGCTTAGTTGGAGTAAATAATTAACAAATTGAAGATTTTTTTCTTTTGTAATATTTATTATAAAAAATAATTTATTAATTTTATATGTTAAGATTTATTCACATTTAATCGTAGTTCCAAACCCGGTTCATCATCTTCACCAATCTTTATAATATCCTGTTCATTATTTATATTTGTATCCTCATGAATATTTTCAATATTATCATTTCCTAAAACTTCATTATAATCATCATTCATTGATGATTCACTTATCGAAATTGGTTTTATTGTAGTAGTTGATATTCGTGGTATTAAAGTTGGTCTTGAAAATATAACTGGCGGTACAACAATTGCATTACCTGGACGACTTAAATCTGGATATTTATAAATTGAAAATAATGATTGAACACGTTGTACTAAACCTTCAAAAAATGGTGGAAATTTTGATTCAGTTCCAGAACCATAAATTTTCGTTGGTATTGGTTCACCATCAATAATATCATTATTTAAATTTCCAATTGTTACATTTATTATTGGATTTTTATTAGCTAGACTATTTAATAGTTTTTCAGCAAATGAAGTTGGTTTAACAATTGATTGTTGTGGAAGATATGAAAATGGTCGTTTAAATTGAAATGCTGATGATACTGATGAAGTTGTCATTTCTGTTGGATTTGGTATAAATTTACCAGTTAATAAATTAATTGTTGATGGTGCTACTGGTGGTATTATTAAAGTTGCAGCTGGATATAATATACAGAATATTGTTTGACAAATTTGTGGTAAAAAAACCATTTTTTTGTTAATTTTACTTTGCTTACGAAAAGAAAGTGTTGTTAATACGTTTAAAGACAGTCGATAACTAAGTTAACAAGTGCGCGATGATACAGTGAAATGTATATGGATAAAGTGTATATGCAATGAACTAAATTTTTTTTTAAAAAGTTTATGTCACAGAGGAAATCGTTTAACGTTTAACCACTTATTAATTATTCGATACAGGCATAATTTTTGAAACGTTTTTTTTATATAAAAGATGAAATAACTGGTTATTCATAAATTAATGATTATTATTATGGGATTATTTTCTTATTTAAAGACGGAATTATATATAATTATTTAGAGAGAACTTTCAAAAGAATAATTTATTGACAACTTTCTTTCAAGACAAGTAAATTTTTTGAAATAATTTTAAATTAAAATCAGAAATTTAGTCAATGTCAAGTAAATATTCAAATGTGATCCTTAGTGTTTCTTTTTTCATTACACCTCTTGGGAACATAGGGTTTCCACTTGGCATCTCCATCTTAATCTGTCGCTGCTGTTTTTGCGCCTTGCCATATAAGATTACATTTTCCTAGTTCTCGGAGTATTGTGTGTCACCGCGTGTTCTTTGGTCGACCGCGACTTCTTGATCCTTGAGGATTGCACTCTACGGACATTCTCGTAATGCTGTCGGGCTTCTTTCTGATAGTATGGCCGATCTCTTTTGTACATTGAAGAAATGTATTAACTGTGAGATTTTAGTTGTAATATTTTTAAATTACATTAGAAAATATACAATAAATTACATAAAAACTAAGCAGATGGAAGCAGTATTGCCATTTGTTCTGATAGTTATGTTGCTTTAAAAGCAATGGAAAGGAAATATATTTAAGTTGGTAAAAGTTTACAAATCGAGGAATAATGTATACTAAAATTTGTATGGCAGATACCAAAAGATTCAAAAGATTACAAACATCTAAAAGATTACAATGATTAAAAAAATGGTAAAGAATGGAATTAATCAAGCTCTTATAAATTCTTGGAACACGTTTTGTTTCATTACCACGCTTTCTTTCAGCCATAAGTTTTTAGAGTGTCATTTGATGACTAGTCTGATGAAAGTTGAAGCAGGATAAATAAAACCGGAGAAATTGGTAGATTTCATGAAACTGGTTATATAATTGGCTGGCTTTTTTTAAAAACAAGTCAAACGTCGTCAGGAGAGTACAGTGTGGGTCCTAGTGGTCTAAATAAGTGACGATTCTCGGTCCCTTCCCTCAATGAAAGCAAACCAACCAAGTAGATTGGATGCTTGAACGTCATCAGATTTTGATAGTTAAAACCATTTTCAAAAGTTTTAATTCCAATGATTTACATATTAGATATTACTAAATGGTGCATTTAATGATAAGCTATTCACTACCAATAATAATTTCTGTAAACTTATATAATAATATTCATTATTTTTAGTGTGGTTAGAAAAGTTTTATCTGATTACTAGTCTTCACTACAAGATTCCATAGCCGCAAGAGTATCCGAAAAATGCTACGATCCATTTAAAATCATTTAACTACAATTTAATTAAATATAATTTTAAGTTCGTTATTGTAAAATGAAGGAAACTTAAAAACCAAATCATGGACCACAAGCAAAAATTACGTTTTTTTTTTTTAAATCAAAGGCTAAATATTTTTTTTATTCAATTTTATTTTTATTCTTCGTTACATTTTTTTTTTTTTTTTGGATTTTACATTATAATTTTTGTTAATGTTTTTTTTTTATGTTGTATGGAGTGCTTTTATGATTTATGAAATTATGAATGATGAATTGTAAATAGTATTGATGTAAATTTCTTTTAAGATATTTTATTCAAAATAAAGTTACATCAAAACTATAACAAATTTATGGATGAGTGTGATTGTGTTTATGTGTTTTATGTGTTTATTCATTATTATTATTTTTATTATTTTCTTTTTTACTGACTTTTTCTTTTATATTATTTGTTAGTAAAATGCAATTCTAATATTTTTTTTTTTCGATTAGAAAAGCTTTAAAATTATACATGAAAATTAGTAAAAGAATCCCAAAACCAATAAATTTATTTTAAACAAGAAAAAATGGAAAAGGACAAATTAAAAAATCGTATTGAACCCTTGAATTGCTATATAACTAATCAGTCTCCTTACAATGGAAAAAAATATTGGAAAACGCCTCTTAATCTATAAAATCGTATATAAAAAAATTAAGGATAGATTTTCCAAATTTCGGTTGATAAATAGTTAAAATTTATTCAACTTTATCTTTTGCTACTGTCTCGGCAATTTTTTCTTCAATCAGTTTCTTTTCGGAACTACCAAATTCACCAGCTACTGCTGATGCAACTGGTTGAGCAATAGCTAAACCATCTTTACCAGCAATTGCTGTAGCTATTGGGGCTGCTTCTGCATTACCTAATTTACCAGCAACTGCAGCTGCAACTGGTGAAGCTTGAGCCACATTTCCTGCTTCACCTAATTTTATATAATATTCGGTAATTAAACACTAAAAAAAAATATTATCTCTAATTTACCTTGTTTAACAGTCTCAACGATATCATTTAATTTATTTGGTTCATCTGATTGAGATCTACTTGAAACACGAGTATCTGCTTGTAAAGATTTAGCATATGATGTTGCTGCTTGTACTGCTGGTTCAACTGCTACTATCGGCTGTTGTTCTGGCTGAACATCAACAACTGGTTCTGCTAACGGTAATTCTGGTACTACAAATGATTTTAATGGTTCAGCTAATGGTACTGATACTCCTGGTACAATTGGTTCAGCTACTGATACAGGTGCTACTCCAGGTACAACTTGTGCTAAAAATTGATCATTTAATGCTGGATTTGGATCAGCCATACTTCTAGCTCTAATTGCTTGTACTGGATGTACATTTAATACTGGACTATATGCGGGCTGTACAAAATCATAATATAATTGTGGATATCCAGCTATAGTATAATATTGTTTTTGTTGAATGCCTGGTGCTGCTATTTTTGTTTTCATTTCAGGATTTAATAATTCTATATTCGGTTGAATATCAAATCTTTCATTTAACATTGGTTTCAATTCCATTGTTGAAGCTGGTAATCTTTCATTATTACTAGAACCCCAACCTTGTCCAAATGACTGACCCCAACTCTGACCCCATTCTTGTAATTGTTGAAATGTACCTTGTGCCTGTGCTCCAGCATCTTGGAAAATACCAATAATTTCACTAATTTGTGTATTATTAATACCTGGTGGACCCTGGCGCAATTGATAACTGTATGGTAAACCTTGGTATACAAATACTGGATTAGGTGCTGATGATACAATTGGTTGAATTATAGATGGTTGGTATCGGACAACTGGTGCTGTATAAAGTACTTGTGTAGGTGCAGCACTGGACAATGCTAAAGTCCATGCTGAAATTATTAATGATAATAACATCTGGAAAAAAAATAAAAAATAAAGAAAAATTACTGATTATTTAAATTAAATGTTAAATATTTAAAAAATATTTAAATTAGTTTTTATTATTTGTCCGCCGGATCGTAGGACAAATGATCTTTACAAAATTAATTTGAAAAGATCGTTACAAAAATTTTGTAAATTTGCAGATGAAATGATGGTTACAAAAATTTGCAATAAAATTGAATTTATTGCAATATTTTTTTAAATAAAAAAGGGAAATTCTCCGTTTGATGCTACAACTTAACTAACCAGTTTAACAAGAACTTGTTTAGATTTTATCAACCATAAATTTTTTATAATAATTTTCCAAGAAACTAGTTTTTTTTTTATAAGAACTTTAAAGAACTTTTTTTTATTATAATATAAAGGGATATAAATAATTGAAGAAAATGAAAAAATATGAAAAAACTGGAAAATTTAAATGGACATAATTGATGATAAAAATGATAATACTGGTTTTTGTAATAAGAGAACATTAAAAATAACGACATTTATTTTTAAATTACATTTTGTAATTTAAAGATGCGCAACATAAATAGTTGTAGGTAAGGTCAAGAACAAAATGACCTTCGAATAGAACTGATGATGGTCATGGTTATAAGTAATTGCGAAGTTCATTTTAATGTTGTTTTGAGTAAACCAATTTTTAATTTATTATTTTTTGTAAGTTGCAATTGCCATTTAATGTTGGATTTTATGTTCGGACAATTTTTGATTTGTTAATGTTAATAATAATTGAATGGCATATTTTATTAATTGGCTATAATTATTTTTATAACTGGTATTTTTTAATGGTCAATTTTTTTAAATATACAATAATTATTAATCTCAAAAATCGAGAATGTTTTTGATAATTTTACAAAACTAACAATTGATAAATTTAAATAAAGTTTTAACTAAAAAATAAAACAAGATTTGAAAGATTGGACTTGAAATACTAGTAAAATCAAAAAAGTGTTTAATTAATTAATTAATATATATTATCAAATTAATTTTTTATATAGTTATTATTGTTTAATTAAAATGTGATATTTATATATATAATTATCTACGAATAAGTTATAGCAAAGAATAATTAATTGCCATAACTCTTAGATTTTAATTTCTGATCCTAAATAGATCAATTTAGTATTTAATTTAAATATATTTTAATTATACAATTAATTGGTGCTATTTTTCCTCTGTCCTATTTTTTAATAATCTAATTTAAATCTATCTATTTAATTAAAAAATTGTAATTTATAATAAAATGTATTTAAAATTCTTTTAAGACTGTTAAAAATCTACGATAATTTAAACAGCATTTAGATTACAAATAAATTTCTTCAGATTGACGAAATATGCTTATAAGAAAACTACAATTATTTATGTTAAAAAGTAGTTTAATTTAAACCAATTTTTGGTTTAAATTTTGAATACCAAACTTTCAAATATCAATTGAAATTAAATTTCCTAAAAATTTACAATTTCAAATCATTTTGAATTAGAAATTTTCACTTTAACTAAACTCTACACTTAAAACACAACTTTTTCACTAATATTTTAATTTTGTTTATTTTAAAATAAATTTACCTTTAATTTAAGTTTAATTATTTTTAGTTTGTGCACAACTTCTTGATGGCACAACTGCAACAAAGAAAATGCAATTTAATTTTGTTTGTTGTACCCTTTTATAAAGGTTGTGGGGGCATCACTTTACAAAGAATTCTAGTTTTTATGTTTTTTTTTCCTTTTTCACAAAGTTCTACATACCAAGCGTATTTTTTGTATATACAATGTGAATATTTTTTTTGTATATCTGCGAGATATTAATTATGTTGATTGAAGATACTATAAATAATATATAAAAAAAAAAATTGCATAGGATTGTTTTTTATTGCAATTCGCAAGTTTGTTTTTTATTGTAAAAAAAAAAATTATTATTCGATTACAAGTAACAAGAATGGAGAATCATGGAAATATATAAAAATTATTTATGAAAAATGGTTTTCTTGAAAGAAAAAAATAAAAATATTTATTATGACAAAAATTTAATTCGATATTTATATATTTAGATACTTTTATTACTAATTTATGTTATACTGGTTTAATTTAAAAAAAGTTATAATTTTTAAATTAACTTTCTTGCATGTGATCACTTTATATATTTTTTACAAAAAGGATTCAACTAAAATCTCACTAAATTTGCAATTAAAGTCTTATTAATTAAAATAATACTTAATATTTATTTATATTTAGTACTGCTTGTGGAATATTTAGTGTACAATTTAACAAATTTATAGCATAGTTTCAATAAAAACTACGCATTATACTAGAAAAATACTTTACTATCAATTACCTCAATTAACAATTATATTTTTACATTAATTATTATATGAGATTGTCATAAATTTTAGAATTATTAAGTATTTTATTAATTATAAATAATTATCTAATCCAGGACCTTTTGAAAAAACTTTAGTTAATATTAATACTAATTTTTTAAAATTTAATCACCACATCTGAAATTAAATTGAATTGTTATTCATATAATACTGAATTACCTATAATTTAATATGGACTTGAAAATTGTAACTGTTGAGACGTTAACATAAATAAATCAGTAAAAATGATTTTAAAATGCTCATGATCAAATTCTATTTCAATTTTCATTTTAATTTTGTTTCAATTTTAATTTTGCTTATGCTTCCTTCAGTAACACTAATTTCTTAGATTAACTTAATGAAGTGCAGACATAAATTATTTATTGTTGTGTATTTACAAGTGTAAAATTGACAGATTTCATATTATAAATTTAATTAAATAATTATGTTTTTAAATAATTCATGTAAATGAAATTTTATTAATATATGTTCATAATGATACCAATCTGGTAACAGAGGAGATGTAATTAATCATGCAAGTAACTTCATCGCGTACATTTCATCCCAGGAACTTTTTATCATGGAAAATTTTAAAATATCTTAATTTTTTATCGTGGTAAAATATTTGTTAAATCGAAAATTTTACCTTTTAGTTCTTTGCCACTTTCGTTAAATGTGCACGATCAAAAAGTTCACGCATTATGTTTCCGAAATGAAAAATAAAAATTATCAACGATCTTTTCTATCAACTTTTTTTTTACTATTCTAACATATTTAATTAAATATTTTTTTTAGCGTTTCTATAATTCCACAATTTTTTTAAACCTATAAATATATTGATAAGAAATGAAATTGTGACAATCTCTTATCAAATACAATTAAATCAAGTGATGTAAATTTCATCAGCAATTTAAAATATCTGAAATCTTATAGTTTGTTTGTTTCAAGCATAAATGAATTAATTTAATATTTAAACTATAATTTTTAATATTATTTCCAGTTTCTATATTTCCTTAAAAAGTTATTAAAAATGTCCTGTAATCTCGATACTTACAAAGTATTTAAATTTACTAAAGTTTAGAATATTCAATAATACTTTATGTGATAATTGTAAGTTTTATGTAACACATTAAAATAATTTATATTATTAAACAATATCTGAATTAATGATGAATAATTAATTATTGAGCGAATATTTATTTCTACATAATTTAAACGTTAATCCTTGATAGTACGACCATTGATAATGATAGATTCATGTCCGTTTAGATAAACAAATAATTTAATTAAAATACATAATAAATAAAACGACAACATAATTAGAACCCAAAACCAAAAATATTATAATATATTTTCTATATAATCTTATTACATATTATTATTAAAATAGAAAGTAATTAAATATAATAATTAAATTGCAGTTTCTTCATATACAACAATATAAAACATTACGCAAAGTTTTTCAGCTGCATATTTGAAATTGATTATAATTTTGTATTCACCTTCAGCACTTGGAAGTGATAATTGATCTGTTTTGATTAATATTTTAAAACCTTCAAATGGATATTCAGTCTATAAAAAACAAAAATATTTTTTAACAATATTGTTTTATATTTTAATATAGAAACTCGAAAACTTTTGGGAGTAATTTTTTTAAGACGAAGTTGGCTATAATACCATCAATAAATTGTGTAATGAAATTCGAAATTTTTCATTTAAAAAATTAAATATTCCCATACAAATTTTGATTAATTTTCGGTGGACATACCCCTATTTTCGGTGGACACAATCTTTTATCTTCTGGAATATTTTCCATCAAATTGTACCATATTTCTTTTGTAGAAAAAATGGATGCACATAAATCCTCTCGTACCAATCCAATTGTTTCTATCCACTGTCCCAATTTCTTTTTAAACATTCTTAATTCCATCTGTATAATAATAAGAATATTAATTATTTAAACTTACATATACAAAAAAACACTAATTTTAACCTCTATTTTTGTATCTGCTGGTATATCCTGAATAAATTTAGCATTTCCTGATAACTGTATAATATCATCATCAACTCTTGTAACTTTAATTGCAGATACATCAAAAACTTTGTCTACATAATTTTTCTCCATACCAGGACATTTCTCAATAATATTATCATTTACTGGATATATTGTATAAATATGAGTTTTGACAAATACTATTTGTGATATCAGAAGAAAGTGAAGTATTAAATAAATATTTCTGACCATATTTCTGAATTTAAGTTTCAACTGAATTTTCTTTCTAATAAATCAGTGCTTTATATATAATTTTACATTTGATTTGAACTTGTGTCATGATATATTTCAATTAATTAATTAATTTTTTACATGTACATTTAAATAATTGCTTCTAATTTCATGTAAAAGTTTGTTGTTCAAAATTTTAACACCTTTTTTTGCCCGATCTAATGTTAGATAATTCATTAAACAAGTTAAACTAATTTTAAGGGATATCCTTGGGTATGTAAAAAAAACATAATCTGATTTTTTTTTATCATAAATGGTTTTATTTGAGATTAATGTAATTCAATATTTTGTTATTAAAACTCTACATAATTACATAAATATATAAATTTAATTTTATTTCCAAAATGTTAAACTTAAATAAAATAAAGAATTTCTGGATATTGATTTCCATACAGCTTAGAATTCTTTCCATAAATATTCGATGGTACCAACGCATAATTTCTAAAATTTATTCCACCAACATTTGGTATTCCTGATGATGGATATCCAAATCTATAATTTGGAATATTTGTGTTGACAATACCATTGACCACACCATTTGATACACCAGCAACAGAATCTACAACTTTTTGGGAATCACCTTCAACCGATGACAAATTATCAATGTTTGAATTGGGTTTTCCCGAACCTAAAATATAATCATTATTAGGAATTTTATTAATTGATTCATCAAAACGTTGACTGAATTTCATATTTGATTTTTCAATTTTATTAGATTCGCTTGCAACTGAAGCACAAGCTTGACCAGTTGCTTTTTTTTTTTAATTTTTTTTAGGTACAATCTTATAAAGCTAAGAATTATTTTTTATATTTAACATATTACTTTTAAAACAATTACAATTTTTATATTAATTTTATTTTACCTAATACTTATCCTAACTACTTACATTCTATGACTTCAACCTACATAATTAATTAATTGTTTCAACATTATTAATTATCTTTCCCTCAAACTTATTTTATTCATTTATTTCAATTCAAGTTTATCTATAATAAATATTTATATCAAAATGCCTTTCTAAACTATTGAAATGTTCTGGTATTTTTGATTTTGTATAAAATTTTGATTGCCCAAGTCAATCCAAGATAACTTTCGGGTGATAAGTTGCCTGTACCCAAAACTTTCGGATGATGAATTTCCTATTAGCATTGATTTTTGTAAAAAAAAGGTTCATTCGGATAATATATTTGGTTAATAAGTGGATTCTGAACTTCTATTATTTTGCTAAAATGCTTACTAATAGGTGCAATTATGTAGTATTTATAATCGTGTTTTGGATTTCTCCATTTACTAATTCTAATGTATTTCTTTTCGGATTTTTTTATTTGCTCCATATGTTTTATAAGATGAAAGTTAAAAGTCTTTTGATAATATTTTATTATTTTTAAGATTTTTTTTTTTTAAACCTTTTTGTCAGTTTGAGCAAAGGTGCCGGATAAATGTTGAAATCAGGCGTTGAAATGTTTCCGCCATTAAAAATAAAAATCATGATCTAACTTAGTATCAACGATATTGTATTGACTTTTTAAACTATTCTAACATATTTATATTCATAATATTTAATTAAATCATTTTTTTAGTATTTCTATCTGTAATTCCACAAATTTTAAAGCTTGTTATATTTGTAATCTGGCCCTTAATATAAATTAATTAAGGCGTTTAGGAAAATAAATTTAAAAAAATTTCTGTTTAATTGATAGAATTACAAAGAAAAGGTGAAAATATATTTATAAGAAATGAAATTGTGACAATCTCTTATCAAATACAATTAAATCAAGTGATGTAAATTTCATCAGCAATTTCAAATATCTGAAATCTTATATAGTTTGATTGTTTCAAGGATAAATAAATAAATTTAATATTTAAACTATAATTTTTAATATTATTTCCAGTTTCTATATTTCCTTAAAAAGCTATTAAAAATGTCCTGTAATCTCGATACTTACAAAGTATTTAAATTTACTAATGTTTAGAATATTCAATAATAATTTATGTGATAATTGTAAGTTTTATGTAACACATTAAAATAATTTATATTATTAATCAATATATGAATTAATGATGAATAATTAATTATTGAGCGAATATTTATTTCTACATAATTTAAACGTTAATCCTTGATAGTACGACCATTGATAATGATAGATTCATGTCCGTTTAGATAAACAAATAATTTAATTAAAATACATAATAAATAAAACGACAACATAATTAGAACCCAAAACCAAAAATATTATAATTTATTTTCTATAAAATCTTATTACATATTATTATTAAAATAGAAAGTAATTAAATTCCACTAATTGCACTTTCTTCATATATAACAATATAAAACATTGCGCAAATTTCTTCTTCTGCATATTTGAAATCCAATAAAATTTTGTATTCACCTTCAGCACTTGGAATAGATAATTGATCTGTTTTGATTGATATTTCAAGACCTTCAAATGAAAATTCTGTCTATAAAAACAAAAATATTTTATTAATAATTATTTCTTATCAATTTTGTTTTATATTCGAATATAAGTTAAATAGAAGGAAGACCTGTCGGTATACATAAATATGAAATGAAACGTTAATGAAAACGTATTTTCTTTACAATACTTGAATTTATCCCGGATTCTAGGGGCTAGGGTTTTAACATTTAAAATTAGCTTTCAAGCTTACCAAAAAAAATCAATTTCGGCCCTGCACACCGGAACAAAATACAATTCGTAGTGGGGTAAAATGAAATAAACATAAATCAAATCAAAATTACTTCTTTGCACTTAATAATTTTAAATATTAATAATAAATTTTAAATTTTGAATTCGAAAATTTTGGAAGTTGGTGGCAATAATATTATATGCTTAAGTACTGTAAATTGTAACGTCAATAAAATGTGTAATGAAATTCGAAATTTTTCATTGAAAAAATTAAATAGTCCATTTTGCCACAGTATACCATTTTGTGCCGTTTACCATTACAAATTTTAATTAATTTAAATTCGATATTATTTGCAGTTCGGTGGACATACCCCAATTTTCGGTGGACATATTCTTTTATCTTCTGGAATATTTTGGATCATATTGTACCACATTTCATTTGTAGAAAAAAGGGATGAACAAAAATCTTCTCGAACTAATCCATATGTTTCTATCCACTCTCCGAATTGCTTTTTAAACGTTATTAATTCCATCTGTATAATATCAAGAAAATTAATTATTTAAACTTACAAAATATACAAAATTTTCTAATTTTAACCTCTATTTTTATATCTGCTGGTAAATCCAAAATAAATTTCGCATTTCCTGATAACTGTATAACATCATCATCAACTCTTGTAAATTTAAGTGTAGATATATCAATAGCTTTTTCTATAGAACTTTTCTCCATACCAGGACATTTATCTACAATATTATCATTTACTGGATTTATTGTATAAATTTGAGCTTTGACAAATATTATTTGTGATATCAGAAGAAACTGAAGTATTAAATAAATATTTCTGACCATATTTCTGACTTTATAATATTTTAAAATTTAAGTTTCAACTGAATTTTCTTTCTAATAAATCAGTGCTTTATATATAATTTTACATTTGATTTGAACTTGTGTCATGATATATTTCAATTAATTAATTAATTTTTTACATGTACATTTAAATAATTGGTTCTAATTTCATGTAAAAGTTTATTGTTCAAATTTTTAACACCTTTTTTTGCCCGATCTAATGTTAGATAATTCATTAAACAAGTTAAACTAATTTTAGGGGATATCCTTGGGTATGTAAAAAAAACATAATCTGATTTTTTTTTATCATAAATGGTTTTATTTAATATTAATGTAATTCAATATTTTGTTATTAAAACTCTACATAATTACATAAATATATAAATTTAATTATGTTTCCAAAATGTTCAACTTAAATAAAATAAAGAATTTCTGGATATTGGTTTCCATACAGCTTCGAATTCTTTCCATAAATATTCGATGGTACAAAAGCATAATTTCTAAAATTTATTCCACCAACATTTGGTATTCCTGATGATGGATATCCAAATCTATAATTTGGAATATTTGTGTTGACAATACCATTGACCACACCATTTGATACACCAGCAACAGAATCTACAACTTTTTGGGAATCACCTTCAACCGATGACAAATTATCAATGTTTGAATTTAGTTTTTCCGATCTTACAATATAATCATTATCAACAACTACAGCAGGAATTTTATTAATTGGTTCATCAAAACGTTGACTCATATTTTCTTTTTCAACTTTATTAGATTCGGTTACAACTTGTTGTTTTGTCAATTGATTTGATTTTAGTATATCCAATGTTTTACGAAATTTACTTGGTGTTGATATTCCATATGAATTGATATAATCTGGTGATACACCAGCAATAGCTGTAGCAATTGGTCGTGCTATTGCTAAACCATGATCACCTGCAATAGCTGTAGCAACTGGCTTCGATGCAGCAACACCACCTTCACCGGCAATAGCTAAACCTAAAATTAAACAATATAAAAATGATCGTACAAATAATGAAAATCATTAAAATAATTTTATATCTTTACCAACTGGTTTAGCTTCTGCAACTGAGGCATCTTTAGATGGTGCATTAACTTGAATTGAATCTGAATCTAAATCATATTCTGATGTATCAACTACATCATGTTGTGCATTAATTGGTGGTGATGTTTCTGGTGGTGATTGTGTTGGTAATTTTGTTATATCCAATTTATTTGTTAAATCTTCAGGTTTCTTAATTGATTGTTGTGCTGCTGCTGCTGGTGCTTGTGATGGTGGTGTAAATAAATCACGAAAATCATCAATATCACCTTGTTGTTGTAATTTAGCTAAATTTTGTGCAGCTATACCTAATTGATATAAATTATTTGCATAAAATTGATTATCTTCTGGTGAAAATGATCCACGTTTTTTAGCTGATTCTTGTATATTAACTAATTTAGCTGCAGCTTCTTGTATATTATTTAAATTACGTTGAAATGAATTATCAATTAATTTTTTTGTATCATCTTTTCGTATAATACTACTTTCAATTGTACCATCTGGTTTTTGTATAACTTGTAAAATTTGTCCATCAGCACCACCATAATATGGTAAATTTATAACTCCATTTGGTTCATCTGATCTATGCCTTGTTTTTAAGAAAAAATAAAAATGAAATTTTTTTTAAAAGATTTAAAAAAAAGTAATTGTAAAATTTTGCAAATATAAAAAAAATTAAATTAAAAATTACCTAATTAAATTTTTTGTCGAGAATAGAAGAAAGTACTGGACAGTGGATAGTTTCCAAAGATTTTTTTTTTATATATATAAATAGAAGACTTGTGATGTTTGAAAATAAAATATTAGCTAAAAAAAATTTTTATTTATGCACAAACGAAAAGAAATTATAGCGAAGCTTTTAAAAAATTATAAAATAATTTACATAAGCAAAGAAAAAAAATTATGTTTTATTTAAATTCTTTTTTTTTTAAAATATATTTTTCAATAAAACTAAAAATTTTATTTACAAAAATTTTACATAAAAACAGAAAATATTTTACAAATTATGAAATTTTATTAAAATTATTAATACTTTTTTCAACACGATAATTAATTTTAATTACACAAAGAATTCTATTTATTAACATAATCTAAAATTAAATCAGCTTGTGCATGCGCTGTACCACCAGCTCCCGCAATAGCTACAGATTGTGGCCTAAAAAATACTCTAGTATTAATACCCTTTTTTAAAATAGCTCGTGAAATTGGTGCTGATATAGCTGTGCCACCATTTCCAGCTATTGATTTTGCTTGTGGCTCTAAAATTAATGTTGCTTGTTTTTGTATATTATTTTCATTAATATTTCCAAAATATGGTACAAAATATGTTCCAATTGGTATATCAGTAATTGGTTGATCAGCAGCTGTATGTCCAGTAACTTCAACTTTAACTGTTGTATCTTCAATATTATTAGCTCGTAATGGTTGAATTAAATTTTGTCTGACTGATTTTAATAATGTTAATTTTTGATTTTTTGGTTTTTGAATTGATTGTTGTGATCGAACTTGTTGATTATCATTTTCTAATGTTGTTATTTGAAATAGTCGTGTACCTGGAACTGGTATAATTCTATCAATAATAAATTTCTTATTTGGCTGTTGAATAGCTGATAAATATTGTATATCACGAACTACAGACTTTTCAATTTTAATATCAGTATTTTTATTGTCTGTTAATTTTTCGGGTTTTGAAGTTATCATTTCATCATTATTGTTAGGTCGTTGCGTTGTTGGTTCTGGTTCTTTGTTTGTCGTTTTTTCTGATAAAATATTGTTAGTGGGAATTTGTTCTGGTAACAGACCAAATTGTGATTGATAAAATTGTAATGGTGCATAACTTAATGGAATAAAATTTCCTGGATATTGTAAAGTTTGTTGTTGACCAGAATATTGTGCTATTGAATTAAGTAGAATTTGTGCTTGTGATTTTTGATTATTGTCTATTGGTATTTGTAGAGATTGTCTGACTTGTTGATTTGGTAATATTAATTGTTGGTATGCAGAATTTTGTAAAATTGATGGATATAAAATTTGATTTTGTAAATTTCGTTGGCCATCAATAGTTAATTGTGATGACTGGACGACTGGTAATTGTGGAAATGGTAATGCATATAATGGAGATTTTAGTTGATTATCAATTATTGGTGTTTGTAGTGACTGTATGACTTGTTGATTTGATAAAAATGCTTTTTGGTATTCTGTATTTTGTAAAATTGCTGGGTGTAAAATTTGATTTTGTAAATTTCGTTGGCCATCAATAGTTACTTGTGATGATTGGACGACTGGTAATTGTGGAAATGGTAAAGCGTATAATGGCCATGTCTGAATATTTCCTGTTTGATATCTAAAGAACATAAATTTTATAATATTTTCTTCAATTATGTACAAAAAATTTAAAATAAACATGCAACTTATCATGCGTTTATGATTGTTATTTATGATGATTATGGTGATGATAATGAAATTTATATTAAAAGAAAATACACAAAATTTTGGATTTTAAAACACCTTTTAATCTTATAAACACTAAAAATCTTAAAATTTATGTCTTATGGACCATTAAATATAAATTATTCTTACAGATTTTATAACCTAACTACTTTAAGTTAACAACATATAAACATTTTACTAATTAGTCTTTTCTTTTTATCTTTAAATACAAATATTAATTTTAAAGTTATTACATAGTAGCTGGATTGTAATAAATTGTTGGACCTGTAGCAACAATTTTACCACCTTCTGGTATATTTTGACTATTTGTTCTTAATGCAGCTTCACCTAAATTTACAGTTTCTGGATATGCAATAACTTTGGCACCTGGTCCTGCAATTGTTAAACTTTTTGGATGTGTTAAAGCAAATCCACCAGGTCCAACTATAGCTGTACCACCACTACCTGCTGTTGCTACACCACCAGGACCGGCAATAGCAATACCACCTTTTCGTACTTTTAATCTTTGTATTATAATGCCGCCATCTTTAAGAGCTTGTGATGCTTGTGTTTCGTGTTTATCTTTTTGATATTGTGCAAGGAAATACTTTAATTGTGATTCCGAATTCTCTGCACTATCTTCATTTGAATCATAATCATCGGATATTTTTATTGTATTTTCTTGTGTCTGGTAAATTGGTAATATTGGTGCAATTGTTGTAGTTGCAATTATTTGTTGTTGTGGTGGTGGTCTATTAAAAATACCAAATTTAAGACGCTGTTGTTGCTGTTGTGATTCAGTTAAAAGTTTCTGAGATTCTTGCAAACCAGATTTAATATTATTAATATTTTTATTTGGTTTTTGGACTTCTTTAATTTTATTATTAACTCTTTGTCTTTCAGTTTTCTTTCTTATATTATTTAATTTCCTTTCGTTCAATTCATTATCAACTTCTTCATAACTTTTTAATTTTGCTGGTAGAAATATTAATGGTAATGCAGTTTTACGATAATTTTCTTTATTCATTTTATTTTGATTTTCTTGAATTGTTTGCATAAATTGTTGAAAATCACCAACTAAATGTATTTTATAAATATTATTTAATTTTTGTTTTTTTGGTAAATTTTGTATAAAATTTATATTTTCATCGTTATTATCTTTAAGTTCTTCTATTTCATATCTACCATCACTGAAATTTTCATAGAAATTTCTAGGTGCCTGTACAATTGGTACCTTTAAATATACATTTGGATAATAATTTTCACTTTGCTGTTCATTATATTGATATAATGGACTATAATTTCCCCGATAATTATATTGGCTTCTATTAATTGGTCGTCGATTATATCTTAAATTTCGTATTGATGGTGGTAGAACACCACCACCATGAATTGCTGGATGATATGCTGGTCTTGGATATAAATATTGTTCTGAATTTAATATTGTTGGTATTTTTTGTTGTTGTTGTTGTTCTTGTTTCTTAACATAACCTAAATTTATATTAATTTTATTAATTTCTTCTAATATTCGTCGAGTTTCATCGGATTGTTTAATTGTTTGATATTGAAATGGATCATCTGGGAATTTAATTAATCGTTGTTTTTCAATTCTAAAAAAAACCAAAAATTATTATCAAATTAATTTTTATAGTTACATTTCAAAACACAATTTCAATTTTTTTTTGATATGATAATGAATGAAAAAATTGTTGTAACACTTTTTGGGGTGATTTTCCCAACCTACCTAAAATAAATTATATTTATAATCAATCAAAATTTCAATTATTTGGAATCGAAGACACGAACACTTTTTAAGCCGAGACACAAACGCGTATAATTAATTTTCATTTTTAACAACTACAACTATAACTATCAAGATAGTTTAAATTCAAACCAGTAAAATATATTTTTGCTATATTTTATAGTTTTTTATTTTTAGTTTTTAGTAAATGCAAATTTTTTTTTAGCACATTTTTATGTTGCAAATGTTTACTAATATTTTTATTAAATTAACAACAAAAAACCACCCCAAAAAGTTGAAATGATGAAAAAATACATTTAGTTAGTGAGTAGTAATAGAAATATTCATGCTTAATGAAGATCACAAAAAAAATTTAGTGATAATAATATTGTTAAATTTACAATTAATTTCAAACATTTAAAGACTATTTTATAATAAAATTTAATAATTTCTTACTCAACGGCTCCTCTACTCGGGTGAGCAATGATAACAGCCCAAATGTTAAGTAAAACTGATATCTGAAAAGTTAAAAATAAGAAGAAAATATAAAAATATGAAGATTAATTTCAAAATGTTTTACATTTATTTATTAATTTCTTTAAATTTGCAAAAGTTATTATTTCAGAGAGGATATTTAGGCAGTCCGTATCCTTTCTACTTATAATTTATAATAAAAATTTAACATAAATTTCGCTAAACTTTCAGAAAATATTATATACTTTATATATGTTTTCCGAACGATTACAAATCTCGTTAATGTTCAAATTCCTTTAGGTTCTAACTTCTAACTTAAATTGAAGTTGATAATATTTTTAAACTATTTAGTAATTTAAATTATTTGGAGCAACAAAATATAACAAAAATAGATAATAAATAACAAAATAATAATAGAACTGACAATCAAAATATTTAATCAAAAATATTTAATCAATCATAAATTAATTCATAATTCAATCAACAATAAAATCTTATTGTTAAAAATCACTTTTTTTGTAAATATAATATAGAAATCTCTCTACTTTTAAACTTCAATTATAGATGAACTAAACAAAAACAAAAAAAAACTTGAAATGCCATTGACCACAATCTTATAAAGTCAAGTTCAATAAAAAATTAGATAAAATTAAACTATTTATTATTAATATAAATAAAATGAAATCACGATATGATGTAAGAAATTTCAAGTTTCAGACAGGTAGCAAATTATTCAGCTTCTATAACGTAACGTTCACTTAATTTATATATTTCGCGAAAAACATGAGCAATTGAACACATCAGAAGTTAATAGCTCTTTACAAAATCGTTATTTGTTATTTTACTGTTACAATATATTAATAGAATATATTTTTTGTACTACATTTTAAGATTTATGTATATACACTGTTAAAAAAATACCAGATTTTGTTATATGAAATTTGCATATTTTTTTTAAAAACGATCTAATCATTTTAAAAGAATACGAAAATGGTTAAAAAACTAGTCAAAGTAAATAAATCTTTACATCACGACTTTTATAAAGACACTATGTTTTAGGTGGTTCTTGATAGAACGAAAGTTTCACCAAAAAAGATATTCAAACAAGTTTAATATTTGCGGCAATATTCAACACACAAAACTGTTTTGAGGAACCCATGATCCTAAAAAGAGAAAGATATTACTTAAAAATTAACAAATTGGCAGTCAGATTATTCACCGGAGTTTCTACGGGACACATAATTCTCAGAAAGCATTCGGCAAGGGTAAGATTGACAACTACCTCAACATTCAGAGGATGTAAGAAACCAGTGGAACACCTACTGTGCCAGTGTACCACGGCCCATCAAAGAAGATTCATGAGTTTTGGAAACTTTTTCATGGTTAACTTGGCAAAGCAGGCGGGATTAATCCGGCTAAAATTATTATGTTCATTGGAAATCTTGGATACGCTATAAATTAGTAAAAAAGTGTTCAACTGGAGAAGTACATCGGGTTTTTCAATAAGGGTTCAGAACGTGGTGTAAATAGCCCCTTTCCTTTAAAACTAAACATCTAACCAAAATAAACTTTAAAAAAATACAACTTCGACGTAAGGAAAACGATAATTTAATTTAAAAATATTTCTTTTACAGTGTAGAAACAAAGTATATAATTATTATATTCTTTCTTATACCATGAACTATGTTACCATTTTCCTATAATTTTAATTAAATTATATTGTATCTAGAAATAAACAATTTTTTGATTGATTGAAGGCATGATTTTAGTTTTTAACCTATCGAGATCAAATTAAATGATAAATGATTGAAACTTGTATACATAATAGCAATCAATTTTTAATAAATAAATTTAATTGATTATATTACGATTCATAATTTCTTTAATTTTTCATTTTTAAGGATTTTTTAAAATTATAAAATTTCATATAATTATGACTAATTTATATAATAAATTTATCTTTTTAATTAATATGTTTTGAAAATAAAACAGTTTTTATTTAACTGGTAAATAATTAATTAATTTAAATAAATTAAGCCTGTTTTACACAAAACAAAAATTTACCAAAAACAAGATATAATCATTATTTTGTTATTTATCAATTTTAAATGATGATCATAAAATATTTTCAAGTTCGTTGACAGCGTATTCAGATCTGAACATTTTTTAGCAAGTTTTATGACTAAATCGTGATTTAAAATAATATTGACAACCAAAATACTATAAAAATACAAATTTTTATATAGTGTTATTTTTATTGAAAATTATGTATTCCCTCAAGACAAAACAACCACAAAATTTTTGTTGACCCAAAGACATGATGGATTATTTTTGATTTTTTTTTTGGTAATATTTCAAGTTCTTTTTAAATTATATTTTAAAATAAAATAAATATTTCTAGACAAAATAATATTTTGAATAAAATGTATGTCACAAAACTGAAAAATAAAAAAATTTATAATAAATATCAAAATCAAGTATTTAATATTTTCAATGGAACATTTAAAACGAGTTTCGCGCTTAACACTTTTGTATTTCTTGAATTTATTTTTCTTTAAATATGGACTTTTTAGAATTTAACTAGTAGTTTTCTTATGAAATTTTTATAAATCTTAAGAAATTATTGAATATTTTGTATAAGAATTTTTGCAAAAGAAATGAAAAAAAAAAACAGTGAAAATGAGTCAATATTATTTTTCCGTTTTAGTATAATATTTAGGTTTTTATAGTAAAATAATGAACAAGTTTGTTGACTTTATACAAGTTTTGTGACGCCACAGTACACTGACCGATAATCTTATTTGGAAATGTTTTAATAATCATAATATAAAATTAAAAATAAAATCTTGTTTTAATTGTTTCGATATGTTAATTATTTAGTAGCACTTTGTCTGCATTCTTTGTAAATATTATATATGTATAAATAAAAGTAATTAATATAAATATAAAATATCCGGTATAAAATTAGTATTTCAAATAAAGGATATTACTTTTCCTGGTAACTTTAATTTGTAATGGTTTTCCTGGAAATGATTGTACAAATTGCCATAAAAAAGATTAATAAATTCTGTAGAATATTTAAATGGAAACAGGAAAATTAATTATGAAATTATTTTTGTAGCAACAAGTTCTGTAATTAAATTAACTTATAATCATTCTTTTAACGAAAATTTCATTTAAACATTTAATGATCTGAAAACATTTTCTCATCCTATTTTAATAAGTTCGTATATAAAATGTTATAAAAAAATTCTTGTTATTCCAACTTGATGGGAACTAAGTCAATTAGAATTAAATCAGACTTTTTAATTACTCGTTATAAATTATTCTTTTATTAAAGTTTTGTTCTACTTTAATAGTGTAATAGACGAAGAAAGCCTGTAATGAATAAAATCAAGAATAAGTCTACTGTAATGTAACTTTTTTTTATAGTTTAAATATAAATTATGTAATAATTTCAATATTTATTACCATTATATGACAATAACTTACAATGTATTATCCGGAAAATAACATTGTTTATAAATTAAAAAAATACATAATTAAATCGATATTTTCTAATTAAATTAAATATTTTTGTTTTTTTAATTTATCTAATGTCAAACAATAAAATTTAGACTAAAAACGCTAGTACTAACTAGATTTAACTTAAATATGTCTTTAATAAATTCAATATTTTTTAACTATAAATTTATTATAAAATTTTTGAAAAATTAATTTAATTTAATTGAAATGTTAAATTCCGTATCTTCATAAAATCTTTGAACAAAAACTATAGCTGAAAATTAATAAAGATTATCTAAAATTATATGCTCACAGCGAATTAATAAAGATTATCTAAAATTAACATAAAATATACAAAAATTCAATTTAAAAAAAAACTTCTAGATTCTTTTGTTTTGTTTATCTTAAAGATCTATAAAAAATATTTAAATTGGTAATAGATTTTTTGCTGACTATACGTCGACTGAGTATTCGAACAATATGAACAAAATTAACAGCACCAGCCAATTATGTTGATATTGTTAAGAAATAAGCAAAATTTTATATGTAGCATAACATTAAATTTTTCAAAATTACTTATAGTTTTTATACTATAAAATTAATTAATTAAAATTTATTATTAAATATTTAAAAGAAAATCGACAACCTATTTCTATTTTGTTCAACGTATTCGTCGAAACGATTTATTAATATTTAAAGCAAACTACGTAAAAAATTAAATCTGAATATAAAATTATATATTTAAATACAGAATTACTTAATTATTCTTTGTAAATCTTTAAAAATATGTTGTAATTTCGACTTTTGATATAGAATAGTTCTACTGTACATGCTAGCAGGATCGAATATTGACCATATAGCACAAATTAATTTAATATGAACTTTAAACTTAAATAACTTTAGTTCTTAAAATAAGAATATGTAACTCTATATCTCCAAAATGTATTAAAATTGAATGGAACGAATATCGACCCAAAAAAGTCTATATAACAACAATGAACATGATAGAACTAGGGTGACGAAATATATAAGATAATATTAAGTAATTAAATTATTCGAATTTAAATTATGTAGTTCTTCTCCAATGTTATACTACATTATATTTGGAAAGGTATAAAAGTACCTGACAAGATATGACAATCTATGGACTAGCAATAAAAACTAATTATTGTCTCGTACCTCCTACATAATTTAATTAGTTTATTACTTCTCTGTTAAAGGAGAATAATTATTTGTAATTGGCGCCTTAAATTAACTTCTCTAAAACACCCACAAAATTGAATTTCCTAAATAATTTTTATTAAATTTGCGTTGGATAGTAGAATGATAAAAATCGTTGTTTTAACCATACAATTTCCGTAAAGCCCGGATTGTTAAATGATCTGAAGACTTTGTTTATTATAAGGTTATTTTGTATAATTAATTAATTTTTTAATAATGGGTTTTTAATGGTTTTTCTCATCAATTTTTTTTTTATTTTCAATTAATTCTTTTTAATTCTGCAATTCTAAACCTGTTTCTGAAAATATTAATATATTTTATCTTAAACATATAAAAACCCCAATATTTAAAATATTCTTGATATTTTCTTGCACACTTTAATGAATACTAATCAAATAACTGTAAATGGTAATATATAAATACATAAATACATAAATGTAACATATTTCTTGTTATTTTTAAAAAAAAAAAATTATTTAAGTTCCTTCATCTTTTTCAACTTACCACAAGAAAACACTTCATATTGACACAAAAAATTAGTAAATTTCAAAAATAATTTATATGATAATTATTTAATATATTAATTAATATTTAATCAAAATCTTAATTAAATAATAAAATTTACACAAAGTTCACTGAAAGTTTAATTGATCTGCAAATCAATTTCTTCTTTATTTCTTTAACTAATTATCTTCTTTTTTTTTAGTTAGTTTTAACACTTATTTTTAATGAAAATCTCACAATTTCTTTATTGAAAAAATATTAAATTTTTCTTTTACAATATTGTAATTATCCAACCAACGATATGAAATGAACTGTGAGTTGGGACAGCTCGTTCATCAGTTTTTAATCGAAAAATTGCCGCTTTTTACTATACAATCGCAACAAAATAAAAAATGTATCGTATTTTTGTTAACTACAATTTGATTGTAAATGCAGACGAGTAGAAGCTTCTTTTTCTTCAGTTATGCTTTGTTTACAATTTCTAGCTCTTGTTATTAATTTAGCAGTTTATCTGACCGGCTTGTCTCTGTGTAGCTTTAAATATTGTTACTTGTGGCAACTTTCTATTGGAAATGATATTCTTAAAGTTGCTTACATAAAAACAGATTCAAGTAATTTTATTATTTAACATATTTATTTTGAGATAGGTTATAAATATATGGTAAAAAGAAAATTATTAATAGTCTTTCGGAAATACGATTTGAATTTAATATTAATGTCAGATAAAGAAATTGGTAAAAATGATTTTTTTAAAATGATTTTTTTTCATTTTATAGGATTTTTATAGGATTTAACAAAATAAATTATATTACATTTTATTATTGTCTTAAGAAGATTCAACAATCTTTTTGCAAGTAATCTTAATAATCTTATATCAGCAAATTCGCGAATGAATTATGTTCTATGTATAGACGTGTCGATAAATTTTCCACAGTTCTTCTTCTACTAATGGAAAATTTATTATTCATCAGCTTGTAATTAGCCATTTTAATTATTAAAAGAATTATAAATTTTTGTCAGTTAAGAAAAACCTACAGGAAAAACGAGGCTATCTTAGTAACAATTACTTTAAGTACGTTTCGTTATTAACGCTATAATTCTAAAATAATTCTAAAATAACCTCATCCATATGCTAGGGTTCACGAGAATGTATGTTAGCAAAACAGTGGTAAAACACTAATTGAAATACTTGGCAGTGTGTCTGGGGTTCGATACTGGTAGAAATCAACTAAAAATTACTTTAGCCATCATATTTATCAATTACATTCATTTAAGTTAAATCTTTGATTTGCTAAGCGAGTTTTACAAATCCAGTTTTTATCATTTTTGGAAGAATCTCTTTCTAAAGGAATTTTAAAACTCTTCAATATACTAAAACTATCTCAACAAACTCCAACATCTCACAATTCTATTGAACTCTTTGACTTAATATAATTCGACCCATAATAATTAATTTACCATCATTTAAGTTCAACTTTTTTGTATATACTAAAAAAAATTTAAGTAGGACAATTTTTGGGAAAATTTTGAAAGTTCCTTACCGAAATATGAACACATATAATTCACGTTTTCAATCTTACTTTCACGGAAAATCTTCGTTCTTATTTATTCAATTGAATATTTAAATATTTAAAGGTTTTAGTTGTCTCCGTGATTTAACAGAAATTCTTATAATTTTCTTTGATTTTTTTTTATTATATGAAATGAAAATAAAATTAAAGTCTTTCAATTTCTTTTGGCTACATCTAAGAATATATTTGTGTGGGAGTTGTATTGGTCATTGATCTTACTTTTATTATAGTCAATAAGCAATCTAATCACATAAGAAAATCTAGAATTTTTAACGTTATTGGCTATTTTTTATTGATTAATGTAATAAAAATTAATTTTTATTAGTTTCTTAATTTATATTAGGCTCTTATAAAGTAAAGAAATTAAAACTATATTTGATATTAGTGTAATCGTACTGGAGGATAATTAGAAGATTAATTACTTACCGAAAATAATTATATGATTTTACTGTAATTCTAAGAATCACACACTCCCTACTTCAATATTCTATTTTATTGATAAACTTAGCACCAAAAGGTTATAGATAGCGCCAATCTGTATATGCTCAAATTATTTTATAAACCGTAAATAAGTTAATTTAAAATATACAAATCCTTTAAATCTATAATTTACCTTTAATTTTTGATTCATATTCTGAATCAGAACATTCTTAAAAAGTTGCATATCCGGATTGTATTCAAGGTAACAAATAAAAATTCCATCTGAACCAGAATCAAGGTCGTCACAATAACGAAGATGTTTCGATAATTTAAATTACTTGAAAAGCTGAACTAATTCTTTTTTGTTGTTGTTGTTAGTCAATTCAAAAGATGTTCAATATTAAAGAGAAAAACTGGTTCATCTTAATGCACGTGCATATAATAATGATATAGTTTACTGCAATAAAATTGTATTTTTTCAATACTTCTTCAACATATAGTTTTAACACGCTAAATATATTCTTGTTAACATGCAATTAATATTGTTCCCTGATTGTTGTCAGCTAAAGGATTCATAATTTTCTGTTTACCAAATATAAAGTTATCAACTTGTTTCATATTCTTTTTAATCCAATTAAATATTTAATATCTAAAAAAATATGAACTTCTTTTAAAGATTACCAGATAAATTTAATAATAAAAAAAATTAAATTTAATTTAAATTAATTTTTATTTTGAAAATTTCGTTCAATCGAAAATTACAAAATTATATTTTGAAAACTTACCAAAAATAATGATATCAATCTTAGATTATGGCGAATTTTTGTGGTTGAACTTAATATGTCTATCAATTTTATTGGTAACCTTTAAGGTTTCCCAAAATTTGTGAATATTTTCGTTTATTTTTTTTTTTTTCAAAATTCAACGTAGAAAATATGGCATACAGTGGACTATATTTTAAAAATTATTGTCAAATTCAAATCGTGATTTAAAAGTTGTTGTACGTGTTATGTTTTAATGATCATTTTTATCATAATTTATTACACACCAAAATATTACTTAATTGCCCGAAAAATAAATAAAAAAAAAATAATAAAATTTTGTTTAAACTTTTAAATTCTGTTAATTTTTCATATTTTAAAGAAATTTAAAAAAATTTCAGGAATTTCGAGAATCACAAATTCTATCAAATTGACTTTAATATTTCTTTTTAAAAAATTATTAATAATTATAATAAATTATTAAAATATATTTACAATTACAGATTCAAATTCAACTTTAATATAGTAAATAAGTTTGCCAAGCTACTGTGAAAGTGTAATATAAAAATTTCCTTATGACCCACCTGTGCATATAAATAACAATATATTTAAAGGTAAATTATTTTATTATTCAATTTTGTATAAAAATAAATAAAAATATTTAGTAATAATACAATTTTAAATTATCAATAATTTCATTTAAGTAATAAATGTTTAGTTTTGATGATTATATCAGAGTTAATCATATAATAGTTTTTGTCATTAAATTGGGTGTATTTTTATTGATATACAAATTTTATATTACCACGAATTAGATTTTTCTTTCAAGGTAAATAATATTTACCTAATTCAACATGAAATTAAATATTTTATTACTAATGACAATAAATATTATAATTTTGTATTTCGAAGCTGTTAATGTTAGGTTATTTCATATTTTGCAAAAAATACTTTGATACGTGAGAATGATAAATAATTTTTTTGAGGAAGGGAAATTATTTTCTGTAATATTTCAATTACATATTAGATTTAATAGATAGGGATTAGTTATAAAGTATTTACCTCACGCTTGCAAGGGACTTTCTTTACGTTTTCGCGGTCGTTTATTCCGAATCTGATGAAATAAGTCCGTATATGCAAAAAAAAAGTTACTTGCAACAACATATTCTAGAGCGTTTAGTCCGATTTTAATGAAATTTGGCACAGAGGTTTGATAGATTCATGTTAAAATTTCGTATACAGATTGGTATACAAATTGGTTTTGTTCTAAACATGTTGAAGGAACTTTAAAAATATTGCTGCAACATCTTTGGGCAATATGTTTCTGGAAAATATTTGTGCAACTCTTTATAGTTTGTGCCTATAAAATATGAGCATGGTTGGTAATATCAGTTAGGGGCTTTTGCCTAGAGTGTGTTCCTCAAATCCACCGGTCCTCACAAACCAAAGCTTTTAATAACCTATGTGTTAAAATCAGTGGACTTCAAAGTGTATTCTACGAAATTCAAGCTAGCCACAGAATTTCCATTAGTACAAAATAGGAGCTTTCCATCAAACATTATTTTACATCAACAAAAGTTTCCAAAAAAAAGCTACCTTACGAAATATTATCCAAACGACGCGAAAGTTTGCCGACCACTGTGTTAAATGAACATTAACAGCGTACCGACTATCAATTTTAATACTTTGATTATTATTAGATCATATTTATTTAAAATTAACATACGTTCATTTAAACAAAATATTTTAATTTTAGAAGCAACCAAGTAAATATACATAAAACACCGCTTTTATGATATAATCAAATTTAAATACTTACTCTATAAAGAATATGTTTTAGTAACTGAATTTAGAAATTTAGAAAATTTACTGCAAAATAAATTATTATATGACAAGGTTATTAAGGGCACAAAATCTTTTGAACTGAATATATAAAACTTGTGCAGATTTTATATTCATATTAAATTCTTAGCAAGCATTCTTATTTAATGTTTCTATATGACGTAAAATATTAATACCTAACAAACGAATAAAGTATTAGGGGCATACGAATAAATTAAGTTATTCTATTATTATTATTTAACATTTATGTAATTGCAAACACACAAAAATGTGAGAAATATCATACTTGAAATAATTGTACGCCTAAAATTATGCATCATTAAAAAAATATAATTTATTATATGAAAATAAAACGAAATTACAAAATCTTCAAGATAATATTTATTTACATATTTATATATAATTATTATTTTCTTAAACTATTTTTACTTGATTTATGTTTTGTTTATTTTTTTTTATCATGCTTTTATAGTTCTTTGTATATTTTAATACATTTGCAATATAAAACTTAAAAATTAAATAGTATATTAAAAATTAAATATTATCAAAATGTTTTTTGTACAATATATTTTCAAAAAATTATTTATATGTTTTTTACTTTTCGGGATGTATAATAATCTTGGTAGGAGCTGCAAAATGAAGTAACGGTGGATTTTGTAAATTAACACCAGGAGCAGCTAAACTACCTCCAGTTACAACAAATCCACTATCAACACCAGCTTTATATGATAGATCATGATGTCCAGCATTGTGGGTGTAAGCATACTGACCCTGCACATTGCTATTACTATCGGCAGATTCACTTCTTGAAGAATCGCCAGCGTTATAAGAAAAACTATATGAACCATCTTCTGAGGTATCAGTTTGAGATGCAGGGCTTTCTCCTGAGAGTGCTGGAGAATTGATTTCAGGACTTTGTAATTGCCCAGATAAACCGTTGGGAACTGCTAAACTACCTCCAGTAACAACAAAACCACTATCAGCACCAGCTTTGTATGACAGATCATGATGTCCGGCATTGTTGGTATAAGCATACTGACCTTGCACATTGCCATTACTATCGGCAGATTCACTTCTTGAAGAATCGCCAGCATTATAAGAAAAACTATATGAACCATCTTCTGAAGTATCAGTTTGAGATGCAGCGCTTTGCCCTGATGTAACTGAGTTTGCTGGAGAATTGTTTTCGGAACTTTGTACTTGTCCTTGTCCAGTTAAACCATTGGGAACTGCTAAACTACCACCAGTAACAACAAATCCACTCTCAGCACCAGCTTTGTATGATAGATCATGATGTCCAGCATTGTTGGTGTAAGCATACTGACCCTGCACATTGCCATTACTATCGGCAGATTCACTTCTTGAAGAATCGCCAGCGTTATAAGAAAAACTATATGAACCATCTTCTGAGGTATCAGTTTGAGATGCAGGGCTTTCTCCTGAGAGTGCTGGAGAATTGATTTCAGGACTTTGTAATTGCCCAGATAAACCGTTGGGAACTGCTAAACTACCTCCAGTAACAACAAATCCACTATCAGCACCAGCTTTGTATGACAGATCATGATGTCCGGCATTGTTGGTATAAGCATACTGACCTTGCACATTGCCATTACTATCGGCAGATTCACTTCTTGAAGAATCGCCAGCATTATAAGAAAAACTATATGAGCCATCTTCTGAAGTATCACTTTGAGATGCAGCGCTTTGTCCTGATGTAACTGAGTTTGCTGGAGAATTATTTTCGGAACTTTGTACTTGTCCTTGTCCAGTTAAACCATTGGGAACTGCTAAACTACCACCAGTAACAACAAATCCACTATCAGCGCCAGCTTTGTATGACAGATCATGATGTCCAGCGTTGTTGGTGTAAGCATACTGACCCTGTACATTGCCATTACTATCGGCAGATTCACTTCTTGAAGAATCACCAGCATTATAAGAAAAACTATATGAACCATCTTCTGAAGTATCACTTTGAGATGCAGCGCTTTGTCCTGATGTAACTGAGTTTGTTGGAGAGTTGTTTTCGGAACTTAGTACTTGTCCTTGTTTAGTTAAACCATTGGGAACTGCTAAACTACCTCCAGTAACCACAAATCCACTATCAGCACCAGCTTTGTATGACAGATCATGATGTCCGGCATTGTTGGTATAAGCATACTGTCCCTGTACATTGCCATTACTATCGGCAGATTCACTTCTTGAAGAATCACCAGCATTATAAGAAAAACTATATGAACCATCTTCTGAGGTATCAGTTTGAGATGCAGAGCTTTGTCCTGATGGAACTGAGGGTGCTGGAGAATTGTTTTCAGAACTTTGTACTTGTCCAGTTAAACCGTTGTGAACTGCTAAACTGCCTCCAGTAACCACAAATCCACTATCAGCACCAGCTTTGTATGACAGATCATGATGTCCGGCATTGTTCGTATAAGCATACTGACCCTGTACATTGCCATTACTATCACCAGATTCACTTCTTGAAGAATCGCCAGCGTTATAAGAAAAACTATATGAACCATCTTCTGAAGTATCACTTTGAGATGCAGCGCTTTCTCCTGATGTAACTGAGTTTGCTGGAGAATTGTTTTCGGAACTTTGTACTTGTCCTTGTTTAGTTAAACCATTGGGAACTGCTAAACTACCACCAGTAACAACAAATCCACTCTCAGCACCAGCTTTGTATGATAGATCATGATGTCCAGCATTGTTGGTGTAAGCATACTGACCCTGTACATTGCCATTACTATCAGCAGATTCACTTCTTGAAGAATCGCCAGCACTATAAGAAAAACTATATGAACCATCTTCTGAGTTATCAGTTTGTGATGCAGCGCTTTGTCCTGATGTAACCGAGTTTGCTGGAGAATTGTTTTCGGAACTTTGTACTTGTCCTTGTCCGGTTAAACCATTGGGAACTGCTAAACTACCACCAGTAACAACAAATCCACTCTCAGCACCAGCTTTGTATGATAGATCATGATGTCCAGCATTGTTGGTGTAAGCATACTGACCCTGTACATTTCCATTACTATCGGCAGATTCACTTCTAGAAGAATCACCAGCATTATAAGAAAAACTATATGAACCATCTTCTGAGGTATCAGTTTCAGATGCAGAGCTTTGTCCTGATGGAACTGAGGGTGTTGGAGAATTGTTTTCCGAACTTTGTACTTGTCCAGTTAAACCGTTGGGAACTGCTAAACTACCTCCAGTAACCACAAATCCACTATCAGCACCAGCTTTGTATGACAGATCATGATGTCCGGCATTGTTGGTATAAGCATACTGACCCTGTACATTCCCATTACTATCGGCAGACTCAGTTCTAGAAGAATCACCAGCATTATAAGAAAAACTGTATGAACCATCATTATTTTCTAAAGTAGAAGTTCTTTCGCCGGAACTGTGTATTTCATTACTAACGATATTATCCTGTTTACTGTCTGCTGAAGGTATAATAGAAATAGTTATAGGTAATACATTAAGTGGTATCAAACCATGTATACCACCAGCATATCTTGTATCTATAGGTATACCGTTTGCAGCATAAACTATATTTCCTTTTATATTGTTTTCTTCGTTTACGTTGTGGTGGTTCACAGAATTAGCATTATTTATATACGTTAAACCATTCGTGGTTGGCAATACATAATATATACCATTATTTCCAGAAAGAATATGGTCTTGCAATACAATTTGTGAACATTTCACCACTATTATTACATAAAATAATGCAAACACAATCTTTAATTTCATATTACAATTTACAGTATTTGTTCATAAAATTTAAATCGTTAATAAAAATGGACTTTATTATATATACTATTTTATTTCAAACGATCATCGACAGGTTCAAGTTCGGACTGATTTGTTTCGATGCAAAACTACACTTTTATAAGGTATTTTTCAATATTAATTTTATCGTCTTTAGTTTTAATAATCAGAACAATTTGTATCAGTTTTCTATAAATAATTTACAATAACATAAATTATGTATTTATAATAGATTTATTTGCACTTAATTAATTTTTTTTGTTACTTACAAAAACAATGATTGGTTGGTTTAAGTGGCGAGTCTCAACCAACACAACAGCAACCCCCAATTTTACTATCACTCACATGACCACCTGGCTTAGCTAAGATAGTTACTTTAGATCCACCTATTGGCGTTCAGAAACCTTACCATATCTAAAGTTGTTGAATTCGTATCTGCCAATTAGATCATTACTGACCCTGGGCAGTTGCAGTGCTGTACAATTGCAGGTTAAGTGTGTTATGGTTTCTATCTAATTCAGCAACTACGCATGATTGGTTCAATGTATACCTAGTCTGGTCGGATGTTATCCAATTATTTAATGATGTACCAATTATTGAATACTCTAAAAATGAATATTATCCTTAGTTGTGACTTTTATACATATTCTATTACAAACCTTAATTTTTAATTAAGTCTAATTATTATTCAAATGAAAAAATATTTTTTTTCTTATTTAACATGAGTGCTGTCATAATAATAAGATTAAAAAAACTGTAACAACTATACCATTACATTAAAAAAAACTTAATTTTCCGGATGATACTCAGGCAGTATTTTCCTAATTAAGTCACAAACTAAAGTGATTGATTTAATTAATATTCAAAAACAATTATGTACCCACCTTAGAAATATTTATTATTAAAATTACATGGCAAATTCTAGTTTGTGATAAAGTTATAATTTATAAAATATTAAACTGTTATTATAACTGTTAGAATTTTACGTAATGTTTTCTCTAATCTAAATTAATTTAATTAATTATTTTACAATCATATTTTTTTTAAATTTTATCTGTTTAAATTTTATTAATATACAAATATTTTCGACTGAAATATGAAATCCTTTACATTTTAAAAACTGGTTTTCAACGTGTAGTCTACCGTGTAGTTTTTTTGTGCTGCCCATACATTGTACAACCTGGTTGTCAACACGTAGTCAACCCTGTAGTAAATTGTCACTACACACATTACAACTTAGAAATCATATTACAACCGTCCAAAAAAAAAAAAATTTCTGGATTGTATCAAATCTCAAACAAAATGTTGTAATAAAAGTTGATTAAAAATAATTATTATTTAATATAAAAATATTGCTATAACATAAACATATAAAAATATGTTTGGTTGTTCAACTTCCATTACACTATACAACTTGGAACTATCCACCAACATAAATTAAAATATTTTAATATTTCTTTAACCGATTTGCCAACCATCAATGTCTAGTAAACTTTCCCACAAACGATACAACTTCATCAAGTTGTCAACAGGTTGATAAACTTGTTTTATAAATGTATGGGCAGCTTTGCTGTCTTATTCTGTAATGATTTTCTTAGTTAAAAGCAAAATATTCAGTAATTCGTCCTTAACTCTTAGTATTATTTCTAAACTTGAAATATCGTCACTGCATTGGTCAGGAAGCATATACTTAACGCATAGCACCTACAAAAATTCTATAAATTTAAATTAAATATGAATTATTAATTTATGTAAAACTAAAATTTACAAAAGGAAATTCAAATTAATTTAAATATTTTATTAGGTTATACAAATTTGTCATAACATACATTGTAATTTGTAATTAGAGACAGCTGCTAATAAAATATTTAATTTTATTATATTTTATTTATGTGGAATTTTTCTGAACTAATCTTTCATTTTTAATTATAGTAATATAATTATAATTTAAACATATTTCTTAAAAGATGTTTTCCTTGAAACATTACTTCGGATGATATGTTACGAGATAAATACAAAAAGTCATCTGTTTTTTTTTTAATTTATGTATTTTATATAAAATTTCTTGACAATTAGATTACAGATGAAGTCAATTTATATATTTTTGATTACTTCAAGGCCCAATCGTAATGTGGGCGTAAACTTTTAGCGCAAACTTTGAAAATTGTTCAACATATGGAAATCAATGAAAGCAAACACAATGGTGTAATTTTTGCAAAGCAAAACCGCTAAGGAAAAATGCTACAGCCAAGATTAAACAACGTTGAATATTAACCGCAAGCGCTAGAGAATTTTAATAAAGGATGCGAATTTTAAATTTGACTGACATTTGTCATAGTGGCATTTAAATAAATTATAAAGATTTCACGCAAAAAATATAATAATATAATAAAATATAATTTTCTTAGCCACTGCCACTGCCAGCATTGCGTTTGTACTGGACTTGTCTTGGCGGGGGAAAAAAATCTACAGCTACCGCTAAAGGTTTGCGCCCACATTATGATTTCGCCTTCATGATTTGGAAAACCTTATATTTGGCATACTACCTAAAAATCGAATTTTAGGAGGTAATTCTTGATGTTTTTTTACATTTTCATAATTTTATTTCAGATATTTTTTCATCTTACCTTGTGCGTCTATTAACGTTTTATGCATACCATAAAAAATATGATATAAAATATGATAAAACTCAATTAAGTGAAAATATTCTAAATAAATTAATTATTTGCTTTTAAGCGCTAGGAATAATAAAAGTATGTTTGAAAAAATTATTGATAATCATAAAAGCTTCTAATTCTAATAATGCTAAGTAATCTAATTTCTAAAAGTCTAATTAATTACTATAAAATGACATTTACATAAATTAACATATTTCAAGTTCAAGAGTAAAATCGATTTTGTTTCAGAACATTAAAATAAATTTCATATTTTTTATCTTTTATTTTTTTATTATTTTCTCATTTTTCAAATTACTTCATGTACATAAAATGTTAATTATTATTAAAAAATTAATTACATAATTTCTATACATATTAAAAGTTATAAAAATTTGTTATTATAATTATAATTATAAATAAAAAATATATCTAAAAAATATTTATTAATTATTAAGTTCATCTTGTCTCAATGCTTCCGATGGCGATGGTATTCTTCCTCCTAATGGTAGAATATCTATATTTTGTACATGAGCTCTAACAGCTTGTCCTGGTGGTAAATTTATATACCATTTTCCAACATTTTTTATTACCGTTGAATCACGTGATCTTAAACTCCAATCACGATTTCTATCATTATCTAATTGTCCGTGATCTGATGTTAATAATGGTATTTGGTTATAATCATCATCATCATAAGTATTACTACCAGTACTACTAAAACTTGTACTGCCACGATAATTTGTAGACTTCTTATTGAAACTTCCTCCTTTATTTCCAATTCTACTTATGGCGGTACTACTACTACTACCGCGATTTGATGTTGGCCTATATCTATATCCTTCATCTTTTCCACTTGGGCCAGTAGGTGGTCTTGATGTACCTTTATTGTAATGGTAACCGTCATCACTGTTATGTGATTGAGACTTACTACTGTCATCATAATTATCTTCATCACCGTTGTCAGTTGATTCTGGTCTTCCGCCTCGGTCAGATTTCTTATTACCCTGATATTTATATCCACCACGTCCCGTTGTTATATCACTGCTATGTATTCTTGATATACTTCCAGGTCTTTTTGTACCACGATTTGGATATGCAGAACTACCACCAATACCACCGCCACCTTGAGAAACTCGATCTCTTGATATTGGTGATACTGAAGTGAAATCACTAAGATCACCATCTGAAACATTCAAATCATTATCATTACGATCATGTAAACTTGACTGATCATCATGTCTATGAATTGGTCTTGTTGGTCTTGTCGGTCTTCCTGGTCTACTTGTTCCACCACCACCTCCAACATGACTTGTATGAGGTCTAACACTTCCTGGACCTGATGGTCTAGCATAGCCACTTTCATCTAAATCATTTGATTGGTAATCACGTATACCATATTCAGGTAGTGCTGGTCTTGGATTCAAATGAGTTCCAGGTCCAACTGTATTTTGAACAATTTTAAAACCAATACCAGCTCCAGCTTAATAAGAAATTTAAAATGTAATCAAAAAAAATATGATTATTAAAATAAAAATGATATCATTACCAATGTACTGAACCGTCCGTTGAACACCTTTATCATCCAAATATGAATATGATCCTCTAACAATACCATCTGGTCCACTAGTTTCAGATCGTCTATGATCTGGTGCAGATGCAATAAAATCATATTGACCATTTGGACCACGTCTAACTGACATTTTTCCTCTTGTCCATGCTGGTGCCTTATACAATGGTGCACTATATGCAACACTTGCTGGTGAATCGGGTACTGCATTGATTACTTCATAACCAGTACCAGCTCCAGCTGCATACCGTACAGTATGACGTTCACCAACATCATCCAGATACGAGTATAATCCTTTACAAAAATTATATAATTATCATTAATTTAATTGAAAATTATATTTCGAAAAATTGAAACCTTTTACTCGGCCATTTGCATCTGCATTTTCTGTTCGATCATATTCGGATGTTTTAAAATTAAAAGAATAACTTGGATCATCATATGGATCTGCCAATGGATCGTCAGGACTACCTTTTGGTCCAACTGGAAATTGTGCTAAATCCATTTTTCGATGAATTTGTGGTCCTCGAGCTCGATATCTAAAAAATTTTTTTGTAAAATTAATCAAAAACAAGGAAATCAAAAATTTCTTATATATATTTGTATTTATTTATATATTTACAAATATATTTTAATTAATTTACATATGTAATTAATTATTACGTGATGTGAAAATTTGTTAAAAAATAAACTAATTTGTTTGTTTTTCTCTTTAAATTTGTAATTTATTGCTTAAAAAATATCGATTCTCTAGTTTTACAAGCAATAACAACAGAAAATTTTAAATAAAATCTTTTACGTAATATAAAATGTAACCAACCGTCATTTTATCCGACAACAATACAACAATTTTTGCTTACGGGCTTGGGCTTGGTGATGGTATATAAAAAAACAAAAAAACAAAATTTAAATACTAAATTTAGTCTACCCGATTGTTTAAGTTATTTTCAACTTAGACCGGAAGCACAGAGCATTGATCACTTACTTAAAGTGATCTTCTTTATTTTTTATTATATGTTTTTTTTTTATATTTGCTTTATAGAAATTTAATTTTTACAAATCGAAAATGGAGTTACATTAATTGCTCCTCTTACCATTATTTTTTGTATTACATTTTTTTAAAAAAAAGTTCTTTTTTTCAAATTTTCACATACTTTTTTACCATAAGTTCTCATTTAAATGTTTTAGATTGCAAAGATTGATTGCAACGCATTTATTCAAAATATTCAAATCGGATATTGGTTAATATGTAACAATAAAATCCACGCATAATTTTTCTTTTTCAACATTCTTTGCTTCATAAACTCATAAATAATATTTCAATTTTTTAGATTGAATCATTTGCAATAAAATACTTATACCATAAATTTGAAATTTTGCTTACCCACGTGGACCAGCTGTATAAACAGTCTCTTCAACTCGTCCATTTGATGGATTTCTCGAACCATAACGACCTCGAACAATTTCGTCTGCAGCTTTAGATGCTGAATGATAATATTTTCCAATGTCATTGTTCGTATGTCTTTAATAAAAAAAAAGAAGAATTTTTAATAGTTTTATTAATTAAATTTTAATATTAAATTCAATTTAGTGAGTAATTCTACATATTTTTCCTTATTAAAATAGAACAATTTTGATCTGACAATTTTGGAAAAACCTAATAAAAAGATGATAAATTGTAAAATATTTTTAAATGAGGAAATTAATTGCAAAAAAAAAACCTATGAAAAAATCGACAAAGCGTAGAAAAGTAAGGTAAAGTTCTGAATTGTTGACCTCGAAAATCATATTTTTATTAATTTTATTTATTTATGTTTTATTTTTTCTTCAAATTTTTGAATTATATATTTTAACTACCGGCAATTTAGTGTGTAAAATGCAGAAAAAATAAATAAATTAACATTAAAATCTAAAATTTTTAATTTCGAAAAAGTCAAGGTTTAAATTTAATTTCTGGGCTAATCTAAATTGTAGGAGGTGTAATCAACAAATATTATCTAAACTTATATCTTAAATTTCTTAAATATTTAATAATAGGAAATTCAATTTTAAATTTTATGCAATGACAGGGAAATTATGAACATCAAAGAAAATAATAATCATAATTTTCTGTTAAATTCTTGTGGATAAATAACTTTTAAAAGAACATGATCTGATTACAAAAAAATGTATTTAAACGAATTCATTAATTTGTCCAATAAATTTTAGTTGATACAAGCATTTGTCAAATGCATTTTAGAATTTGTAATATATTCAAATTTTGACTTTTGACCTCTTCTATAATATAAAAGTCTATAATAAAACTAGCAATTTTGTAATTGCATTAATAAGTTTCGAATTTTATGTAACTCTATATTGTTGTAATAAAAATTATAAATAAAAATTGTTCAATTCGAGTAATAAATTATGTTTGTAAGCATTTTTTAAAAAAATCTCATAAAAATTGTTAAAAAATTTATAATTCAGTTTGCAAGATTAATTTAGTTCATTTCATGTTTCTTTTGAATAACATATTTAACTAATTATATTCATAAATTCTAAAAAAAAACACACAAACTTAATATAAACTAGTTGGGAAGTAGCTATGTAATTTAAAAATTTAAAAACAATGTTAGATTCATAATTACATAATAAAATGTAAATATTGAAATATGTAATAAATTTGTTAGCAAATTATCTAGTTGAAACAAAAAATTAATCCTTTCGCTAGTTAGGACATTAATTTAAATTTGAGAATGTTCAGTATAATCTTCTAGAATTGATTAGTTAGTAATTGAGCTTCTAATACACAAATAATCCAAATCAAAAAGTTTCTTATTATCCATAACTGTCAAATAAGATCTTCAGACCTTCTGAGTGAACCAATAATCTATAAAAATTAGTGATAACTGATAACAAGCAGATACATTTCAGAAATTAAATTTAATTATTTAGAGTATATCACTTTCTTTAAGCTTGATCTTAACGCTTTTTGTCTATAATGCTAAGAAAATTATTCACTATCCGCAATGGATTAAGCTTATTACACTTAGACATCCAGATTAATTAATGATTAGCATCCATTTACTTAGTACTAGCAGTAAACATTTTAAGAAACATAATGAAATTGTTCATATAATATTAGCAAGGCACTAAATAGATGTTTAATCAAAAATAGTTAATAGAAATTATTCAATTGGGAAAAACTTGAACTAGTAATTGCTTCGATTTTCACAGTTCTGAAAAGAACGTTCCTGCTGTATTCAAACTGATCTCCTCTGTTAGCCTATCTTTATATAAATTAAAATTACATTTATAATTACATTTGACAAATTGTCAAATTAAAAATCAATTATAACAAATTCTTGACGAAAGAACAAATTTGATTAATTTATTTGAAATTGTTTTTATTTAAATTTCTTTGATAACTATAGTAAAATATTAAAAATTTAAATATTAAATGCTACCAAAAACTTAAATATAAAATCAGATTTTAAAAGAAATTAAAAGGACACAAAATGGTAAATTCCAGCATTATCCTTGCTAATATTATAATTGTAACACAATTTTATGGTTTCTTTAAAAATCATTTTTAAAAATACGTTGCCCTTTAAATTAAATCCAATATTTGTAAATAGCTTATCCATAATTTTATATAATTTAAAATTATTATTTCAATAATACCGAAAAGAGAATGTTCCATCATTATTCACATCGTTATAATCCACTGTAGAATCACCGAACGCATATTTACACATTGTAATTAAACCAAAAATTAATAATTTTGTTAACATTTTAAAATTTATTATTTATAACAATAATTTTATTAATTTTTTTTTTTATATTTTAAATATTAATTATTTTTTAACAATAATTATGTAAAACTTATCACAATTTTTTTTATTATTTATAATTCACACTATGTAAAAACATGCGAACTTGCAAGATCTTTCTGAGAAAACTATTTGTTAAAACAATACAAATTTTCTTGTAATTTGTAATAATTTTTCTTATTCTGTTATTTTTCTTTTAATATAAGTTACTTAACATAGCTTAGGATTAATAGCAACTGAGTATCTTCTTTTTGCAGAGCATTATTTTTATATAGTTTCACATGGCCACCCACACCTAATAAAGTTCGTATTGTAAAAAATTTTTTTTTTAGAGAAGAAGAATTTTTGTTAGTATAGTACATTTTATTTAACCCACACTAAACCTAATATTTTCTAGATATAAAAGGGGCAATTGAATATTCGGAAAATTTAACATTGGATTTTCATGAATGAATCATTTATTTCGGATTTTAAATTCTATCGGAAAGGAGAAGATTTCGTAGCAAAAATAGAAAAAATAGTAAATTTGTATACATTGGAGTTTAATTGACCGAATCCGATTACTATCACCTCAAAACTTTTTAGTATATGAAATATTCATGTCTCCTTCAATATTTTGAATATAGAAATATGATGAATTTTGAATTTTTCAGTATACATATTAGAATTACCGACAATTATATATTTCTAATTTGTTGAGGAATTTAATTAAGATAAATAGCATATTCTAAGATGCATAGAAAAATGTATAAGTTATATTTTTTAATTGATATTTGATATCAATTAAAATACACTAAAAAGAAGTTAAATAATATCAATAAATAGTATACAAATTGAAAAAAATAGCTTCAAAAGATGTAGCATGTAGGAACCCTAAAACTAAATTATACAGACGGAGTTAGTATCCGTCATAGAGTATAAAATAACATAGAGCTCATAGAACTCATAGAGTGTAGAATAACAGAAAACGCTATAATAAATAATTTATGGCAGAACATTTTGTAAGAGTAAAAGAAATTATTTTTCAGTTTTCAATTAATATTTTTTAACAACATGACAGCCTAATGACAGCATCTGATATTACTAAGACTTAAAAAAATCTACCGAAGCTTCTAGGTACAAATCAATACCATAGCTTCTCCTATTATTCGATACTCTAAGAAAAGATAACGTTTAATTTGGATGAGATTTACCATACATCTGATAAATAATAGTGTAGTATGGAATGAAAGTTGTTAACTATCTACAAATGTTAAATTCATTTAACAGAATAACAATAAATTTTAATCTCAAACGTCAGGAGCTGACCGGCCCTTCATCGGAATCGGACCCTTCTGCGGCATTTCAAATAGCCACATAATGGAGAAAATTATAGGAATGGGAAAAGAAAGATAAATCCACTTCCTGGAACAACATCCCAGGCATACGCCAAAGGAAGAAATTCCTAGATTTCTCAAACAAAAGGGCTAAAGAAATCCTCACACTCAACAAAACCGAGCTATACGTACAATAACTGGCCTGTTCCACTGCGCGCTCAGGTATCATCTGAACAAAATCGGAAAGTCTGATTATAGTGACTGTCGGTTCTGTTCGGTTGATGACGAATCTGCGGAACACATCCTCTACGATTGCGAGGCTGTAGCCCGAAAAAGGCTGACACCACGGAGTAAGGGATTTCTGAGTCCTCTGGAAATCAGTTGTCTGTCCGTTAGAAAAACCCTCCGCTTCTACAGAAGCCTGGTTATTAACTGACCAAATATTAGTAGGGTATGCACAATAGATCTCTTTAGGTCGCAGTGTAGGGAGGCGGAAGTTCGTTCTTCTGCCTTAACGACCCCCTTATTATCTATCTATCTATCTTAAGAATTTGTTAGAATTTTGTAAAACAGCTATAAATATTAAAATTAATTCAGTAACTTCAATTTATATATACTGTCATTTGACCTACAACTCCAATTTTACCTGGTTCTTTTTCTTAACAATTCGATTGTCCTTCAAATTACAATTTAAAAGTCATTACATAACTAAATAGTTCTAATTTTCAAAAAATGTTTATAAAATAAATTTCAATTAATTTTAATAAAATATTAGTTTAAATTATTTTCCGTAACCAAAAAAAGAATATTATTTATATTAAACTAATTATGTATATTTAAAAATTCTGTATTACTCCATCAAATTTCACGGAAAAGTATCTCATCTTATAGTTTTTATCTTGAATTTCTGTACCTTCAATTAAATTACATTTGATTTTTTGGGGTTTTTTTTTTTGTTAATTTATATAATATTTAAAAATATAGTGACGTGTTCATCAAAGCGTAACACTAAACAAATTTTAATTTTAATAATTAACTGATTTTTGTTTATAATATGACAAAAAATAATATCAAATTATGGACTATGACACCAAGTGACAATAATTTAAATTATTAACAATATTTTTTTTATTTTGTAAGAACTAAATTTAATTCTTAATTGAGCTATCACAATTTTTTTTTGTATATTCTGATTTTTTATTACAAAGTTAACCTTTATAAAAAAAAATTATGATATATTTCTGATAAGATCTTAAAAATTAGAATGTTGTATTATTTCTAGATTTATATTTAAAGTATAATCATAGAGCGAATCATAATTAAATCGCTGTGTACTAACGCACTATTAGTAGAATTATTTATATATTAGAATTAATTTAAGAATTAAAATATTTAACTGTATATATTTGTCGAAAGAAATTATCACTAATTACATTATCAAGGACTAATTTAAAAATTTAAATTAAATAATTATCGACCTCGAAATAAATATCGGTCCAAGCGTCATATTTTTGGTAAAAATTAAGGATTTGTAATGAAAATTATAAAAATTAAGGTGGATCGTTAGAAAAAGTGTGGATCACAGACAATTCTAATCACTGCAACCATTTGACTTATTATTGTGATATACGTTCTAATTATTCGTCACTGGCCATAAAGTTCGTATTCTGTTGATGAAACAATACAACTTCGACTTGTTTAGTGACAGCCGTTAATATAACATGTCTAAGACGTCTAGACACTGTTTTGTCATATCATCCTTGTGTTGACAGAACCTACATACCTGGTCCACTGACAGCTCAATTGTATGTAGGTTGAAATTGCAGTTTTCTTCCTATTCATTTGAAGGAGTTCTTTTGATGGTCCAGGAATTGTTGGTGTTACTTTTCTATTTAATTCATGAGAACAACAGAATGTCTTTAATATTCTAATGTCTGACAGTTCAAACTATTTAATGAATTTTATTGTGAATATGTGAAATTGACTTTAAGGACTTTTCAGTTTTCATTACAAAACAATTTTTACAGTATAACTTACTCAAGGATTTCGCTATATTTTTCGTTAGTTGTTTATTTTAACATTAATGTTTGTGCAGCCTTAGAAACATCATTTAATATGATGACCCAGAAAATTAATATCCCTTAGCTTGAACATCTCACAACTCATCAAAAACATTTTTCTCGCAGTAACAAATTTAAATTCTAGTGTTAATTATTAGTTAAAATATTCAAATAAATTTTTAACCCCTACTTTTACTGATTACCCTTACCACTAAACAATTTATTATACTATTAAAAATGCTCCCTAATTAAACAAATCCATTTTATTCAATTCTCAATGGATGCATATTTGAGGTTTCTGATGTGTTTCATATTTAATGATGAAGATGATTGTTTCCAGTCGCTAGGTCAATGTCTTTTTGTGGTTATCATATTAATTATGATATATACATTTTAAAATAAATATTCGATAGAAAAATGTAAGTGATATGTAATTTTTTTTTTTTGTTAATTACTATTATGTTTATTACAGCAGTGAACTAAGTGTGTTAAAAAAGAAGCATTCGAAACTAAACCGCCTTAATGAACTTCGGTTATTTAAAATTATTGCCATTACAATTATTATACGATATGATTTTGTTATAAAAAAAGCCCTAATTTTCATTTAACTAGAGCTTTTTTGTACTAAATATGAAATATTATTATGTAACTTTCAATCCGGTAACATAGCATAAAAAAATTTCATAAGCGCATAAATAATTTTTGTTGTTTATAAGAACCGACATGAAAATAATTATAAGTTTCTTATGTGTTATAATTTTCATTACACATTTATGAATAATTTAAAATATGTTAATTCAAATTAATTTTAATATTTTATTTAAAAGTTTCGGAATATTTAAATTAAGTATAATCAAAATAAAGTTGTTAAAATTTTGGTTGTTTAATTTTAATTTAATTTCATATTTCCTATCATTGAACTTGGTTAAATAATTAGTTATTCTTCGTTTAATAAATTATATTTCGGGGTCATGAAAATTTAGTTGGTTAAATTTTTAATAAATTAATTTTTATTGCATAGTGTAAATCAGTACAAGAATTATTCAAAATATTTTTTGACCACTAATTTCGACTTGAATGTAAATTTTAATCAAATTCCTGATATCTGCATTTTGTAAAAATATAAAATTACTAATACATGCCAAATAGCTGGAAACGATATTATCACTTGGTTGGGATGGGAGCGGCCAAACCACGTATCTAGACCATACGGTCTGTTGTACCGCCTTACGAAACGTTGCCCTTTTTCACCACGAATCGTGCGATCCCATTTCCTTTATAAAGTTTGTCAGATTAGCAGGTTTTTCCTTGATTTTTTCTATTAAATCTCCTGCAAAATAAAAATCAAAAAATTTTAATCTTTTATTACACAGAGAAGGACAGTGACATGAAAGATGTTCAATTGTCCCGTCATCTTCTACGCAGCCTTAACAAGCGGTTATCACTTGGTCGGCCAAATATAGTGTCATAAAAATTGGCATTGAATCTAAACCGTAAACTCATTCATTACCATATAAGTATAAGCGAACATATTCGAATACTGATTGTGAAAGGATCACAATATTCAGGATAACTGATAGGTTTTCAAATAATTATTAAAATGTATGCAAAAGGGGACATGTAGTTTTAATTACCAACAGCGCAATAATTTTATCATGATCACACAAAGATTCTTAGTTCTTAATTAAGGTTTATTAAATTTTCTGGATTATTAAATTTACAAATTTTCGGAATAGAAAATAGAAGATATTTACTATTAGCTGCAGACTAATACCAAATAATAATATGACACAAACTTCGTATTAATTCTAATTTTTAGAAACTATACATTTTTAAAATGGTAATAAACAATTTTAAATTGGGAAGAAATAATTAAAGAATTTCATGGAATTAAATAAATACTTAATTTATTGATATTTAAAATGTTATAATTTTAATTATACATCAATTAAGAAATGATATTTATCATATTTATTGCGTCTGCTATACATTTTTGAATACAAGCGACATTACGGATACAATTAGGAACACTAATTTTCGTTGTTATCTAAAATTTTATTTTCTAACCGTTGTAGATGAAAGTTTCACCAACAAGGATTTCAGGCATTTGAAAACTTAAATTACTTTTAACTTCAGTTTTTAGGGTAGTTAGACGATTTTTAAGAAATTTATCTTTTTGAAATACCTCGTCAATGGCAGCACAGAGCATTATCAATTACCATTACAATATGATGTTTTTAAATTGTGTGTTCGTAATTTGAAATTGTTTGTTCCCATTTTGAAATTAATTAATCCCAATTTGAAGGTTAAATGGTATAGAAAGTCTTAGTTTAACAGAAAAATATTTAACAATTCAAAATATCTGGTCATGGGTTAAACAAGTCAACGAATCATATCTTGAACTGACCTTAAAAAAATTAAAATTGTGATGTTGTCAAAATATATAATTTTTGTTTTTTATTAAATATATTGATAATTTTGTTAATATTTTATAATATCTTCAAAATGATATTGAATATTTTTATTAGTATCTGTCACTATTGTCCTGTCGCTTCTATTTTCACTGATTTGTTACACATGACATCCAAGGACAACAAATAAAATACTTTTATTTATGTTCTTTCTTAATTTAAAAAAAAAAATTGATATTCAACAGAGTGTTAACTTGTAGCTTGTACACTTTATCATTTTACATTATTCATCAAATTCATCATAAATACTTGTATCAATTTCCCCTCGAAAAATTAATACAAAAATACAAATTTATTTAGTATTGCATTTCTGCACTTTCCAAAATTAGACCATCATCAACAACTATTAAATTCAACCTTGAACATTTTAATTAAAAAATTTAATATTGAATTAAAAATAATAACCGGATAAAATATAAAAATGTTGGACGAATACCCTAGCTATATAGTCAGTAGCAATAGCAATCACCAGAACATTATCGCGTATCATAAATTTATACGCTATTTAAATAATTAACATTCAGTACATATTTTCTAAAACTTTACAAAGTACTTTTGAAAATAAAATAACAAACCAATTAATTAGCATAGCTTAACGCCATTATTAACTATCGCTCGTACAGAGGAAATGTCTTTAGTATTTAAATTTTTGAAATATGAAAAAATTTAGGAGTTCAGCATTTTACATAAAGTACAGTAGCTTAATATATATATATATGTATATATAGGGGGTCATTAAATCAAGATAGTCCATAAGATTTATGATAATTTCTTATTGTAATTTTTACTGTGTTACCTTTAAATAAGTGTTAAAAATGAAAATGAAGACATAAAAAATAAATATTTTGAAAAATTTATTTTCAATTTATATTTGTACATCATTTTTTATTAACTATTTTACAATTTTTATTGCCATTGTTTATTTTGTATATAAACATGTGATTTATTAAAATTGGCTATGTAATTTTGGATTTTTTTTTGATAAAACATTTTCACGAAATTTTATATACTGACATTAAATTTGGAATTTATGCAGAAATTTTCGTATTTTTGTAGTTTTAATTTAAATAATATTTGTATTTTGTAATTAATATTTGTATTTGCAATAGCTTTGTTAGTTATATTTTGCATATCAATTTATATATCAAATTACAAACGAAATCAGTTCAGACAATGCATACTGAAACGCCCTATAATTCGTAAGAAAATTGATATTTAATTAACAAATTCAGTAACCACAATCGATCCAATACGTATTTCATCATAAAACTGATTAAGACGACTCATTTCAATGCTGTTATTTTAAGATTGGCTTCATGAGGTAATACGGTATGGTCTTCTGATAGTTGTAGTAATGCTTATGAAAATTTCTGTCCAGTTCTCGTACAACACTTTACAGTTAACATAACGACAAAAACCATTCAAAATTCAAAATATTTTTTTAAATATTTATATTTAATTACATAATTTAATTATAGAAATCTTAAATTTCTTTAATATTGGTTTATTTTTTATTTATTTTTTATAGCCATATTTCGAATAGCGTCCCCAATTGTCTACATTTGCCTGTTAGTAAATGCGCCCATGATCATAGTGTAATGTAAAATTTGGTTATACATGGTAGCATTATTACCATAAAATACCGTTTCTTATACAATACAAAGATTACATTGCGTTCATCGTGATAGAAAGATCAGAGAGTATGCCCAAATTTGTTATTTACAGAATTTTTCTTAAATTATAAATAAACCTTTTAAGGAGAAGGAAGTCAAAAACCTTTTAATTATTACTTTCTAAAAATCATAACTTCTGAACACAAAAGAATATTAACACCTACAATAAATGATGAAATTGACCATAAGATTTTGTTCATTTCCTGTATTCAAAATCTTCTATACTCTAAAAACTTATTAATAAAAAATTAAATAATTTTCAAATTATCACATAATTAAAGAACCGAAAAACTTGACCTTTAATTTAATAATTTTATTCATTTATTATTTAGTTACTGTTTCGTTGACATTATTCATCCTCCTTCTTGAAGTCTAGAAATCATTAAATTATATTTAAAATCTATTAATTTTATTGTATCAATTAAATATTAGAACAACTTCCTTTCTTTGTTTAACATACCATCAAAAAAAATTCAATCAAACTGAGCAGTTAATTTATAACAACATAAAATTATTATGAACATAATTTAACATAAACAACAACCAAAAAAAAAAAATTATGATTAACCTAAGCATAAATTTTTATTTAAGTTTTTATTATTAATGATCTGTTAATAAGAAATAAGTACCAAAAAATTAGTAATTATTATAATCATTTTTGAAAAAAAAAATTCCCACATTTATCGTCAAGTTTAATAAATTGTTTAATCAAATTAATATTTTAACAAGTTTTGTATTTTAAGATCAAGAATTTTGTAAATATAAAATTCTAATGAAAATGTGAAAACATAATTTTATTGAAAATTAGATTTTAATTAAATTCTTTATATATAATTAAAATAATTTTCTATTACTTATTGTTAATTTTTTATTAAACCTTGATTTAATGCAATCAGAATTTCTATAATTTTTGATTGAGATGTTAAAATGTTTATTTTTATTGGGTATAATTGTAAAGTATCCGAAAAGTTAGTTATGCAGATGACTGGTATAAGTCAACTGTGCTAATAATCGTCGATCAAATATTGGTAAAAATTTGCTACCAAAATGAAAAAATAATGTTTTTGGTAGCGTACTTACCATTATATTTCGAATCATTAGCAGCTAGAGGTCATACCTATACTACAAAACCATATAAGTATCGATTATAATTTATAAAAAGTTCCTGAAAACTGAATGCTTATCAGCCAACCGCAATATTAATATGTATAGTAGTTAGTAGCAAAGTTTTGAAAGAAATATGTAATCATTTGAATATAGAGAGCAGGTCATATTTTCTTCAATACAATTTATTGAAATTTCATTAATTTAAATCCGTTGCGCATTTATGTGTGTTAACATTGTAAAGTGACAGATAGCCAAGTAAGGTACCTTAAGTAATATCTCAGCATACTCAAAATTGATAAATAAAAATCTAAAACAAATCTTAACCATTACCAACCCATAATAACAGAAAGGTCTCTGGTTACTCGGTTATTGTATGATGGAAGGTAATGAGAAAGCATAGATGAACTCTGTGTATAGGAAAAAGTTCTTGGATATTCCTAATCATAAAAAATCCAAGATAATTCTGAAAATGAATAAGGCAACGGTGATTCTTAAGAACCACTTCTTTGAACTTACTTGTCGTATGTGTATGGAGAAGGAAGAGACAATGGAACATATATCACTGTCCTTCAGTCTACCATAACTGATTTAGGAAATTTGGCAGGTTTTTTTTAGAAAACCTTGAAGATGCGGAAAAACTAAAGCCGATTTAAAGTATTATATTAAAAAAAACTGAGATGGGTCGATATGCTGTGATAATGATGCAGCGTTCGAATGGGGGTTTAAAATCAATAATTTCTGCTGTTTGTTTTAGTCTATACTTTAATCTATACTAATCAATATAAAATTAGTTATTCTTCTCAAACTTTTTTGCAATTGCGCTACAGCCCAAATCAAACCTTTTGCTTCCTCAAAGAGGATCTGTGACATTTGATTGCAATTAGGAATTTTAAATTGATCCCGAAACATAAATTTCTTTATATAATGAAGAAATATGTTACTTGCAAAAATGGCTTTCAATAGTGAGACATTTGTTGGCAAGCAAATGGTCTAAGTTTAAAATAAATTTTTCATTGTGAATTAAAATCTTATAATAACTTTATACGTTGACTTTTTTCATCTTTGCTTTGCATTACGACAGAATCCATGATAAAGAATTATCACAAAATGTTCTTAATTGGGTAACTAAAGAAACCCAACAAATCTTTCACTCTTAAACTCATATACAAAAAATTCTATATTTTTATTACATCGTAATATTTTCTTGAAATTTGTTACTTTAAGTTTTGCTTTAAGCTAATTAATTATGTAAAAATTATAATTACCATTAAAATATCTGAAGAATGAAAAAAATAAAAAAAAACTGATTGTTCATAAATTATAATGCGTTAACAGAAATACAATAAAATATAATTTTAGATAATCTTGATCTGTTTATCTCTTGAACTTTAATGCTAAGAAAATTAATAAAAATTTGTTGTTTGTGGTAAAAATGGAAGTTGGTGGCTTATACTTCCGTCTTTAGAAACAAAAACAAATAAAAATATACAAATATTTATGATTTTTTTTCGGAAGAATACCTGATGATTTTGTGGCTTAAAAAATATTGTTTAATGAATAGAACGTTCATTTTTTTTAAAGGGTCATTTTGTATGTTTTGGTGGCGGAAATAATATAATAATTAATTAATTGTTTTTAAATGGTTTTTCTACTAAATATAATTAAATTGTTATTCGCATTGAAATTATTTTATATAAATCATTCTGAGGTTAGTATAGTAATATAAATTGACATAAAGCCTAAGTTAAAAATTATTTTATGATCCTTGATTTGAAATATAGAAATGACAGCTAGAATTTATAAATAAAACAAAAAAAATCTTTTTCATATAAAAATATAATTTAAATGGTAAAAGATAAAACGGAAATAATTATTTTGCACTAATGAAGAAAATTTGTATGAGATTCATATAAACTCAAATAAATCGCATAAGTTAGAAAAATTAATATTTGGTTTGAATATTGAGAAATGGATTTTCAATTATGAAAATTTATGTATATTTTATTGTGGCATTTCGATTTCATTACTCTAAAGGAAGAGATTATTATTTTCTATATCTGTATACAATTTTCTATATTCAATTTCAATTCAAAGCATAAAAATTGGTTATATTCAAATATTTATTTCAAAATATATTTAATAATTAATTACCTTAAAGCAAACTTAAAGTAACAAATTTCAAGAAAATATTACAATGTAATAAAAATATAGAATTTTTTGTATATGAGTTTAAGAGTGAAAGATTTGTTGGGTTTCTTTAGTTACATTGTGGAAATTATTTATTAAATACATAACTCAAAGAAACAAGGAAAGTGCAAACGTATTAGACTAAATTTGAAAAGAAATATGTAATTTATTAAGCCAGGTTTGATGACAATAATTAAAAAAAAAAATTGATTTGAAAAATAATGAAACCAAACCAATTAATAATTCGAATGAAGTATAAGCAATATTTAAAAACGAAACGTTTAGAAAAATATATTTTGGAAAAATCCATCGAATGCTGATTTAAACTATAACGTCTTACATCTTAACACAAAAAAAAACTGACCAGTGAATTTCAATCCACAAAATGTTAGAAAATTTTCAAATTTAAACAATTGCAAAAATGTTCCTATCCTATAAGTATTTAAGACATATTTAAAAACAAACGATTAAAAAGAGTGGGCCCAGTAAATTTTTACCCTAAAGAAATCTTCCACTAAATTCTATGAATTATTTTGTATCTTATTTCTATGTAATGACTAATAAAGATAACAAGTGTCTGCCTAAAGTCATATTCGCAATATTAAATTGTAATCTTAATTTAGTAATTTTTGTGTATACAGCAATAAACTCAACCAGAATTATTTCCTTAGTGCTTAGTATGACAGATTTATAACAGAAAACTGAACAACATGTTATAAATAAAAACAAATTTAGAGATAATATTTAATTATATTTAATTACATAAATAAATATCTTAACAATCTAATATTATTTCATATAATATAACAGTTTTTTTATTCAATAACATACAATTATTTAAAATTTACATAATATGATAAATAATAACTTTTGAACCAGAGAATTGAACTTGATTATGAATTTAAATGTCATGAAGAATTGTAATTAATTTTAAATATAATATAAAAACCTGAAAAATTGTAAACCTGAAATAATCCTAATCAAAATGGATATTAAAAAATAACATATAAAATTAATTGCATCAAATCACATAATATTTTTTTTTTAAATTTAATACTATTATTTTAGAAATTATCCAAACAGTAACCAGTTATTTGATCAGAAATACAATCAAATACATCAAATGCAACATCACAACTTTCACCTTTTTCCGGTGCTTTATGACGATTAACATGATATTTATGTGTTGCTGCTTTTAAACATAAATTTGATGCTCTTAATGTGGCCATGAAAAAACCATGTTCATTAACACCCTCTGAATAAAAATCAACTAAACCGTCTAATGTTGGCCAGCCTAATTTGTCTATGGCATTGTTTTTAGCATAAACGCAATGTAGAAGGCACTGTTATGAGAATTTTTTTATTTTTATAATTAGTTATATCTTTTTGCATACAATTAAATTATTTAATTATAATTGCGAGAATAGAATTAAAAAATAAATAAATAAAATAATTTGTTAAAAAATATAATTATATATATAAATTTTACCCCAGCAATTCGTTTTTCTTCATATGGTACCAAGGTTGGATGATAAAAAGAACTTCTACGATTTGTACCATGATCTTCTCGTGTTTCATGGTCAGTATTACTTGATTGAATGTAATTCTCAAGATGTTCATGTTGTGAATCATCTTGAATATCTGGTGAATTAATATATGCTGTTAATCCTTCATTATCATTCTGGTTTAATTGGTTTCTCATTAATTCGTAAGCCTCTGTGTAATAAAAAAAATACATATAATTGTTATAAATTGAATTAAAATATATAAAAATCAGTTGTAAATAATTGTAATTAAGTAATATCATTAATTAAGGTAATATTTAAGTGCAATTTTGTGTGCAAAAACAAAAAGTACTTTTAAAATTTAGTTTTTACTAAAAAATTTTGGTTGGTTAGTCATAAAATAACATTCCAAGTGTTTTAGTTTTAAACAACGCACGGAGGTCCACCAGTGGCTCATAAGATGATTTAAAAGGATTCCCCACTTTTCGAAGTGTATGATATCTTTTTAAGTGGGATTCCCCACTTTTCGAAGTGTATGATATCTGTTTTAAACCCTAATCTCGATTCGTGTGTTCTAAACTAAATTGTGACCAGTAGCTACACAATATGTTATATGTAAAATATTAAATTTTACATTCGAGACATTGATTTGTTCTATGGCATATGGTTTACCACATAAAAAATCAGTGTGATAGCATGTGCTGCTTTCAAATGTTTAGTTCTTCACACCACAACAATATGGGATCTAAACAAAATTTATCATATTATAACAGCATTAAAACTTTAAATCAAAACATGAATTCACATAATATTAAATAGTTGGAATAATTTTTGTTTCAGTATGTTTGTTGTTATGCTTCAGAAACCTATAATTAAGTATATTAAATACGGCAATTGTGTAGTGGTAATTCGGTACTATTCGATCCTGAGCATAACACCTGACCGAGGCATCGATGTCACTCTTTAACTCAGTTTGAAATGAGTACCAGTAATAGAATTTTACAATATGTAAAAAATGTAATTTTAAGATTGTGGGAAAAATTGTTGAGACAACAAATGGCTCACTATTGAAAGCTTGTTACAATTAAAAGAAACTTACATAGTTTAAAAATTAGTAGATTCAAATTGTAATAAATTGTTATGAAATTTCTATAATTTGAGGTCCTATGCAACCCATCAGAATGAAAAAGTCAAAAAAACTAAAAACTATGTAACGTTATTTGTTCGCTGCATGGCCCATAAATTATAATATTTATCTGATAAGGAAAATCTAATTAATAATTAATAATAAAATATGAAAATATTAACCTAAAATAATTTTATTTTTCACTTCGTCCTGACAAATTTTTATATGACTTTCAACTTTTCGTGCTGTTCTTGGTGGATTTAAGCATCGACTTTTCAATTTAATCATTGTATTCATTTCATCACTAAAACAATTTCCAATAATTCCAAAAAGTATAATTATTTTCAAATCCGACATAACATTAACTCTTTTTATTTGAAAATTTCAAATTTAATTTCAATATTATAAAATTTATTATATATTTAAAAATAAAAATATCCTGGCTGATCACTTTGAAATTTGAATTGAAACTGAAATTATCAAATAACTAAAATATAAAAATAATTTTAATCATTTCTCTTTATCTTTAAGGAAAATGGAAAATAAAAGTAAAATTATTATATTTAAAAAAATAATGTCCAATAACTGGTTCTAAATTTTTTTTATATATTCATCCATATAAAAATGTAAAATATTTCTTAATTTTCCACTTTTATGGCTAGAAAAACCAGTCCTAGTTCACCTTAAAATGATAGTTATATATATGAGAATAAATAATATGTTGTTTGTATATTTATCAAATTTTATAATTTCACTCACTGCGATTTTTTTCTATATTAGCTATTTAGCTTTATAATATCATATGATTAGCATCGTCTTGCTTTTGTATTTACATTTTATATAAGTAGCAGTTGCTGAAATAATCCATGAACTTCAGTGAAAAGTAATAAAATATAATTTATTAAAAAAAATGATGCAAGTCGTGATGATGGGATCATCAAACTTGAACACGTTTAAAGTAAAATTATATTTCACTCTCTATATAACTTATGAAATTCAAATATATTACATTACCAATATTGTAATTGGCTATATAGTAAATCAATTTTGATAAATTTTTAGAAAACTATAGGAATTTAATATTAAATTATTTAAAAAATAGTATGCCCAATGGAATGTGTGCCATCAGTTACCATTTTCATGAAAAAGGATTTATCTCTATCTTTATGCCATCAATTACCATTTTTCTACATATGTAGTGTTTATGAAACTCTAAAAACACTGTCAACAAGTGGACACCCTGTGATTGATGCTAAAAATTACCAAGAGACTATCATTTAAACGGGGAAAATCAATCAATCTCACTCAAACTAATCGTACAAAAATCCAAAATTACCGCTGGAACGATTGTTATTTGGTTGGAATAAATAGTGTGGATATCCCTGCAGTTTTTGCTTAATTTTATTTCTGATGAACTTGTATAACTATATTAAAATGTTCATTATTATAATATGAAACACAGTTTTAAGGTTGTTCCCATAGTAGAAACTTCCTTTTCAGTTGTTTCCACATTGGAAACGCAAATTTCGGTTGTTTCCATAGTTTTGCTGCCTGTAACCTGTAACACAGAAAAAAATAGAGTGCAAAATAAAACTATTCATATATCCTTTTATTTAACCATGATTTTTACAGAAATCCGATGTTAAAAAATACATTTATTATATTCATCTATCTCTCAAGAGATGGCACTTTATAATTTAAAAATGCGCGGACAATTTCTTTTTTCGGCGCCTGATGGTAGATTTTACATTTACACCACACCGCACATAAAGTTGAATAATTTTCTGATTTGTCAATTTTGACATTTCAAGAAGAATTTTTATAAAAGTTTTGGCAACTGGATTTTGGCCAATATATTCACTTCACTCTAATATTAAAATTTGGCAGGTAAAAATATTAGTGTGCTATGGAAATAATTTGTATAAATAATTATACAATATAAATAATAAACCAAAATTTTTTTTAAAATATAAATCAAATAATTTTAAAAGATTAAATTAAAATTAAATATTTTTTTTTTTCATATTAAAAGTGGTGTGCAGTTTTTTATCAAAAGAGGTCCAAAATAAAAAGTGTAAGTGGTTTTTTTTTTCATACAATTTTTGTATTGTTATATAATTTTTTGCGATCTAAAATGTTGTATTTTTTTATTGTTTTTGTTGGAAATAATTATTAAAAAGTTATTTTTAAAATATATTTTTCTTTAAGTAAACGTGAACATGTTTAAAATCATTAAATTTCAATAAACAATTTAAATTTTACTTTATTCACAAGTATATGTACAAAAAAAAATGACTGATGATGCAATGCACGTGAAAAATATTATAAACGCTGTCACTTTTTTTTATATATCTAACATTGTACAATCTTTGATATTATTCCAGTGAAATATAAATTTTTGGATGCCGTTTAATTATTAGTAATTTATTATTTAAGTGATTTCAAAGAAAAAATTAAGGAATTGTTATTTAACTTTAAAAGTAATATAAATATTTGTTACCAATTACCATTACACTAGTGACTAGTTATAATAAATAGTTTGATTTTTCCCGCTTTTATTAAGTAAACAAAATTTTAATATTAAATAGTAAATAATTTTTTTTTATTAAAATCAATTCAAAACAAATAATTAAATTTTATTTGGTCATAACAATATTTTTATTATGAAAACATGTTTAGAATTTATACTAGAGATTATAAATTTTGGTTTATATTATTATTTTTTCTAGTTTGTAATTAAAATCCTTAATGTAACAGTTCATTGTTTATTTACTTAATGTCTTTTATGACCTTTGATTTTGATTATTAGAATTTTCGACAAAAAAAAAACTAAAGTTTCTAGCTGTTGTTTTTTCTAATTAAATTTTAGACTCCTAATTGGAAATTCTTAACACTAGTTGATTTTTTTAAATATTTTCTGATACAAAGAAAAGAAGAAACCATTAAAATAATGTTTCTGTTAAATTTGAATTCTGTACATCATAAATAACTAATTCAGATCAATTATTTTCCATATTTATGTATAACATTCATGTATTTATTATTTTTATTAAGTATTCATGTCAGAATTTTTTACATTATTGAGTACTTTTTTTTAGTTATACTAGTTTCGTTAACACTACCCTCTTATCGTTACTTAAAAAACATATTTTAAATACCTTACTAAATTTATGATCGGAAGACATTTAAACATTTGCTATAAATATAAGATAATTGGTTGTATTCAATTCACAAACACTTATAGAAAATTTTAAAATTATCGTTTTACTAATTGGAATAGGTTTTATAATTGCAAATATATAGTCTAACTATTTGAACTATTTAATGTTTGATTGCAATTTTTAAACGATAACTAAACAATAACTAAATTGAATCAAAATTACAACAAAATTCTATAGTCTTTCAATTATATATGTGTAATCTAATTTATTGAAACTAAAGAAACCAATGAACTGTGTATAATATAATGTACAATACCAAGTTGTCCTTGACACAATTTTTATTAATTTTCTATAATATTACATTAATATACAGTTAACACTGGTTTAATATTGTGTGTAACACTTATTTTTTCTTTAATCTGTCTTGTCTTTTTTACTTTTAACGTGTCGTTTATACTTAACTAAATATAGTCTACAGTTAAGTACAATTTACATAATATAAGTGTTATACATAAAAATATTAAAAATATTCCACTTGTTGTATATCATTATAAGTTTAATATAAAAAACATAAGGAAGCATAAGAAAATCAATTTTATTATACGCTACATAAAATATTAGTAGATTAATGAATATTTAAAAATATATTTGTTTAAGAAAACTCATTGTCAATTTATGTACTTGAAATTCTGGAGGTTTTGTAAACTTCTATATAATGTTTAATAATAATTTTGTTTAAAAAAAAAATTACAAAGCTATTAATATTGTTGTACTTTAATAGGCGACATTGCCAAACTTAATTATTATACGCATTTAAATAGAAAATAATTAATTTTAAGCAAATTTTAACATAATTTAAATTCTTATCATTTTGACTGAGATTATAAAATCACAATTTAAAATTTTCTATTATTTATATTGTTAATATATATGTTTTTTTTGTACCAGATGTTAACGAATTTACAAATATCGTTACAGTCAACAGAATAATAAAAATTCCATTAAACGAACCACAATTTATTTGTAAAATGTAGAAAAGTTTATCAAAAACAATGGCTTTAAATTTAATTATATTTATTTATTTGTGTTAATGATAAACAATATTATTATTAAACCGCAATTTAAAATATCATTTTTATATATATTTAATTACTTAGTTTTTCTTATTCTCACAAAATGGGAAAGTTATTAGTTTTGTAGTAAATTAATATTAATTTTATTATTAAATTTACATAGTTGATTGGAAAAGTTTTTAAATACTAACAGTTTCGCCCAGAAACTATAAAATTGAAATCGTTTCAAAATATCAAAGATTACGTAAATACTAGTCACAATTACATATTTAGCATCTGTAACTATTTGATTAACGCAAATTTGTTATTCAAATTTTTATTAATGAATCAACAATGTAAATAAATATCATAATATTAATATATAAACAAATTTCAATTTTATATTCGACAACGTGACAGTGAAACAGACAATAATTTATATATTTTCCAATATAATTATTATTTCAAATAAAATTTTAATATATTTACATATTTATTAACTTGTTTCAAGTTTAAATCATACGAATCAATTACTAAGGAATATAAATTACGGGTCAGTAACCACCGACATGCCTCATATCCCATAGACTAAATTAAACTGATTTGATTACAGTGTCTATAGATTTCTTCAGTAAATCAAACATTAGAAGTCATTGAAATTTATTCATACTTCTTTTATTATTATTTTTTTTTCTTGTATTATATAGATTCGAACTGATCTTTGTCCGGTAATAAAATTACAATTTAAATTCTTATCGTAAATAAAAATAAAGTTTACTCATACCGATTACGAAATTTCCCAATAAGAAGCGCATGCTTCATAACAAAAATAAATCCCCAAAATTTCGTAAACAAGTTTAACAGATAATTTCTCGAAGAAACATATTTGTACAAAATTAATGATATATATTTTAATATACACTGTTAAAATAAGAGAATATTTGATAACAAACGAAATGATTTCACCAATACTATTGAGTATGTCGCTTTTAAATACAAAATTTAGATCTTATTTAAATACGAATCCTCTTGGAAATTTTATTATAATAGGAATGAGAGGCCTAAAAGGTAATATTTTAGACAAAATTCAGTGAAGTTTTTCAAAATGGGAATTAAATTTTGCATCTAGATCTATTCAAATCAAATATAACTACAATAATAGTCAGAATTAGTACACTGTAAGGTTCAATATAATTAAAATGCGATTTACTTCGGAAAATAGTATTTTATATATGAAAGTTAAGACCGACAATTTGATATGATAGTATTTTAAAAGTACGGATAGGAATTCAATAAATTTTTAAGTACATATTTATGAATTTGAAAATCACCTGCGGGTACATGTTTTTTTACAATTTAATTGTCATAAACTATTTTTCTATTAATTATACAGTCAATAAAAACTCTAGTCACCAAAAATTATAAAAATTGACTTGACATTTTTAGTGTATTTACCTCATACAATTTTTTTTTTTTTTACTGTGTATAAATTGATTGAACTTTTTTTTTCACATAACAAAAACAAGATTATTAAAATCCGGTCATCCGGTAAATTCAAGATAATTTCCCGGAAAAAGGTATCAAATATAAACAGGGGAATATCACAACAATAAATTAGTTATAACAAAAAAACAAAAATGTTTGTCCCATTTTATAAAATCCAATGAAAAATCCCACTCGAAATCTGATTTCTCTTGAATTTTTTTATGTTTTGAAGCTTTTTATTTCAGTCACGGCTAAACTTTCGAAGCGAAAGGCAATCCCGGGCCACAAACTTAAAAATTATATTATATTTATTTTAAACAAACAAAAATAAATTACTTTAAGCTTTTGTGTCAATCTTTTGCGGTTGAATAATAAAAATTAAAAAATATATTCGGTAATTTATGTGGCAAACTTTCTAAATTTTATTAATATTATAATTAACAAATACTTCAAGAGGTTGCAGAATTATATATTTTTTTAAAAAATAAAAAAATTAATTATTTTTTATATAAGTGGTAAAAATTCTTACAATTTTGTTGAATTTTATGTGTGATTTGTGAATGTGGAAAAAATACACCCATTTTTTTGTAACTTGTTGTAAATTGTCGAATGTAAAGAATGACCTAGTTTTATTTTACTAAAAAAATTGTTACAATTAAAAGTTATTATTAATAAAAAAAAATTATAAAATTACCTGAATTTTATAAATTTTCAAAAAAAAAAAATCTGTGGATTACATAAGAAGTTGAAGGAATAAAACTGTGATATTATATATTTTTTTTACTAAAATTTATATTTAAATCGCTAAATCGATTTTTCTAAAAAGGATTATAAAAAAAAATCAAATTTCTATTTTTATTTATTGTAAGTAAAATCAATTATTTTCATAAATATAGAAATTTCTGAAAAAAAAAGAATAAACAACTGAAAATTTTATTACGTCTTTGAAAAGAAAATTTTTATATATTTAAAAGGAAAAGTTCTCGTTATTTCTATATGTGAATTTGTATATACAAATTTTCTTAAAGGAAAATTGAAAAATTTCTTCATTGATTATGTAATACATATAAAATGTAGATAATTTTTTTTGAAAATGAGAGCGAAATTTTTATGACACTACTACTACATCGAAAATTTCTTATGATATATGTCATTATTTATTGTGGTTTTTTTTTTTATTAATTTAATCAAAATTTTAATGTTTTTAATCTAAAAACCTGATTTCACTGTGAATTAGCCAAAACGGCCAAAACAATTTTGTTTTGAATTAATAATTTAATTTATTAATTAAAATCGAATTTGGAAGTCAAAAATTTATATATGAAAAAGCTTTTTTTTTTCTTAAAAGTTCGTTAGTCTTTGAACTAGGGGCAAAGGGGAAATATTTTGATATTTATGTTTTGGTTTATAATTTTGTAGAGAACGCTTATCGCAATTTTTCCAGCTGATTTTTCCAGCAAGGCCAAGGTCAGAAATGTTTTTTAACCTATTTATGTTGTATACTAATTAGATTAAGCTATGATTCTATAATAATGTAAAAAATTGCAATTTATAATTTTATTAAATATAGTTTTTAAAATCGATACGAATTTTGTATACCATATTTACACTAATAAAGTTTAAAGAAATTGATATTAGAAAATTCTGTTATATTATTTTGTAATACAATTTGAAATATTGTTAATTTTTGTTTATGTAAGATGTTTATATTTGATAAAGAAATTTTATGATTTTAAGGCCAATTAAACATTAAATGTGTGATGTGTAAATAAAATAAGTACACGAATTGTTTTAATGAAATTATGAAACTTTTCATTCTCTGGAGAATTCAAATCATTATGTAATCGAATTAATTGTGTTTTTGGAATGTATTTCATTGTAAAATATAATATTGAGAAATTTACAAGTGGTTTTTCAATTATTATTACTATATTATTTTAATAACCTGTAAATCTATTTGGTTAAACGAAAATTTCAACATTTTCAACGTTCTATATAATTGTAATGTTATATGTATTTTAAATTAACCTTATTTAACAGCTGCCAAGTTTTTGATGTAATAATGTTTTACACAAAGTAATATAGAAGTGTAATTATGTTAAAACAGCTGTGTTTACTTTAAATTTTTTTACGTATACTATATATTTACAGTGTGACCAGAATTGACTGTCGGATAAAAAAACAGCTGTACAAGCGTTAATTTTTAATAATTTTATTTTAAAAAAAATAACCAAAAAACCAAATAATTTTTTTAATTCAATTCCCTCTCCTTTTTCCTTGATAACTTGCCTTAACCGCTTGGGAAAAGCATTATCACCGTCATGCGCCAGAAATTCATCCCAACATTTTACCAAATGGGCCTTAAATTGTTCCATATTCTTTCTTTTTACAATATTCATTTTGCTGACCATAAACAAGTGGAAGTTGTTATTCTTTTGGTGGATGAAATGTAATAAATTTTCTTTTTACCAATCCTGAGGAAGTTTTCCTTTATGTGCTGGCGCAGAATCTTGCTGAGAACAAAAATTCTCGTTGCCAAACATTTTTTTTGGCATGAGAAAGCAAATGAGTAGCTAGAACATTTTTGATATAATATGTTTGGTAAATTTTTACATTTTTTTTCAACAAAGTGCAACGATAGATTTCTTTTGGAACAAATTGTCTGATCTGGTGATATAACGGTGCATTTTCTTCCACCTTTCTGACTGGTAGCACAATACCGATTTCCCTGAATTGAGCTAAGGTCCTTTCAGTGAATCTTATGTTCACATTTAAAGGTTTCATCAGCTTTAAAATGTCAACATTTCTTTTACCTTGCTCTTTATATTTTAAAATTATTTGTCTTAAATTGTAAACACATTTTACAGTTTATTGCTTGTTAAAATTTAAAAATGAAAATTGCCGAAACTTTTTTTTATGGTCACATTATATATTCATTTTATAAATTAACCTGGTTTTTTTTTACAATAAAATTATGATATTAAAAAAATGGATTAAACTGTATAAATTTCAATTATTTGGGCGACCCAAGTCAGTAAATACACATATGGAACGTTAACATAAGTCAAACACTAATCTAAAACTATTGCAACTATGCTATACTTTCATTTGTAATATTGCATCGTGAAACATGTACTTTAAAATTTGTTTAAATCAAGTTTCAAATACACCTAAAAAAATTATTAAATACTAAAATTAACCCGGCCCTCGCACGATGCATTAATTTGTTGCAATCGCAATATTATATAAATTGACTATATACATTGTAAATATTTTAATTATGTATTCAATAATTATATATTAATATATTTTATTAGTCATTATTGAATTATCCCAGTATTTAAATTAAATTATTTGTTTTAAATAATATACAAAGTAATCACAGATATATAAAATATATAACTTGCCTTTTGGCGACCCCTAGTGCCCTAGTGTAAGAATGGGTTAAGTTAATTTTAATTTAATTATTTAAATATTTACTCTGATGTCTGATGTCTGATGTCTTTTTACCAGGATTGTATGTTTACGCGTAATTGAATATTATTTAAGACGTTTATAAAATTGTTATATATTAGGCTAAAATTGGTGGCTCCATAAATAATAGTTGTTTTAAAGAGCTTAGTTTGAATTCTGGATACTCGCTACTGAATATGAAAGATTAGGCTGTAAGAAAAACGGTTCAACTTAAATTTTATCAAGAATTTTTAAAAATAATTCATTCATTTTATAATATAATATAAATTTACGATACATTGTAATCTTTTATTACATTTAAATTATGCGGCACAACTGAAATTTTTAGTTTTTGTCAACAATCTATGTTTAGATTTGAAATCAAAACACAAAGTAATTCATAGAATCTGTTCCAATTAAGATTGTTCTAGCAATTTTATAAAAAAAATGTTTCACTAATAAAAAATTAACACATTATAGAATAAATAAAAAAATTAGCATAATTTTGTTTATAATTTTTTTAAAAAAATGATGTATGTATAATTAATAAAATTATGAATATTCAAATTTACAATATCTTTAACTTAAATTTACTAAATGTTGAAATAATAATACAATTTTTGTTTATGGTTGAGTTCAATTTATTGCCTTACTTACTGTATTACATGTAATTTTAAATGTCAAAGTTATATTATATAAAAATGTTATATTAATATTAGAAAATATTATATATAATAAAAAAAATTGAATAATTTATGGAATAATATAATTGTTATTATTTTATTTTTTACAGAATATATAAAACAAAATAATGCATCGAGCAAGAAGCACAGCGTTCGCTCTAGCTCCAATGAGTCAAAAATTTGCAACATGGTTACTCTGTGGACCGACTAAAACTAGGGTAAATATAATATAAGATTTTTTTTTATTAATTTGTTTTAGTGCTGCAGACTGCAGTTATTGTAATTAAAATGATGAAATTAAATCTACGAGAATAAATTTTTAAATATCTATTTATGAAATCTTTATAAAATGTAATCGTAAGATAAACATTGAAAACAATACTTAATTTGGTAGATCATTTCAATGACACTACTACTAGATAAAATTTAAGTTTACGCTGGCTGCTGTGAAAATAATATAAACAAATATTATCTTATCTATTTTTATTTTTTATTTGGATATTTCCCAAATATATTTTATAAATAAATAAAAAACAATATGATTTTTAAAAATGTATATTACAAATAAAATAAATTTTAAAGTATACACTACAAAAAAATTTTGGAACAAAAATAATAAAGTTCACTGCCAAATAATAACATTAAATAATTTATATTACATCCCAGATTTATTTTTCGGGGAGTATTTCAAAGAATTAAATTATTAATTGATTTTTAAAAGAAACCAAATATTTGGAATAGAAATTTCAGAAACTTTAAATTATATTAGATATTTAAATAAGTATAAATGTGTCCCGATATTGCTTCAGTTGCTAAAATCCAATCTCACATTTTATTAAATATATTATTGTAAGGATAAAATCTGCAAAACAGTTTTATAAGTTTCAAAATTGGGTCAAACATCCTAAATAAATTCAATTTGTTTGGTATATCTATTTAAGAAATTTTACCTATTAAATGTTGAATTTATTTTAAAATGAATGATTTATTTATTTTATTCTTTCCAGCTAACTAAAGAAATTTTTATTGCTTCGTCAGTTAAAACAAAAAGTTCAGCAGCAGCTGAGCCATTTTTAAATGGCTCTACAGCTATTTATGTCGAAGAAATGTACACTTCATGGTTAAGGGATCCAACATCTGTACACACAGTAAATATTGATGAAATTTAGCAAATTTATTTCTATATTTAACATTTTTTATTTTTAGTCTTGGGATGCCTATTTTACTAGTAATAACTATGCACCACCACCAAATCTAGCTCCAACACAACGTCATATGGTTCCAATTTCACAATATAATGCAGCTAATCCTAGTGCAGTTTCTGGTGGTCAACCTAATGAACAAACAATTGATGATCATTTAGCTGTTCAAGCAATTATTAGAAGTTATCAGGTAAAAATATAAATTTAAAATTTTCTAGCTTTTTTTTTCGACTTTTCTTCGAAATATATAAAAATAACAACAAATAAAAAAATATTGATTTTTGGAAAATCTTTTATTATTTCGAAAATTTCTTTAAAAAAATTAATTGGCTAAAAAATATTTTTTTTATCATGCATTATTTTTTATTATTAAAGTATCTAGTTGTATAAAAATATATTTTGTTAAATTTAAGTTATATTCCAATTTTACAAAAATTGCATTTTAATTTTTTTAAATAAAATATTTTATGATTTTCCAATATTCAATATTTTTGGTATTTATTTATTTCATCATTATTTTTATATAATTAATTAAGTTTTTATATAATTATTATTATCGTTTGGTTTAATTAAAAATATTTTATGTTTTGAATCCGAAATTTCATTTAAAAATGAATAATTTTTGTTTACACAGTATAAAAAATGTTTTTAGTTTAACGATTATTTGTTTTAAGTTTTGTATTTTAATATATAATTATAAAATAGTCTATATTTAAGCTGAAAGGGTATTTAATTTTAAGTATATATTTTAAATTAGTTTTAATATGGTGACAATTTAGATTGTGGGTTAGAAAGAAAATATTATAATTGCACGCACAATGGCACTATATGCATAAGCTTCTATTGGGTTTCAAATTTATATATTCAAAATCTTAAAAGTTTTAAATTGGTGAGATTTTTCTTGTCATTACGCTAATATGTCAAATATAATACTAATAATGTGGGTTATAAAACTAATAATCGGGATTTCTCTGAAAAGTGAAATTATACTGATTGTGAGTTCCATTAAAAAAAAAAATTATTGATATTTTCATATTCAATAAAATTTATATATTTTGGTTTAGAAAAATGATTTTTCTACAATTTCAATTTATTGAATATATTTTTTAGTATATTGTAAGTATAGATAGATTTTAATAATCAAAAACCTTCAAATAAGATTTTTTTTAATTATAGTACCTTTCATGAAAACTCATTATTCGACGGATCATTCATTTATGTTCAAATTTTAATCAGATTCACTCATTTATGTTTTGAGCAGATATTAAACTAACCTACAATAATTAATAAGTATAATTAGAGTTCTATATATCAAGGGTAATATCCCGAATTAATTCGTAATAATATAACAATATCATGAATATAAATTAATGCATAAATACTACATATAAATTCATTATTGTAACATTTTAAATGTGAAATTTAAATTTAATCATAGATAATTTTAAAATATTTTATTGAATTTTGAAAACCAACTAATTTTATTAAAAATTTAAGAATATTTTTAATTGCAACAAGCTAATTCATAGACAAATCCATATATAATAATAATTATTGCTAAATTATTGATAAATATTCGGGGTTCGGCTAATTAGTTCAAATGGATTCATTGTTTGTCGATAAATACCGGCATTGTCGGTACTGATCTTTCGGTCGGTACTGATCATATATTTTAATATCTCCTTCATTAGTTTGCCATATTCTGGTATCGTATAATTCTTAATTTATATAATTATTATTTTTTTGTAATATTGCTCAATAACACTTTGAACATAACTGAGAGACCAAAGACTTCATTTTTTTTTGTATTATATTTCATTTTTTTGCATGAATGAAATACGAAATATTTAGTGTAATAATTTCCTTTTATTTTTATTTTCACAATTATTAGTTTATTTATTTTTTTCTCAATTATTGTAAAATTTATTTATCTATTTTTATAATTTATTTTATATTTAAATTATTTATCATATATATTTCAAAATATTTAGTTATAAATAAAATAATGCATGATGTAATTAAATTATATATACAACAATTAAAAAAATCACCCATAAAAATTATGCCAATGTACACAAGTAAAAATTCTTTCCGATTACTTTATTTCCGGATCCATATTAATTATAAAAAAAAAATAATTGAATTTAAATTTAAATAATTGGTATAAATATAAAAATATATATAAAAAAATATACATTATGAAAAACACAAAAAAAAATCAAATCATTAAAGACTCGTGGTCATTTGGCGGCTGAACTGGATCCACTAGATATTATAAATCAGCCAGTAACAATCGGACAGGATGGTGTTAATCGTCGCGCAAATCAAGCTGTACTTAGACAACATAATTGGTTTGTCACAAAGGGTAAATTTTCATTTTTTTTTTTCATTTTCTATTTATTTATACTTCTTAAAAAAAACTCTTCAATTTCGAAATTACTTTTACTTTTTTTTTGTATATTGTTTTTATTTAATCTTTATAAATTTATAACAAATATTAAATGAAAAAATGTTAATGCTAATGAAAAAAAAAATATATATATTGAAATTCGGAGACAAAATATAATATTTCTGAAAAATTGCACAACACACTATTTCTCTACTACTTCAACTTCACTCTTCACCCTACACACAAAATCAGCAGCAGCAATTCAGCTGTAAAAATTATATGCAGCACAATTTTAATTATATATAATAATTCTATTTGCATAATTATTCTTGGCTATTTTGGGGTCCTTATAGTTATTATTTTTTTGTTTTCTGTACAAAATTCAAAAATTGATAATTTCGAAAAACTTGTACCCTTTTTTATGCATGTTTAGAGTAGTTGATGTTTTATAACTTTAATGAAATGTATATATAAAAATTAAATGTTTTATGTTTAAAAAAAATATATTTTTCTGCACATTTATGTAAATTTTAATTAATATTGTATTCAGGACATTATTACATTCCCTTATCATAGTACAAATATAACGAAATATATTAAAATTACTAACACAAATGGGAAGAAGGTTTTTGGTAGAAGCTCAATTATAGATTATTGCAATTATTTATTATATTTTATATTATTTTTTATTATTTTATGTTATAGTCCTTGTTAATTTTGTAATTATATTTTGTTTTTTTTGTTACTAGGAAAGGAAATACAAAAAATTAATATAAAATACAAAAATTGGAAAGTATTTTAATGTCACACATAAAATAAAATTATAAAAATTAAAGTTATTTCCTTAACGGAAAACAATTTGCAGCATTCACAATTAAACTAATATAAATTGAGCGAATACAAAATTACGGAATACATTTTAGACGTTACCATAATTTACCGAATAAAAATTTACCAAAAAATCATATAAATTTAGATTTTTGGATCATCGTTTAATAAGAATGCTGTATTCGGTCAATTTTGATTAGTTAAATTTTGAGTTCGAGTAATTTTGTATTAGTTTAATTTAGATTCGGCCAGTTAGTCCGGATACGGGGTCCAGATTATATTTTTAGACTGGTTACTGCTTATGTGACTACAGAATTTTTGTATTTTATATTTTTTATTTCTGAGGATACACAAAATGTGTATTGCCCAAATTAAAAATATTTAAATAAATTTCATTTATTATTTATTTTTTATATTAATTTTATTATTTATTTATTTTAATATGCTTTTAATATAGTTATAAATTAAATATAAAAAAAAATATCTTTTGTTGCTAAATATTTTAACACAAATTATATGTATATGTGTTTATATAATATAAAATTATTCAATAAACAAAACAAAAACACACATCTAATTAACGAATATATAGATTCGAGGACATAATATTGCTCTCCTCGATCCTCTCGGTATAAACAATGGGGAACGACCTGATAATACAACACCAAAATCAATTCATGCTACGTTTAATTTTGGTAAGTAAAATAGTTAATTTATAAAAAAAAAAAAATGGAAGTATTGAAATCCACTTATCCAATTATTTATTTACTTAAATGAATCCCTTTTTAACCTTTTTTTTATTGCTTGCCATGTTAAGAACACAAAATTGTAGACAATTATTAAAAATTAATCTATATCATTAAATTATTTAATTATTTAAATGAATGACGAATGTAAAGTTCTAATCTTAACTTCATTCATATATGAATGACATGGCAACGATGAAAAAAACGATGTGAAACTATGGAAAAAAAAGATGAATTCAAATAATTCCTAATTTTTGTTTGAATTAGTTAGAAGCTTTGTTAAATCAATTTTTAAAATTTTATTTAAATATATTTTGATTTGCATATTTTCTTTAAAACATTTATTTTCATTTGTTATGCACATAGTTTTTTGGTGAGTTAAAATGTTACATAAAAGTGGTGAATTAAATAGTTTTAATTAGTTAAATGACTACATATTTAAACGGTTATATAGTAATCAGATTATATATTAAACGGTTTATAAATTAATCAGGCTTGTAACTAAATAGACGAACTTTTGAATATATTTATAGAACATATTCATCCGCATCATCTAAACACTAAATATTTTATGACATGTTGTCAATTTTTACTGAACTGCCACTGACCATTTTTAAATTATTCACTAGTTATAAAATTTATATCTTATCAGATAAAAGCAATTAACTGTCTAAATATAAATTAATGTTAAATAAATATTTAATTAATTCGGCCAATTTACATTATTTGTAAATTTTTTATATTGTTATTTTGTATTTGACATTCAGAATAAATATCGTGAAATCTGTTAACCTTACATTATTTATAATTATTTGAAATATGCTAAAGGGGGAAATGTTATTCTTGCGTAAGCTTGTTATGAAAAACTTAATTTAAACAATAAATTAATAGCTGAAATTTTAATATAATTAGTTTTTTTTTACAAATTATATAACTTAATTGTGCAATTAAATTTAATAGTTTAACAGCTTTAAAGTTAAGCACTAAAAAAACGCCAATTATTTAAACTGACTTTTTTTTTAATATCTTCTAACAGCTAAAATAACTGCTAACTAAATAATACTATGCTATTTATATAGTACTAAAAGTTTAACAAAATGTAATTTTTGAATGATATTTATATTAACAATGACAATAAACTAATGCGTTTTAATATAATTTTATTCTTAAGTTCTTTTTTTTAACTTTTAAAGAAAAACTGAAATTAAAGTTGTACTAAATTAAACCGGCTCCAAATTTCAAGTCGATTTGATCGAGATTTGAATAATTTATTCCATATTACAATTAACTATTTTCAATTTGTTTTTAACCATTTTTGATCTAAAATCCTTTCAATCAACAGACCAAAGTTGTGTTACAACGGAAAATGCCGAGCGCTACATTCATCATACTGTTAAATCTTTAATTATGTAGCATCATGTAGAGAATTCCAGAATAAATTTGAATTTTTTAATAACAAAAATATAGAAATATTGAATACGAATTTAGACGAAGACCGTTTCGACCTAATAAATTTAAATCAAGTTTTAAAATTTGAAATTATATTTTGAACTGCAAAGTGTGTTGAAAAAAACTCATATTTTAAATTCCTCATCTTAATGTTATATTACCATGGATTCAACCAGACATTATTTACAGATACTGATTTAATTTTTTCGATAAAATAAAGCTTTTCTTTATCTATAATTATATAATTTATTTATTTTTCTAATATCCTTTAAACATGCATGAATCCTTTTTTTTTAAATAATTTAGATATCTCCGAATTTCAATGAAATTATGAATATAAATGCAGTTAATATTTGCTTTCTAAATTTTCGTTGGAACATTTACACAAAATTTTAATTAAAACAAAAAAAAAATCTCTTCTTATTCAATTAAATAAAAATTTAGGTGAACAAGACATGGAAAGACAATTCAAACTTCCTAGTACAACATTTATTGGAGGCGAAGAAACTGCATTACCATTAAAGTAATTAATTTTTAAATAATTAAATTTAATATTTTATAATAAAATGCATTAATTTTTTGTAATTAAAAATCTATTTTGCAGAGAAATTTTAAGTAGACTAGAAAATGTATATTGTAATAAAATTGGTGTTGAATTTATGTTTATTAATTCGTTGGATCAATGCAATTGGATACGAAAACGTTTTGAAACTCCCGGTGTATTAAATTTTTCACCAGAAAATAAACGATTAATGTTAGCTCGATTGGCACGTGCTGTTGGGTAAGAAATATTTTATTGATTATTGATTATTTGTACACATCACATCCAAAATATCATATATTTTTAAATACTTCTATAACCAATAATTTAAATATTTAAATATGACCAATAATTTAAATATTTTGACGAGAACTAAATGTAATTAAAACTAGATGCAAAGGATGTGATGTGTAAAAGTTTTTACTCTTTTTATTTCAAAAAGAATTTGTCATTAAATTTATACCTATAATAATAATTAAACAAATTCCATTTAATAGTTTTGAAGCATTTTTGGCCAAAAAATATTCATCAGAAAAACGTTTCGGTTTAGAAGGTTGTGAAATTATGATACCAGCTATGAAAGTACTTATTGATATGTCAACTGAATTGGGTGTTGAATCAATTATTATGGGTATGCCACATCGTGGTCGTTTAAATACATTGGCAAATGTTTGTCGTAAACCATTACATCAAATATTTACACAATTTGCTGGATTAGAAGCAGCTGATGATGGTTCCGGTGATGTTAAATATCATTTAGGAACATATATTGAACGTTTAAATCGTGTTACAAATAAAAATATTCGTTTAGCTGTTGTTGCAAATCCATCACATTTAGAAGCTGTTGATCCCGTTGTACAAGGTAAAACACGTGCCGAACAATTTTATCGTGGTGATAATGAAGGCAAAAAAGTTATGTCTATATTAATGCATGGTGATGCAGCATTTTGTGGACAAGGTGTTGTTTATGAAACAATGCATTTATCTGATTTACCACAGTATACAACACATGGTACAATTCATGTTGTTGCTAATAATCAAATTGGTTTTACAACTGATCCACGTTTTTCACGTTCATCACCATATTGTACAGATGTTGCACGTGTTGTAAATGCACCAATTTTCCATGTTAATGCTGATGATCCAGAAGCTGTAATGCATGTATGTAGAGTAGCAGCTGAATGGCGTGCTACTTATCATAAAGATGTTGTTATTGATTTGGTTGGTTATCGTCGTAATGGACACAATGAAATTGATGAACCAATGTTTACACAACCACTTATGTACCAAAAAATTAGAAAACATAAAAATGGTAATTACAATAAAAATATATATTTTTTGCCAAATAATTTTTAATAATATCAATTATATTTACAAATTAGTATTGGAATTATATGCTGAACAATTAATTAGCGAAGGTGTTGTTACACCTGAAGATGTTAAAGCTGTAAAAGATAAATATGAAAAAATTTGCGAAGAAGCTTTTGAATTGGCCAAAAAGGAAACTCATATTAAGGTAAAGATAAAAAAGAGAATTATTAATTTTTAATATTGATATATGTTATTATTTTAGTACAAAGATTGGATTGATTCTCCTTGGTCTGGTTTCTTTGAAGGTAAAGATCCATTACGTGTTAGTCCAACTGGTATCAAAGAAGAAACTTTATGTCATATTGGTAATCGTTTCTCTTCACCACCACCAAACGCAGCTGAATTTATTGTACACAAGTAATTAAATATTTTATTATTATATAAATATTAAGACGGAATTTATCAAAAATGATGATCAAGAATATTATCATGATCAAAATTTTTAATGAATTATCGAATCCTTGATTTTTCCGTTTTTTAATTGGAATGAGTGGAAGACAAAAATTGTTACAAATAATATTTCGTAAAAAAATAAATGATATATTTTTAATTAATTATTTGCAGAGGTTTATTAAGAGTGTTAGCTGCACGAAAAGATATGGTTGATAAACGTGTTTGTGATTGGGCACTAGGAGAAGCTATGGCATTTGGATCATTATTGAAAGAAGGCATTCATGTACGTTTGTCTGGTCAAGATGTAGAACGTGGTACATTTTCACATCGTCATCATGTTTTGCATCATCAAAATGTTGACAAAGCAACTTATACTCCATTACGTAATTTGTATCCAGATCAGGCACCATACTCAGTTACAAACAGTTCACTTTCTGAATTCGGTAAGGATAATTGAAATTTATTCCATTTTGACATCAAACTAAATTTTTTTTTCAATTTTTATTTTTTTTTGTTAAAGCTGTTCTTGGATTCGAACATGGTTACTCAATGACAAATCCAAATGCTTTGGTTTTATGGGAAGGACAATTTGGTGATTTTATGAATACCGCTCAATGTATTATTGATCAGTTTATTGCTAGCGGTCAAACAAAATGGGTAAGACAGTCTGGTATGGTAATGTTATTACCACATGGTATGGAAGGTATGGGACCAGAACATAGTTCAGCACGTTTAGAACGTTTCCTACAATCATCATCTGATGATCCAGATTATTTTCCACCTGAATCTGATGAATTTGCAATTCGTCAATTGCATGATATTAATTGGATTGTTGCTAATTGTTCAACACCAGCAAATTATTTCCATATATTGAGAAGGCAAATAGCATTGCCATTCCGTAAACCATTAATAATAATGACACCAAAATCATTGTTACGACACCCAGAAGCTAGAAGTTCATTTGATGATATGGTTGAAGGTACTGAATTCCAACGTATTATACCAGAACAAGGAGAAGCTTGTCAATCCCCAAAGAATGTTAAAAAATTGGTATTTTGTTCGGGTCGTGTATATTATGATTTGACAAAAGCACGAGCTGAAAAGAAAATGGAAGGTGAAGTAGCTATTGCTAGAGTAGAACAAGTAAGATTTTAACATTATAAAAAAATTCGTTTCTAAATAATTTATATTTATTTTTAGATATCTCCTTTCCCATACGATTTAGTAAAGAAAGAAGCTGAAAATTATCCAAATGCTGAAATTGTTTGGGCACAAGAAGAACATAAAAATCAAGGAGGCTGGACATATGTTCAACCACGATTCAATACATCATTGAATTCATCGCGTGACATAAGGTAATTGAAGTGAACAAAATATATTTAATTTTTAATTTTTATTTTTTAGATTTATTTATAATTTATTTATTTTGTTTTTGGTTTATGTTTATATTTTATTTTAAAATTTGATTTTTTTCCTTATATAAATATATTTTTACGATTGTGGATTTTGGTTTTTAAGTATTGGGTCTATATTGAAAACGAATACTATTGCAAGGACTATTTTAAAAGACCATTTAAAAAATTAAAAAAAAAAACCAATACAAATGAAAATTGTATGTTTTTTTAAAAAAAAGGCTTTAATTTTAATGCTTTTTATATTTCTTTGTGGAGTCAAAATGCAATAGTTTTGTTTTTTTAGGAAAAAGTTAAAAAAAAATTAAATTTATAACAATCAAATTTAATTTTATATTATACAAATTTAGAATTTCATTCTTCAAACTTCACTTTAATAATTTTCTTTAAAGCAAAACAAAAATTTGGTGTCTAGGTTTTTTTTTATCTATTATTTGTTTCCGTTTTAATTTATCAAAATTTCTGAAATTTAAATATTATAATAATTATTTATTTATTTATTTTCCAGTAGGTATCTAATAATTTTAAATTCTTTTTCAAGAAAATATGTTTTTAATTGCTAATTGGTTTTATTTCTATATTGGCTTACATGTTTTTTTCTTAATTAATTTGAAATTTCTTGAAATATAATTTGTTTTTTAAAGAAATCCTATTACAATATTATAATTTAAAATTAATTTTCGTATAAAATATTTATTTTTTTGCTCCCTATGCCTTCATTATGTGCACGCGTATATTTTATATATGTGTGTGTGTGTTTGTATCCGTAACTACTTAATTAATGTGTGTTACAGTAATTCGAATGATTTAAAAAAAGGACATGATGTAACCCAAACCACAACCACCACAGTTATAAATGAAACTAACATCAGTGCTAGTGAAAATATTATTAGTACTGATGATAGTGATAATAAAAAATCATCTGGATCGTGGTTATTCGATCGTTTATTTTCACAAAAATATTCTTATTCCTCCAGTGAAGAAACAAATCCAAATATACTACCAAAACAAGTTGGCAAGAATGTTGCATTTAATACACAAAAAGATTTCAATACACCATCTGATGGAACTGCAGCTAAAGCACTAAAACGTAAAGCTGGACGACAAATTAGGTGAGGGACGGGATATATAATTATCGAATATGAAAATTACAATAAATTATTAGAATAAAATATAATATATTTTAATTTTCAAAAAAAAAAAAAAAAAATGCAGGCTTCTTTCAATTAATTTTCATTTTCAACAATTTTTTTTTTTTTTTTTTTTTAATTTTGGTCGTTTTATTTGTACAATTTCATTTCATTTTTATTTGCTGAATTAAAAAAAATTTAGTAAAATTAGTAATTAGTAGACCACATACAAAAAAGAAACATTCTACACATTATAATGATAAAATATTTGTTTGTATATAAATTTATGATATATTTTAAAGTTCACACTATACTAAACATACAACAATATTTATTTTAGACACTTGACACAAATCATATGATGGTGGTACGTGTTAAACAAGAAAGTTTTCTCATAAAGGACAAAAACTATTCTCAACATACCAAAGTATTCGCTGTTTCGATTTAAATTCTTTCTATACAGACTAAAGCTAACAAAGTTCTTTATATTTTTATAAAAAAAATATATTCTGCCTCTTCTAAACTATAAATAGTAAATATTTCTATATACTGACAACACTGAACTTTTTATACTAAACAATTACTTATATTTCCTCAAACCTTTTTCAAAGTTACTAATATTTTTATGTTCACTTACAATATCGATTTAGCTACGAAAACTTTTAATGCTTATAAAACTCTTCTTGATTGACTAAAATGGAATTTGTAAAAATAACTTTGTCCTGTTATGAAATTACGAACACTTTCTTGTCCCACAACCAACCATTTTCGAGTTAGTTTAACTAATTTTCGAGTTAGTTTAATTATTTTTTTTACTTAATTTAAATATTACATTTTAGATATTTATTTAGTGATTTGTAAATTTTCATTTATTTAAATATAATTTGAATTTATGTTGAATGTTTGTACTAATATATCAAAATTTACATTGAGATCTCATTTTTTTTTTTTTGTAATTGTTTTATTGATTAAATTTTAATTCGATTTTAAATTAATTAAGGGCCATTTGCACGTTCAAATCATAAGGTTTGATGTGGTACATAAATCTATTATTATTTTATGTTTGCATTGAAATGCTTAATTAGCATAAACATGAATCTATTAATTGGCATTAATAATTTGGCCTAATTATTAAATTTAGAATACTTACAGTAAAATAAATTTTTGAAAACTTATAGAAAAATTTACCACAGATTCAAAAACTCAAATTCAAAAAAAAAATATTATATATGTTCAACATAATAAAGTAGTCGAACGAATCAACAATTCATTCGAAAAATTCTTAAGTTTAATCTAAATCCGTAATTAAGTAAACTACGATTATTGTACTAATCAAACTATATTAATTAAAGATAGAAAACGCTATTTATTTAATAATAACTTCTATTTCATATCTTCTATGACCAAAAAGTTTTTATTTGATAATCAAAATTTTATTTTGCAATATTTATTTTTGTGTTTTTTTGAAAGTCTTTTGAGAATATTGAATTAGAAATAATTCTTAGATACAAATTAGATATTATTTTAAATAATATTTTTAACAAAAAGTTTTTTTATTTTACTAAAATTTTATTATATTTTTTGTCTTTTATTTTGTATATAATTTGATTTCATTTTATTTTGTATATAATTTGATTGTGTGTGAAAGCATAAATTCATTTAATTATTATATAATTTTTGTAAATATAATTTTTAGACCTTGTAAAAGAATCATTGATAAATATTTAAAATATATGTATATAAATTGATGGTATAAAAAAGCTAGTGCTAAAGAAATCAGGTAGCATTTGGGATTGACGAACAATAATTCATGACTAAAAGGCGGAAAAAAGTTGTAAAAATATATTTTTTGGACTTGATGTTTTGGTTGTAGTTTTCAATGATCAAAGATTAAGAAAATTAATGAAATACGGGATAGAAATACTTAATTTTGCAAATTAATTATTTTTTTACTGGTTTTTTATTCTTGTTAATAACTTTTTTTTTTTTTTTGCATGTATTAATTAATTTTTAGTTTTCAATATTTGAACTTAAAAATTTATAAATTCCCTGTTCACTTATGTTTTTAATGGAAACTAAAATAACGTAATTTGTACCTTCCACCTAAAAATTATTTTGTATATTTGCAACAAAAAATTAAATTAAAATTGTTTTAAATTTAACGATTCTACAATAAATATTATCCGGAAAATTAATCCGTTTATAAATAACTATAAAATATTCATTTAAATTATGCTTATTCATATTTTTACAAACGTAACATAAGAAGCCGCCATTAACACCGTTCTCACCATATGAAAGTTCGTCGTAAATCTGACATTTTTTATGTTTTAATAGTAAAGTTCATCATTTTCCACATCTGTAAAAGATTTTTTTTTTCATTTACATTCCATTTAAAAATATATAAATTTCATATTCAAACTAATATGATGTCAATTAATCAAATGGGTCAACGATCAACGTACGATAAAAAAATAAGGTGTGGTTATGGTTTAAATTAATCACATTTTCTTACAAGGTTACGAAAATTAGTAATTTGTAATTTAAACAGGCTAGAAATTGTTCTAAAAACCATTTTTTTTTTGTGAATGCAACTTTTTCGGTTATTATCATTAAGTTTTGCACGAAATTTTCTTGTTTTTTGTCAATTACCTGATTCCATAATTTGTTCTACTCTACTTAAAACGTCTGTCCTGATAATTTGTTATTTTTTGTGTTCTTTATTTTCTAACTGGTGTTTTTATTTATTTTAGTTTTATTATAATATAATATCAAAATTTTGTGCACATTTTAAATATCATTTAATCATTATTATAATATCATAAAAAAAAACTATAAATTTCTATAAAACAATAAATAATTTTACATAACTAATTTACAATTTACATTTTTTTTTTCTCTTACACATCCATCGTACTTTTACTTTTGCCAACTATAAATTTAAAAATAAAAACCATCTTCGTTTTGGATCCATTATTACACTCATTACCAAACAGCTATGTTGGCCGTCCTGCTGGAGCATCAACTGCAACCGGATCAAAGGCACAACATAATCGTGAATTGAATAATTTACTTACCGAAGCTTTAAGAGTTTAAATTAAAATAAAATAAAAAAAAAAAATTTTAGACGACATAAAATAATTATTAAAAATATTTTTTTTTTAGTTATATACTTTTCAAAATGTTTATTATTATTATTATTAAAAACAACTGTGTTTATAGAAAAAGTGGAAACAATATTGTTAAAAATATAAATTCACTTTTCCTAAATTAGCAAAAAAAAAATGAAGTGAAACTAAATTAGTAATAATGATTTTTTGAGAAAACATAAAACATCAATAAATTTTAATTCTAAAACTAAAAACTAATTAAATATAATCATAATAAAAAATTAAAAAAAAAAAACTCATCTTAACGAAGTACTATCAAAAATAAGTAATAAATAAGTCTTTTTTGCCTCCCAGTCACGTTTAATTTTTTTATTTATTAAATTATTATTATTATTTTTTATGTATATTCAAAAAAAAAAAAAAAAATTATAAAAAAAACGTTATTAAACGAAAATGATTATATTTTTTAAATTATTTTAATTATAATTTTCCTATAATTTCTTTTTTATGTATTATGTATTATTTTAATTACAAATTCAATTTTGCTCTTGACTTTTTAAAAATTGATTTATATTAAATAGAAGAATAGTAAATTAATTATTCAAATTATTAAAGTATTTTCTTGTAAACCAACATTTTTATATTTGATTTTTATTTTAATTTTTGCTTTTATATAAAATATTTAATTTTTCAATTTATATTTTTTACGGAAAAAAATAAAAATCTTTTGTGAGCCTTATTAAACATTAAAACATTAAAACAAAAAAGTACACATAAATAATATTATGATACAATTTATAAATTATTAAAGAAAAATATTGTATTTTGTATATTTGTATAGTTATATAGTGAAAATATTTTATTTGAATTTTTCTTTTTTCTTTTTTTTTCGTGGCAAAAAAACAATATAAATATTAAATAAATAAAAAATACTTGTAAAATTTATGTTTTTTATAATTTATTCTTCTTACGATTAAAAAGATCTTACCTTAATGGACTTTAAAATTAGCTTTTTCATAACCTATGATAAATTCAACATTGAAAGTGGACAGTATTCTCTAAGCTTCGAAATTACAGATTTCGAAGACCCTGTCTAAAATATATAAAAGTCTTTTAATAAATAAGTTTTACTCGTAATTACGTGTAAAATTACTAATATTACTACATCTCGGTAAATATCGACTCGTAAGACATTTGATATACAATTAAAATAGATTTGTATATCCTAAGTAATTCATACATTTGTTGCTGTCAAATGTAATTGGTTAACGAAAATATTTTTCATTTTTAAAAAACAATAACGAAAGTTTTAAAGTCCATTATGGTATAGAGCCCAGTTTGAAATTTTTATTGAACTCCATGTCTTCTTTTTATTTTTGTTGTACTAATCTAAAGTGTTCACTTCTTAATTTGTGAATCTATTTAAGAAAATAAAAAAGAAGAATTTAAAATATAATATATTTTTTGTAGTAATATTTAAGTAAAAAATATTAAATTAATAAAAAAATATCAAAATTTTTATTTAATTTTTAAAATGCTCTAAATAAGAAAATTGAACTAAATAATAAAAAATATATAAATATTTAAAGAAAAAAAAAACAAACACATTTTTTTGATTTGTATATTAATTATTAAATAAAATTTAAAAATAAAAAAAAAAAATATGAAAACAAAATAACGTGATAAAAAATAAAATCGCTTTTATTGGAAAACTTAAGGATAAAATTTTACTTAAATTAATCTTCTTGTATTATTTCTATTAAAATATGCACGATAATTTTATTGAATATATTTTTTCTAGTGAAAAAAAGCGATTCGAAAACTAAATTTCTTTCTGGAACGAATATAAAAATCCTGAGAGATTATGATTTTTTATATAATCTGTATATGAAAAGGAAATTTTATGTACCTATATTTGCACCAAAATTTAAAATATATTAATTATTAAGAGAATTCAATAAAAAAAATCATTAAATTATTAATATTATGTTCTTTTACTAACAATAACCTAATCCAGATCCTTTCTCTTACATATCCTTTAAAAATCTTATTTAGTCAAACGATGACAGCGTAATGACCAAAATTATTAATTTTTAGTTTTCTTTTTCGTATTAATCTAAATATTCCGCAGTATTTGTGAGAAGATTAATTCAGTATCTTTCAAACCAGCCTAATTTTAATAAAAATGTTAATAACTAGTTGTTATATACATATTTTAAAATTTTACTATAATAGTAATTTTGTGAAAATTTGATTCAAATTTGTACGTTTGTACAGAGACAATATAGAGATAGTGATTGTCTTTGGTTTGTACCGTACCAACAACCAATACACGAAAATATGCTACTAAATACACCTAAAAGTATGCTACCAAATTTAATTTTATTCGTTGTTGAATTTTATTCGTTGTTAAACTTTTAATTTTTAACGAGTTACATAAATCTTATGGTTATGAGCAGTTAATTAATTAATTGTAAATACATTTATTATTTTTACGATTGCAAGAAATATTAATGCAATGTTATTCACTAAAAAATTATGACGTCAAAATTATAATGGTAGTTTAGCCAGCATCCTAATGATCTGATAGACAAGCCGAAAATCAACATTATTTATGAAATAATCAACGATTCTGCAGATACGACATAATATAGTAATATTTTACAGCTTACGTGTAGCCTTATTAAAAATATAGCCAATATATAGGACTCGAATTAGTAGAGCAAGAGAGTTGCTAGTGGTTGGTCGTAGAATATATTTTCTTCTAATTTTTGCCATTTTAATTTAATATCAAATGAAATGTTGTTATTATATTTTTTTTTTATATTTTACTGATTTTAAGTTTTATCACTGTTGATTTAAATAATTAGAATGGTTCTGGTCCAACTTAAATTGTTTCCAGATGGAATTGTGCCAAGTGGATTTATCCCAATGTAATTGTTCTAGTTCTAGTCGAATCGACTGGTTTAATTTTCCATTATATTGATATTTAATTACGATTCAGTATAAACAGCGGGTTAGGCGCCATAATAATAATTTAAAATAATTTTACAAATTTTATCGAATTAATTTATTGCACAAAAAACACAAAATTGCACGCAATCTTGGCGATAACTTTTTACAAATATTTAACAAAATTAATTAAGTAAAATTCATTAAATATACTTTGACCTGTTCAAATTTTAATTGAGTTTTAGTGGCGTCAATTACAAATTTAATTTGAATTTTCTTTTTTGCGGTTTATTTGTCACTTTTAATTAAAAGTTTCAATCTTTCTGAGTGTTTACGAAAACTTAAACCATAGAACATTTAATTTACATTGTTTGAAGGTCTTTATATAATTACTGAATATAAAATAATGATTTTTATTATTAAAAGTTTTCTAATTTTAACTCATTCATACAACAAAAAAAACAACAAAATAATTGGCTTCAGTCCCAAAACAAGGTTAATGTCGAAAGGATTACATATATTGTATTATTTGCCAAGTAGGATTGATCTTTTGATTTGAATTTGACGAACAAATGAATGTTAAATAAAATTTAGAATAAATATATGCGAATATATTTTGATTAAAAATTAATTTAACTAAGTTTTCAAGGCTAGTAAAATCGTTGTTTCAAAATTTTAAAATCATTAAAATGTCATTAATTAAATAAATATATATCATCAGTGATGAAATATCTAATTTTATTTAAATTAGGTTACTATAAAACACGACGTCAAATTAAGTAGATCAAGAAAAAACTAAATTTATTTTATATATTACATACATTACAACTAATATATTACGATCATTTCATAGTCACCACCATACCGAAGCATGATTTTGCGTAATACTCTTAAGATTGTATAGATACCGGGTTTAAATGGCACCAAAATACCATGCGAACCATGGAAATTTTTAGGTACCAATATTACGAACCATTTTCCACACCAAAAAACCTCGAACTAATTATTCATTTTTACAAAACCAAAACCACTAGTCAGAATAATTAGTCGGCGGTAAATCAAGAGGATGTTCCAACTTCATTTTACGCAGATGGATTAAACAAGAATACCAGGTCTCTTAAACACAATCTCAAAAAGTAAAACTTAGCAAAAGGTACTTCAGAACCCTAACAGACCTCAATGCATAATACAGTCCCTTGAATTACCACCTTAATAAAAATGCGTCTATAGCTAAACCAAACATCTGCCATCTCTGTTTAATTGACAAAGAAACGACAGAAAACATTATCTGCATCTGCGAGGCAGTTGCAAGGAGATTTGGCCAATACGATCCCCTCAAATATCCTATCTTAGGCTTCTTTAAGTCTATTAAGTCATGGTGGGGAAAGAGGCATTAAACGCGCAAAAGATCGATAGTGCTCTTTGGCATCTAGGGAAAAACGAAAATGATTACTGAGAGACTGAATAGAAGAAATCGTAGGATTTCTATATTAAAAATAAATATTTTTCTAAATTAAATTTAATTATCTTAAGTCCACTTCACTCAATTAAATATTTTCTATCTAATAAAAGGAATAAAAAAATGTTCTTTCACAAACAAACTACAGCATTTTCTTAGCTTCTTCTATAGAGCTACAATAATTAATGTGTTATTGAAAATCAAGCAGATTAGTGTATATAGTTCAAAAAACTCTACAAGGAATTTTCATGACCTTACAACAATTTTCCCAATTTATTGCTGTATTATATACAGATTTACAAAATCCAAAAATATTTTTCGTCATAGTAAAAGAATTCGTGAAAATTATTTTCAATATTATTTTCTGATGGTGATTAATATTATATACTCGTACTCGTACATTGAAATAATCATAATGGCGCTATAATATTCATAATTTATTCTCGTTCAGTTTATGACAACTTAAGAAGGTCGACAATTTTTCAAGTATTTAAATATATTTATGAGAGGGAAATAATTTAGAACGAAAATAAACATTTTTTAAGATAAATTTATTATATTTATTGGTCATAAATAAATATAATTTTTCCAGATTTTAAAATCCAAGAAAATTAAGAATTAAAAAAAAAATGTGTTAAATATAATTTGTAAATATTTTTGCAATTATATATTTTTAAAAATTGTTTTCGCAATTAACATATTTTCATATAATTTGTTTTTATGTACATATATAAATTTATACAATTTTCTTTTTAAGATTTTCATTTATAACGCCACACGGCCTTGAACAAATTTTTTTTTTTTAAATATTTTATTTTTAGGGAAATATTTTTTTTATTTTTATTTACATTATTTTTGCATAATAATATTAATGACGTCAGTATATTTCAAAAATTTTATAGGATTGTAAAATTTATTAAAATAAACTTCTAATAAAATTTTCCATTTGCGTTCCATATAAATATAATAATAAAAATGTCATGAAAAATTTTTATGAAACCGAATTTATCTCTACATTAATAATTTTAAAATTAAATATAATTTCGTTTTAAATCGAAAAAAAATAAAAATGAATAAAATTGATCATATACCAACAAAAATATAATTTATTAAAATCATATTTAATTATAAAAATATTTAATTTAAATGAAAATTATTATTCGATTTTTCAAAGAATTTTGTCTGAGGATTTTTGTCGCACGGAAATGAATCAAAGCGTGACACCTCATAAGCAAATATTATAATATTATTATAGGTATGTCAGAGTTGCAAAATGTTATTCAAAACGTAACGCTAAATCAAAATATCGAATTAATTAGCGTTATTTATCATAATAACGTTTTATAAATTAAAATTGTGTGAAAAATAAATTAAGAATATGAAGAAAAGAGGATCGCTTTGCAAAAACTGCCTCAAATACCAAACTAATTCGACCAGAACCGTTCTGCGGGAAAACAAGTTATTACCCCAACCTCATTTTAAGTAGATTGCTTGAAAAAGAACACAGGATCTACAGGAACAGACTTCCACGTGTCTTAATCTCAAAAATATTGATAAAACCACACAAAATAAAAGTGAAAGATATAATAAAACTCAGCAAAAGGAACATCAGAAAGCTAATAGGCTTCATGACAGAACCACAGTCCTTTAAAAAACTACCATCGTAACAAAATTAGTATAGCTGATGCAACAGACATCTGCCGCCTCATCCTAAATGATAAAGAAACAGCAGAACAGACTTTCTGCAACTGTGAAGTAGAAGACAAGGGGCACCGAAATAACTTATATCGAAATAATTTATAATGAGAAAAAGAAATTACTTATATAGTCATATGAGTTGTTACGATTCGAACCCGAAATAACTTATATAAAGGTTATTTTGTGGTACCTTCTCCGAAATAATTCACATATAGACACCGAAATAATAAATTATTTCGTTTTGAAACCCGAAATAACTTAGATCATATAAGTTATTTCGTTTTCTCCTATAAGTTATTTTGTGGTACCGAAGACAAATCTTCTGAGGTAAGGTTTCCTGATAACGAAGAACTGGCCAATATGGCTCCGGTAAACATCCTTAGCTTCTTTAAGTTTAAGTCTATAATATTGTGCTAGAGAAAGGGGCTATAAAGGCACAATAGATCGATAAGCTCGCAGTGGTTTCTACCGTTCCCCATTTAAGGAAAAAAATATAAGGAAATGTGTAACGTTATATATTTTTATTTATTTTTTTGCTGCAACCCTGATATATTATATATTATTATATTTTATTGAAATAATTACATTTAATTTCTATGCTTATTAATAACTCTAAAGAATCTGTTAAAAATTGTTTGGAATGTGACAAGTATATAGAATTCGGTCAATAATTTATGAATGAATTTTGAATTTGTTGAAAATTATTTATATACAATTGAGAGAGGTGAGCCATGTAAAATCCTTATAATCATAATTATATTTTTAGAAACTATTTATTCTATAATTATTATATTATTTTTAATCATTATTTTGATTGAAAAAATTAATTAATTCATTTTAAAAGAAATCTTTCAAAACATCTTTAGTGTTATAAATATTTCGAACAAATGTTTGTTATTTATTTATGTTTATAGAAATTTTTTATATTAATCAGATATATTTTTAATTGGCCTTTAAATAAATAAATAAATCAAACATATTTTTCCAATAAAATAGCAAAGTGTTATGAAAAACTTTATAGAATCAGGAAATCCGTAAATAATTTCTATAGGAAATGAAAATATAATTATATTTATAAATTAAGGAAATAAACATATATAATTAAATATTTATAAATTATTTAATACTATATAAAATTTACAGAAACAATAAATTTAATTTGATAATTTTAATCTAAATTCCAAATATTCACCAGCTTTTTCTACTACCAAATGTGTAATTATTTGAAAGATTAAACACTGCTCACATTCGGTTCTAGGAGGGCTAAAATGGCGTGAAACTTTATTAATTATTAAATTTTATTTAATAATTACATAGAAAATCTAAATATTATTTTGCATACAATTTTAGCTCGGGTTGTATAATACAAACTTTACAAAACTTGCTTATTTACTTCATATTCCATCTAAACTACCAGAACTAAATCACAAAATACATTAGGCTTTATTTAAAACAATTTTAATAATAATTTATTTACAATTCTTCAATTTTTACAATATATACAATATAATTATAATTATATTTATAAATTAATTAATACGATTAAAAATAATTAAAAACAATATTAATTATATTTTTCCAATAGTTAGGAAACTAAAAGAAAATCAATAATAAAAAAACAATTTATAAATTTTCATATTATGATAAATTCAAACTAAATTCCAAATACTATAATTTTTTTCTTTTTCTTCATCAGCTTCGATTTGAGCATAATCAATTTCTAAATATTCTTTACCACCAAATGTTAATTTTTTATTGGTATGTTTTTTAATATAACTAAGATGACATGTTTTCTCTTCACCTTCAATATTCAATTTATATGAAATACTTGTAATCCTATCAACAACTGTTGCCAAACGCCATTTAACTTGTGTCTTTTTTACTCTATCTGCATACATAACTAAATCACCAGGTTCATATGCTCGTACTTTTAGGCATGATTTTGGTTTTGGTTTTTCTTTTGGTATATTTTCTTCAGCTTCAAGTTCTGTTGTTGCTGATGCATCAGTTTCATCTTCTTTATAGATTTCTTTTTCGCATATTTCTGTTTCAGCTTCTGGTAATGGAGCCTGTGCAAATCCTTCAGCAATTGATAATTTACGTTTTACACGTCTAATAACAACTTTTTTCATAGCTCTTCGTTTTTTTGGTTCTTTGATTTTATCGTCTGTTCGTGTTCCTTCTTCTTCAATAATATCATTTTCAGTTTCTGTTTCGGTTGCTATTTCCAAAGTTCCAATTTTTTTAGCAATATCATCTTTTGGAACATGTGGACTAACCGGTACATCTTCTTCAATTTCTATATCTGCAGGTGTATTTATTGTTGATTGTGAAACAAGATCGATTTTTTCCACATCGGAATCATTTACTAATTGTACATGAGAATTTATATTATTTGTAGAAATTTCTTGAGGCTTCGCATAATCTGATTTATTTTCGAGATTATTCAATTCTGCTGGAGTTGGTGTTATACTGCCTGATAAATCTGTAACATTCTTTAAATCTTCTAATGCTTTTGAAGATTCTGGTTTATTTGCAGTTTCTTTAACTTCTGCTGGACTTGTTGTTGACGCTGCTGTATTTACAATTTGCGTTATTCCTCCTTGTACAATTTGGTTAATATCTTTTGCTGCAATTATAGAATTCGATTTATTTGCTGCCGATTTAACATCTGCTGCCATTACTGTAGAATCTGATTTATTCTCGGTTTTTAGTAATTCTTCTGAAACACTTGTAGGTTTTATTGAATTTGCTATTTGATTTAGTTCTACTGGAACTATTGTAGAAACTGTAACTTGTTTAATTTCCTTAACAGCGTCAGAAGATTGTGTAGAATTTGATATATTGGGCTCTTTTTTGTTATCTACTTGAACTATTTCAGATTTTGATTTATTTTTATCTGACATAATTTCACTTGGAGCGACCGTTGTACATGAAACAGATTTATTTGTAAAACTTGTGTCTTGTCGTGGAGAGATTACAAATTTTGGTGTATTTGTTACTGTCTTGCTTGTTTTTGATTCATTTGCAGTTGGCTGCACAATTTTTGGAGGTGATTTATTTGTAACTGGTGCAAGTGATTTGTTGGGTGATTGTATTGGTTTGTCTTTATCGTTTGGATTTATATTTTTAACTTTTTTCCCTGCCGTTTCAATTTTCTGAGTTGCTTGTTTTTGTGGTGCGGTTGATTTCCCAACGGTCGAAGATTTTAGTAAAGTTTTTCTTGCTTCCTGAACTTGTGATTGTTGTTGTGTTTCTGTTTCAGTCTTTTTTCCCGGTATTGTTTTAGATAATACTTCAGGTTTTACTTTTACAACAGTTTTTGAAGATATCTCTGAAATTTCTGTAGATTTCTTCATTAAACTATCTTCTAAATTAGTTTTGCTTATTGTTGAAACTTTTTGTAACGCACTAGGAACTTCTTGAGTTTTTACAGCAGAAGATTTTAATAATTTTTCAACTTCACTTAATAAACAATTTTTGTTAACAATTTCAACAGGTTTTTGTGATATATTTTTTCTTACACTTTCATTTTTAACATCTGAAGAAATGTTTGTAATAATTGCATCATTAATGTTTGTCTGATTTTGTTTCGCTTCTATTAATTTAACTTGTTCGGCACTATTATTTTCAGTTTTTATTGGAGTTGATGTGGAGGCAATTGCTTTAGTTTTATCATCAGTTTTTATTGTTAAAATTGATTTATCTGCTGGGGTTTGTTTCGGTAAAGTTTCAGTTTTTTCTTTAGATTTTTTTAGTAATTGTTCAACTTCATCTAGGAGAGTAATTTTTGGAGCTTGTGATAAATCCGGAGTTTTACTAGCTGTTATTAGCTGTATCTGAGAACTTTGATTAGTTGTTTCACTTGTTTTAGATTCTGTCAACAGTTGTGGAATATCATTTTTAATTTCCGATACACTTGCACCGATTAAATCTATGGCAGATTTAGGTTTTTCTTCAATAGCTTGACTTTCTGAGCTATTCACTTTTACCTTTAATTCAGTTTTTTGTGAGGATACGGTTTTATCAATTTTATTTACAGAAACTGGAATTTTCGAAACTTTTGTAACAATATCATTATTCTTGGTTTCTGTAATTTTATTATTGGCTGTAATATTAGATTCCGGAATTGAAATTGCTGCTTGTTTTTTAAGTACTTTTTTCGTTACAGTAGTTTCTTCTGATTTAACTAATTTATTACCATTCGTCTTTTTTGACTCACTATCGATTGAATTCTGTTTTTTAAGTTTATTTTTCTTTAATTTATCTTCAGAATTTACTATATCTTTTATAACATTATCAACTATTTTATCTGAAGATTTTAATTTTTTCTTTAATTTTCCATCAACATTATCTGTTAACACATTTTTAATTTCATTATCAACTGAAGATTGTTTTTTCAATTTCTTTTTAATTGTTTTCTGTTCTGCAATTCCTTCTTCTGTATCAATCGTAATACTTTTCTTCAATTTCTTTTTCGTTTTTTCTTCTAAATTCTCATTTGCTGTGACATTGCCAGCTATTAAATCATTTGTTTTATCTAAATTATTTTTTAAGGTTGCCTGATGTTCTTCGACAACATTTAATACTTTCGTTTTATCATTTTCCACCAATTTTTCGGATTTTATTTCCAATGTACAATCTGATTTTTTATCAGTAATAATTTCACTATATTTTTTATCAAACTCTTTCTCAATTATATTTTCTTCTTCAATTTTTCCTATTGATATAATATTTTCTTTTAATTTATTTTCATTAATTTGCACTGATTTTTCTGATTTTATTTCCGGTATATTATCTAATTGTTTATTCACAAATAATTCACTATTATTATTATTATTTTTATTTTTATTAATAATATCTATTTCATTTAAATCATCATCAGCGAGTTGACTTCGTCGACGTATTTTTCGTACAAAACGAAATTGTACAGCAGCACTATCATCAGCAACAGGTGCCATTTGATTATTATAATTTATATTATCGTCAGCTATATCAATACTGTTATCAGAATTACTATATTGTTTAAGGACACCTTTGACTTCACGAAGGGCATTCGTTATATTAGCACGTATTTTATTTAATCGTACGATTGGATCTTCTTTTAATTTATCATCAGATTTTTTTCTTAATTTATTTTCAATTGTTAATTGTTTTTCATCAATAATATTATTATTATTATTATTATTATCACTTTTAATTAAATTTATTTCATTTGTTATTATAAAATCACCTTGATTTTTTATGTCTGATCTATTTTCATCAATCACAATATTTGTATTTAGATTTTCTTCAATTTTATTTTCACTATTATTTTGTTTTAATTTCTCATTATTCACATTATTTTCAAATAGTACTTCATTTATTTTTGTACTTATATTTTCTTTTAGTTCAATTTGTTCATTATTTTCAAATTTTTCACTAACATTACCGTCGGTATTTTCAATTACATTAGATATTTCGGTATCAACTAAATTTGTCACCGTATTTATTTGATGTTCACCAATAACTGAGCTAGTGACACTATCTAAATTTTTTATTTCATAATTTTCCGAGAGATTATTTATATTTTGATCAACATTAATATTTTCAAAATTATTTTCATTTTTTATTAAAGTCGTAAATTTTATGTCTTCAATATTATTTGGTTTATTTTCGTTAATAAATTTTATATTATTTTCATCATCATCATTATTATTATTATTATTATTATTATTATCACTATTAGATGTTATTGGAGATTCTAATTTAATGTCTGTATCGTTTAGCTGAACCACTTCTATTGATTTTATATTATGATTTAAATCTGATTGTAATTCATTTAATTTTGGCAAATTAATTATAGTAATTTCATTTTCAATTTTTTCAATTTGTTGAATATCATTTGCTGATGATTCTTCTTCTATACAATTAACATTATTATCGGAAATTCCAATCAAAATATCCGAAATAAGATGAGAATTGATAATTTCTTCTCTAGGATTGTCGTCACAAATACATTTACTATTACAATTACAATTTCTACAAATATTATTACAATTATTATTTATATCTATACAATTTAATGTATTATGATTTTTTATTTCAGATTTATTTATATCATCATGAATTTCCGATTTATGTTGTAATTGTTGTTGTTCGTTTAATTGTAGTTGTGTTTGTTGATCACCACTACTATTATTATTATTATTATTATTAGCATCAATTAAATTATTTGTAGTTGTTGTCGCCGCCGGATGTTGATGGCTTAATTCCAAATTTTCATCTTGCGTCATTGTTATTACCGATTCAATATCAGATATTGTATTCAGATTTGAATCAACAACTACTACAGTCAAAGGGTTAGAAGGTGGTTCAGACAACGACGATGACAAAGATGGACTTTTTGACTGTATTTGACCTATATTGAAAGTTTTTAATATTTCAATTAAATATAAATTTTAAATTATGATTTACTTTTAATTATGTTCTTTAATTAAGTATTTTTTAGCCACCAATTAATCACTTATATTTACTTTGTATAATTTTTAACACCAATATTATTTGTCATACAAAGGCTATCACGATCAATTAATTAAGATTTATTATATCCTTAATTGGACACGATCACAATACAAAGTAAATTATATTTATTTTTAATTTCACCAAAAAGAGGAACACTTTTAAGTTTAAAACAACTTCATATTTTTTTTAAATATAATTTTACATAAAATATTTTTGTTTTTTATAATTTTTATTAAATTTTTTATTTTTAAATATTTTTAATTTTATACTAATCAATTTAAATTTGAATTAAAATATCAATTAAAAATATATCATTTTTATGTGAATATCAACTGAAACGATTATTTAACGACTAAAAAAAAAAAATAACCAAATTATTTTAATCATTGATATCTGGGCTAACTCTTTTCATCTCAATTGAAAATTTCATTCGGGACTGAGAGAGCAACATTAGAATCTTAATTTTTTTTTCTGTATACATTTATATTTAAAAGATATAAATATCTAATAATAATATATCTAATTTGATATAAAATTTGAGATACAAAACATGAAAAAGAGGAATAAAAATTTGTTGTTTGGCTATTTGTCAGTCGAAAATTGAAAATTTTATTAAAAAAAAAAAAAAGTAATAAAAAAATTATTTATTTATTTGTTTTTGGAATAATGACAGTCCTTAGTAAATAAATTTTTATATTACTTAAATTTTCCATTACTCAGATCTTATTTATGATAATAGCTAATGTTTGCTTTTCACAAATTATATATTTGTTTGATAATGTTAACCCTTGGCTTAACGGTTGAGACCATTTGCTGACAATAAATGTATCACTATTAAAGGATATTAGCTTTTTGGAATAAAGTTTGTACACTAATAACGAAATCTATGTAAGTTCAATTGAATGAATTGTAATGATCTTCTATCATTAAGACGTATAAAATGTATTTAAAAAGGGAAAATTCATATTTATTGAAGTATAGTTAAAAAAAAACCCGTACCTTAAAGAGTTTATAATATGAAAATCACTAAAAAAATATTGTGTAGCCCGGATTCAGTAAAAAAATCTTTATTCTATAGTTAGTTGGTTTGAATGGAGAATGGCGGTAAGAATTTCCATGTATCCGATGACCTTTAACTTCTTAAAATAATAGTCCATCCTACCACTTTCACTATGGCAGCCAATTTCTTCGTTTTATAGCGTCAAATTAATTCCAACTTTAGTTTAAATCTGAAAACGAATATAAATTATTTGTAAACTACATCATTTTACTACTCCCCTGATTAATATAATTTATTTATTTCACATTAAATGATTGAATCTGAGTATGGCCATGCTCTATGTCCATGAATAATGATAAAATATAACCTGGGAATGTGGTAAATGGACAAATTCATTGAATTTCTCAATATGGTTTTGTGATTCCACTATCATTGGTTCTAATTGAAAAAAACTAATGATTTTTAATTGTAAGACAATTATAATTGTCAATATGGTCTCAACTATACAATTTTCAGATTTAATTAATCGTTTTTCGAAATATTTTAATCATTTTTCAAATTGAATTGATCGTTTTCAAAATATTTTAATCATTTTTTAAATTTTTTGAATCGTTTCCAAATAGAATTAACCGGTGTTCAAATAGAAATACTTTGAAAACTAATTAAAAATTGTTCAAAACTGTTTAATTTTTATTTGAAAAATGATTAATTCTATTTGAAAAATGATTAAAAAATTTTGAAAAATGATTATTTCAATTTAAAAAATCACTAATTTAATCTGAAAAATGTTAAATTCAATCTGAAAATGGTATATTTATGTTATGTGGAACTTTATGTGTTAATGCAATTATAAAATGTTGGCAATATATCAAAAATAAACTTGTCTTTATTCATAGAAACAAAAATTATAAATTCACATTTAACAAACTCCTTGCTTTCTATTAATACCAATTTTTTTTATTTGTTTTTCTTTCCATGATTGAAAAAATACAAATAATTTTGTTATTTTACACTTTGTTTTTATATGATTTTTTTGTATTGTTTCGTATTTTGAATCTTATTTTCTATTATTTCATTTTATAAATTTTTTGTTGTTGAAAAATTCGAATCTTTTGGCAAAGAAAATTGTATAAATAATTTGAAAAATCTAAATGATTAAAATATATAACAATTAACAAAATCCCCAACACTATTAAATAATAATATTGTGACGGATTTTTTACAAAAAAAAATTATTTCAAGGGAAAATTTTGAGTTGCTTTATTTGTGAATGGCACACCGCAGAAAATTTTCTTTTTGGCAGTTTTTCAAAAGGCAAATAAAATAAGTTTTTTTTTTTTTGAATATTTTGTGATTTTCTTTTGCTTGTTGAGGTTCAATAATTTATGAAAAATATATTTCTTTCTATGCTACTAGAAACTAAGTGCTCGAATTCTTTTAAAATGAGTAAAACGAAATTATTTTGGATCCTTGAAATTTACAAATTTGATTATTTTTTTTTTTTTTGGGTATAATATTTTTTTTTTCTGCTGCCGCCGCTGCTGCTGACAAATAGTAAAAGTATCTACAAATTCGTACATTAAAAACAAAATAAATTTTATTTTTAAATTTAATATTTATTTATTTTGTTGTGAACATTTTCTATTTGCACATAATAATTTTTCGGATATAAATAAAATTATGTTTATGATATTGAAAATTATATAAAATTGTTTAATAACCAATTTTTTAATTGTATATTTTTATTCTATTTGAATAATAATAATTTGAATTATAAAAAATTTCAAAAAGTTCATTTTTTCGGTTGAATAAAATATAGAAAGAGTCAATTTCAGATATTTCACGTTCATAGTCTAGTGGAAATATAACTATATAAAATAAATTTATAAAAAAAAGCAACGACATATTTTGTTAAATCTGTGATGAAATTTGAACATATTTTTATACAATTTTAATAAAAATTTCACAAATATTTTGGCAAATTATATTTATTTGTCATTTCTTTGTCAAGACTTTGTTAAAATATCAGAACGAATAGGAACAAATGTTTTAAATACGTTCAAAATGATGTTGTAATTATTACAAACAATTTTAATCAATTTAGTTTTATTGAAATATTATAAATATATATATATAAATTTCATTACTAAATTACATACAAACATATGGAAATTATTAGTTAAATGCAATATGTTATATCTGACAAATTGTTTAATTGAAAAACTTTTTGCAATATTTATTGCCAGTTGATATTATCTTGGTATGCCAGCAGCTTAATAACCGCAGCTGCTGAGATCAGCATATTATAAGCTTAATATTAATTGATATCCTGGTGTTATTAACAGATTGAGTAGCCAACGTAGTGGCGTAGCTACGAATTTTGGGCCCTAATGTAACCAACAAAAATTGACCCCTATTAATTTATTTATAACTAAAAATAAATTTTTATTTTTTATTTTAATAGAATTTATTCTTTTTAATTAATATAAGGGAACAAATAGGAAAATTTAAAAATATTTTTTTCTTGCTTTCGCATTAGCAAAATTGTGAAATTAATCACTTAAGTACATTTTTGCAGCTTCTGTTGATTCAATAGCTGGCAAAGCAAGATCTTTAACTCTATTTTGATCTATTGAATTTCTTTTACACATGTGAACCAGTAGTTGGTCATTAAGCTTCTGGCAACCATTAACTCAGTATAAATGAATTTATGATCATTATTCATAAAATAAATAGACTATTTAGTTGAAATTTATGCAAAATTATTGATAATTTTCATAATAGCTCAAAGAATATGAAAATCCTTCAAAGGCTTTTAACTAATTCCTTGAAAAAGCAATATTCAAAATTAATTTTTATGATTATTATTTAGTTTATTATTTAAATTTTAAAAATTACATCTTTATTATTTCTATCAATAAAACAAAAAAACAAAATCATGAAAATTTATTATGTTTTAGATAAATATTTAACAGTTTTTGAAATCATGCGCGTGTATCTTTTCATTTAAATTGCCAACAATATAAAACTATCAAATATGATTATATACAACAAACAAAAATATGCTTCAACAAATAGCATAATTATTGCAACATAAATCTATCGAAATATTCTGCATATTTATTAAATAATTTCAGAAAAAATTATGAATTTATGCCAAAATAATGAAAAAAAAAAAATTTCGGTTTTTATTACTTAACATACAAAAAAACATGTGTTAAAATTTTCTATTATATTGAAAATTTTAATTTTACGGATAATTTTCGTTAACAAGGATAAACATTTTTAAAATTAATTAAGCGACTTATCTTTATAATTTGATTTCTTAATAATATAAACTTCTTTCCTCTTGTATAAAATTATTATTTATATCAAATTTAGAAACAATTTCATTAAAAATTTATTCTGAATTATGAATATTATTATAATTTTTAGATTGTTTGGTAATCACACGGATCATTATTTGAAATTTATTTCACAAAGAATAAAAATTATTTATATTACGAAAAATTAAGAAATTCATTTTGATTATTGTCACCTGGGGTTTTCGATTTTGTAAATATATAGTAAAGAAAATGTTATTAATTTTGTTGCCAACAATTTTCATAATAATATGAGAATTTTTTTTTTGTAGACTTTGCCAAATATAATTATGATAATAAAAATTATGATAGAAAATTTATCAAATATTTGGAGGTATGTAAACTATGTAAACTATGTGATAAATATTCCATTTAAAATTAAAATTTTCACGTCATTATAATTTCATAATTTAAACACGCATAAAAATTATAGATATGGAGATAACATTCTTTGGTAATTTCTGCAGGTGTATAATTTCTTCAAAAAATAGTTTATTTGTTTCATTTTACAACCACTAACTAATGGCATTTTACTGCGAAAACGCGGAACATAGTACTATGTACTTCTTAGTTTCAATGTTATAACTATCTCCCGAAAATTTATTAACTATGTGAACTTGGGATTGAATCGACACAGAATTATCTATTACATTCCTTTTCATATACCAAAATTTCCAAAGTCTTTCCTAATCAGTTTAACGCTTGCTGATACTTACTTCAATTAAATTAAGGTTTGTATGAACGGTTTACATCATTCAGGTTCTACAAGTAATACAATTCTTAAAATAATGTAAGTATTGCTATTTTTTTTACTCTTATTTTAATTAAATTAATTTTAATTCAATTTTTTATGAAATTATTTTATTTATTTGCCATATTTTGAATTATATAATACCGCAATTCACAACATATAATTATATAAGTGCTTTGATAACATTTTAAATAATTTCAGTGTTGTTACTCGACAAGCTTCAGAATCAACAGCTACCGGTAATAAAGCTCAACATACTAAAGAATTATATTGCATTATGTTTGATATATTTGGACCAGTTCCCAGTTATGAATTTAAACCACATGTACCAGAACCATCAGACGATAGCAAAAAAAAGAAACCACCATCAGATAACAAAAAACCGAAAAATGATAAAGATGCCAAAAATAAGAAAAAAGAAAATAAAGTATCATCAAATACCGAGACTGTAACTAAAAATTTCATTACACATATATTAGGTCTGACTAATAAAAAAACCGACGATAACTAACTAATATTTAATTATAATTTAAATATTTTATATTAATGTTATACAAAAGAACAAAAAAAATGAAAATTATATTTTAATATTTTTATTTTTTCTTATCAATAATTTTTGTATAAAAAATCTTGTGATAATAAAAAATAAAATAAAAAAAAAAATAAAAAACAAAATTTTATAAAATAAATTTTAAATATATACTTTAAATTTATTGTTTATTTCTAACAGAAAATCTTGCTCTAGCTTCAATTGCTGCCCAAATAATTCTCTGTAATATAAAATCATTTTCTTCATCATAATAAAATCTAAAATTAAAATTTATGTAAAAAATTATAAATAACATTAATTTTTTTTTTATAATTTATATAAATACTTTAATAGAGTAAATCGGCAACCAAATATTTTAATATTGTTTAAATTTACAATCAAATAATCTTGTTTAGTCATTGGTTCAGCATTAACATTAAAACCAAAATTTGCTAAATTATCTTAATCGGAGAAACTTATCCTTAATTAATAAAATATTTTTTATATAATAATTTTGATATTAAATATTTTACCCATCAAAAATTTTAAACGTTTCGGTCTATGTGACCAAACATTACTTATCTGTATTGGTCCATATAAAAGTGTTATTTCATTAATTCTTGGTGATACATTGCACATGTTTTAATATATTAGTTAAAAAAAAATAAAGAAATATCTATAAAATTATATTAAAAAAAAAAAATAAAAAAAAAAAAATTATTAAAATGTCATCTGAAAAATATTTGATTTGTAAAAAATTTATATAAAAACTAATTGCTAAGATTTAAAATTAATACATTTTAAAGGTTTTAAAGTCATTTTAATTAGACTGAGTGGGTTATACATAAATTGTATCAATATACTATCCGCCACCACAATTTAAACTTATTTATTTATTTATATTTATTTAAGAGGATTGTGTAAACATCTGCCATTCTTTTCATCGGTTCTCTTCCTTATCTAAAATGTTAATACATATTTAATATACTAACAATGTCAAAATATGGGGCATGTTTAATATCCCAAATTATGTTATTAAAAATGCAATAGAATTTCAAAATCAAATTTAAATTTGTAATAGATTAATACAAAGAATGGCATTTAAGTTATACAGAAGAATTATTTCAAAGTTGCTAATCTCGAGCTGTAATCAAAATAACATTAATATCAACCAAAGCAAACTGTTACTTGGAATCTATTCCATAATATTAATTTCCAATTCAGTGATAAATCAAAACAGACTCAAAATCTCATCATCAAATTAAGTCTGCGCTTTTTTGTAAATAATATTTTCTTCAATAATCAAGTGAGTATATATAAATATAAAGCATCAATATTCAAATTTAGTTATAATTTAGTTAATTTTATTCCATCAATTTGAAATCATGTTGAATAAAATATTTCTTTTAATTTGTATTATTTTGATTATTTGGGATTTAAACTTAGCATACTTTGTATTAATAGAAAATTTAAATTATGAACCTCATAATAAACATTATGAACCAAATTGGGAAAGTTTAGATCAACGACCACTTCCTAATTGGTATGATAAAGCTAAAGTCGGAATATTTATACATTGGGGAGTTTATTCGGTACCAAGCTATGGCGAAGAATGGGTTTGGGCAAATTGGAAAAGTAAATTTTAATATATTGTAATTGTTTATTATTTATTTTTCATATTTTTTCTATATTATGTAATTTATTGAATCTTTATTTAAGAAATTGACAATAATGAAAAAATTTAAAGTTTTTATTAAGTGTTTACAAATCTTACTACTAAACAAAATTGTATAAGGACCAAACTATTGACTGGCTATCCAAATTTCAAATACTGGCTAACTTTACTGATGTTAATTATATTTTTTGCATTAGGGTAAGTGAACTATTAATCTTTCAGAATAGCGATTGTAATTTCAAATTGTACTCGTAAATTGTGATTATACAGTATTTGACCAAGACTGTTTGTCAATATTATTGACGAAGCTACAAATATATTAAATTTTGGTTAATATTTTTTGTTTATAATAGTATTATAAATAAAATAAATTTATATTTTTCAAAATCATATCTCAAATAAATCTTAAAATCATAATAAATGCAATATATTGAAAAAATTTATATTTTCAAGTATATTGTTAATTAACAGCAATTTCGTTTTAACAGTTCGACAAGATCGTGATTATGTGGATTTTATGTCAAAAAATTATAAACCTAATTTCACTTATCAAGATTTTGCAAAAGATTTTACTGCAGAACTTTTTAATGCCACTAAATGGGCATTGCTCTTCAAGGATAGCGGAGCCAAGTATTTTATATAATATTCAAAGTGAAGAAATAAAGTATATACATACTTATTTTTAAATTTTAAATGTTATATTTTGTTAGATATGTAGTACTGACAAGTAAGCATCACGATGGATATGCTTTATGGCCATCAACAAGATCATTTAGCTGGAATTCAATGGATGTTGGTCCAAAAAAAGATCTAATACGTAAAATAATATATAAATTTATAACATAATTTAAAATGTAATGCGGTAATCTTTATATTTCTTTTATAAATGTACAGAAGAACTTTCATACAGTATTCGTAAAGAAACTTCATTAAAATTCGGACTTTATTATTCATTATTGGAATGGTTTAATAGAATGTTTCTTGATGATAAAAAAAAGTCATTTAAACAAAATAGTTTTATTCGAAATAAAATTATGCCAGAGCTACATGATTTAATTGAACTTTATTATCCAGAAATTTTATGGTCTGATGGTGATTGGGTTGCTCTATCATCATATTGGAATTCAACTAATTTTTTAGCTTGGTATAGGATTATTATATTAACTTCTCCAACAATATATTATTATAAAAGTTTTGTAATTATAGGTTATATAATTCGAGTCCAGTACGAAATACAATAGTGACAAATGATCGGTGGGGTAAAGATACTATGTGTAAACATGGTGATTTTTATACATGTGGAGATCGTTACAATCCTGGTTAGTTTTTATCCATTTCGAGTTTTTAATATTTTTTTCATAAAATAATATTTTTAGGTGTTCTTACGAAACATAAATGGGAAAATGCCTTATCATTGGACATTACCAGTTGGGGTCACAGATCCGATACAGATTTGTCCAGTTATATGACATCTAAGCAACTTATAAAAGGTTTGTTTATAACACAAAAATTGATTGAAATTGTTTTATAATAATTACTAACATCATTAGAAATTGTTTCTACTGTAAGTTGTAATGGTAATATATTAGTTAATGTTGGGCCAACCAAATATGGAACAATACCACCAATATTTGAAGAACGCTTAAGAGATATGGGTAATTGGTTGAAAAATAATGGTGAAGCAATTTATTCTAGTAAACCGTGGATTTATCAAAACGATACTAAAACTAATAATGTTTGGTATACCCAAAAATCTGCAGATGCTGTTAATAGAATAAATGTTTATGCAATAATTGTCGATTATCCTTATGATACCAATTCAATTAATTTGTATGCCTTGGCTGGAAAAGTAGATAGCCAAACTACAATTGAATTCTTAGGATTGAAAAATGAAATTATCAAGGTATGTCTAAGACAAATTATAATTTTATATTTATTACTTTTCAATAATATAATGAATTAATTTCAGTGGACGTTCTCGAATACAAATTTGTATGTAAAATTTCCACCAAAAAATTTAATAGATAAATATAAATTAGATTTTGCATGGACACTTAAGATAAATATTAAAGCTGAATAATTTAAAATACAAATAGTATATATTATTAAAATTGATAATGTGATTTAAAAAGAATAATTTTAAGATTTAAAGAAACAATTTAATTATTTTAATAAACTTATTTGGTATGATTTTATCTTTCATTTTATCAGACATTCGAAATATGACCTCAAATTTTTACTAAATATAAAAATATAAATAATTATCAACTTTAGGTGCCAATATATCTGGCATTCTTCTGATTGTTTACGAAAACAATTCAAGATAAGGAATTGATTCAGATATTTATTTAGGTTTATATTTAAATTGTTATTGATTGATTGTTACATTTGGCTTTTAAATAGAATGTACTAAAAGCGATGCTTATTAGGTGTACAAAATTTTATTTCTATAAATATTTCTTATAAACAACAATTATTATTATTTAAATTATATACTAAATCTTATAATTAAAATCGTAATTATGAGTATAAAGAACAATAATTGCATACGACTTTGACACAAATAATTATTTGTAGTGGAATACATATTTAAAGTGAAGAAGTTACCATTAACTAACATCAGTTTAAAAGAAAGTAAGGAAGAGTACAATGTAATTTTAAATATTAGGTCATCATCAATGCTCGTTGATTCCAGCTTTATCTACCTTCGAAAATAATTTATTCTTAATTTTATTATAAAACAATCTAATTTTTTTATACCACTAAAAATTTATTTATATGTCTATTTTCTGTATTTAATTTTGTATAATGCATTTTTTTTCGAAATCTCGTAGATATTGTTTGTATACGAGCACAAACAATATCTACCGCTAAATGCAAGTGGCCAAACTCTACCGCTAAATGCAAGTGGTCAAATTCAATGAACTAATAGTACTAATGTATCTATATACAAATGTTATACCAAATGGAACATCGATATGTCAATTTTGGGCTAATTAATAGCTTATAACCTAATATTTTCATTCTGATACTTAAATTGTTATAAGAAAGCTTTTTAGCTATCATGAAAGCCTTACGACCTTTATCAATTTGTTTTTTAATATAATGTAATCTTTTATTCAAATTATTTTGTAAATAAATTTCCAAAAAATTTACATTTTTTACACTTAGAATTATCTGTACGGACACTTAATATGTAAACTTCCAAAAAAAAATGTTAACATCTAAAGAATTCCTAAAAAGAATAACTTCACATTTACTAAAATTAATATTTAGTGTCCAAAGATTAAAATAGTTCAATGTTTCTTCAAACAAGTTTTATTTAGCCAAACCGAATTAATTACTTCTTTCAAAACAATTAAGCAAGCTCCAACTACTTCATTATTAATATATTGGCTGTATTTACCGAAGACTGATGGCTCATTTCATTATTAGGGATTATATTATTATCATTAGTAAAACTAACTACCAGAATTTTACTAGTACATATAACACATTTATTGATCTAAGTATCTAAGATTTCTAGGATAAAGATAGAACCTTAACTGATTTCGTTATACGTACAATTTTGACTGTTTAAATTATGAATTATTTAAGCAATTATTATACATATTAAATATTTTATTTATTTAATTTTTTAAATTAAACATTTTACAAATAAATAATAACTTAATTTAATTACTTTAAAATACAATTCTAAAAAAATTAAATACATTAAAAACAGTTTATAAAAACAATTATATATAAATTAATTTTATTAAATATTTTTAACATTTAAAATAGTACATAAACAAACAAATAACATAAAATTGAATTTAAAATTTTAAAGAACTATTTTTATATTTCCCCAATATATTAACTATTACTTCCATTCAATGAAATAATAACTTCCATCAGTCATTTGTAAGAAAAGCACCTTCTTAAGACGATTTTTTGTTAAAGAAAGGTTAATAAAATCTTTATATTGATTGGCAGCCATCAACATTCTATTCAACGGTTCATATTTCTCATAATTATGCAATATTAAATATGTTCTCATGCCGAAAACGCTTACTTAAATTGATATGAGATATTAAATAATCACTTATATAAATATATATAATTTTACTACTATATGGGTCAATGAAATGAACACAAGATCAGCAAACACTCTACTAGATTCTAAAGATTTTAGTGACAAAAGTTGTAGGCGATCCTTATAAGGTGGAAGTATTATTGGATTCGACCATGGTAAGTTACGCAAAGCAAAACTAATAATTTTTATTTGAATAGGTTTGTTTCTATCAATATGATCATGGTAGTGATGCGAACACGTTTGCCTAGCATATTCTAGGACTTGACGAATAAGAGAAGTGAAGAAGGACCTTAGGATGTACGAATCATTAAAAAAGCTCGAATGAAGTCCAACATAGAGTTTGCTTTAGCCTATAGGTGACTACCCTGTCTAACACCGGAATTCGTGTAGTATAGTTCCGATATAGAGAAAATATAAACAAAATACAATAACTTCTGTTTGTTAGATATGAATGTATCCAATTAATTAGAAATGATGAAAAACCTAATTTTTCGAGTTTAAAACATTTGACACTTAATGAATTGTAATTTAATATGATATTATTTTTCAATTTTCTCCTGTTATGGACTCACAATCCATCTTGATTTATATCTAAGTTAGAAATAACATTTATTATTTTAAACAATTAATTTTTATTTTTAGCTTTTTTTTCTTGTTGCTAAATTTTCCTTATATAATAGATATTTCGCACATCCTTTAAAGGAAGGTAGTTACTCCTTATCACCACAGCTTTATCTTTTACCTCACATTTACCAATTTCATGATTTCTGTTACACTTCACTTCACACTATAATTTAACCAAAAATTAATCGCTATATTTGTGACTTACTTAATTTCTTATTTATATTATTCGTCAATAATTAAATTTTTTTTTGATTAATTCTTGATAATACATTCCACATCTTTGCATATTGTTCAACTTATAAAAAAAAAACAATATTACTAAAATGTCATCTGCAAAAAAGGTAGAATTTTGTATAACAATTAATTATTTCACACAATTAGGAAACTAAAAAACACTGTTTAATTTATTATTTATATTTATTTAAGAGGATTGTGTAAACATCTGCCATTCTTTTCATCGGTTCTCTTCCTTATCTAAAATGTTAATATTTAATATACTAACAACGTCAAAATATGGGGCATGTTTAATATCCCAAATTATGTAATTAAAAATGCAATAGAATTTTAAAATCAAATTTAAATTTTTAATGAATTAATACAAAGAATGGCATTTAAGTTATACAGAAGAATAATTTCAAAGTTGCTAATCTCAAGCTGTAATCAAAATAACATTAATATCAACCAAAGCAAACTGTTACTTGGAGTCCATAATATTAATTTCCAATTCAGCGATGATAAATCAAAACAGACACAAAATCTTATCATCAAATTAAGTCTGCGCTACTGTTATTTTGTAAATAATATTTTTTTCAATAATCAAGTGATGAGTATATAAATATAAAGCATCAATTTTCAAATTTAGTTAATTTGATTCCATCAAATTGAAATCATGTTGAATAAAATATTTCTTTTAATTTGTATTATTTTGATTATTTGTGATTTAAACTTTGTATTAACTCAAAATCTAAATCATGAACCTGATTTAAAACATTATGAACCAAATTGGGAAAGTTTAGATCAACGACCACTTCCTAATTGGTATGATAAAGCTAAAGTCGGAATATTTATACATTGGGGAGTTTATTCGGTACCAAGCTATGGCGAAGAATGGGTTTGGGCAAATTGGAAAAGTAAATTTTAATATATTGTAATTGTTTATTATTTATTTTTCATTTTTTTTCTATATTATGTAATTTATTGAATCTTTATTATAGAAATTGACAATAATGAAGAAATTTAAACTTTTTATTAAGTGTTTACAAATCTTTCTACTAAACTAAATTATATAAGGACTAGATTACTGTCTGGCTATACTAATTTCAAATACTGGCTAACTTTACTGATCTTAATTATATTTTTTGCATTAGGATTAGAGTAAACTATTAATCTTTCAGAATAACGATTGTTATGTCAAATTGTACTCGTACGCATTCGGAGCATTTGTAATCGTACGCAGGATTTTCAACTGATATAATTTCAATATTAGTAGATATTGCTGATTTCCATAACTGGCATCAAGTTTTTGTTTACTTTTTACCTATTAGCTAGCCAATGTATACTATTTAGCTTTAACATTATTTGTTCTCTTTTAGCTTCTATGTGCTTTTTCCATGTTAATCTTCTGTCAAAGTGTATCCCTAGATATAACATTAACTATGTGATTTAAAGATTTTTTAGGGCAAAAGTAACATGAACAGTTTTTGATTCGTTCACTTTTAGTATTAACTTTTTTAACAAACCTTCAATTTTATGAAGATGATCTGATTTGAAGATTAAATACAGTAGCGGTGCCTAGAACACTGCCATGAAAAACGCCGACTTTAATATTCCGTGGATTCGTGGTGAATAAATTATATTTACCCTAAAAAGCATCTGAACATTAAGTAGAAACTTAATAGTAGATGTACACATTATCAAAGGTCAGGGCTACATCCAGGAAGATGGTTCAACAATTTTTTTTTCATCTTCAAAACCATTTTGAATTTGTTCGGATAATTTATGTACTTGTTCTATGGTACCGTGACCAGATCGGAAGCTAAATTAGTATGATGGAATTACTACTCATCTGTTGATATCTGTCATTATTTTATGGACAAAACTGTTTTCAAAAACCTTAGAGTGCGAAAAGCAGAAGACTAATTGGTCTATAAGATTAAAACATCTTAATGTATTTTATACAATTAAAAATTTTAATATGGACCCACTGAATCTGCTGACTCAAAATTATAATTACAAACTAGATTAGAAAACACCAAACTCTAATGTCTACCAAATTTTTTTGATAATTATTATATGCTCTAGCTAGAATATATGAAATATTAATCAGAAATTTTATCATGGACCAATTGAAGCTACTAACTAACCTCTATTTTAGAGCTAGTGTACAACCGTGAAACGAAGCTATGTACTAAGCAAATCTGAATTTTTTTTTTTTTTAATTTATTCGCAGAAGAAAAAACGCTTTTAAACTTTACAATTTATACAATTATCTTAATTCTGAGAAGACTAAGAAAACTGACGGCAGATGAGGTAAATTGTGATTATACAGTATTTGACCAAGACTGTTTGTCAATATTATTGACGAAGCTACAAATATATTAAATTTTGGTTAATATTTTTTGTTTATAATAGTATTATAAATAAAATAAACTTATATTTTTCAAAATCATATCTCAAATAAATCTTAAAATCATAATAAATGCAATATATTGAAAAAATTTATATTTTCAAGTATATTGTTAATTAACAGCAATTTCGTTTTAACAGTTCGACAAGATCGGGATTATGTGGATTTTATGTCAAAAAATTATAAACCTAATTTCAATTATCAAGATTTTGCAAAAGATTTTACTGCAGAACTTTTTAATGCCACTAAATGGGCATTGCTCTTCAAGGATAGTGGAGCCAAGTATTTTATATAATATTCAAAGTGAAGAAATAAAGTATATACTTATTTTTAAATTTCAAATGTTATATTTTGTTAGATATGTAGTACTGACAAGTAAGCATCACGATGGATATGCTTTATGGCCATCAACAAGATCATTTAGCTGGAATTCAATGGATGTTGGTCCAAAAAAAGATCTAATACGTAAAATAATATATAAATTTATAACATAATTTAAAATGTAATGCGGTAATCTTTATATTTCTTTTATAAATGTACAGAAGAACTTTCATACAGTATTCGTAAAGAAACTTCATTAAAATTCGGACTTTATTATTCATTATTGGAATGGTTTAATAGAATGTTGCTTGATGATAAAAAAAAGTCATTTAAACAAAATAGTTTTATTCGAAATAAAATTATGCCAGAGCTACATGATTTAATTGAACTTTATTATCCAGAAATTTTATGGTCTGATGGTGATTGGGTTGCTCTATCATCATATTGGAATTCAACTAATTTTTTAGCTTGGTATAGGATTATTATATTAACTTCTCCAACAATATATTATTATAAAAGTTTTGTAATTATAGGTTATATAATTCGAGTCCAGTACGAAATACAATAGTGACAAATGATCGGTGGGGTAAAGATACTATGTGTAAACATGGTGATTTTTATACATGTGGAGATCGTTACAATCCTGGTTAGTTTTTATCCATTTCGAGTTTTTAATATTTTTTTCATAAAATAATATTTTTAGGTGTTCTTACGAAACATAAATGGGAAAATGCCTTATCATTGGACATTACCAGTTGGGGTCACAGATCCGATACAGATTTGTCCAGTTATATGACATCTAAGCAACTTATAAAAGGTTTGTTTATAACACAAAAATTGATTGAAATTGTTTTATAATAATTACTAACATCATTAGAAATTGTTTCTACTGTAAGTTGTAATGGTAATATATTAGTTAATGTTGGGCCAACCAAATATGGAACAATACCACCAATATTTGAAGAACGCTTAAGAGATATGGGTAATTGGTTGAAAAATAATGGTGAAGCAATTTATTCTAGTAAACCGTGGATTTATCAAAACGATACTAAAACTAATAATGTTTGGTATACCCAAAAATCTGCAGATGCTGTTAATAGAATAAATGTTTATGCAATAATTGTCGATTATCCTTATGATACCAATTCAATTAATTTGTATGCCTTGGCTGGAAAAGTAGATAGCCAAACTACAATTGAATTCTTAGGATTGAAAAATGAAATTATCAAGGTATATGTCTAAGACAAATTATAATTTAATATTTACTACTTTTCAATAATATAATGAATTAATTTCAGTGGACGTTCTCGAATACAAATTTGTATGTAAAATTTCCACCAAAAAATTTAATAGATAAATATAAATTAGATTTTGCATGGACACTTAAGATAAATATTAAAGCTGAATAATTTAAAATACAAATAGTATATATTATTAAAATTGATAATGTGATTTAAAAAGAATAATTTTAAGATTTAAAGAAACAATTTAATTATTTTAATAAACTTATTTGGTATGATTTTATCTTTCATTTTATCAGACATTCGAAATATGACCTCAAATTTTTACTAAATATAAAAATATAAATAATTATCAACTTTAGGTGCCAATATATCTGGCATTCTTCTGATTGTTTACGAAAACAATTCAAGATAAGGAATTGATTCAGATATTTATTTAGGTTTATATTTAAATTGTTATTGATTGTTACATTTGGCTTTTAAATAGAATGTACTAAAAGCGATGCTTATTAGGTGTACAAAATTTTATTTTAAATTCTATAAATATTTCTTATAAACAACAATTATTATTATTTAAATTATATACTAAATCTTATAATTAAAATCGTAATTATGAGTATAAAGAACAATAATTGCATACGACTTTGACACAAATAATTATTTGTAGTAGAATACATATTTAAAGTGAAGAAGTTACCATTAACTAACATCAGTTTAAAAGAAAGTAAGGAAGAGTACAATGTAATTTTAAACATTAGGTCATCGTCAATGCTCGTTGATTCCAGCTTTATCTACCTTCGAAAATAATTTATTCTTAATTTTATTATAAAACAATCTAATTGTTTTATAATCAAATTGAGTTAAAGTTAGAAATATCAAAAATACTATGAAAAATTAAATTTATTAAAATAATTCTTTTACCATAGATTTGAACTTATTTCTGGATAATGTTATATCTAATGCGCCATATACCGAATTAAAGATTGATATACAGTTAGTAATAGGCTAAAAAATAGGGTAAATAATTGAATGTATACGTAGACTATTAGGTCTGTATAATTCACTAAAAATAATGTCACTACAATTTACGTTATTACAAATCACATCGCGAACAAATATTACACACAAAATTTTACGTCTTGCATCAAGTGACGGTAGACCGATAAGTAAACATCTAGTCTAGAACGATACGATGGTAAATTATAGTTAAAAATCTTCCGCAATGCAAATTTGGTAAACGATTTTTGGATCCTTTCTAATTTATTAATATGCGTGGAGTAAACTGGGCTCCATACTATAGTAGCATATTCTAGAACAGACCTAACTAAGGAGCAATATAAGGCTTTTAGTGTATATGGATCACTGAAATCCCTTGAATTTCTAAATAAAAACCCAAGCATTTTATAGGCTTTAGCGATAATATAATCAAAATGAACAGTAAATGACATTTTTGAGTCATAATAAACGCCAAGATCCAAAATTTTATACAATTCTTCTAGAATATCACCGTTTATCAATATATTTGAATTAATTTTAGAGCGTTTTCTTGAAAATAATAACACTTTACATTTTGAAACATTTAACGCAAGACAATTATTATTAGCCATGACACGAATGAATTTATATCATTCTAAATTATCGACAATATCATCATTAATTTTTATTATACGAAATATTTTAAAATCGTCAGCGAAACCAAGCTAGCTGAAAAAACCAATGAATGAATCAATGTCATTTACAAATAAAATGAATAATATTGGAGCTATATGGCTCCCCTGGGGAAGACCAGATACCGCATTAATATGTCTTGACTCAAAGTTATTAATTTTCAGGGGCTCAGTTTTCCAAATAGGATTTAATCCAATTTAATCAAGTTGAATGAAAACCAAAAGCAGATAATTTTTTCAATAATAATATATGTTGCACACGATCGAATGCTTTTTGAAAGTCTGTGTAAACCGAGCAAACCTCATGACCTACTTCTAGAACGTTTATAACAAAATTGGAAAAACAGACAAGATTTGTAATTGTAGACCGCCCTCGAATAAATCCATGCTGCTTGGAAGAAATGAATTTCTCAACAACATTAGTAATTTTAACTGTTACCAAATATTCAAATAGTTTCGGGATTGCTGATAATTTTGCAACTCCTCGATAATTTATTATGTTATTTTTAAAATCAGATTTAAAAATTGGAGTTAAAAATGAATATTTCCAGGAATCTAAAAATTTACCAGAGCTAAGAGATAAATTAAAAATATGAGTTAATGGAGAAGCAAGAAATTTAGAAAAATGTTTTAGGAAAGTGGCAGGAATACCATCAAAGCCAGGATTTACATCATCTTTAAGAAATTCTAAGGCACTCAACACTTCCAATTCTGTTAAAATAACTTTACCTAAATCACAAATTGGTTGAATATGTGTATAATCACCAAATGAGATACAGTCAACCAATGAATACACTGATTCGAAAAAGTCAGCTAAAAGATTTACTGACTCTTGGATTGAATCGGAATTTTGGTCACCATAAATCATTTGCTTTGGAATTCCAAATGATAATTTTTTACTGGAGACATACACCCAGAAACGTTTACTATTACTTTTTATATTGCTTTCTAAATTGAAAAGATATTGTTTATATAAGAAACGATGTAATGTTTCATATTTACGGCGTAGTCTCAAAAAACAAATTTTATCAGCTAAAAGACTAGAATTTTTATATTTAATATGAGCTCTATTTCTAGCATTCTTCAACCTGCACAAACTTTTATTATACCACTTTGGGTGGTTATTATCACTAATAATCAGATCCGGTACATGCTGGTTAATTGCTGAATAAATAATTTCAGAAAAAGCATGCCAAGAATCAATTAAACTAGACGTAGAAATAACATTATTCCAGGTACAGGTACTAAAAATATTATTTAAAGCAATAAAATCGTTTTTTTTTTGAAATTTTTGAATTTAGTAATAACATTCGAGTTATCTAAGCAAAAAATATATAATTTTAAATCAATTGTTAAAGCATTATGATGTCTATCACTATTAACAAAAGGAATATAATCAGAGCAAGTAGCATAAATATCATTTGAAACAAAAATCAAATCAAGTAAACGGTTATTAAAAATTTTTTACATTACTGATTTGACTTAAATTATGCGAAAATAGTATATTTACCATCAATATCAGAAGTAACATTTTCTGGATACAAAAACGTATCTTCATCATTCCAAATCCAATACAAAGAGTTAAGATTGAAGTCACCAGTAACAATTAAATAATCCTTATCATCTAATTTAGCAGCAATTGATGAAAAGTTATCCATATGCTTTTCATACAAACAAAACTCACTTGACGGTGGAATGTAACTTACACCAAAAATTAATGACGTCGAGTTATTACTGCAAAAAACTTTTACTATCAGCTGTTCGACCTCACCATCATTGATTTGAATATTTAATTTATTGCTAATGAAACAAGAGCGAACTGCAATTAAGACATCCCCACCACGCTTGTGGCCTGTTGATATCCAACAACGATCTCTTCTATAAACATCATATTTGCTTGTAAAAATCTCGGGAGTTTCAATATCTGAATATAACCACGTTTCAGTTAGAATAATTACATCAAAATCATTTTCGAGCGCAGAGAGAAAAAATTGTTGAATTTTACTTCTCATACCACCAACATTCTGATAATATACACTGATATTATTTAATAATTTATCATTATTATTGTTTTTATCAAAACTAAGATTATTATTAATAGGCGGCAATTCCAATAAATAATCAACATTATTGTTGAAAGTAGACGACACAGACATAAAAGAGTTCGTTGAATTAGACTGCGATGAGATCGAATAAAAATCATCATTGTTTGACGATAACAAAGAAATGACGTCACAATCAAAAGCAATTGAACAATTATTAAAATTTATTTCACAGCACCTGATACTGGGTGATTCGAGTTTTTTTGGTGAAACTCAAATTTTTTTACAATTATACCAATTATTATTATAACTGGATTTAGAATCTTATCAGCATGATGCTGCGGAATACCTAATTTAAAAGAACTAAATCTCTTTTTTTCGATGTCAGCATCTTTTTTTACCAGCATGAAGCATTGAAGATCAGTTATATAAATATAATATATAACTTATATTTAGACCAAGTTTATCAGCTATAAAATTCGTTATAGTATTCACTGTAGTTTTTGGTCTACATTGCGAAACATAGAACCAGTTCAATTTTGGTACGACATCTATACCAGACACTTCCTCAGCATTACCAATTATTGGCCGATCAGAAGCAGTAACATTACTACGCGATTTTATATTAAAATTTTTACGCTTATTTTTGTTTATTGACACTAAATCACCCTGTTGAGCAATATTTGAATATGATTGAGAATGAGAGTTTTGTGATCTTGGTATAACACTACAATGATCTGAATTAACTTGAGGAGAAGTTATATCACTACATTTTACAGGATTATCTAATGTTGTTCTTGGATATTATTTGAAAAAGAATCATCCTTATTGCATTTTAAATCTTTCACGATTGATTTTAAGTTATTTAATTCACTGCATAAATATTCAATTTTCTCAAACATAACTGTATTAAAAGTCAAATTCATACAAAATTCCCATTTCCAAAAAAATGATTTATCAGTTTTTAAAATTGAAATTATATTATTCGAAACTTTATTGCAATTGTTATGGAAAAATTTACCACAAAATGCACCACAGGATATAAAATCATTTAGTATCTTTTTATTACACTTTGCACAAATTTTATCCATTTTTAATTATAATTTAAATATGTAATTAGTAATAAGATTTAGAATTTGAAAGAAAAAAACACGTCTGTACTCTATGAATTACCGAGAAAATTGAAATTAATTTTGTATAATGCATTTTTTTTCGAAATCTCGTAGATATTGTTTGTATACCAGCACAAACAATATCTACCGCTAAATGTAAGTGACCAAACTCTACCGCTAAATGCAAGTGGTCAAATTCAATGAACTAATAGCACTAATGTATCTATATACAAATGTTATACCAAATGGAACATCGATATGTCAATTTTGGGCTAATTAATAGCTTTTATAACCTAATATTTTCATTCTGATACTTAAATTGTTATAAGAAAGCTTTTTCAGCTATCATGAAAGCCTTACGACCTTTATCAATTTGTTTTTTAATTAATGTAATCTTTTATTCAAATTATTTTGTAAATAAATTTCCAAAAAATTTACATTTTTTACACTTAGAATTATCTGTACGGACACTTAATATGTAAACTTCCAAAAAAAAATGTTAACATCTAAAGAATTCCTAAAAAGAATAACTTCACATTTACTAAAATTAATATTTAGTGTCCAAAGATTAAAATAGTTCAATGTTTCTTCAAACAAGTTTTATTTAGCCAAACCGAATTAAATACTTCTTTCAAAACAATTAAGCAAGCTCCAACTACTTCATTATTAATATATTGGCTGTATTTACCGAAGACTGATGACTCATTTCATTATTAGGGATTATATTATTATCATTAGTAAAACTAACTACCAGAAATTTACTAGTACATATAACACATTTATTGATCTAAGATTTCTAGGATAAGATAGAACCTTAACTGATTTCGTTATACGTACAATTTTCACTTTTTAAATTATGAATTATGTATTTAAGCAATTATTATATATTAAATATTTTATTTGTTTAGATCAAACATTTTACAAATACATACATTACTTTAAAATACAATATTTTTAACATTTAAAATAGTACATAGACAAACAAATAACTGAAATTAGACCTATTTAAAATTTGAAAGAAATATTTTTATATTTCTGCATTATATTAACTATTACTTCCATTCAATGATATCTCATTTGTAAGATATGCATCTTCTTAAGATGATTTTTTGTTAAAGAAAGGTTAATAAAATCGTTATATTGATTGGCAGCATCAATATTCTATTCAACGGTTCATATTTCTCATAATTATGCAATATTAAATATGTTCTCATGCCGAAAACGTTTACTTAAATTGATATGAGATATTAAATAATCAATTATATAAATATAATTTTACTACTATGGGTCAATGAAATGAACACTCTACTAGATTCTAAAGATTTTAGTGACAAAAAAGGTCACTATCGTGGACGAACACGAGAAGTGAAGAAGGACCTTAGGATGTACGAATCATTAAAACAGCTCGAATGAAGTCCAACATAGAGTTTGCTTTAGCCTATAGGTGACTACCCTGTCTAACACCGGAATTCGTGTAGTATAGTTCCGATATAGAGAAAATATAAACAAAATACAATAACTTCTGTTTGTTAGATATGAATTTATCCAATTAATTAGAAATGATGAAAAACCTAATTTTTCGAGTTTACAAGTTATGACACTTAATGAATTGTCATTTAATATGATATTATTTTTCAATTTTCTCCTGTTATGGACTCACAATCCATCTTGATTTATATCTAAGTTAGAATTAGAAATAACATTTATTATTTTAAACAATTAATTTTTATTTTTAGCTTTTTTTTTCTTGTTACTAAATTTTCTTTATATAATAGATATTTCTCACATCCTTTAAAGGAAGGTAGTTACTCCTTCTCACCACAGCTTTATCTTTTACCTCACATTTACCAATTTCATGATTTCTGTTACACTTCACTTCACACTATAATTTAACCAAAAATTAATCGCTATATTTGTGACTTACTTAATTTCTTATTTATATTATTCGTCAATAATAAAGTTTGTTTTTGATTAATTCTTGATAATACATTCCACATCTTTGCATATTGTTCAACTTATAAAAAAAAAACAATATTACTAAAATGTCATCTGCAAAAAAGGTAGAATTTTGTATAACAATTAATTATTTCACACAATTAGGAAACTAAAAAACACTGTATAATTTATTATTTATATTTATTTAAGAGGAAGAGGATTGTGTAAACATCTGCCATTCTTTTCATCGGTTCTCTTCCTTATCTAAAATGTTAATATTTAATATACTAACAACGTCAAAATATGGGGCATGTTTAATATCCCAAATTATGTAATTAAAAATGCAATAGAATTTTAAAATCAAATTTAAATTTTTAATGAATTAATACAAAGAATGGCATTTAAGTTATACAGAAGAATAATTTCAAAGTTGCTAATCTCAAGCTGTAATCAAAATAACATTAATATCAACCAAAGTAAACTGTTACTTGGAGTCCATAATATTAATTTCCAATTCAGCGATGATAAATCAAAACAGACACAAATTCTTATCATCAAATTAAGTCTGCGCTATTGTTATTTTGTAAATAATATTTTTTTCAATAATCAAGTGATGAGTATATAAATATAAAGCATCAATTTTCAAATTTAGTTAATTTAATTCCATCAAATTGAAATCATGTTGAATAAAATATTTCTTTTAAGTTGTATTATTTTGATTATTTGTGATTTAAACTTTGTATTAACTCAAAATCTAAATCATGAACCTGATTTAAAACATTATGAACCAAATTGGGAAAGTTTAGATCAACGACCACTTCCTAATTGGTATGATAAAGCTAAAGTCGGAATATTTATACATTGGGGAGTTTATTCGGTACCAAGCTATGGCTCAGAATGGTTTTGGACAAACTGGAAAGGTAAAATTTAATATATGTATTGTAATTTTTTTTTATCGATTTATGATATTAATTTTAACTTACTAATTTTAAACCTAATTATATTATTGGAATTTATATGTCTATACAGTTTATCAAGCACGGCTGATGAAAGTATACACATATCAATGTCATATTAAAGTAATTTATCAGGAAGAATGTTATATTGCAAAAACGTAATAGTTGGTTTAACTTTAATGACTGTTCAAGAACAGCGTGCTTGATATTAGTATGGTATTATAAATAAAATAAATCTTAAAATCATAATAAATGTAATAATATCGAAAAAAAATTATATTTTCAAGTATTGTTAATTAACAGCAATTTTGTTTTATCAGGTGAAAAACATCAGGATTATGTGGATTTTATGTCAAAAAATTATAAACCTAATTTCACTTACCAAGATTTTGCAAAAGATTTTACTGCAGAACTTTTTAATGCCACTAAATGGGCATTGCTCTTCAAGGATAGCGGAGCCAAGTATTTTATATAATATTCAAAGTGAAGAAATAAAGTATATACTTATTTTTAAATTTAAAATGTTATATTTTGTTAGATATGTAGTACTGACAAGTAAGCATCACGATGGATATGCTTTATGGCCATCAACAAGATCATTTAGCTGGAATTCAATGGATGTTGGTCCAAAAAAAGATCTAATACGTAAAATAATATATAAATTTATAACATAATTTAAAATGTAATGCGGTAATCTTTATATTTCTTTTATAAATGTACAGAAGAACTTTCATACAGTATTCGTAAAGAAACTTCATTAAAATTCGGACTTTATTATTCATTATTGGAATGGTTTAATAGAATGTTTCTTGATGATAAAAAAAAGTCATTTAAACAAAATAGTTTTATTCGAAATAAAGTTATGCCAGAGCTACATGATTTAATTGAACTTTATTATCCAGAAATTTTATGGTCTGATGGTGATTGGGATGCTCTATCATCATATTGGAATTCAACTAATTTTTTAGCTTGGTATAGGATTATTATATTAACTTCTGCAACAATATATTATTATAAATGTTTTGTAATTATAGGTTATATAATTCGAGTCCAGTACGAAAGACAATAGTGACAAATGATCGGTGGGGTAAAGGTACTATGTGTAAACATGGTGATTTTTATACATGTGGAGATCGTTACAATCCTGGTTAGTTTTTATCCATTTCGAGTTTTTAATATTTTTTTCATAAAATAATATTTTTAGGTCTTCTTACGAAACATAAATGGGAAAATGCCTTATCATTGGACATTACCAGTTGGGGTCACAGATCCGATACAGATTTGTCCAGTTATATGACATCTAAGCAACTTATAAAAGGTTTGTTTATAACACAAAAAAATTGATTGAAATTGTTTTATAATAATTACTAACATCATTAGAAATTGTTTCTACTGTAAGTTGTAATGGTAATATATTAATTAATGTTGGGCCAACAAAATATGGAACAATACCACCAATATTTGAAGAACGCTTAAGAGATATGGGTAATTGGTTGAAAAATAATGGTGAAGCAATTTATTCTAGTAAACCGTGGATTTATCAAAACGATACTAAAACTAATGGTGTTTGGTATACCCAACAATTTACAGATGCTGTTAATAGAATAAATGTTTATGCAATAATTGTCGATTATCCTTATGATACCAATTCAATTAATTTGTATGCCTTGGCTGGAAAAGTAGATAGCCAAACTACAATTGAATTCTTAGGATTGAAAAATGAAATTATCAAGGTATGTCTAAGACAAATTATAATTTTATATTTATTACTTTTCAATAATATAATGAATTAATTTCAGTGGACGTTCTCGAATACAAATTTGTATGTAAAATTTCCACCAAAAAATTTAATAGATAAATATAAATTAGATTTTGCATGGACACTTAAGATAAATATTAAAGCTGAATAATTTAAAATACAAATAGTATATATTATTAAAATTGATAATGTGATTTAAAAAGAATAATTTTAAGATTTAAAGAAACAATTTAATTATTTTAATAAACTTATTTGGTATGATTTTATCTTTCATTTTATCAGACATTCGAAATATGACCTCAAATTTTTACTAAATATAAAAATATAAATAATTATCAACTTTAGGTGCCAATATATCTGGCATTCTTCTGATTGTTTACGAAAACAATTCAAGATAAGGAATTGATTCAGATATTTATTTAGGTTTATATTTAAATTGTTATTGATTGATTGTTACATTTGACTTTTAAATAGAATGTACTAAAAGCGATGCTTATTAGGTGTACAAAATTTTATTTCTATAAATATTTCTTATAAACAACAATTATTATTATTTAAATTATATACTAAATCTTATAATTAAAATCGTAATTATGAGTATAAAGAACAATAATTGCATACGACTTTGACACAAATAATTATTTGTAGTAGAATACATATTTAAAGTGAAGAAGTTACCATTAACTAACATCAGTTTAAAAGAAAGTAAGGAAGAGTACAATGTAATTTTAAACATTAGGTCATCGTCAATGCTCGTTGATTCCAGCTTTATCTACCTTCGAAAATAATTTATTCTTAATTTTATTATAAAACAATCTAATTTTTTTATACCACTAAAAATTTATTTATATGTCTATTTTCTGTATTTAATTTTGTATAATGCATTTTTTTTTTCGAAATCTCGTAGATATTGTTTGTATACGAGCACAAACAATATCTACCGCTAAATGCAAGTGGCCAAACTCTACCGCTAAATGCAAGTGGTCAAATTCAATGAACTAATAGTACTAATGTATCTATATTCAAATGTTATACCAAATGGAACATCGATATGTCAATTTTGGGCTAATTAATAGCTTATAACCTAATATTTTCATTCTGATACTTAAATTGTTATAAGAAAGCTTTTTAGCTATCATGAAAGCCTTACGACCTTTATCAATTTGTTTTTTAATATAATGTAATCTTTTATTCAAATTATTTTGTAAATAAATTTCCAAAAAATTTACATTTTTTACACTTAGAATTATCTGTACGGACACTTAATATGTAAACTTTCAAATAAAAATTTTAACATCTAAAGAATTCCTAAAAAGAATAACTTCACATTTACTAAAATTAATATTTAGTGTCCAAAGATTAAAATAGTTCAATGTTTCTTCAAACAAGTTTTATTTAGCCAAACCGAATTAAATACTTCTTTCAAAACAATTAAGCAAGCTCCAACTACTTCATTATTAATATATTGGCTGTATTTACCGAAGACTGATGACTCATTTCATTATTAGGGATTATATTATTATCATTAGTAAAACTAACTACCAGAAATTTACTAGTACATATAACACATTTATTGATCTAAGATTTCTAGGATAAGATAGAACCTTAACTGATTTCGTTATACGTACAATTTTCACTTTTTAAATTATGAATTATGTATTTAAGCAATTATTATATATTAAATATTTTATTTGTTTAGATCAAACATTTTACAAATACATACATTACTTTAAAATACAATATTTTTAACATTTAAAATAGTACATAGACAAACAAATAACTGAAATTAGACCTATTTAAAATTTGAAAGAAATATTTTTATATTTCTGCATTATATTAACTATTACTTCCATTCAATGATATCTCATTTGTAAGATATGCATCTTCTTAAGATGATTTTTTGTTAAAGAAAGGTTAATAAAATCGTTATATTGATTGGCAGCATCAATATTCTATTCAACGGTTCATATTTCTCATAATTATGCAATATTAAATATGTTCTCATGCCGAAAACGCTTACTTAAATTGATATGAGATATTAAATAATCACTTATATAAATATATATAATTTTACTACTATATGGGTCAATGAAATGAACACAAGATCAGCAACCACTCTACTAGATTCTAAAGATTTTAGTGACAAAAGTTGTAGGCGATCCTTATAAGGTGGAAGTATTATTGGATTCGACCATGGTAAGTTACGCAAAGCAAAACTAATAATTTTTTTTTGAATAGGTTTGTTTCTATCAATATGGTAGTGAGGCGAACACGTTTGCCTAGCATATTCTAGGACTTGACGAATAAGAGAAGTTAAGAAGGACCTTAGGATGTACGAATCATTAAAACAGCTCGAATGAAGTCCAACATAGAGTTTGCTTTAGCCTATAGGTGACTACCCTGTCTAACACCGGAATTCGTGTAGTATAGTTCCGATATAGAGAAAATATAAACAAAATACAATAACTTCTGTTTGTTAGATATGAATTTATCCAATTAATTAGAAATGATGAATAACCTAATTTTTCCAGTTTAAAACATATGACACTTAATGAATTGTCATTTAATATGATATTATTTTTCAATTTTCTCCTGTTATGGACTCACAATCCATCTTGATTTATATCTAAGTTAGAATTAGAAATAACATTTATTATTTTAAACAATTAATTTTTATTTTTAGCTTTTTTTTTCTTGTTACTAAATTTTCTTTATATAATAGATATTTCTAACATCCTTTAAAGGAAGGTAGAATGGAGCTGTCAAAGGTGCGTTGTTTTGGTTGAGATAAATATCGCTTTGTTAAAAATAAGTGATAATTTGGATTTAAAGAACAAATAAATATAGAATTATGAAATAAGGAATAAATTAAAGTGTTTTGTGATTATACATATTGGAATAAATTAGATTCTAGGCTAATAAAAGGTAAAAAATTAAATATTAAAAATAGAAAGGTTTTTATGATTACATCAGCAAAAATTAGATTAGCTGTTTTTATTCGAAAATTATTGAAAAATTATTAGATAACTAACTACCTGGTGGAAAAGATAACCACTAAGTACAAGTAATTATTAAAGATCGCCAATAATTAACGAAAATACAAAAGCTTAATTTTTTTTAGAAATTACATACTTTTTGCCGAACAAATCAAATATATACATTAAAAATGAAAATATAGAATATGTAACTGAATATATATATCTTGGACACCTAATTTCCTTTGAAAACAAGCAAGATAAAGAAGTTGATCGACGAATTGCAAATGCTTGGAAACAATACTGGAATGTAAAAAATATACTAAGTGCAAAAATATCCAATAAATCAAAAAAATACGTTTTTGATACCACAATACTACCAACATATGGATCACAGACATATGGATCTTAACATCAAACACAACAAGAAAATTACAAACCTGCCAAAAAGCAATGGAAAGATCAATGTTAAAAATTTCAAGAAGAGAAAGAATAAGAAACACAACAATCAGAAGAATGACAAAAGTAACAGATGTAATAGATAGAATAAAACAATTAAAATGGAAATGGGCTGGTCACTTAATAAGAACAATAGACAATAGATGAACAAAACTTATTACAGAATGGACTCCTAGAGACGGATACAGAAACAGGGGTAGGCAAATAAGAAGATGGAGAGATGACCTGGACGCACATGAAAAACGATGGCAACAACTAACGTACAACAAAACAGAATGGAAGAAAATGGGGGAGGCTTATGCCAGAATTATGTATAAATTTAAATAAATTAACAATTGAACTACAACAATTAACAATTGTAAATGAATATTTAAATAAATACTTGTAATTTTATAAATTTATATCTATTATTTTTTATATATTATTTAATTATTAATCATTGTAATAAAAAAAAAAAAAAAATGAATTTAAACCAAGATAATATTTAAAAATTACATTAAATTAAATAACTTTTTATTTAAGAAACTATGTATACTACATATGAAAAATGGTGAATAAAGCTTATAATAATAAGTTGCTCCTTCTCACCACTGCTTTATCTTTTACTTCACATTTCGTCAATAATAAAGTTTGTTTTTGATTAATTTATTCTTGATAATACATTCCACATCTTTTCATATATTTATTTATTTATTTATTTATGTTACACATAATTAGGAAACTAAAAAACACTTTATAATTTATTATTTATATTTATTTAAGAGGATTGTGTAAACATCTGCCATTCTTTTCATCGGTTCTCTTCCTTATCTAAAATGTTAATATTTAATATTCTAACAACGTCAAAATATGGGGCATGTTTAATATCCCAAATTATGTAATTAAAAATGCAATAGAATTTCAAAATCAAATTTAAATTTTTAATGAATTAATACAAAGAATGGCATTTAAGTTATACAGAAGAATAATTTCAAAGTTGCTAATCTCAAGCTGTAATCAAAATAACATTAATATCAACCAATGCAAACTGTTACTTGGAGTCCATAATATTAATTTCCAATTCAGCGATGATAAATCAAAACAGACACAAATTCTTATCATCAAATTAAGTCTGCGCTATTGTTATTTTGTAAATAATATTTTTTTCAATAATCAAGTGATGAGTATATAAATATAAAGCATCAATTTTCAAATTTAGTTAATTTAATTCCATCAAATTGAAATCATGTTGAATAAAATATTTCTTTTAAGTTGTATTATTTTGATTATTTGTGATTTAAACTTTGTATTAACTCAAAATCTAAATCATGAACCTGATTTAAAACATTATCAACCAAATTGGGAAAGTTTAGATCAACGACCACTTCCTAATTGGTATGATAAAGCTAAAGTCGGAATATTTATACATTGGGGAGTTTATTCGGTACCAAGCTATGGCTCAGAATGGTTTTGGACAAATTGGAAAGGTAAAATTTAATATATGTATTGTAATTTTTTTTTATCGATTTATGATATTAATTTTAACTTACTAATTTTAAACCTAATTATATTATTGGAATTTATATGTCTATACAGTTTATCAAGCACGGCTGATGAAAGTATACACATATCAATGTCATATTAAAGTAATTTATCAGGAAGAATGTTATATTGCAAAAACGTAATAGTTGGTTTAACTTTAATGACTGTTCAAGAACAGCGTGCTTGATATTAGTATGGTATTATAAATAAAATAAATCTTAAAATCATAATAAATGTAATAATATCGAAAAAAAATTATATTTTCAAGTATTGTTAATTAACAGCAATTTTGTTTTATCAGGTGAAAAACATCAGGATTATGTGGATTTTATGTCAAAAAATTATAAACCTAATTTCACTTACCAAGATTTTGCAAAAGATTTTACTGCAGAACTTTTTAATGCCACTAAATGGGCATTGCTCTTCAAGGATAGCGGAGCCAAGTATTTTATATAATATTCAAAGTGAAGAAATAAAGTATATACTTATTTTTAAATTTCAAATGTTATATTTTGTTAGATATGTAGTACTGACAAGTAAGCATCACGATGGATATGCTTTATGGCCATCAACAAGATCATTTAGCTGGAATTCAATGGATGTTGGTCCAAAAAAAGATCTAATACGTAAAATAATATATAAATTTATAACATAATTTAAAATGTAATGCGGTAATCTTTATATTTCTTTTATAAATGTACAGAAGAACTTTCATACAGTATTCGTAAAGAAACTTCATTAAAATTCGGACTTTATTATTCATTATTGGAATGGTTTAATAGAATGTTTCTTGATGATAAAAAAAAGTCATTTAAACAAAATAGTTTTATTCGAAATAAAGTTATGCCAGAGCTACATGATTTAATTGAACTTTATTATCCAGAAATTTTATGGTCTGATGGTGATTGGGATGCTCTATCATCATATTGGAATTCAACTAATTTTTTAGCTTGGTATAGGATTATTATATTAACTTCTGCAACAATATATTATTATAAATGTTTTGTAATTATAGGTTATATAATTCGAGTCCAGTACGAAAGACAATAGTGACAAATGATCGGTGGGGTAAAGGTACTATGTGTAAACATGGTGATTTTTATACATGTGGAGATCGTTACAATCCTGGTTAGTTTTTATCCATTTCGAGTTTTTAATATTTTTTTCATAAAATAATATTTTTAGGTCTTCTTACGAAACATAAATGGGAAAATGCCTTATCATTGGACATTACCAGTTGGGGTCACAGATCCGATACAGATTTGTCCAGTTATATGACATCTAAGCAACTTATAAAAGGTTTGTTTATAACACAAAAAAATTGATTGAAATTGTTTTATAATAATTACTAACATCATTAGAAATTGTTTCTACTGTAAGTTGTAATGGTAATATATTAATTAATGTTGGGCCAACAAAATATGGAACAATACCACCAATATTTGAAGAACGCTTAAGAGATATGGGTAATTGGTTGAAAAATAATGGTGAAGCAATTTATTCTAGTAAACCGTGGATTTATCAAAACGATACTAAAACTAATGGTGTTTGGTATACCCAAAAATCTGCAGATGCTGTTAATAGAATAAATGTTTATGCAATAATTGTCGATTATCCTTATGATACCAATTCAATTAATTTGTATGCCTTGGCTGGAAAAGTAGATAGCCAAACTACAATCGAATTTTTAGGATTGAAAAATGAAATTATCAAGGTATGTCTAAGACAAATTATAATATTATATTTATTACTTTTCAATAATATAATGAATTAATTTCAGTGGACGTTCTCGAATACAAATTTGTATGTGAAATTTCCATCAAAAAATTTAATAGATAAATATAAATTAGATTTTGCATGGACACTTAAGATAAATATTAAAGCTGAATAATTTAAAATACAAATAGTATATATTATTAAAATTGATAATGTGATTTAAAAAGAATAATTTTAAGATTTAAAGAAACAATTTAATTATTTTAATAAACTTATTTGGTATGATTTTATCTTTCATTTTATCAGACATTCGAAATATGACCTCAAATTTTTACTAAATATAAAAATATAAATAATTATCAACTTTAGGTGCCAATATATCTGGCATTCTTCTGATTGTTTACGAAAACAATTCAAGATAAGGAATTGATTCAGATATTTATTTAGGTTTATATTTAAATTGTTATTGATTGATTGTTACATTTGGCTTTTAAATAGAATGTACTAAAAGCGAGGCTTATTAGGTGTACAAAATTTTATTTTAAATTCTATAAATATTTCTTATAAACAACAATTATTATTATTTAAATTATATACTAAATCTTATAATTAAAATCGTAATTATGAGTATAAAGAACAATAATTGCATACGACTTTGACACAAATAATTATTTGTAGTGGAATACATATTTAAAGTGAAGAAGTTACCATTAACTAACATCAGTTTAAAAGAAAGTAAGGAAGAGTACAATGTAATTTTAAATATTAGGTCATCATCAATGCTCGTTGATTCCAGCTTTATCTACCTTCGAAAATAATTTATTCTTAATTTTATTATAAAACAATCTGATTTTTTTATACCACTAAAAATGTATTTATATGTCTATTTCCTGTATTTATTTATTTATTTATTTATTATCTACCGATTAAGAAATCTTATAGATATTAATAATTATATTTATAATTTTGAATTATATAAAAGATTAAGAAAATTAATTAATAAAATATTAAATTTTAACGTTAAAACTGAAATTATAAAGTTAAATAAATTTTCCAAATTGAGCTAAAGTTAGAAATTTCAAAAATACCATGAAAAATTATATTTATTAAAATAATTCTTTTACCATAGACTTGAACTTATTCCTGGAGAATGTTATATCTAATGCGCCATATACCGAATTAAAGATTGATATACACTTAGTAATAGGCTAAAAAATAGGGTAAAAAATTGAATGTATACGTAGACAATTAGGTCTGTATAATTCACTAAAAATAATGTCTAAATCATTACAATTTACGTTATTACAAATCACATCGCGAACAAATGTTACACACAAAATTTTACGTCTTGCATGAAGTGACGGTAGACCGATAAGTAAACATCTAGTCTAGAACGATACGATGGTAAATTATTGTTAAAAATCTTCCGCAATGCAAATTTCGTAAACGATTTTTGGATCCTTTCTAATATATTAATATGCGTGGAGTAAACTGGGCTCCATACTATAGTAGCATATTCCAGAACAGACCTAACTAAGGAGCAATATAAGGCTTTTAGTGTATATGGATCACTGAAATCCCTTGAATTTCTAAATAAAAACCCAAGCATTTTATAGGCTTTAGCGATAATATAATCAAAATGAACATTAAATGTTAAAATCGTCAGCGAAACCAAGCTAGCTGGAAAAACCAATGAATGAATCAATGTCATTTACAAATAAAATGAATAATATTGGAGCTATATGGCTCCCCTGGGGAAGACCAGATACCGCATTAATATGTCTTGACTTACAGTTATTAATTTTCACTAGCTCTGTTTTCCAAATAGGATTTAATCCAATTTAATAAATTTGAATGAAAACCAAAAGCAGAGAGTTTTTTCAATAATAATATATGTTGCACACGATCGAATGCTTTTTGAAAGTCTGTGTAAACCGAGCAAACCTCATGACCTACTTCTAGAACGTTTATAACAACATTGGAAAAACAGAAAGATTTGTAATTGTAGATTCGTTATAGTATTCAATGTAGTTTTTGGTCTACATTGCAAAACTTAGAACCAGTTCAATTTTGGTACGACATCTATACCAGACACTTCCTCAGCATTACCAGTTATTGGCCGATCAGAAGCAGTAACATTACTACGCGATTTTTTATTAATTTTTTTACGCTTATTTTTGTTTATTGACACTAAAGCACCTTGTTTAGCAGTATTTGAATATGATTGAGAATGAGTGATCTTGGTATAACACTACAACGATCTGAATTAACTTGAGGAGAAGTTATATCACTACATTTTACAGGATTATCTAATGTTGTTCTTGGATATTATTTGAAAAAGAATCATCCTTATTGCATTTTAAATCTTTCACGATTGATTTTAAGTTATTTAATTCACTCCATAAATATTCAATTTTCTCAAACATAACTGTATTAAAAGTCAAATTCATACAAAATTCCCATTTCCAAAAAATTGATTTATCAGTTTTTAAAATTGAAATTATATTATTCGAAACTTTATTGCAATTGTTATGGAAAAATTTACCACAAAATGCACCACAGGATATAAAATCATTTAGTATCTTTTTATTACACTTTGCACAAATTTTATCCATTTTTAATTATAATTTAAATATGTAATTAGTAATAAGATTTAGAATTTGAAAGAAAAAAACACGTCTGTACTCTATGAATTACCGAGAAAATTGAAATTAATTTTGAAAATGCATTTTTTTCGAAATCTCGTAGATATTGTTTGTATACCAGCACAAACAATATCTACCGCTAAATGTAAGTGACCAAACTCTACCGCTAAATGCAAGTGGTCAAATTCAATGAACTAATAGCACTAATGTATCTATATACAAATGTTATACCAAATGGAACATCGATATGTCAATTTTGGGCTAATTAATAGCTTACAACCTAATATTTTCATTCTGATACTTAAATTGTTATAAGAAAGCTTTTTAGAATTGAAAGCCTTACGACCTTTATCAATTTGTTTTTTAATTAATGTAATCTTTTATTCAAATTATTTTGTAAATAAATTTCCAAAAAATTTACATTTTTTACACTTAGAATATTATCTGTACGGACACTTAATATGTAAACTTCCAAAAAAACAATTTTAACATCTAAAGAATTCCTAAAAAGAATAACTTCACATTTACTAAAATTAATATTTAGTGTCCAAAGATTAAAATAGTTCAATGTTTCTTCAAACAAGTTTTATTTAGCCAAACCGAATTAAATACTTCTTTCAAAACAATTAAGCAAGCTCCAACTACTTCATTATTAATATATTGGCTGTATTTACCGAAGACTGATGACTCATTTCATTATTAGGGATTATATTATTATCATTAGTAAAACTAACTACCAGAATTTTACTAGTACATATAACACATTTATTGATCTAAGATTTCTAGGATAAGATAGAACCTTCATGTTCTCATGCCGAAAACGTTTACTTAAATTGATATTAGATATTAAATAATTAATTATATAAATATAATTTTACTACTATGGGTCAATGAAATGAACACAAGATCAGCAAACACTCTACTAGATTCTAAAGATTTTAGTGACAAAAAAGGTCACTATCGTGGACGAACACGAGAAGTGAAGAAAGACGTTAGGATGTACAAACCATTAAAACAGCTCGAATGAAATCCAACATAGAGTTTGCTTTAGCCTATAGGTGACTACCCTGTCTAACACCGGAATTCGTGTAGTATGGTTCCGATATAGACAAAATCTAAACAAAATACAATAACTTCTGTTTGTTAGATATGAATTTATCCAATTAATTAGAAATGATGAATAACCTAATTTTTCCAGTTTAAAACATATGACACTTAATGAATTGTCATTTAATATGATATTATTTTTCAATTTTATCCTGTTATGGACTCACAATCCATCATGATTTATATCTAAGTTACAAATAACATTTATTATTTTAAACAATTTTTTTTTTTTTTTTTGCTAAATTTTCTTTATATAATAGATATTTCTCACATCCTTTAAAGGAAGGTAGTTACTCCTTATCACCACAGCTTTATCTTTTACCTCACATTTACCAATTTCATGATTTCTGTTACACTTCACTTCACACTATAATTTAACCAAAAATTAATCGCTATATTTGTGACTTACTTAATTTCTTATTTATATTATTCGTCAATAATAAAGTTTGTTTTTGATTAATTCTTGATAATACATTCCACATCTTTGCATATTGTTAAACTTATAAAAAAAAAAACAATATTACTAAAATGTCATCTGCAAAAAATGTAGAATTTTGTATAACAATTAATTATTTCACACAATTAGGAAACTAAAAAACACTGTATAATTTATTATTTATATTTATTTAAGAGGAAGAGGATTGTGTAAACATCTGCCATTCTTTTCATCGGTTCTCTTCCTTATCAAAAATGTTAATATTTAATATACTAAATATGGGGCATGTTTAATATCCCAAATTACGTAATTAAAAATGCAATAGAATTTCAAAATCAAATTTAAATTTGTAATGAATTAATACAAAGAATGGCATTTAAGTTATATACAGAAGAATTATTTCAAAGTTGCTAATCTCGAGCTGTAATCAAAATAACGTTAATATCAACCAAAGCAAACTGTTACTTGGAGTCCATAATATTAATTCCAATTCAGTGATAAATCAAAACAGACACAAAATCTTATCATCAAATTAAGTCTGCGCTACTGTTATTTTGTAAATAATATTTTTTTCAATAATTAAGTGATGAGTATATAAATATAAAGCATCAATTTTCAAATTTAGTTAATTTTATTCCATCAAATTGAAATCATGTTGAATAAAATATTTCTTTTAAGTTGTATTATTTTGATTATTTGTGATTTAAACTTTGTATTAACTCAAAATCTAAATCATGAACCTGATTTAAGACATTATGAACCAAATTGGGAAAGTTTAGATCAACGACCACTTCCTAATTGGTATGATAAAGCTAAAGTCGGAATATTTATACATTGGGGAGTTTATTCGGTACCAAGCTATGGCTCAGAATGGTTTTGGACAAGCTGGAAAGGTAAAATTTAATATAGCGTGAAGCGTGATGCTTGATCTTAGTATGATATTATAAATAAAATAAATCTTAAAATCATAATAAATGTAATAATATCGGAAAAAATGTATATTTTCAAGTATTGTTAATTAACAGCAATTTTGTTTTAACAGGTCATAAATATCAGGATTATGTGGATTTTATGTCAAAAAATTATAAACCTGATTTCACTTACCAAGATTTTGCAAAAGATTTTACTGCAGAACTTTTTAATGCCACTAAATGGGCATTGCTCTTCAAGGATAGCGGAGCCAAGTATTTTATATAATATTCAAAGTGAAGAAATAAAGTATATACTTATTTTTAAATTTCAAATGTTATATTTTGTTAGATATGTAGTACTGACAAGTAAGCATCACGATGGATATGCTTTATGGCCATCAACAAGATCATTTAGCTGGAATTCAATGGATGTTGGTCCAAAAAAAGATCTAATACGTAAAATAATATATAAATTTATAACATAATTTAAAATGTAATGCGGTAATCTTTATATTTCTTTTATAAATGTACAGAAGAACTTTCATACAGTATTCGTAAAGAAACTTCATTAAAATTCGGACTTTATTATTCATTAATGGAATGGTTTAATAGAATGTTTCTTGATGATATCGAAAACTCATTTAAACAAAATAGTTTTATTCGAAATAAAGTTATGCCAGAGCTACATGATTTAATTGAACTTTATTATCCAGAAATTTTATGGTCTGATGGTGATTGGCATGCTCTATCATCATATTGGAATTCAACTAATTTTTTAGCTTGGTATAGGATTATTATATTAACTTCTGCAACAATATATTATTATAAAAGTTTTGTAATTATAGGTTATATAATTCGAGTCCAGTACGAAAGACAATAGTGACAAATGATCGGTGGGGTAAAGATACTATGTGTAAACATGGTGATTTTTATACATGTGGAGATCGTTACAATCCTGGTTAGTTTTTATCCATTTCGAGTTTTTAATATTTTTTTCATAAAATAATATTTTTAGGTCTTCTTACGAAACATAAATGGGAAAATGCCTTATCATTGGACATTACCAGTTGGGGTCACAGATCCGATACAGATTTGTCCAGTTATATGACATCTAAGCAACTTATAAAAGGTTTTTTTATAACACAAAAATTGATTGAAATTGTTCTATAATAATTACTAACATCATTAGAAATTGTTTCTACTGTAAGTTGTAATGGTAATATATTAGTTAATGTTGGGCCAACCAAATATGGAACAATACCACCAATATTTGAAGAACGCTTAAGAGATATGGGTAATTGGTTGAAAAATAATGGTGAAGCAATTTATTCTAGTAAACCGTGGATTTATCAAAACGATACTAAAACTAATGGTGTTTGGTATACCCAAAAATCTGCAGATGCTGTTAATAGAATAAATGTTTATGCAATAATTGTCGATTATCCTTATGATACTAATTCAATTAATTTGTATGCCTTGGCTGGAAAAGTAGATAGCCAAACTACAATCGAATTTTTAGGATTGAAAAATGAAATTATCAAGGTATGTCTAAGACAAATTATAATATTATATTTATTACTTTTCAATAATATAATGAATTAATTTCAGTGGACTTTCTCGAAAACAAATTTGTATGTAAAATTTCCACCAAAAAATTTAATAGATAAATATAAATTAGATTTTGCATGGACACTTAAGATAAATATTAAAGCTGAATAATTTAAAATACAAATAGTATATATTATTAAAATTGATAATGTGATTTAAAAAGAATAATTTTAAGATTTAAAGAAACAATTTAATTATTTTAATAAACTTATTTGGTATGATTTTATCTTTCATTTTATCAGACATTCGAAATATGACCTCAAATTTTTACTAAATATAAAAATATAAATAATTATCAACTTTAGGTGCCAATATATCTGGCATTCTTCTGATTGTTTACGAAAACAATTCAAGAGAAGGAATTGATTCAGATATTTATTTAGGTTTATATTTAAATTGTTATTGATTGTTACATTTGGCTTTTAAATAGAATGTACTAAAAGCGATGCTTATTAGGTGTACAAAATTTTATTTTAAATTCTATAAATATTTCTTATAAACAACAATTATTATTATTTAAATCATACACTAAATCTTATAATTAAAAATCGTATTTTTGAGTATAAAGAACAATAATTGCATAAAACTAGATGCTTGAGATATTATTTTTTTTATAATGATATCCAAATAGAATAATTAATTATACTTTCGAAAAGTTGGAATTTAAATTTTATTTTACTTATTTTATACTACATTTATAACTAATATATTTTCTTATTATCGATTTTTAATATTGATTCATTTGAATTGCATTAAAAATTGTAAATAAAAACCAATAATACAAAATTATGTTATTGATAATTCAATATACTAATATGTCTTCCATTAATAGTTAGGCTTCCAGTCCAGTCTTTACTTTCAAAAGGTTCTATCACTATTTGGTAGTATAAATTCAATGTTAAGCCTGGGCTACATAGTTTCTATCAGTTCAGTTTCGTTTCGATTCGATTCTATTCGACTGGTTAAGAAGATTGAATACATAGCTATCGATTACGATTAAAAAATCATATAATATTTTTTTTAAAAAAACTGTCAAATTTCATTCCTCTTGAGATTTCCTTCAGTTTGGATTCAAAAAATTCCAATCGTTCCAAACTCTTTCGATTCGATCCGTTCGATTCGATGTGTCCACTCAATCGATTTCCCATACAAAATATATGAAGACGTCAAATTTGAACTTAACTGAACGAATCGAAACTGAATGGATTGGAAATAAGTAGCCCACCCTTTTAACCTTTGGCTGGGCTACCGATCAGTTGAATTTCAAATAGACAATCCATGTTTAAGTATATTAGTAGATTGAACACATATAGTTATCGCATGCAAATTTAAAATTTTCTTATCGTATTTTCGTTTTTTGGTGTTCATGTAATTTTTATTCAGTTTGAAAGCCTAAAAGTTTTTTAACTTCACACTCTTTTGATTCGATTCATTCTATTCCGAAACGATTTAGAACGACCTGTTAATCGATTCAATTTCATACAAAAATATAAGAAGTTGTCAAATTTTAACTTTACTGAACAAATCGATACTTAACTAATCGTTACATATCAGTATATATGTAGTTTGAATGAGTGAGTAAAAATTAATTGTTTAATTTAAATTCATTATGATTAAACAAGAAGATTTTTTATATTTAAATGTTTCGAAAACAAATTATTATTAAAGTGAGATTTTTTTAACTATTTTATACAGAACATCGTAATTCGTAATATTATATGTATTTATAATATTTTTCGATTTTCATTTTATGTATATTCCCGCCAATTCTGATACAAAAAGTTTTCAAAAATATTATGGCTGATGTAAATATTAATATAACAATAATTTAAAGAAATAAAATCCAATTGGATTTTTTTTTATATAATATAGAAATTAAAAAGTGTCTTTATTTTATTTAATTATATATGAAGTGGATTTAAAAAATCGATGCATCTTGTAAAATTATGAGGTATAAATAATATTTTAAAAGCGTTGTATACATTGAATGGTGTAGATTAATTGTAAATAATTAAAATAGGCTTAATGGCTACAATTATTAGTATTTAATTTCATTAACAAGTATGTTATTTCGTTTTTATAATAGATAAATTAGATATAAGATATTGCAAAAACTTCTTAAGTGTAAGTGTAGAACATCAAAGGTAAGATCTTTCATTTTGTATAATTATATTTATTATATAGATTTAGTAGATTAAATTTATATATTTAAATGTTACTCGGGTTACCTTTAAAAAATTAAGTGAACTAAGGTGAATTAAGTTAGTGTAATGTCTTCAATGAATAATATAATTAATATAAAATAAATAATATATAATATTAAATTCAAGAAATTATTTCAATCAAATTTGTGGTTAAACTGATTACGTTACAATTAGGGAGTGCAACACCGGGATCCCGGGATCTCGGAAACCGGGATCCCGAAAGTATATTTCCGGTATTCAATACCGGTATTAAAGCATTAATACCGCGGTATTTCGGTATTAATTTCTTAATTATCAGAAAGCAAAAAAAAAAAATATTTTGTAATAACATTAACTATTATATAAAATAATAGTGGTAGGCTAAAAAATAGTAATTTTCTAATAGTAATTGTCTAATAATGGTACTAAATCAACGCCTTCAAATTCAAATTTATTTTGCTTTCGAAGATTGAACAAGTAAAGTGTTAAAGTGTATTTTATCTACTATGTTTAAAACATACCCTTAGTATAAAAAAAGCGCGTTATAACAGAGTTGAAAATTAACAAATAAAAGAGCTACAACGATTGCTACAAGATATTGTGAATTGTTTGTGATATACAAAATACAATATACTAGATTTATAATCAATTTCACAATTAAGATAAAGACAAAAATCCGCTCCAACTTAAATGACAAAAGCCTTGATGCATTATATTTTTTAAGAGCATATTTCCTGTCTTTAAATAGTAATTAATTTTTTATATGAAACATGAACTAATTTTTATTTTATTATAATTTGAAAGAATTCATTGTTTTTATTAATTTTTTATTTAAAAGTAAACCATATGGATGATTTTTTCATAATAGGTGTTTTTTCTTATTTTTTGGTTTCGGTATTGAATACCGGGATTCCGGTATCAAATTTTTCAGTACCGAAATACCGGTATTAATTTTTCACTCCGGTATTGCACTCCCTAGTTACAATGTAATAAAAATTATTTTGTGGCTGGATTTGAAAAGTGGCTATCTGTATTAAGTTGCTAATTTCATAGAAGTAGCGATCAGCTGATTTACGTTTCGATTTGGAATATTGGAATAGGAACGAAATTGAGTTTACATATTTATTAATTTTAATTATGGCAGCGCGAATTGTTAAATGTGGTTATCAGAAAAATATTTTATTATATAAAGAATTTACAAGAAATACTACTTTTTGTGCTTACGACAACAAATTTAAAACTTTAAATAACATATTTAAACTACATAATATTCGAGTAAGTGCTAATTTTTATTCTAGATGCAAAACAAAAATATTAAAATTTCATAATATTTTTGACATTTTGTGCTTTCCTCTTGAAACTTTAAAAATAAAATATATCAAAAAATAAACAAAATTTTGTTTATTTCAACAATAAAATATTACAAAAATTATTTCTGTTTTTCCAGAATCATTCATTGAACGATATATAAAAAAATCTAAACAATTTCGAGGGGAAAGCACAGATTTAAATTACGTAATTTGAAAAAAAAAAACCATCAAAGCTAAACCATTCAAGGCCAAGGGCAAAATGGGAAGAACCAAACGTACCAGAATAAAACGTTCAAAAAACGCGGATTCTTTAAATTCATTTAAAAATGACAAAGATAACATAATTAATCTTTATCGTTATTTGAGTTTATTTGCCTGGAAAAATGAAACATATTTGGCGCCACATTATTTTCCTGATACTGGACGTGGCATTTACTCTAAACAATATATAAATAAATCAGATCTATTATTGAAAATACCATTTAAAGCATTAATTACACTTTGGACTTTAGAAAATGATAAAAATTTTGTGAATTTATTGTTAAATTCAAATAATATTAAATCAAATGAACTGACATTTCAAGCACTTTTATCATTTTATATACTATATCAAAAACATTTAAAAGATTATTCTCTTATTCAATCATATTTGGAAATAATACCAAATAATTTTACAAATCCATTCTTTTGTACAAAAACAGAATTATGCTGTTTACCCGAAATTGTATTAGAAAAAACTGTTGAACAAAATCAGATAATACGTAAAAATTATGATATATTATTAAATTTATTATCAAAACAAATATGTTCATGTGGTTGTCAAATGTTATTGTATCCAAATATAATAAACTTAGATAATTTTAAATGGTCATATTTTGCTGTTAATTCACGTTCAATTTATATTAATCCAAAACAAATTATTGATTTAGTACCAAATAGTCAATTAAAAATTTTGCTTAAAGATGAACCATCATTAGCTTTAGCACCATTTTTAGATTTATTAAATCATTCAGATAAAGCTATAACAAAAACAAATTTGATTTTAACAAATAATACATTAAAGATTCCTGAAAATTTGTCATTTGAATTATATACAGAATTATCATATAAAAAATATGAACAATGTTTTATTAGCTATGGTAATTTAACAAATTTAAAACTTTTATTAGATTATGGTTTTATAATATCCGAAAATTGCTCGGATTATTTTGAATTTACTTTAAATGATATTGAAAATTTCATAAAATCGGACAAATCCATATTGAGCAACGATATTCATAGAAATAAATTTAAATTTATACGTGACCATAATTTAAATGATTCAATGTTTATTCATTATGATGATGGTTTATCACATAATTTAATTGTTGTTTTATATATAATTTTTAAAATTGAAATACATTTTACAAATTATTTAAATCAAATTGCATTTGGTGATAATAAATTATTTGAAAATGAAATAAATAATGAAGCAAAATTATTAATTTTATATAAAATTAATGAATATGAGAAATTTGTAAAAGGTTTAGAAAGTTTAAATGAATTAACCAAAAGTGGAAAAATTGTATTAAGTTTTTTAAAAGAATGTCAAAAATATCTTAAGAAATGTTTAAATAAATTTTTATAAAATTGAATTTTTTTATTAATATATGATTTTCGAATATTGATTTTCGATTTATTTTAAATAATTATTAGTTTTATAGCTCAAAAAATAATGGATATAAAATTGTGCCAATTATCCGTGATGATGAAAATAAAACTAATAAATCACATACATCATCGGGTGGTAATATTTTAGGAAATGTTTTTGGAAAGAAACGTCGAAAATTAGGTATATATATTAAAAAAACAATTACTTATAACAATATCTATAAAATAAATATAAGATAACGAAAACTGTAAGTTTTTAAACCAATTTTGATATTTGTTAGTTTAGAATTTCTTTTTACATATTAACTTTGTAACTATCGCAATTAATATATAATTTAAAAAATAAAAAAATTCTAAAATGAAAATCACATCCTAAAGTTTCATGTTAAAAATCACATTTTAACACTAAAATTATTTTTATTTGTTTATTACATCCAACTATTTTGGCATCCTATTTTTTTTTTTTTTTTTTTTGTTATATCCTCATTATTTATTATTATTTTGGCTTTTGTTGTGTGACCATACCCTCAAAGGGGATATTACTTAGAATAGTAAATACCCTTCGTAGGTACATGGCAACAGCAGTCTATACGATATTGTTTTCATGGTGGAACTTCTTTCGTAGCAACAGATTCCTTAGGTCCACTAAATGCACCAGATGTAACAGCACAGGATATGTTAAAAGCGATGATGGCATATATATGGCCAAAAGATGATGCACTCATTAGAAAAAGGTAAAAAATAATATTTGCTGTTTTTGTATTTAGAATTTTTATGAGAATAATGTTTTTTTTTTGTAGGGTTGCTCTATCGCTTGGTCTTTTAGTTGGATCCAAAGTTTTAAATGTTTGTGTACCGTTTTTATTTAAAGGAGCTGTTGATGGATTAAATGTTTTAAGTTTTAATTCAGCACCAGAAACTGCATTAGCTGTTACTACATCAATGTTAATTGGATGTAAAAATTTTGTACTATCCAATAAAAATTACATTTTTCATAATAAAAAATTTAAATTTTTAGATGGTATTGCACGTGCTGGTGCAGCTGGTTTTAATGAACTACGAAATGCAGTATTTGCTCGTGTGGCACAACATTCTATTAGGAAAATTGCAACAAATGTTTTTCTTCATTTACATAATTTAGATTTAGCGTTTCATTTAAATAGACAGACTGGAGCATTATCAAAGGTTTCATATTTGAATTATATTTCAAATTTGAATAACAATCATTTTTTTTAGACAATAGATCGTGGCTCGCGGGGTATAAATTTTGTATTGTCAGCAATGGTTTTTAATGTTGTACCAACTATATTTGAGCTAGCATTAGTTTCAAGTATTCTTGGACTTAAAGTAAAAATGATTAATATTAATAAGAAAAATTATAAAAGAATACTATTTTTTTAGTGTGGAGCTGCATATGCTGGAGTATCAATGGGATGTGTTGGTATTTATGCTGCATACACTTTAGGTGTTACTCAATGGCGAACAAAATATCGGGTTTATATGAATCAAGCCGAAAATGAAGCTGGCAATAAAGCTGTTGATTCATTGATTAACTATGAAACTGTAAAATATTTTAATAATGAAAAATATGAAGCAACACGTTATGATAATGTTTTAAAAAATTATGAAGCTGCAAGTCTAAAGACTAGTTCCAGTTTAGCGATGTTAAATTTTGGACAAAATGCCATATTTAGTGTAGCATTAAGTACAATTATGGTAATGGCAGCAAATGGTATTGCACAAGGAACAATGACTGTTGGTGATTTAGTAATGGTAAACGGATTATTGTTTCAGTTATCAATACCATTAGGTTTTTTGGGTAGTGTATATCGTGAAGTAAGACAAGCTTTACTTGATATGCAATCAATGTTTATTTTAATGAATGTTGATCCAGCTGTAAAATCTAAAAAAAATGCACCACATTTAGCAATTAGTAAAGATAATGCAACAATAGAATTTCGAAATGTTGATTTTCAATATGAAACGGGTAAACCAATTTTTTCAAATTTAAATTTTATTATACCGGCTGGTAAGAAAATAGCATTTGTTGGTGGTTCAGGTTCAGGTAAATCATCAATGGTTAGATTATTGTATAGATTTTTTGAACCAAAAGCTGGTGAAATTCTAATTGGAGGACAAAATATAAATGATGTTGATATAAATAGTTTACGAAAAGCAATAGCAATTGTACCACAGGTAATTACAATTTACAACAAAATTAAATTAATTTCATATTTATTGAATTAACAATTTTAATTTTGTAGGATTCGGTGTTATTCCATGATACAATCAGACATAATATAAATTATGGTAATTTATCAAAATCACAAGAATATGTCGAACAAGCCGCACGAATGGCAGATCTTCATGAATCAATTGAACAATGGCCAAATAAATATGATACCCAAGTTGGTGAAAGAGGTTTAAAATTATCAGGTGGTGAAAAACAACGTGTCGCAATAGCAAGAGCAATTTTAAAAAATTCACCAATTTTAATATTTGATGAAGCTACTAGTAGTTTAGATTCAATAACTGAATATGTAAGAAAATTGATTATTTTATATTTTTATAACTAAAATTCTTAATTTGATTAAATTAAAAATATATTTTTTTTAGCATATTTTAAATGCATTGGACAGAGCAACTGAAGGTCGAACAAGTATTTGTATTGCTCATCGTTTATCCACTGTTATGGATTCAGATGAAATATTAGTACTTGATAATGGTAAAGTAGCTGAACGTGGTAACCATAATGAATTATTACAAAAAAATGGTCTTTATGCAAAATTATGGGATACTCAGAATAAAATATATTCTGAAAGATTTACATCTACAAATTAATTAGAAAATTTATTGATAATATAAGATTAAAAAGTGATCAAATAAAAAAAAAAAATGTTTGATTAATGTATAAATTTATAAATAAAAGAGAATTGTATGTAAAATTGTCATTAATTATTATTTAATGTACAGAAAATATTATTATCAAAAAATATATTATATATTTAAAAAATATTTTAAGAAACATTTAAATAAAAAAGATTGTTAAATATATTTTTTTAAAAATTATATATCGTTTCATCTCTTCCTGATCCTGATATAATTATATTTTTTTTAAAGATATATAATTAGATAACATTTTTTATAAAATTAAATAAAACCGAAAATTGCGACCTTAATAATTTAATAATAAATAAAAATTAATATAATATAAATTCTTGTATAATTATTAAAATTATAATTTTAATTGAAATTTAAGATCCATTTGTCAACATAATTTTTAATTAATATACATATTTCAAAGTTTTTAAATTGTTTTTGAACATTCGTGATTTTCGATTTTCATTTTCGGGAAAATACATAAATTTTCATGCTACGCACATTTTAATCTCTATCTCGAATTCTTACTGGTATCGGAACACCATAAATTAAAAACATTAATGAATTTCCAATATGATAAAAAAAATCACGATAATTTACAGCACGCTCTAAAAATTCATCCCATATTGGTAACCATTTATTATTTTCATCGTTTTCGAAATTATTAATTGTTATTTTCAAATCTTTCATAGTTTTATTAATATACGTATACATATAACAAGATGGGATCTGGCTAATTGTTGTTACACTATGAATATCATTTGATTGAATATTTAAACGTTGACCAGCACTAATAGATTCTGTTGTACCATTTTGATTAGTAGTTACTTTAACAGCACCATCAAGTACTGTCAACGTTACATTATCTAAATCTGGTGATATGAAATTCTCTAAAGTTAATCCAGGAAAATCAGCTATAAATAAAACATCAGAATGATTTGACCATGACAACACATCATTTGTAATTGTATTTAATTTCGGTCTCATGTAATTTAATTCATTTAATATTGGTAAAATCCATTTGGTTTTTTTAAATGGTGACCAATAAGCATTTAAAATATTTTCATTTGGATTAAATACTCTTTGTTGGAAACGACGATTCATTGAGCACCAAACATCAAAATAAATTGATAAATTATTTGATGTTAATATAGTATGACGATTTTTCTCATAATCAATAATTAAATTTCTTTCAATACATTTAGCATACTGTTTCGCCATATCGGCATGTTTTGTCCAACGATCATAATGTGAAAATGCATATGGATCTAAATAATGTATTTCACCATTATTATTATCAATAATTTTAACTGATGTTAAAATAGTATCATATGAATAAACCATCATATCCCATGAATATCCGTACAGGCCATTTGTCCAATTATTATAACCTTTTGTAATAAAATGAGAGTATGGAAGAAATAATTGAACAATACAATAGAGTATAATGAAAAATGTACGAATTAATTGTCCGAATGTTGTTTTTTCATCTGACAAGTTTTGTTCGGAAAATGTTACAAGTTTTTCTTTTTCGAATTGGAAATTTGTAACTTTTCTTTGTCGAACTAATTGATCTTCTTTCCTCAAATTAATTATATTCTTTTCTTGTTGTTCAGCGTAAACATTTTCACATTTTACTTTTTGGAAAATTTTCTTATTGTAATTTTGTAACCAATTGAAATTATAAAATAGTGGAAGTTCTGATAAACAAACCCATGGGAACATACCTAAAAGCCGAAACTTATAAATAATAAATATTATTGATAAAATTAAATATTCATACCAATTGTAAATAATCTTGAATTCATTAAATGGAAACTTATCATAAATGGTGTTACCCAAATTCTAGTTCGTTTCCATGTCATAAAAAATGATATTGATACATCAAAAATTGCTGCAAACCAATGTATAATTAATAATTCAATCATTTCAACACTTAAAATTATTCGAAATGGTATAAAAATCCAATGATATCCTAAATTTGTCATTGAATATCCTGATAACCATTCTACTGTTAACTTCTTTAAACCAGCTATAAAATATAATATAAAAAATTGGAATTTTATAAGAAAATAATTCCAATAAGGAATTAATTTTTTTCGTTTATCACCAGACAATCTAGAACCAATTGAACTGTTAAAGATATTTAATTATTAGGACAAAAATAAATGTATTATGAAAACAATATTTTACCAAAATTGATTAGCATCTGTCCATAACAATAAAAAACCACATAAACCATATAAGTAACTATGATTGTTCCATGCTGGTTTATCCAATAAAAAGATATACCAATATGGAATTAGAAACATTAAACAGGAACTTTTAAATTTATATCCTAATGCAATGCCTAGAGCTCCAAGCCACATTATAAGATAAACTATTCCCATTATGGGTAGACTTAGAGGGCGCATTGAATGAAATAATGGAAAATGACAATCTTTTGGTTCACCATATCGAACATCTAAATGACCACCACCTCGTTCTTCAGGTATATCAATAAGCATAGAGATGCCTAAATAAAATTAAGAAAATTTTCATTATATATTGAGTTAGTTGTTAAAGAAACTTTCAAATCAATATACTTACCAAATAACATACGAAAGATACCCAAAGATGTTGCATCGATTGGTCTATGTAACCAATAAACAAATCGATTTATTGATGTAAAATTTTCAAATGAATGTCCAGTAAAATCTTCAAACCAAATTTGGAATTTGTGTTCAAAAAAACTATTTGTGGTTTGACCATTAATATTGTATTCATTGGATTTTTGTTTCATTTTAAAGTCTGTTTAAAAATTGAAAAGTTCAAATTAAAATTTAAACATTTTTTTTAAATTAATGAGTGATATATTCAGTTCTTCTGTAATATGGAAGAATAATATGTAGGCAAAAAATAATATGCATGCTAATGATCTGTTATGTAATATATTATGCTAAATGTTAGACAACGTTTGAATTTGATTTTTATGATCTGTTAAAAAAAATATGCTATTTTTTTATCATGTTTGCAAATGTATTTACGAGAAATTGCTTTTAATGGAAACTGAGACTTATTATATTTTTATAATAAATTATTCATTGATCTTGAAAATTATTTGAAGTACCCAGACATAACACTAGATTCATTGCTAGATGCACTTAATATTTATTTCAAAATATAGATAATATTAGATACATATCTAAATAAAGCAAAGAGGAAATTATATTAATTCCATCATAAAAATTAATTTGAATAAGAGTCACTTCAAATTCTCAAAGATTGTACTTCAAGTAACTGATTTATAAACAAATCAAAACTTATAATTCTGCTGTGACACGAAGAGCGAATGGTAAAAAATGTAGTAAAAGTGATATTCTAAATTAAATATCTTAATAAATATTTGATTTCGTGAATTAAATGAATTTCCTGATTGTTTTTATTATAAATATGAAATCGAATTATTTTTTAGAATCATTACATCTAGTCTTGTTCTCAGTAAAACAATGGTAACTATTGAAATCTAAAATATATTTTTATTTTTAAATCGTATATACTATTTTTGTAGCAAATTATACAAATTCTACTAGTTGTGTTCGTAATAGCTGTGGTGGCAACAGCAGGCGAGAGTAATGGAAGTAAACCACCTAATGGATATTTACCACCAACAGAAGAAAGTTTAGGAAATGCTCCAGAAGAAGAGCCCGCACCAGCTCATTCACTATCAAATGACGGGTATCAATATAAGACAGTTAGAAGAATTAGATACCGACATCGTCGTCAAGCTCCTGAAATGCCACAAAATGAATATTTACCACCTCAAGAAGGCTCGGGGGATGCACATGCAGAAGAACCTGCACCTGCTCATTCTTTATCAAATGACGGGTATCAATATAAGACAGTTAGAAGAATTAGATACCGACATCGTCGTCAAGCTCCTGAAATGCCACAAAATGAATATTTACCACCTCAAGAAGGCTCAGGGGATGCACATGCAGAAGAACCTGCACCTGCTCATTCTTTATCAAATGACGGATATCAATACAAGACAGTTAGAAGAATTAGATACCGACATCGTCGTCAAGCTCCTGAAATGCCACAAAATGAATATTTACCACCTCAAGAAGGCTCAGGGGATGCACATGCAGAAGAACCTGCACCTGTCCATTCATTATCAAATGACGGGTATCAATATAAGACAGTTAGAAGAATTAGATACAGACATCGTCGTCAAGCTCCTGAAATGCCACAAAATGAATATTTACCACCTCAAGAAGGCTCAGGGGATGCACATGCAGAAGAACCTGCACCTGCTCATTCGTTATCAAATGACGGGTATCAATACAAGACAATTAGAAGAATTAGATACAGACATCGTCGTCAAGCTCCTGAAATGCCACAAAATGAATATTTACCACCTCAAGAAGGCTCAGGGGATGCACATGCAGAAGAACCTGCACCTGCTCATTCGTTATCAAATGACGGGTATCAATATAAGACACTTAGAAGAATTAGATACCGACATCGTCGTCAAGCTCCTGAAATGCCACAAAATGAATATTTACCACCTCAAGAAGGCTTAGGGGATGCACCTGCAGAAGAACCTGCACCAGCCCATTCTTTATCAACTGATGGATATCAGTATAAGACAGTGCGAAGAGTTCGGTTCCGATATTAAAATCCATATCAAATTCAAATATCCTATTATCAGTGAATTTAAAATTTAATTTATAAATTTTAGTCAGCCATTAATGTTTCAAAACATGAAGATATAATACTTTTAAATAAAAATTATGTTAACGACAATTTATTGATATGGTCGAAATTAAACATTTATGTATTATTCATTCCTTTTACGATGAATATTTTTCCGTATACATTATTTATTTAAAAAATTAATTGTATCTAATAATATTCCCTTATATGTATAAAACAATTTATTACTGTCAACATAAATTAATTTATATAGTTTCTATATATAATTTACACATTCTTCCGATTCCAGAAATCACAAAAAATATTTTCTGTATTGTTGTTTGTAGGACGTGTTTGTTAAAATATATAAATGTATCATAATATTTATTCAAATTTAATTAACGTTAACAAATATTTACCAAAGAAAATAATACTTTATTTCCAACACTAATTGATTTAATCAACCTTAGTTTGTCGTCGTCACTCAGTACCGCAGTTCACACAAAATAAAAATAAACTTTTACTTCATAGGATCTAGCAAACTGAAGATTTTTTTAAAGAAAATTTTATAAAATCACTTTTTAATTAATATTTTAAATTTTTCCTTTTTACTTTATGGTAAACTCTTAGCAAACTAAAAATAATTCTTTGATTCTTGAAGTTGACATGCAATAGCAAATTTCATCTAAATTATGATGTTGAAGGATCTATTACTTAACTTTATATATAAGAATTTAACAAAAAAAAAATGTAAATTTGTTGGTAATAGGGGAAAGTCAAATTGCGCAAAAGTGCATTTTATATAGGGGTATATCAAAAATAAATATATCCTTTACAAATATATAAAAATACTTAAATTTTCTAAATTCAATTAAATCAGTGGTTTTCGAATGTAAAATATTATAAAGTATGTTAGGAAAGATCGTTGTTTTGTAATTTAACTCTTATCCAGATTGTATATATTATTCAAAATAATCCTCCTGTTCTAGTATAATTAGACATCAAGTGTGGTAATTTGAGCTGTATTGAAGAAAGAGTAAATTCGGATTAATTTCGGATGGTCCAATTAAACTTTTCCATTAACTTAAAAAACAAAATAACAGAAGTTAATACCAAAACAAGATAAAACCTAAGATTTTGAAACGTTTTTGTTAATATATTTTATTGGACTTGGTGACAATCCACTCTAGAGAAATAATCTTTTATGATGAAGAAAAGAATATCTTTATATGCGCAAAATCAGTTCTCAGCTGTTTTTAAGACTGTTTTTTGTGAGCTTTATTATAAATATTCGTAAGTAACAGTTTCATAGGTTCACATAGGTTCATATATATTATTTATCTGCCAGCATATAAGCTGGATTATGTACATTATGTCCAATATTAAAATGGAATTATGTTACACAGAATTACCTATTTAGCCTACAATAATTTTGTATATTTATAAATTTACATTTATTTATAGTTTTCAAAAATATGTTTAACCAAAATAGAATTTAATATAAAAAACCAAATATGAGATTAATTATATTAATATATTTTATACCTGACCCTGACGAAAATTATTCTGAATTAATTATTTATACCCAGACATGATTTTATAGAATCAAATCAGCTGATCTGATTACTGTATACATTATTAATTATTGATATATCAAAATATAATTGAACTTGACATAGTTAAATATTATTAAAAGCGTGGGATATTATAATAAAAATTTATTGCATATATGACGCTACAAAAACGTATAAATTTTAAAATTAAAACTTAATTAAAATGTTCGAAAAACGTGTAGACTGTAGACTATAATAACTTTGAATTATACACTTCAATGGTTATTTTAAGCAATTTCGTTGGTTGTATTTATTTAATAATTTAACATAAAATTGAATTGAATTTAAATTAAAGAAATGAGTTTGAAAATTAACCATTAAAGTAGATAAAATAATAAAAATTTAAAAATTGTGACTTTAAAGTATTTTTTGGTCCATAATAGTAAAGAATGGATTCCAGCATTGGAAATTGGAAGTTTTGTACAATATTGATACATTGTATTATATTAATATATTTAAATTTTCATATTTAAACGTTGCTAATGAAAAGTGGCTATTTAGATACAACATCTAAGAGAATTGATACTATACATATTATCAATAATTAGGGTCTTCCTTCCAGTCATTGATTCACATTTAGTTGAAAAAGCCAAATATTGATAGTTTTAATCTATATTTACAATAAATTAATTTATGACTTGTACATCCACTGACAAAACAGTTCATTTAAAACTCATATCAAATGTTTGTAATTAAATTTAATTATAATGATTTTGTTGGGAACAGCTAACATTATTGTAGCTGAAGTCAAATATGCTCGTGTGTCTTATACCAACTGTGAATATATGGTGAGCTGTCCATGTTAAATGATATATAAATGATTCCTAAAAACCCAAAAGTTTACTTTTCACTAATGTTTATAAAAAACATTAATGATTGTAAAAAGTTTTAGAAAGTTTTCCTGAACTGTACCAGAAAATAACCAAATTAAATATTTGATATAATTGTTCTGTTAATTGCCTGTTACCTACACTCTGTTACTTAGCTGTTATGCATACTTTTTAATTTGAGAAAATAATGTAAAATAACATGTCATTTTCATGTCTTAATGAAAAGTCCTAATTCCAATGGTACAATGAGACCAATAATCAAATAGTTCCGAAGAATTAATGCTATTATGAATAATTATTAAAGTCTTGAATCAAGAATCTTATCAGCACGTTTTTTCTCTAATTCAATATCATGAATAGCTTCTTCAATATTTTGAATAGTTGGTTCATGATAGTTCGATTGAACTGTACCATTTTCAATAGCTGCCACTTTGTTATTGGTATTTTCAATTTCTTGTAATTGCTTTTCCTCCTCTAGTGCTTTCAATGCTCTTTGATATTCACGTGGAAAAACTTTAACAAATTTTCCTTGTACTGTTGACCAATTCGTTATTATATCTGTAGAAATTATTGAACCAGTTTTGTCAATAAATTCATGAAGAAGTCCTTTAATTAGTCTTGAATAAGAAAGAACTAATAATTTCTTTATTGAAATAAATCACAAAAAATTCAAATCTTTTGTAACACATAAATAAATAATTATTTTATTCTTTAAATATTTTTTTTAATAATTAAATATCGAATTAACTTTTAATAATGTTTTTGATTAAATAATTTCATATATTTTTTTGAAGAACAATATAATTTCCATATAATTTTATAATTAATAACATTAATTTTTATTTTATGTTTTTTTGCATTGACATAATATTTAAGCGTAAATATTTATATATTAAAATGATAATAATAATAATATGATAACATTTGAAATAAATTCAATTTTTATAAACAATTTACAAAATAAAAACAATTTTTTTGTTGTTGTTGTTATTAATTTTGCAATTAAAGAAGTGCCAAATTTTTATGAATTATAATTTTTTTTTTCCAATCTTTTTTAATATATGATCCAAAAAATAAATAATAAATATCTTAATATTAATTATTGTCTGATATTATATGATTTTTAAAATCGATGGAAATTTATATATACTTAATTGACATTTTATATTCCACGCCATACTCTTCTCTAAAAAAATAAAAAATAAAAAAATTAATTATATAATTAAAAAAATATATATTAAAAAATTAAAAATCAAACAATTTTATTTTATTTTATTTGTTGTGTATATAATAATCTAGAAAATAAATTCATTTTTATTTTAATTTAATTTATTCAAATATACTACAAAATTAATCACATTTTAAAAAAATGCAAAATAAAATAATAATTTTTTATTTTTATTAAATTTTAATGAATTAAATAAAAATTAAGAAAATTGAAAATAACATTTAAGCACTAAATAAAATTTTCATAATGAAAATCACAAATAAAAATTTATTTTGCATATAATTTTTAATATTTAATTTTTTTTATTTTTTTATAAATATTTTTCAACTTAAATTTTAAGGAAATTATTTTTATTTTATATAAATTTAATTTTGAAAAATTATATTTAACAATAATAAAAAGAAAATGGGCTACAAGATAATTAATTTTATATTATTTAATTAATTTTAATAAATTTTAACAGAATTATTTATATATATAAATTTATATAATAGGAAGGGTTATAGTAGTTATAATAATTAAATTTATGGCATTCGTGTTGGATCAACAACACCACCTGGTCCTGGTAGACCACTTGGACGGCCAATCAAATATGTATCAACTTGTCGTGCAGCTTGACGACCTTCTGTTATAGCCCAGACTACAAGTGACTGGCCTCGTCGGCAATCTAAATAAATGAAAGTATGATTAAAGATAATTTTTTTTTATAAATTAATTCAAATTTTCAATTTTACCGCCAGCTGCAAATATTTTTGGATTTGATGTTCCATATGAACCTTTAACTGCTTTGATATTTTTACGATTATCCAATTCTAAGCTTAATTCATCGGCAATTGATGTCTCTGGACCCAAAAATCCCATTGCCAATAATATTAAATCAGCTGGATAATATTTTTCACTACCAGGTAATTCTTTCATTGACCATTGTCCGTTTGGTGTTTGGGTCCATTCAACTTCTATTGTATTTACACCAGTAATTTGACCATTTTTACCAATTAGTTCTTTAGTTAATGTACTGTACTGTCGAGGATCTTTACCAAATTTCACACGGACTTCTTCATGACCATAATCGACTCTAAAAGGAATTAAAATAAATTTTTAAATTATATGGTTAACGTGGAAACATTATACTGTATGTACCTGTATACTTTTGGCCATTGTGGCCATGGATTATCATTAGCTCTGACATTTGGTGGTGTTGGTAGAATTTCGAATGTGGTAATACTTTTGGCGCCTTGACGTAATGATGTTGCAATACAATCACATCCAGTATCACCACCACCAATAATCAAAACATCTTTATCTTTAGCTGAAATATTATCTTGCCGTCCGCCCAATTGTTTTTTCTGCTGAGATTCAAGAAATTCCATAGCAAAATGTATTCCTTTTAAGTCACGATTTGTCATTTCACCGAGATCACGGGGTCGTGTTGAACCAGTTGTTAAAACGATAGCATCAAAACTGAATAAAATATATGATTATACAATCAAAGATTTTTTTCAAGAAAATTCATATTTTAATACTTACTCATTGAGTAGAGAACTTGCTTTCAATTCTTTGCCAACATGTACATTTGTTCTGAATTCAATGCCTTCTGCTGCCATCAAATCAACACGACGTTTAACTACATCTTTTGATAATTTCATTGTTGGTATACCATACTGTAAAAGACCACCAATACGATCATTTCGTTCAAATACAGTTATTAAATGTCCGGCACGATTCAATTGCTGGGCAGCTGCCAATCCAGATGGTCCAGAACCAACAATAGCAACTTTTTTTCCAGTTCGAACTTCAGGTATTTCTGGTTTAATCCAACCATTTTCAAACGCGTGATCAATAATTGCACATTCAATATTTTTAATAGTTACTGGTGGTTCGGATATGCCTAAAACACAAGCGCCTTCACATGGAGCTGGACATACTCGACCAGTAAATTCGGGGAAATTATTTGTTTGTAAGAGTTGATTTAATGCTTGTTTCCAATTACCGTGGAATATTAAATCATTCCATTTTGGTATAATATTACCCAATGGACAACCATTAATATTTGACTGACAAAATGGTACACCACATTCCATACAACGTGCCGCTTGTACTTGTAATGTTTTCCGAACATGTGGGAAATTGTATACTTCATCCCAATCCTTTTGACGTTCAGTGGCATCTCGATAAATTGATGATTCACGTTTATATTTAATAAAACCACGAGTTTTATCAAGAATCTTATCAGCACGTTTTTTCTCTAATTCAATATCACGAATAGCTTCTTCAATATCTTGAATAGTTGGTTCATGAGAGTTCGATTGAACTGTACCATTTTCAATAGCTGCCACTTTGTTATTGGTATTTTCAAGTTCTTGTAATTGCTTTTCCTCCTCTAGTGCTTTCAATGCTCTTTGATATTCACGTGGAAAAACTTTAACAAATTTTCCTTGTGCTGTTGACCAATTCTTTATTATATCTGTAGCAATTATTGAACCAGTTTTGTCAATAAATTCATGAAGAAGTCCTTTAATTAAACCAACTTCTTTTGGATCATCAAGTGGTAACAAATCAATGCCTTCTGCATTAACTTTCGGTTTAAATGATCCATCGATATCAAAAACGTAAGCAATTCCGCCCGACATACCAGCTGCAAAATTACGTCCTGTTAACCCAAGAATTACAACAATACCACCGGTCATGTATTCACATCCATGATCACCGACACCCTAAAAAAGAAAAAAAATAATGTTTATTTTTACATTTTAAAGGAGCATTTTTCATTTTACCTCTACTACTGCTGTTACTCCTGAATTCCTTACACAAAAACGTTCTGATGCAATACCACGGAAAAATGCTTTACCTTCTGTCGCACCATACAAACAAACATTACCAACAATAACATTTAAATGTGATTCGAATGGAACATTTGGAGGGGGTGAAATAACAATTGTTCCGCCACACAATCCTTTGCCAACATAATCATTAGCATCACCAACCAATGTTACATTTACACCACGTACTAAAAATGCACAAAAACTTTGACCAGCTGATCCTACTAGTTTAATGTTAATACTTCGTCCTTCTGGTAAGCCAGCTTCACCATATTTACTGTAAATACAAAAGTTGATGTTATGAAATAGTTTAATCGCTAGAAAATTTAATAAAGTTTTTAATATTACCAAGCAATATGATAGCTTAGTGTTGATCCAAATGCTCTTTCTTCATTATGAATTTTACTAACAATTGTAACTGATTCTTCAGCACCATAAATAACACCTTTAGATTTAGCATACAATTCATTATCAGCACGATTCTCTAATGCAAAATCTTGTGCAATTGAACCACCAATTATATTAGTTTTAGGCCTTAAGTCAAGTGCATTTTTAAGTAACATCGAAAAATCTAATGTTGCTGCCTTCATAGTACGATCTTCACGTACTTTGAGTAAATCAGTTCGTCCGATTAATTCTTGGAATTTTCTAAAACCTAAGTTAGCCATGAGTTGACGAATCTGTAAAAATTTATTTAATAAATATTATAATTTTACATGCTGATTAACTATATTTACATCTTCCGCCAACATGAAAAAGAAATTAATAACATCTTCTGGTTTACCAGCAAATTTCTTTCTTAAAACTGGATCTTGTGTTGCAATACCTACAGGACATGTATTCAAGTGACATTTTCTCATCATTGTACAGCCTATAATTACAAAATAATTAAAATTAATTATATACTTAAATAATGACCTAAAAAATCAAAAATTTTACCCATAACAATCAGTGGAGCTGTACTAAAACCAAATTCATCAGCACCTAATAATGCTGCGACAACAACATCAAAGCCAGTTCTTAATTGACCATCAGCTTGAACAACAACTCTATATATTTTGGAATAAAAAGGAAAATTCAAATTTTTTTTATTATTAAAAATAATAATTATTAATATAAATACAAAAATAAATTACTATTTTTATAATTAATAACCAGCTCTGGTAGTATACACAACACACACACAAAGATTTAGGATATTTATATATATATATATTTTGGTCGGGATCAAGACGTAGGTGAAACATACAAATTTATTATCACTTTTGAAAGCTACGAAAGCGATACAAAACAAAGGATCTCACACACAGTAACAATTATTTTTAATCAACATTTTTCAAAATTTTGTTACAAAATCCTCTTTTTTTCCATTTTCAATAAAAAAATATAGCGAAAAATCACATCTCACCGTGTAAGACTGTGATCATTAATTAAATATTCAATTTTTTTTTTTTTGGCAATTGTATTCCGTACTTTACATTCGGAATGATATTTTAACTGTTCTACATAATTTCAGTTTTTTTTTATTTGCCACAGTTTTTTTTTTGTTAAAATTTTCCTCAAATTATATCACAGATGAAGATACATCATGATCTGAATAACCCACGGTGATCAGATTGATTAATGTTCAATAAAAAAAAAATCTATAAAAGTAAAAATGAAAATAAAAACTATTTTTTAAATAATTTACCTTGATCGTAGATCATTTAAAACCAAAACTTGATGTGTCTCAGCAATACCTAATTCCCATGGTAGGCCAGCTGATTTAATACCAGTCCATGAGCTTGCACCAGTGCCACCATCATGACCAGATATTGTAATATGTTCAGCTTTTCCCTACAATAATAAATGGATTTAATTGATATACAATCTTTTAGTTTTAGTAATCGAAAAAAAAGAAATACTTTTGCAACACCAGCTGCAACTACTCCAACACCAACTTCTGAAACTAATTTTACACTGATACGTGCTTTTGGATTTGAACATTTCAAATCATAAATCAATTCAGCTAAATCTTCAATAGAATAAATATCATGATGTGGAGGTGGTGAAATTAGTCCAACACCAGCAACTGAATGACGTGTTTGGGCAATATCTTTGGTTACTTTATATCCTGGTAATTCACCACCTTCACCAGGCTTAGCACCTTGTGCCATTTTAATTTGTAAATCATCAGCATTTGCTAAATAAGCAGCTGTAACACCAAAACGTCCTGATGCAACTTGTTTAATTGCTGATCTTTTATTATTTTCAGGATCTTGACCTGAAAATATTATAAATATTTTATTAGAAAATTTGTTAGAAATGTAGTGAATTTAGTTGGACAAACCTAAATAACGATCTGGATTTTCACCACCTTCACCAGTATTACTTTTGCCACCAATACGATTCATTGTAATTGCCAATGTTTGATGTGCTTCCAAGGAAATACTACCAAAACTCATAGCGCCAGTAGCAAATCTGTAAATGAAAAAAATAAATTTACATTTAAAATTACTTCTTTAAAGTTAATGTAAAGAAATTCACCTCTTGACAATTTCACTAGCTGGTTCAACTTCAGATATATCAATTTTCTTCTGATTGGTTACCAATGCCAATTGACCACGCAAAGTACATTGCTTAACACTTTCTAAAGTAGATTCCCTGAATTTTTCATAAGCACTTTGACTATTTTTAGAAGCAGCTTCTTGTAAGTAAGCAATGCTAGTTGGTTCATTGATATGTCCCTCGCCACCATGACGCCAATGATATTGTCCAGGATTACGTAAAATTTTGATATCTGGCGATACTCTACAATATGTAAACTGATAACGTTCTAATCCTTCACTTGCCAAAATATCTAAACCGACACCACCCATACGACTCTGTGTACCACGGAAACATTTTTCAATAATATCTGGACCCAAACCAACAGCTTCAAATATTTGTGCACTCTTGTACGATTGTAACGTACTAATACCCATTTTGGCCATAACTTTTGATATACCAGTATCAATAGCTTGAGAATATGCCTGATAAATTTCTTTATCGGTGACTGAACGTTCAATTACACCTTCATCTCTTAATGCACCAGCTAATTCAAATGCCAAATATGGACAAATTGCATCTGCACCATAACCCAACAAAACACATATATGATGTACTTCACATGCCTCTGCAGTTTCAACAATAATACCAACTTTCATTCTTTGTCGGGTTTCAATTAAATGATGATGCAAACCACCGAGTGCTAATAAAGATGAAATTGGACAACGACCTGAACCAGTATTACGATCCGAAATAACTAATAATTGATAACCATTCTCAGCAGCCATTTGACCTTCAATACATATCTGACGTAAACAATCTTTATAACCTTCAATACCATCAGAGAATGGGAATGTTATATCCAAAACTTTTGTTTTCCAATCACGATGCCGGTTACGCTTTAAAACTTGTACATCTGGTATACTTAAAGTTGGATTTTTTAACCATATTCGATGTACTTGCTGAGCAGATGGTTTTAAAAGATTTGCTTCTGGACCAATCGGACATTGTAATGACATGACAATTTTCTCACGGAATGGATCAATTGGCGGATTAGTTACCTGAGCGAATAATTGTTTAAAATATTCGTAGGGCAACGGTTGAAATGCTGATAAACAAGCAAGCGGTGCATCATTACCCATAGAACCAAGAGCTTCTTTCCTATAAATTTACGTAGTTTTTAAATTATGTTATAATGTAATTTTTTCAAAATATTCACGTAACAAATACAAACTGTGACAAAGAAAATTATTCGTCGAAACTTAGGAGACTTACTTATTTTTAAACATTGGTACTATCAACATATTAACAGTTTCTGTAGTATATCCAAATAATGAAAGTCGCGGATCAAATATGCCTTTTTCATCAGATGGTATTAAGTGACCATTAACACCATTAATTACAGAGCATGCTTTACCATTAGCCATAGTATCAGCAGCACGAACTTCACCCATAGTTATCTATTTAATGCAAAATCATATTAATAATTGTTCACAATAAAATATTTTGTACCTTTAAACTTTACAAAAACGACTTTTCCATTTATTGTGATTTCACATTTTTTTTTAAATGGAAAAGTTTATGTACAAGACGAAACAAGAACTAAACTTATAACTATAATACATACAAGCATGCAGAATATTATAAAAAATATTAAAAGTATCCAAAATCAAAAAAAGAGCTCTAATTTTTTTTTTTAATTTTTTTTTTAAAGCGGATGCATCCAATAAACCTTACCATCTGGTTTAAGTAACCAATTTGCACATAGAAAGGATTATAAAAATATAATTTTATATTAGGATTTTTGTTTTTATTAATATTATATTTAAAATTTAGTAATATTATCTTTTAGTAAGTAAAGCCAATTAATATTAAGTATAATAAAATTAAAATTATTTATTAATTTCAAAATTTACCTTTTGTTTGAGCCATTCCGAATGCGGCCGAGATTTAGCAATTTTGGTTTTCAACTCAACATCTTGAATTAACGTTTTCTCTTGAGTATCAACTAAAAGCATTCTACCTGGTTTCAAGCGACTTTTTAAAATAACTTGTGATGGATCAATATCATATACACCAACTTCAGATGCCATTACCAAGACATTATCTTTGGTTACATAAAAACGTGATGGTCTTAATCCATTACGATCTAATACAGCACCAATGAAACGTCCATCAGTAAATGATATTAATGCAGGACCATCCCATGGTTCCATAATACATGCAGCCCATTGATAAAAATCACGTTTTTCTTGTGGCATTGTTAAATCATTCTGCCATGCTTCTGGTACCATAGTCATTACAGCTTCTGGTAATGTTCGACCACCAGCCATTGTTAAAAATTCCATTACGCAATCACATGATCCTGAATCTGAAAGTCCTGGTTCAACAACTGGGAATAATTTTTTTAAAGTACTCCCAAACATATCATTATGCATAACACCTTCACGTGCACTCATCAAATTTACATTGCCACGCAATGTATTTATTTCACCATTATGTGCAAGAACACGTAACGGATGAGCACGTTCCCATGATGGAAAAGTATTTGTACTGAAACGTGTATGCACTAGAGCCAGATAAGTTTCAAATTCAGGATTGAGTAGATCCGTATAATAATCCCATAGCTGATCAGATGTAAATAAACCTTTGTAGACAATGGTTTTTGTTGACAAAGAGCATATATAAAAACGACGTCCTTGTTTGGCTAATTCATGTGTAGCACGTTTTCGTAATACGAAAATTTCACGTGCACATTTTTCTGGATCGGCATCATCAGAAGTAACAAATACTTGTCTTGAGATTGGTTCACTTTTTTGTGCTACTTTACCAATTGCAGATGAATTAATTGGTACACTACGCCATCCAAGTATTTTAATACCAAGACTATTAGCCAATACCGTAAATTCATTTTCGGTATCAATACGATTTTTCTCATCTAAATAGAAAATTCCAGTTGCATAATTACCAAATGGTGGTAATGTTACACCCTGTCCTGCCCTGTAATAATAACATTAATGTTTATGATATTTCAATTATAACAGTCTCAATTTATGTTTACTTAATTTGTGTATAAAATTAGCACATTTTGGTTAAAAATAGCTAGTAATAAATCGTGAATTTGGAGATTTACTAATTAGTAAAATTTGTGATTTGTTTGCAGAAAAGATGCCATGTTAATTAACAAAAAAAAAATATTGGTAAACAGGTTTAAATATTCCATAACGAGACATAAAACAATTTTTAAAACGTAATATTTTCAACATAAATTAGAACATATTTAAAAATTTCATCGTAGACATTATTAGTTGGGGCGTTGGGGCAAAGACACTTTAAATTTACGTCAGTATTTTTCCATTAGGTAATCATAATATTTATTTTTTCATTAATTCTTATTTATTATTTGAAGCACATTTAATATTGATAAAATCATATAACAAATTCTTTTTTTGCCAAAATAATATTGTAATTTTGAAATGCTAACTTGCCACTTTAATAACGAACTAGCAAGCAATATTAGATTACAGGTCAAATGAAATTAAAAAACTCTAACATCAATTAATTAATTCAGATTAAAATTTGACTTTAATTAGAGGGGTTTAGACTTGATTTCATTTATTTAGAATGATTTAAAAGAAATTTTCAGATTAAATAAGAAGTAAATAAGAAATTTTTGAATAGTCCATGACTCCAGGAGTAGCTATTTTTTTTATAATACACACTCCGTTTTGATAATACACATTCTTGTGAACCCTAGCATGGATGATATTAGTTTAGATCCATCTCGTGCCATTAAAAAAATGTACGGTTTCTGTACGTTGTTTACTGGCGAGATTGTTCAGTTCGTTACCATGACACCAAATTAAATGCTCAATTGTTTATTTTTCGTTGGGATCCATACAGCTATGACATGATTTGTTATATGCGATGGCTAAGCGTGAGGCATGCTGGCCGATCAGCCAGTGCCCAATATATACTATTTGTCTATGTTCGATAATTTTAGATCTACTGCTTTGTTTATAGCGTACAGAGGCCATGTTTTTCTTTTAGAAAACAATTTTAGTGATCGAAATGTAAAGAAACGTGCTCTGTTTAATACGCTGTTTATAATCTTATTAACGTTCAAATTTTATATCACGTTCGGACTCTAATACTATTCAAAATTTCTAATGCTTGCACTGTAAAACATGGCAATTTTGTGTTCAATTTTGAAAAAGTTTAAAGGGATCGGAGACACGTATGAAGACAATCTGAATTTAATTTTTTTTTTTTTACTTATTTTTTCCTATTTATTCAGTTGACTTCAAACAATTTGAATTTCATATTTGTTTTGACAATTTTGCAAATTAATAATTTTTAATTTTTAATAAAAAAAACATGATTCAGTGACCTGGCGCGCAAAACATATTTATATATGCTAATTTCTGAATAGAAATATCAAAACAAATTTGGAATTGAATTAAAATCACAATCTTGCTATTTTTATGTTATAAACTGACTTTATTTATACCCGGCTTTTATTAATTATGTAAAAAATATTAAATCTACTACACATTAAGCGATAACATAAATAGCGAAAATATTTAGTTAAGAATGCCAAGTTCAAGGAACGCATAAAAACATATTTTTTTTTTATATATTTTGGTGATTCATAAAAAGATATTGTCATTTATGTTTAAGCTTTTTTAAGCTTTTCAAGCACAATTTCGGAGAGAGTGTGAATAATTTCGGTTTGCAATTAACACCACTTTTATTTGCAATATATTTTATTTTTATTTTATTTTTTCGTAGACATAATCAAAATTAAAAGTTCTTTTTTTTCTTGTTGTTTTGTAAAGATGACAGACATATATGAAAAAGATTTATGGGAAATTGCCAAAATCATAGGAAAAATATGCTTAAACTAAATAAAAAAAACATATGGGAACAAAGTCGAATAATAATTTTTGTTTTTAAGTAATTTATTAAATAAATCAAATTATTTTAAAGATTGTTGATTTTATATTTAATAAATGCGCAACAATATTAGGAATATTTTTATTAAATAAATAATTATTATTAAATTATAAATTGTCAAGATTATATTGTACAAACTATTAAATACAAGCTTGTCAATTAATGTCTTTAATTCACTGTTTTTAAAGGTAGTATTGCCAAAATTTTAGACATACAATGGACTGCAACAATAATTTATCTATAAATAAATCGATATTTCTTTTTAAGGACTAGAACGTCAATATAATTTTGAACTATCTAAGTTTTATCTATACGTCTAAATCTAAAAATTAGCCCTTGAAAATAGCAAATTATATTTACATCATGATAACCATTTTTACGATAAATGAAGTGCGATTAGTCTATAGCTAGACATAAAACACAATTTTTAGAAATATATTTCACAAACATTATACCAGCAGTTTTACGAGAAGGTTAACAAATAAATAAGCGCGTTCAATTGGATCTGTAGGAGTAGAAACGGGTAGGTTTCATTTTGTGAATGAAACTCACTTTTTTTATTTTTTGGTTACCCCTCTTTGAGGTCTAAATTTGTTTTATAATGTTATATTCAATGTTATAAATTTAATTTTCAAACATAAAATCGCTAGAGCGAGGCCGAAGAGTGGATAGGCGTAGCTACATTTACGCCTACCTACTCTTCTCTAGTTCTCGTGATCGCAAAGGAGCGCTCTTACTAATAACTCTGTACATTTGCAATAAATTATCAACCTACGGCTAACACAACGGCTAACATTCTGGTAACCAAGAGGTAATAAAAGAAATGCAGGGCGACAACTAAAAAGATGGAGGAACGAACTACATTTCTTCGATAGTAATAGTACTTGGATGAGAACAGCGAAAAAAAAAACAAGAATAGACATTAAAATGGGAGGCTTTACTCAATTACTTTGAAATTATAATTTGAAATATGTGTTTAAACTTAACGAATTAATGAAATGTTACTGAATTTATAAATGAAGTACTCGTATAATTTGTAATTAGTATGTTAAGCTTAATAATTAAATAATCAACCTTTTTTATATACCTACAGCTGGGCTGTGTCTATTCATATTATCAATTTACCAATTAGTTTCGCTATTTTTTATGGGGCTTTTATTTTTATTTAAAACTTTTTTCATTTCATATTACAAATCACGTTTTATAGATTTTAATGATTTGGAAAAATTACTGAGATGAATTTTAAATCAGACATTTTTTTTGTTATAGTATTAGAAAACTAATAAAAAAAATTAGTTTTAATTATATTTTTATTACTTTTGTAATAAATTTTAAAATTTATAATTTTATTACTTAACAGTCAATTAAAAAGAATTCTAATTTTAATTTATTTATATTAATATTTATACAAAAAAAAATGTTACTTACATTTCTTTGGCATAAAAATCATGAGGAATTGCTGACATAACACCGGCGCCATCACCAGAATCATTATCACAGGCGCAAGCACCGCGATGTTTCATCCGTTCTGACAAGGTCTGGGCATCACGAAGAATCTAATATTAAAAAAAAAAAATATTATAAATAAATTTATACAAAAATAAAAATTTAAATTTGATAAACAAAATTTTTCTATATTTGGAAAATATAATGAGAAAATATAAAATTTATTTATATATATATACCTTGTGAGAACGTTTACCATCAATGGCAACAATGAAACCAACTCCACAAGCTTCATGTTCATTCTGAGGATCATATAATCCTTGAGCTGGAGGTCCTTCCCATGGATATTGTTCCTTTTTGTTATTAAATTCATTTTTATATTCATCAGCAATATTATTATTATTATTATTATAATTATTAGTATTTAAAGTATTTTCATTAGTAACTTCAATACTATCATTAATAATTAAATTTTGTTCAATTATTTCATTACCATCAACATTTGTTGTTGTACTACTTTTATCTTTATCGACTGCACATCCTGATTCAAGAATTGTATTTTTCGGGGCCATTATACGTTAACCGTACCCGTATTCAAATAAAATCACTGTTTTTTTTATGTACTACTTAATTAATTTCTTGAAAATCTTTAAATTTGTCAGGATTTAGGACACAACACTAAACACTTAAATTAATTATAATTGATATTTTGATTAAATGCACTTAAGTTTATTTATTTTTGATTAAATGTTTGTTTTTGTTTTAGATTTTTTAATTAATTTATCATTATCAATTCGGAAGACAATTTTCATATAGCTATGCACTCCACAAAATAAAAAAATCTGTAAATAAAAGAAAACATTCCAAAAAATTAATAATTTTATTAATTTAAGACGCCATTTATATTATTTGTTTTATATAAATTTTGAAAACAATTTTTTTTTTTCGCAATAATAATAAATTGTTATGCAATAATATTGAAGATGAAATAAAAACAAAAACAAAAAAAAAATGAAATTTATAAATATAATTTAAAATAATCAAAATTTTAAATCTAATAATAAAATTCATTTAATATTTTGAAATTTTGAAATTTTAACATTTAAAACACGAGATTCACGCGTGAATTATGTTTTGTTGTTTTTATTGAGAAGAAAATAATTCACGCGGGTACAATACTAACAAGTAGGGTGATTTAATAAATTGACTTATAAAATTGAAAATATTCTAGGCTTACGCGTAAAGTATAGAACAGTCTGAACTTACCGAAAGCTATAACGCGAATGAGAAATTTTTTGAGTTGAATTTTTGAACGTTTTATTTTCATTCAGAAAGATTATAAAATAAAAGTTTATTTATATATGTAGCTTTTTATAAGTAATTGTGAACTAATTTTTATTTAAATGTCATTTACAGGGTGTTTCCAATAAATCCAATATTAACATAAAATTATATAATATACATAGGTATTCTTAGACTACGAACAAAGTGACGCTATGAAGGGTGCTGGAAGCTGCGCTTTAGTGTATGTTCATATGTAAATAGACTAACTAAAACACATTGTCAAGAACCGCTCATAGTGTCCACTCTATATGTGCAATTATGTAGATCCGCAATAATCAAAATCTTATGGCTCAAGAATACTTACTTTCAAATCTGATAGAAGTGATTCAAAATCAGTAATGAATACTAATTCATTATCAGTATTTGAAATAAATGATCAGCATTTATATAAAATAGTCATATTTGATAATGTAAATGGTTGGTAGTTGGTACAAACCGATAGTTATAAATATTGTCAGTAATGGTAGGGCGAACATGACCAAACCCATGCTCAGACTGTATACAGGAACTGTCACGGGGCATTTACTATTACGTAAACATGCCGGACGACTCTGAATGACAACGGAAACAGCTTGTAGAGGCTGTTTTGAAGATGACGAGACAATTGAGCATCTTTTATGTCACTGTCCTTATCTGTGTAATAAAAGATTAAAATTTTTCGGTTTTTATTTTATAGGAGATTTAATCGAATTAAGCAGTGTAAAACCTCGAAGTTGACAAACTTTATAAAGGAAGTGGGATGGCAAGATTCGTGGTGAATATGGTCAACGTTTCGTAAGGGGGTACAACGGACCGTACGGTCTAGGTACGTGGTTTGGTCACTTCCATTCCCCCCTTCTCAAAACAACCAACCAACCAATATGTACATATTATAATTCTCTTTATTATATATATAACACTCACCACTGCACTAATTTAATAAAATACTGAACACTTTAAAGCAAAAATACAGACTGAAATGTTATACAGAACAGGCAAACATTTTTGTGAAATCAAAATGGAACACTCTGTAATATACTATAATAAAAAAAAATGTGTTGTTAAAATTTCGGTATTTTTGATTCAAAAGAAATTTAATGACATTTTATTACACGAAATTATAATCTAAAAACGAATATCGTAAAAATAGAAATTGCAATAAATAAATTGATCCTACACAGACAAAAATTAAATTTTGGAAAATATTTCCGATCCCAATTTTGGAGTTAATCATTATTAATAGAACGTTTTAATAATTTTAATAACTTTATTCATCTGAATTTACAGTCGCAATATATAATTTATTAATTCAAATACTATTAATACTAACAGACGGCGCCCCCCCCCCCCCCCCCAAATAATTACAACTAATACTATTTTTAACAGTATCTTATATGTTAATAATATTAATAAGTGCAGGTAACTTCTATCAAAAAATTTACATTTATTTAATTTAATTATATTTTATTTAAGGAAAATATTATATTAAAATAATTTATGGTATTTTTATATATATAAATAAAATTTTATTAAATATTTTTATCCAAAAATAAACAAAATGATCCGAAAATATTCAACATTTATTTTAAAAGCTTTGGATATTTATAGGTTTCGTTGAGAGGATGAAACTGGGAGTAGAACATATAAAATGCTTATCAAATTGAGATATTTTACTAAACCTTTAACAAAAAAAAAAATTACATAATTACATTATATTGTAAATTTAAACAGAAACGACATATCAAATTAAAAAAAACTATGGTTTCTCCGAAATGTCTCAAATGGTTCTGAGTATATCTCATCTAAATATATGATTTAAGTCACACTCTCGATGAATTTACTTATAAATCAAAAATAAAATTAGTTTCCCTATATCAAAAATACAGCAAAACTGCAAAGAGAAAAATTACCACAATTACCATTAAAAGGAAACTTTAAATCATCTTTTCAACAACATAACGTTGGATCAGGATTGGTTTGTCGTATACGACAATTTGGCCATTTTTAATCTAATAAGTGATCTATAAGTTTTTTAGCATCTTCTTTATATTTCTGCGATCCGGTTTTTGCAACGTTTATGAAGATAATGGATATCAAGTATAGTATGTTCCCAAAAATATATGAATTTTAATATTGATTTGTCGTAAATCGCAATCTTCGCGATACAATTGAATACATTTAAAAAAAAAATGGATAATATTGGAAAAACTGTTCGATAGTTGTCGACAACCCCATTCTGTGGTAAATAAGCAATAATTGATCGATTAATTGGGTCGTGCACCTAAATTATACAGTTTAAGAAAGCCAATAAATCAAAAATTAGATGATTCTATAGCACAATTTTTTTTCTATAATATTTTTATCATTAAAGTACATTTTCCCAGAGTTCGACCAAATGACGTGTACGACAAACCAATATTGAACAAACGATATTTATATAATATTTTGATATTGTTACCCACAATTATTCGTTAAACCACCAAATAAGTGTTGATGAACGATATGAAATAAAACGTTGCGTTTTTGAATTAGATTTTTGATGAATTTAGTTTAAAGTATAAATCATGGTTATATTAATTTGCATTCGGTAAATTGTGAATTTGGTCAATTTACATTAAGTTGATTCTGATTCGGTAAATTTTGGGTTAAATTAATTTACTTCCTGTCATTTATGCATTAGGTTAATTGTATTCGGTCAATTTAACCTGATACAATATTGAAAAGATTATCGAACTTGCAGCACTACTCAATTTACAAAAAAAAAAAATTACATACTCAAATTATATTTTATTAAATTTTTTTCATTAAATTGCGTTTTTTTTTTTAATTGAGATAGCAAAAATTTTCCATTGCTAAAAGCCTAAAAGCTTTAGTATAAATAAAAATAAATGTCTAGTCAAATGCTAGTCTTCTTAATCAGATTTCGTTAGTTGGTGTGAAGTTTAGTATTAAATTTTTTTTTGGTGAATGTGATAAGATTTCGTAAAAAATTTAGTTGTAAAAAACGGAAATATTATTCAGCATTTTAAATTTAATAAAATAAATATTGAATTCAGACTTTAGTAAACAAAAAATTCATATATCGTCGACAATGTGTTAAAATTAAATTATCGATATAACACTTCTTTATATTGAAAATTACATAAATTTGAATTGTACGACGAGCTTTTTAAATTGTTCCAAACTAATTGAAGATAATTTATTTTGAAGAACAGCTTAATTATGATCAATTTATGTATTAAAAGATCATAAAATTTAAGATCAATTTGCGTAACTAAAATAGAATAATAATTTCAATTCATTTGATTCTACTACAGAATTGGCAGTAAACAGATGGGAAAATTTCCAAATACGTTTCAATATTGAAATTAAAATTTAACATATTTAAAAACAATTGAAAAAATTTATGAGACCATAAATTTTTGAATAATAATTTGATATATTTGAAGCAGTCTGAATAATTCTAATTCGAGTAAAATGTTTATTGAAATCATTTAAACAATTTTATTCAATCAGTGATGGTATTTTTCTTGTCATTCAATTATTTACCACGAAAATACATTTTTAATCTATTACCAACTGAAATTATATGAAATTATAGGAAAAATAACGACCACTATTAAATAAAGTTTTTATCACAAAAACTAAAATATTGTTATTATTATTATTAATTATAGTTATTAATAATTTAATGATAGAACCATTTTTTATATACTGAGAGGTAACCAACAGGTACGACCTTCATACAAAGAAAAATATAAAAATCAATATTAAAAATAATAAAATGCTTAGTTAATTGGTATCAACATTTTACTGAAATGAAAAAATAATAATAACATAGTTAACGAAATTTATAGTTTTGATAAAAACTATTAAATATGTCCTGAAAGGATATTTTTATTAATTTTTTAGATAGCATGTATACGATTATGAAGAATTATTTAAGATATATTAATTGAAATTTGAAAATAGTTCGTTCTTGTTCATTTTCAATTTATGTACAAGAAGTCCTTCAAATTAAGAGTGTTTTTTAGCAGAAATAATATGCACCAGGTCACAAATGTTGATCAATGCAGAAATCAACGAATTGAAGTACGATACTTAACAGATTTGGTTCCCTCGGACTACCGAGCATACTATCTTTTCCGATAATTTCAATTATATAAAGCGTTTTTCGCTCAATCAAGATACAATTGATGCTGAAGTTTATAAGGATTTTGTATCAAACCTTAATATAAAACATTATAAACATGGTATAGAATTAGAATTGTTAAAAAAACGTTGAACTTTGTGTGTTGAACTAGAAAGAGACTATATTGAAAAAGAAAGAATTCAATTTTACATCCTCAAAATTAGCTTTCTTTTTCGCTTTCAATTAGTATTAAAGCCACTAGTAATACCATATTTTAATGAAAAATAATGGAATATGTGCATTTATTTAGTAGAAAGGATGAAGGAAGGATTAAATTGTCTGAAATGAAATAGAGCTGTAATAATATTATGAAATATTCAAAGAATTTTAAACAATTTCTATTTCACATTCATTCGAAGTCTATGGAAATTAAATTATAATATATAAGGAATTTTCATAACAAAAATAGTTTTAAATAATTTTTTCCATTATTTCTAATTCTCCATGTATTTAAAACCTTGTAAAACAATTTATATAGTACATTTTTCTGTATATTTCATAATAAAAATAATTTAATTTAAAATTTATGAAATTTCAGAAATTTATTATTTACGCAATATCGCACGATGTTATTTCTCTCATGCTATACTATTTTTAATAATAAAATCGTCATTAATTTATACATTTCCCTACTGATTCTTTCTATATATAATAATAATAATATAATTTAAAAATAAATTGAATTGAATTAATTTAGTTGTGTCTGATGGCATGACACCTTATGTCAATTTTTTTTTTTATATATCATATCTCTATCTCGTCAGGAAGAGGCTATATAAAAATAAAAAATAGCATCATCCAATAAAATTTATATTGAGTCTAAGTAGTAGTAAAAAGTACGCTTTTTAGCTAGGTTTTTTATATACACAATTCAATTAAAAATTAATTTAGCTCAGTAAATGACGTTTATGCTGTGAGTAACAATTTTTCTATTCAATTGGACTTTATTGTGCATCAATTAAATTATAAATAATTTAATTCAAAAAACTAGTAAAATTGATAAAATATTAAAATGAATTTTATTAGATCAATCAGCGATTTTAAGACAATAAACAAATCAACTGACAATTAAAAAATATAATATTTTCATTGATGGATTTGATTATTTTGATTAAACCTAATAGATTTATGTCAATTCTAATAAATAATAATCAATAAATATTGTTATTTAATATATATAATTAAAATATTATCAATTAAACTTGATAATGAATATTTTAAATAATTCAAACCGCAATTACAAGATTGTTTTAAAAAAAAATAAAAACATGAAAAATTGATATTGTATAAATTATACAATATCAATTTTCATAATAATTTCATTTAAATCGCATCAGATTCTCCTTGAAAGGTCAAATATTGGAAATTTTTTATATAATTTCCGCAAGAACAATTTTCCATGTATTTTGATGAATTGGTATGTAAAGTTGCCCATTCATTATACAACATATTTATCAACGTGTTGGTAACTTGCTTATCGTTTGTGAGGAAGTTTACAAGAAGGACAACCATTTCGACTATTCACAAATCGTGGCATTGGTTGGTGATTGTAAGTTGTACAACCATGAGGACGTTTATTGACGTTTAATGCTAAAAACCACATGTTTCTATATATATTGTTGTTATTCATATTTTTTATTTATTGAAATAATATTAATTATCAGCGACTTTTTTTTGACATTGACATCCTGAAAAATGTGATTTGATGATTTATTACAAAAACTAAATACAGATTTTTGACTGTTGTAATATCGGTTGTAAACTAAGTTAAAATGTGTGTAGTGAAAATTTACAACTCGGTTGCCAACTAATGTATGGGCAGCATAATAGCTAATTTATTTTTTGTATAACATGATTAGCATTATTGTGGAATTGCATAATTAATAATCTGTTTAAATTTAATCATAATGGAAATGTAAATTTATGTAAAAAATTTGAATACATAATTTACTGTACAATTATGTAAAATATTGTAAAATATGATTTTAGTCATGTGCATTCTATAACTCATATTGTTTTAAGTCTACAGAAAGTAATTCCAACCAGACTTCACCTGAATTTATTTCTGAAATATCATTTACATTACACTATGTCGAATCATAATTCTATCTCAATTAATTTGGTGAGAAAAAAGAAAATTATAATTTAATCATAAAATATATAATAAATTAATATTTAAATTTAAATTATATAATGTTATGTGACCTTGAATTTTCGTCTCTATATTATTATTTGTAATAATTCAGTTATAAAGTGTTAAGTGTCAATTTACTAAGGAAGTTCCAGGTAAATAAGAGCTCAAATTAACATTTTTTTTTTATTTATTTTGTATAAATGAAATAAATTTAATAAGAAATAGAAACTTTATACCTTAACCAATATTTCAATAATTTGTGGTAATAATATTTACTTTTCAGTAAAGTATGGAATTTCATTCCAATAAATTTTATTTTTTATTATATATTAATGTAATTTCCATTTTTCAGCAAAATAAATTGAATGACTTTTACCTTTTATGTGTTGGTAAATTATGTAAGGACTTAAATTTAATATTTTTTTCACAAAACAGAACATTTTTCAAGGATATAATAATAAATTATCTTTTATATAGAAAATATAAATGTAAATATTTATATAAATTATAAATTATATTCTGTTTATAAATTTCTCAGATATTTTTGTTAAGCTAAAAATTTACGATTTGTAAATATAAATAAAAGAAATTTTATTAATATTCTAAAAATATTTAATATAATTGTGAAAATTTTACTCTATTGATTAGTAGACATATGGTTTTATTGGACAGAAGCCAAAAAATTTTATAACTCATATATAATACTTGGTAATAACGTCAGAATTTGTTTACAATTTAATGTTATGTTAACCCTTTAGCTAACATCGTCTAAAATTACTCACAGTTTAAAAATTAACTTTTTAAAATATTTATAAAACCAGGTTAGGATAATAATCAATTTTTTATTAATTATATAAAATTAGGTAAATATAATTTATATTCTGTAGTTATTTATTTTAGGTGTGGTATTTGTTAGGTTATATAATAAACAATTTTGTATCAGCTTATCATTATGAATTTGAACCCAGAGTATTAGTATTTTTATGAGTAATTATAAATAGAATAATTATAAAGTATTTTTATCCAAAGACCGGTCGATAAAATTGATTTTATTCAGTAGCTCATATGTCATATCCGATTTGACTGAATGAAATTCGTTATCTATAGTTTATTGAAGTTAGATAAATTAAGTGGGTTTTTATCAAAATATTCGCATTAATATAACATAAATTTTTAATGTTTTAGGAAATCTGAAATTTTACAATGTTTTCTAAAGTTATATGTTTTTATAATGCGCTGGACTGTTTTTTACAATGAGCTATTTAAAAAATAACTATGAGTTTTGTCAATATTAATATAATATAAACAATATTGTGTTATTGATTAACAACAGCTGGTGGTGATAAACAAATAACTTAAGTACCAAATGGTTTAAAATATAAATTTATAGATTAATAACTTTTCATAAATAAATATTGTAATAACATTAATTAAAGTATATAAAATGTGGTTTAATTAATATCAAATTTGAAGTTAAAAAAAAATCATTTAATTATCATCAATTGTTTTATAATATAATATTACTTTTCTATAATATTTTAGATATTTTTTAGATAATTAACATATTGAAAAATATATAATTCAAATATAATAATATTATTTGTAACTGATATAGCTATTTTGTAACTGATATAGTTAAAGCTATTTACATATGCAACTTTCTCGATTAAATTTTTTAACTCAATGAATCAACCTGTAGAACACACATCAGATACTTAATCCAAAAAATATTGCACAAGTGTGAAATTAGTAATATCAACAAAATAAGTAGGGAATTATATAAATTATGAAATAAAAATGTAATTTATGTAATTTACGGATTAGTTACACAAATTTATATTTTAAAGTTTTCTCGACCCTACACGAAGTTCTTAAAGAAACTAAAGCAGATAAGTTTTCTGACATATAATGTCAGGGTTATTTAATGTTTTGATGGATGATCTGGTGCAATTGGTTTAATAAATTTTGTATTCAAATTAATATATCCCACCTGAGTCCCTGAATATAAACGGACTTCAAAATTAAACAACATGTAAAGTCGTATTAAATTTAAAGTAATGGGTTAAAATTAAATGAAAAATATTTGATGACAACATAAATTTTTAACCATTTTTTATGGAAAAATAAAATTTATATTTATATTATCACAATTTTTTGCAATTTCAAATAAATTTTGATTATCCACCATAAAAATATTTTATGCAATGTCCTAAATTTAAAAAGAATTTCGTTCTTTGATAGCAAATTTTTATTTATTTTATTTTAGAAAAATTTAATCTATAAAATTACTCAAGTGCAAAAATAAGAAAAGATTTTACTATAATCTTTATTTATTAAAAGTCTGATTTATAAAAATTCATTTTTATATATAAATTTATCAATATTTAAAATACAAAATTATTTACTTTGCAACGTAAAACGTAACATCTTTTATTTTTTTTGATTACTAACTGAAATTTGATGAAGATATTTATTTATAAATTATATAAATATATAATTTTTTTAAAATTTGAATAATAATCATTAATGTATTAAATTACAATAATAAGTTTAATGTACTAACATCAAAATAAATATAATTTTGAGTCTGGAAGACACTAAGAATAAATAATTATAAAGACGAATATAAAAGACAATTCACGACTTGGCAGTTTTATGTTTTGCAGAGCATTGAAAATTTCAATTCTGATTAATTTCATATAACGCAGACAGAAAACATTCCTTAAAATATAATTATTAAAATTGGAAAATGAAATAATTATGATTATTGAAGAGTTTTTTATGTTTCATAATTATTAAATGACAAGTAAAACCAATTAGTAAGCAAGTTCTTCAAACAAAATAATAAAAACCTTCATTAATTAATTCAATTTTTAAAATCAATAAAGTAATAAAATATTTATTTAGTATGAAAAAAGAAGCCCAATTAGAACATAAATTTAATTTAATAAAAAATTCTGAAACTATTATAAAATTTGAATATTGAGCTTTACAATATTTAGGAATGTCCATTGAAAAAGTGAATTTGAATAGGTTCATTTTAAAATAATAATAATTTAATAGCAATAGCAAAAAATTTGCTTTTCATTGCCAAAATTATGTCGTCTATATTTGCCAAATTTAAATTGTTTCTTAGAAGAAAAATAAAAATTATTCAAAATGTCAAATTTGTTATAAAAATTTTCTATAACATTTTGATGACGATTATGAAAAAAAAAAATCAATGTCGAACATTTTTTTTCAAAGATATTTAAAAAACAATTAAGCAAAATTGAAATTCTTAGATAATTGAATATAATTATTTTCGTTAAGACAACGAATTTGGCAAAATATTAAGCAATTATTACAAAATAGTTTGTCATTATTATAAAAAAATTATATATTAAGTGCAGTTAAAATACGTAAATGATACACAGGCTGTTTAGTAATATCTGTGGGCTTCGGTAGATCAGTGTAACATGTATTGTTTTATACCAAAACCAGTTGAAAACACTGGTCTGACATGTTACACATCAAATAATTATAAATTTACTGTGAAATGCTCATATAATTTTGAATATTAACATTTATTGAACAATAACTTTATAAAATATTCGTTTAAAAAAAAAATCATCGTCGAAGTTCAAGTAATTTTGAAACTCAATGCAACAAATTAAAAAATTATATGTTTCTAAAATTTATGATTTGAAGCAGTAATTGTTTGACTAATTCTATAAGGAGAAATGCTAGGGTTCTTGTATTAGGCTAGAATTAGGGCCATTGTATACCTAGAACGTTCATGGTACACTTACAAAAGAAGTGCTTGTTGGATCCAACAACTCTTTCGACCGAAACAAAAAAATGATTCCAAACCAGAACCCCTGCTTCATGCAGTAGCAGTTCTTGTAATAGGAACCAAAACATTTGCATCGCAGATTCATATCACGATACAGGGACAATGATAGGTGACACATAAAAGTGTTCAATCAATTTGCGGTCGTATTCGCATCCTTTATTCACTACGGATTTCCGTTCTTTAAAGGCATGTAGTTCGCTATATATTTCGAGCTTTTACTATACTCTGTAGGTATTTCTTGGTAACTACTTCACTCGGGACTTTCCATAAACTCTTTCCATAACTACTTCGATCGGGGTTTCTATAAATTCTTCGTAACCTTCCCCTTGATAAAAGCTAAAGAGGAAAGGGCAATAGGGAAATATGCTAAATCTTTACATTATTACCGATCACACAATGTACATGTACTCGATGTGCCAACAAGTAATTAAACTATCATTGTAATCTAATAAGAATCCTATTAAATATTGTATTTTTCATATAATTATTATAATAATATCAACTAATTACAGTCTACTATCTATCAATATTTATATTTATATTCAAATATAATTAAACAAAAAATAATTAAATAAATTATGTTGAAAATTAGGAAACATTTAATATTAAAAAAACTGTTTTATCTACTATGTAAATACAAATTTGGTATTTTTATTTTCATTAAAAAAAAAACCAGTTCATTAATTTAGCGATTACAATAATATTTACTATTCTCATTGTGCAATATATAAAACATAATTTATTAATAAAATACAAAAATGTAGGGTAAAAAGACGACAAATAACCGTGGCCTTGCATTCAAGTTCTCCACATGATTATTTTAATAGTATAATATTATACCGAAACGTCGTCGTAAGAAACAGAAAAAAAAACTACTATATATAAAAATAGGTATGCAAGTCTACTATAAAACATTCTGACTTAATTAGGTGTGTTCAGAGTTCAGATAATGTAAATAAATGATAAATAATATTTGAAGTGTTTGGTTTATGTGGCGCTATAATTTCCAATGAAAATGTACATTATACAACTAAAGATTTTACATTCGACAAACTGAAATGCCTTTAATTTTTCCCCTACTACTGTCAAGATTTACGTTTCGCTATATCAATTTTTATTATTTGTCAACATTTTATCAACGCATATTGTAGAATTAGAGACAGAGCTCAATACTATACCTCATGTCGATGTCGAGATAAAAACTTAATACGTCAGCCATAAAAAAAAAAACGTTGATATGAGAAACAACAACAGAAAAGACCCTGATAAATCAGACATTTTTCAATGTTTTTTTTTAACTCCGAATTTCTTTTATACGTTTTTTTATTCGAAACGAAAATCTAAAAATAGAACTGGCATGCCAGCCAGCCACACTGATAAATTTCATATTGTGTTATTTTAAATTTTAAATGGAAGTTCAGAAAGATGATAAATAAGAGGAAGAAAAATAAAAGGTTTTTGGGTTTGTTATTTTGGTTCAATAACTTTCAGTATGATTAAATGATATTTATTATAACAATCTTGAAAATTGAATGTAGTTTTGTTGGTTGGTTGGTTTGAAAGCCGGAAGGGTACAAAAAAGGTAAGCCGGAAGGGTACAAAAACTCCTCCATGAACCTAGTCTATTAAACCTAATCTTCTCGTTGGTTCAATCATCAGTATCATGTTTCTAGAATGTAGGTTTGGTTTGTAAATATTGTTTTTTTAATAAAAATCATAATTATTCTTTTAAAAAGAGAAGTAATTAGAACAACGATACTGTAAAATTTGTACGAAGTGTAAAATTGAAATCATATATAAATGCGAAATTCAGAGTCAAACAGTTTTTAGAAAGTTACAAGAATTTAACGAAAACACCCTAAGAATTAATTTCGAGATACTTTTAATGTCAAATGAATTTAACGAAAACACTCTAAAAATTTATTTTGAATTTAATGCTTCTAAAAATAATAATTTCATTATTAAAATTTATATATAAAAAAAATATTTAAAATCGTTAAATTAATTCGCTGACACAGACGCAATTAAACATAAATTGAAAAGATCGTTTTACTATATGTAATTAAATAATAAATTTAAAAGCTGAACTGCTAATACAAGTTTTCTTAATTGTAATTCAAAAGTTTAAATATTGTAATACATATAAATATTTTACAATTTTCTTGATAAACTTCTGTATAATCAGCTTAACCTAATTTAATTGCACATGTTCTGTAACTAATTTATTTAAATAATAAAAAAATAATAATTATTTAAAAAAATTTATAATTATAATATTTTTATTTTATAGAAAATAGATGTGAAGCTGAATTTATTTTATATAATTTAAATTTAATTTCGTCAGAATAAATTATTTAGTTTTTATATTTAATTCTTAATTTATTATATAATTTAGTGTTTTTTTTTAATGTTATTAATTACAATTTTAAAGATTTCTGGACATAATTTTTGTTCCCTAATTGAAAGTTTTTCGGAATTAATAGAATTACATTATTGACCTAATTAATACTATACTAAATAATTGAATACTATGCAATATACAAAAAAAAATTGAAATATTATTTTCAACATTTTCTGAATCCTATTAATTGCACATAAATTTCCATAATTTTTTAGAGTGGATATTTACATAAAATAATTCATTTTAATACCAAAATTCTAAAAAAACGAAAATTCCCAAATAAAAACCACGTTTAAATGAAAATGAAGGAATTACAAAAAAAAAAAAAATTCATACAAAAAAAAAAAAAAAAATTTTTATGTGGCATAAATCCATATAAGCAGGAGAAAATGAAGCATAAAAGGAATTAAAATTACGAGCAATCCAGAAGATACTATTTTTTTTTGTTCATACAAATGAAAAAAAATTAAAAACCAATAATAAAAATATTTTTTTTTTTTGTATTTTTTGGAATACTCAATAAATTACATAAAAATAATACCTACACAATCGTAAATTGGCTAAACATATAAACACCTACACGCAATGATATACAAATATACACGACACCCACATAAATATTCTATCCTGAAGGACTTTTAGCGGTTACATAATATAAAGGATACTATCATAATAAATGTAATAAGAAACTGTAATTGTAATAAGAATGAAAATGATTTCTATAAAAGATACAACATTAAAAAAATATGCACTCACACCTTTTTGAAAAACACTAATCAGTCTATGTAAAATATGTAAAGTATTCCTTAAAAAATATTGTCCTTTATTTATTACACAAAAATAATAATTATAAAAACAAAAATATTAATATTATTTAAATTTATTGAATTAATTAAAATTAATTCAGAATGCACTGTTAAAAATTGTATATAATTTGTAATTGGAAAAATCTTTTTTTTTTTTGGGTTTTTTAATGTAATTCTTATACACACTGAAAAATAATCATTGAAATTTTACTTTGAAATTATATTTTTTTTTTTTTGCGCAGAATTAAAATTTTTACAAAAATTTTCTAAATTAAAAGTTTATTTGAAAAAAAGATAGAAGATATACAAACACTGTGTATGATCTGAGATACTAAGTAACATTTAATGTTACCTATAATTATATTGTTTATTTAATATTTCAATATTTTTAAGAAATTTATGAAAATTTCAATTATAGTTTTTTAATGTACAAATTTTTATTTTTTATTTATTTTATGTAAATATATTTATAGTCAATTATCTAGAGAAAGCACGTCTTATTTCTTCCGATTTCCGAACGAAACTGACTGAATTCGAATTGAAATTGAGAATATTATTAAATTTAACCTTTTACAAAAAGTAAAAAAAAAAAAAAACGATGAACGAAAGATACAAAGATACAATCGACAATAATTTCTCAGTTCGGAGAAATTTTATGAAATTATTTATTATGTTGTATGTTGGTTTCGATGTTGGTGATTTTAAATTAAAGATATTTTGAGAGAATTACTGAGAGCTAATAATATGAAAGGGTAGTTTTCATATAGTTTTACGAAATAAAATTGTATTTATGTAATAATAATGTTCTGAACCCGGTAAATAATTTGTTGATGTAGTTCAGGTTTATATATTGAATTTTGATTGTGAACGTTCTGTGGAAATAATTCAAAAGGTTTACAAAAATTATTCTATAATATTATTATAAAAATTATATGCATTTAATGAATGTGATGTGACATATGGTCTAGTCATGCGCATTTTATATTTTGGTATCTTTTATTTGGAAAGATATTATGTAAAATATAAATAAATATTTATCTTTTGAATAATTTTGCTTAGGAATACATTATATAAGTTTAAGGCTGACCAAATCGTATCAATAGCAAGGAAAACAGAATATTTTAAGACATACAATTCAAAAGATGAAAATAATTATAAATTTCGAATAGAATATTTTCAACAAATCCAGTGGCGTAACTATGATTCCTGTGTTTTCAAATGTGCCATGTTGAGCTAACGAATTTTTAAATATGGTGTAGGCTTACAGGTAAAAATATGGTTATCCTAAATTTGGAAAATATCATCTTACAGTGGATTAAAAAAAAACGTACAAACCTTTTAAGGCAATCTTTACTCACAGGTACTTGTGATGTTGTATGTTGATCAATCAGGCTGAGCAAGATCTAAATATTATTCTTGAATTGTATAGAATTTTTATTGATAAAAATAAGGAATTCATATGAATATAGTTATTATATATTTTGTATGATTAGACTATTTATCCAAATATATTTAAGCAAACCAATTTTTTTGCTTATGATTCTTATTAGAACATTGTTCCTAAATAGCTTGCGTTACAACATTTTCATCACTATGCTTATATATTAGGTAGTTACGCCACTGGACGAGTCATCTACTTAATATTTTTATTTAAATCATGTGAATATTTAGTCAATTATGTGTCATAAATGTACTGTAATTATACATTATTTTTTTAGATAATTTAAATTGCATAAAAAGTTAATTTTATTTACTTACTCGTATAATTTTATAGTTGTTTTAAGTAAAATGATTTGAGACGAATTATTTATTTAACATTATTTAATAAATATAATCTTATGAAAGCATCTAAATACAAATTAAATAAATTCATCAATCATAAAGAAGAAACTGAAGTACAAAGCAAATGAATCCATATTAAAATTATCTGGAAATAGTTATATTTACTGGTTACGATATGAATTATTGTTTATATTCAGAACTTTATTTTTTATCGTAATAATTTTGTGTATAATTATTAATTATATTAGTTAGAAGCCAAAGAAATTATACGATGTATCTCGAAATATATTTGTTATGATACACATTTTACTATGTCATGTTAACATAAATACAAATTTTACATATGATATAAAGAAAAACATGGAAGGATACATTCCAAGTTTCTAAGTATAACCTTTTTCAATGTCAAACAAAAAGGACAGATTTAAATAAAATTTCTGTATTTTGGAAATTTTTTCTTTAATATAAAATGTTATGTTGTTTTATAATTAATATATTTTATGGTTAATATCTAAAGTACAAAAAGATTATGGACTACATATTGTTACTTTAACATTTCATTAATAAAAACAAACTAAAATTGCCGGCAAAGATTATAATTTAATATCTAAAAAAGCATCAAAAAATCAAATTAAAAATATTTATATAAAAATAAAATAAAACACACTAAAAATATACATTTTTATCTTGTTCTGAAAATAAATTGAATCTTTAAGCCATTTATCTTCTAAAGGAATCTTGAAAATTTTATTATTGATAATCTTTTCGTCTAAAGTCGACAGTTTAACATAAATTTCATGTAACATTATTTAATATCATTATATAGTCATATCAGAGCTGTATATATTTTCATCATATTCATATAGAATATTGATTTTAAATTAAAATTCTTAAGAGATCTGCAAAACAGCAGTGTACCTACTTGTCTTAAAAAGATTATAATATAATAATAGGTCCTTGATGACTTAGTTATATAATAATTAGTTTCTTGAAAGTTGAAATAGCTATTATAAGATAATCATATAGCCATATTATAAGATGCGTTATTTTAAATTTATATTGAAATTATCACAACTCTCACTTAATTAATCCTACAATATAAAATTACTAAGAAAAGTTAACATGTTTCAATTATTAGTAGAAAGAAAGGTAACAATTTATGTCGAATACATCTCTGTCTTATTTGTTTCATTTATTTATTAATTTTCAAAATTTATTCTATATAATATTTTCTCAACATTTGATAAATGAATCTTTATACAAATTGTGATTATTGTGAAGTAAAAGGTGAATTTAATTATAATCAACAGCGAACTTTACAAAATTTTAGATATTAAACAATATAAAATATAATGGATATTATTTTAAACATGAGTTTAAAATATAAAAATTACCTGATTAACCAAAAGTGTTTGATTATTAATTACAATATTATATTTTTTAAATTAATATCAATATTAACGAAAATTATTTGATTATATCGGTTATTTTTATCGTACCTCTACGTTGGCCAATCATCAAGCTTTTTAAATTCACAATTCACAAGATTTGGGTAAAACCATTTCCATGGGGGAAAAAATCCACTTATTTCGTTCTTTAGTATTTATGGATGTCAAATAAAACATTTTTCTGTAATATTTTTTTTTGCTCAGGCAGTAGTAATGCAAACATGCATAGCTTGGAACAGAATCAAAGCTCATAATAAAAAAATATTTTCAGTTTAAAATCGAAAGTAACCGAACTAACCTACTAAAAAAAAAATCAGGCTATATAAGGCTCAGAGCGTTAATTATTCTATTAAAATTTAATATAGGAACTTTCAGAACTTCAGAAGCGAACCACTTTAGCTTAACAACATAATATCTTATTCTCGTAAGGCAACTTAAATTCTATTATGGTAATCATACTTAATATGAAGCAGCTCAGTCTGTTGCTAAAATCTTAAATATAATTTCAAATAAATAAATTATAAATATTAAATTATAAAATTGTGTTACATTTCGTTTAAAAATTCTAAGTTTATTTACGAAAACTGTTTAGACACATTTTACGAGAGAACATTATGTAAAAATTGATTACGATAAATAATAGTTTGAATGTTAAGTTAAGTGAACCTTATTCCGATTTCCAATTCCGATATATTTCATAAGAACACCCTATGCCAACTTTGTGAACAATTTTTAATTCTAAATTATATCCCAGACAAAAATGAGCAAATTTTTAAAATAAATTTAATTTAGTTTAGGTCTAGGGTAAAATTAGACTGCTTTCATTTAGGAAATCACAAATAAGATTTCAAAAGACTACAGATGGCGTGGTATGAATTTATAGCGCTATCTATTAGTTTATATTGACACATAAATGGATATATATGGCACAACTTTTATAAAAAACATGTGCCTTCGACAGTTCTTTGACAGTTCAATTATCAATTGACAGGTTGCTAGGATAACAAAAACATTTGTTTACTTCAATACAATAATTCTTTCTCAAAAGAAAATTCATCTACCTTTAATAATTACTCATTAATTATAATTAATTACCGATTAAATTTTAAAAAAATACAATTAAAATGAGTGATAGAGAACAATTTGATGGCATTCTATTGGCAATGGCTGAAAAACATTCAGGTGGTGTTTTAGATGTAAGTATCATTACAATTTTTGAAACTACGCCGGTTTTATTTCACAATAATTGTAATATGATTTTTTGATTATTCTAATCTTTCAGCTTTTAGAAACTATTGCCAGTTTCTTATCACGAAAAACAGATTTTTTTACTGGTGGAAATGATGGTGAATGGGAAAAGGTAAACAAATCTTATAAGATATATTTTTTATAGGTTATATTTTGTTTATGATGATACAAAAAACTAAAAATCATTCTTTTTTACATGGGAACAGACTTTGCTTAAAGCATTCCGTAAGGAAGGTGAAAAATCACGAGAAGTTCAGTTACAAAAATTAAAAGATAAAGAAGAAGCTGAACGTAAACGACAAGAAACTATTCGAAAGAAGAAAGAAGAGGAACAATTGAAAAATGAATCTAGTATTAGTGAAGTAACTGATGAAGAAGCGGCCCAAATTCAAAAAGAAATTGATGCAAAGTAAGAATAATATTTAGCTTTATTAAAATTATAAGATTTATGAATTGTTATATTTTGTAGGAAACTGAAAAAGGACGATAAAAGTAGTGCTTCAAGTTCAAATGTTTCTGAACCACTTGGCGATGCAGCTGATGAGGAAATGGATGAAGCAGAAAAGTTGAAATTAAAACCGAATGAAGGAAATGGATGCAATTTAGAACATTATAAATGGGTACAAACTCTGCAAGAAGTCGAGGTAAGTGCTTTTTATATACATATATATTTGGAAAATTTATTAAATTCTAGTATAATTTTTATATTGATTTTGAATATTATCATTTGTTTCTTGTGAGAACTATTTACTTAAAAAAAAAGCTCAGTTAAATTTATATAAAAATTTATTCCACAAGATATTAAAAATAAAATATTTTATACGAATCCTGTCCATAGGATTCCATTACATTCGTTAAGCTTATTAACGCAAAACTTGCTAGAACAATAAATAACTATGCACTTTTATAGTGACCGTTTTTTAATTGTTTTACTATTTCCTTTCTTTGTGGACTTTTGGGGGAATCATGGCTTTATCGCTTCAATTAAACGAATATTTCATTTTTGCTGTTTCAATAATATTTGGTGGTCAAATTTTGCCTGAAACATAGTTGGAATCAAAATTTTCATGATAATAATACTTACATTAACAAATAGGATCGCAAAGATAAAATTATAGTAATTTTCTTTGCTTGCTGTTCTTAAATCTACAAAATGAACACTATTTTAAATAATAAATTTTGGGTGTGTAACCCCGAAACCCAAGCAAAATAATAACATTTTAAAAGATATTCTTGCCAATTCTGTAAAAATTACTTTTAGCAGCTAATATATAATTAAATAAGACCCCAGACTGTCTGTTAAACTAAAGTAATTCTAAAATACTATAATTAATTAACGTAGTCCAAAGACCTTTTGCGTGGATTAAGTTATTAAATTTTAATTTATAATAGATTTAAAACATGAAATATCAAATTGAATAAAATGGATGAGTTAATAATTGGTTGTTCCATACAAACATTATCTAATAATCTTCAATTTAGTATAATTTCGTATCACTTAGCAACTTGTGTTACCATTTTAGATTATCTATACCGGTTTTTCAATTGATATAAATAATTTTTTTTTTATATTTTAATTAATACGAATAAAAACGATTAAAATTTGCCACTTCTTTAATCATTTTCTAAAATTCAAAGAACTCTCTGTTCTTAATTCTAAATTTTGTGTTTTTTTTTATTCAAATGAAATGATTATTAAAAAAACATATTAGCTTATAATTCTATATAATTGGCGGGGATTCCATTAATTAAATTAAATCTAGACAAAATCGATTTATTAATAATCAAATGAGGGCAAATTAATTACCAAAATATTTCCGTTCTTTAATTATAAATGAAATTAAGTCTTTTTATTTTTTATTATAATTTCAATAAGTTATTCAAAAATGTTTAGAAAAAAATTTAATTCTGTAAAAGTATTAGAATTACGTTTTAAGAATAAATCAATGATTAACATAAAACAAAAAAAGAAACTGTGTGCCAAAGATTTAAATTAAATATGATAATTTTATTATATAAAGAAAACTATTAGATTTTAAAATCTTAAAATTTATTGGATATAATTAGAAGCATACAAGCAAAAAGCCTTTTTGATACAAGTTAGTTTGTGCAATTGTAAAAATTTAACTTGCTATAAGGATAAGCTAAATGCCATATCAAATTATGGATTTATTTTTTATACCTCTCAGTTTTGTTAAGTACATTGTTTAGAATTTCGAGGTTTCCCTTTTGTTATGAATGTATCGATTCAATATTTCTCTAATACCAGCGTAGAAGCTTGATTTTTAAAATAATAGAAAAATGGTACGGTTTTCAGACTAGGGAATACTAGAATATTTATTAAAATAGCGAGAATATTTATTAAATTTATTAAAATAGCTAGAATTTATGGAAATGATTTCGTAGTTTTAAACGGTAACAGAAAAGCCTATAATTTTATCCATTACATATGTTGGCAACATTGATTTGCTATTTTCTTTAAAGATCACTGGTCTTAGTAGATTGTGAGTTAACATGTTAAATCATTCGTTTAGGTTGCACAAGTAAGAATACTTAATACTCATTTTCTTCCTCTGTTTCTCGTGCGTACAATTTTGCCTTGTATTACTACTTGTAAAAGTTTGTGGTTTTCGTTCCTCATGGTATCTCCAAAGTATATCTGAGTTTATGGTTTTTGATTGTTCTGACTATTAATAGTTTTATTTTCATTCTGTTTAACACTTCTACGTTCGAAATTCTTTCATCTTCAGTATTGTCAGTATGTGTCCAGTTTTCAAAAGCTTTAATTTTGCGTAGATCACATTTTCTTAGCGATCAAGTTTCAACACTATATAAAAGAGTTGGCAAATATAACACTTTACCATTTTCATTTCGTGGTCAGATTTAAATTACTCGTGCTTCTGAATTGACGATCTAGCTATTTCTATTCTAGTTAGTATTAAACTAATCTGTTAGAAGCATTGCAATCGATTATGGTTAAAAGATATTTGATCTTTCTGACTCTTTCTATAATTTGATTGTCGATCTTTAGACACTGGTTTGAAGATTGAAATCATTTTTTATTTACATTGCAGTATTTTTTTAAAATTCATTTGTAAAGCTGCGATTTTCTATTTCAAGAATTATAAGTTTTTAAACATTCATAATTGAAAGTCTTACCGAAACTTGCATTCCAATCAGTATACTGTCTGTCCTAGCTAATATAATTATTAATCGATTTAATTTCTTATTATATCTGCAAATAATAAATATAATTCACTAAAAAAACTTTTTTCTTTTTATTCAAATTAATTTATAATTTTCCACATAATCATATCACAGGGATAAAAAATAATAATAATAAAAAATTAAAAATGTTTCTAATTATATAATTTTTTGTTGTTGTAATTCTCAGCTAATGTTAACATTTACATATATTTCTAGAAAGTTTTTTTTTTTTTTTCAAAATAAATTATTCGAAAAACATCAAAATACAAAATTGAATATTATTCAAATTTTAAATCTAGAATTTTTTTTTTAAAAATCATATTTTTTTTTTTTTTGTAATTTTTTGTTTTTTAAGTAATATTAATATAAAATTTAAATGTTTAAAAATTTAATATAAATACATTAAAATATAATAATTAAAATTATAAAAAATAATAATTTAATAATCCTTATTTAAATTATCGATGTTTCTTGTTTCAGAAGAATTATTTTAATTGCACAAGGAAATAATACTTAAATGTATTTACTAATAAAAATACTCTTTTGATATATTTCATTTATAAATTTTTATATTTATTTATTTCAAAAAAGAAAATATACCAAAATATATTTATGAATAATAATAATAATTATAATAAAAATATTTAGGTAGTAATGGTTATTAAATATACAAATTTACTTTTTTTTTTGTATTCAAATTTAATTAACAAAATAAATTCAATTTTATTTTTTATGTGATTGATTTTGTTTATACATTTATTTTTTTAATATAATAATTTATAAAAAATGGGAAATTATAATAATTTGTAATGAAATTTTGTTCTTAATAACTAAACGAAAATATTTTAGTAAAATATTCATTACATATTTCGAATATATAATTATATTTAAAATGAATTTTTAAGGAATTACAAAAGAAAAAAAATATTTAATTTGAGTCCTAGTGAAATTTTTATAATATAAAATTAATTTCCTTAAATGTAAAAAAAATAATAATAAAAAAAAAAATACTTTTTGTGTAATAGAGAAAATTTATATTTCTATATTTAACAAGCTGACTGCCTGTAATTTGTAATATCAGTACGAGACGGGTGGGTCCATAACCATAAATAATTTTTAGACCGACAGTGTTTATATTCTTGATACTAATTTTTTTCTAATAAAATGTTATTGTTGTGGCATTTCTCTGGCACGCACTAAAATTAAATTATCATAATTAATAAAAATTGAAATTTTTTATTGAAAATATATAAAAAAAAAAATTAATAATTTTTTATCGAAATCTACTTACTTTCCATTAAATATACCATTAATAATATTCCAATTAAAAAGAAACCACTCATTGTTAAAATTAGTACAGTAATTTGATGACCCCGACTACAAATACCACTACGAATTTTCTTTTGTGGACCACCAACACCATTAACCATTGTAAAATGTGTTGAACTGGCTATTGACATAGTATCAACATCTTTGGTTTTAATAAAATTTAAATTTGGATCAATTTCCAGTACTGTATCATTATTATTAATTGATGATGATTCATTTTTATCTGCTGAATCAATTTCATTAACATTTCCTAATGGATTTTGTGAAAATGCTGTTGATGTAATATTTGATTGATATTGATGTCCACCATATTGTAATTGATATAATTTTGATTGTTGTAAATTGGTTTTATTATGAATAGCAACAAATCGTTCTAAATTAGCTGCAGTCAATAGTAATGAACCAGACGAACCACTCTATAATAAAAAATAAAAACAATAAAACAAAATTAATTAGTTATTGATTAAAGAATTTTTGTAGACAATAATTGAATTAAATTATAAGTTTTAATTGTTGAATCAGTTTGCAACAAAGAAAAAACTAACAAACTCGTAAATTAACCAGTATATAAATTTATTAACTTACCCTTGAACTACTATGGCTATCAGTTGAACCTTGTGATGATCTTGAACCTCTTTTAATAACAGCTTTACTATTATCAATATTTTTCATCAAATTTTTTATTTTTCTACCACCATCACTGCTACTACCACTTGGATGCATTTCATAATATTGCTGATAATTATTATTTTGATAACTAGATGAATCATTACCATCTCGACTATCTGATCGATTTCGATGCACTTTAACTAAATCTGTATTATTACGACTAGTACCAATTATATTATCATTAATATTTAATCCTAAAATTATTGTTGATGTTGTTGCGGTTACATTTTTATTATTTATTTGCTCCTCAATATCAATATTATGATTAATAATTCTTCTCTGATGACGTGTCAAATGACGTGAATTAAGTCTTTTAACTGTTGGCGGATTTGAATTTGATTTACTACTACTATTCGATGATGAACCTATTGTTGAGCCACTTAATGAGGCGCGTGGAATATGCCATGTATCATTCATCTAAAATAAAATAATAAAATAAAAAACGGAAAATTAATTAGCGTGAAAAATTATTTATTAAAAACAAAAAATGGTCTAATAGTAAAACATCTTTTTTAATATATTATAAAAAAAAATGATTTTAGTTAATTAATTTTGTTGTCGGTTAGAAACTAAAAGTGATGATTTTATATTTTCATTAATTTATCTGTAAAGCTATAAAAACTTTAATTTTGTAAGACCCCGGAATTTCAATACATTTTTTTTATATAAAAAATTCATTTAGACAATCAAAATATTTTTTGAGGTAGGTTCATAAAAATTCCGTACATTATATTTATTAATGATGATTGGTTTTTGTTTTTTTAATGAAATCATATTCTTGAAAAGTAAATTAATATTCTAGGGGGTATCCTGGTATTATAATCGATTTTGTAATGAGTTTATTTATAAATGTTCTGTTTGTTTTTGTTTAACCTAGAAATTACTCAGCAATAACAATAAGTATATTTTTAATATATATATATATATATATATATATATACATATATGTATATTCAATTTATGATCAAGTTTCTGTTAATTAGAAGATTTATTTTGTTCAGATATTTTTATTTATGTTCAAAATTTACGAATTTCGAAACTGATTTATTAGTTTCTTATTATTTTATTTGCTAATTTATTCAAATTGCATATAAAACAATTAATATATATTGTCAAAATTTAATGGTTAAACTGCGATTTAACTAAATGAATGTATCCATTAATATTTACTGAAATTAATTGGCCATTAATGATAATTCTGGAAATTAATTAAAATAAAATATAAAGATTTTAATATTTAACTTGAATCAGTTTGGAATATGTCAACATCAATAATTAATTATATAATTTTAATAAAAATTTATTAAATTAATGACAATAACTGACAAAATCTGACATAAAAGGAGGATTATTCGAATTTTAGCCAGAATTATTATATTCTAATTAATTTGTGAATGGAAATTTTCATAAATATCCTTTAAAAAATATTCAAAGCAAAACTTTGGCAGAAGTTTAAAATATATTCCAAATTTTAAACTTTTTTCTAACTATAATTTTGTTCTTATTTTTTTTTTTTTCAATATAAAATTAATTAAAAATATTTAAAAATAAACATAATTTAATTTGTTTATCTTCAAAAAAATACAACAAAAAAAAAAACATTTGAACATCAATAAAAAGAACGAAAATAACAAATCAATAAAAAAATTAAATGAAGTTTGCTACTTAACTCTTTTGTTTACTATTTTTTTTCATTTACGTGGTAATTTATTTGTAATTTCTATATTAACATGATTTTAAATATAAATAAACATTAATTATATTATAATATAATTGATACAAGTATAAATAACAAATTTTGGTATTAAATTAAATACAAAAGTTTTAAAAAGTTAATTGGTTACAAAATGATTTATATCTTTATTAATTTTCATTTTCAAAATAATTAAATGCCAATAAATCGTTCAATGAACCAGAAAATATTATTTTCGGTTAATTTTTTCTTCATATAGAAATGCGAAAAATATTTTTTTTTTAGTAACCGCAAAATTCCAAATATAAATAATTAGGGTGGAAAGAATTTTGTAACGAACGAATACCAGTAATAAAAAAAAAATACAACAAATCAAAATGCTACAGGCAACTACAGAGGAAAATAAAAAAAAATGTATTTTTCGAATCTTTATCTAACTTTTAGGCCACTAATAAAGGCCAACCAACATAAATGATTAAATTCAATAAAACGTTGTATAATAAAATTTAATTTAACGAAATTCGCGTTCCCTATCCATTTTTCTAATCTTTCGGGATATTTTTATTTTGCTAGTTTTTCTTTTTATAATATAATTCTTATAATTTTCTTTGGTTAAAATTTTATCAGCAGTTTGAAAACATTCCCAGACTATAAAATTCTTGTTAATTTTGTTTTAAAGTTTTAAATAATTTTATTATGTTTAAGTTTTGATTTATATTTCAAAAAAATTTGGTCATGTACTTTAAATTTAAATTTACTGAGCTTGAGAGTATAATAAAACTTTAACAAGCCATAATTCGTTATAGCTACATAATTATATAATTAAAATGGACTTAAATCAGAAAATTTAAATTATTTAATTTGTAACTTTGACCAAGTATTGTAATGCAGTAATCTAACTAATTAGATCAAAAATAATTTGCTTAAATTAATTTTCTGTTTCAAATGATTCGAAAAACTTAAAAATAATTTAGTTTTTATAACATTTTTTTATTAATATTTTTAAAATTAATTAGTATTTTTGAATGATGGTTATTCAAATTTGATGATTATTCATACTGTTCGTATGGAATTAATTAAAAGTAGAATGGATTAATGGATTATTGGGTGGTAATTGGTCAAGGCTAAATTAAATATTAGAGATGAAACAATTACGATAAAATCATTGAAAACATTCATCATCATTGTAATCATTATTTATCATATTTAAGACAATTTGATGTCTAAAATTTTATGATACAATTTTTCTTGTCTGAAAGTTCCAGACGGAAAATATTTATAATTTAAATTCTGACAAATATTCTTCTTGTGGATGGGTCAAACACGATTTTTATATAGCTTCATCACACGCAATGCCATAATGTCAATATTTCATTTTTGTGAGGCAAATATACATTTTAAAATATTGTAGAAAAAAAATATATAAATTATTTACTATAAGAAATCCAAGGTTCTTATAAAATTTATTAATCTGACTAAATTATTAGATTTCTAACCTTCTAAACTGAAAATTTATATCTACATATTTGATTTTTTCTCTCTTTTATTTTGACAAATTTTGATCGTTCTACCGAAATTAGTTTTAATTTAAGATACAAATTCGTTATGGTAACAAAAAAATTGTCTTAATATAATTAATTTAATTGTTAAATACATTGGCAAAAGAAAAAGTTATATATATTTTAAATGTATGTAAATAAAAATTTGCCGAATCATTAATTTTCTGTTACATAATTAATTTCAGTCCAAATATTTTTGTTTAATTTTAAATTCCTACAATTATTACAACATTTAGTCTACCCTCTATATAACATTCAACCTATAAAATCTGGAAAATTATTGCTTGATTGATTTTCTTTTCTAATGGTAAATAGTTTTATACATAACAAAACAAAAAAACTATTGATTTTTATATTCAAATATCATAAATTATAAAGTTTATTTGAAATTAATACAATTTTGTGTTAAATTATTTTGGTAAGGATTGAAACATTGAATCGTTTATCATTGGTAGATGAGTTTCAAATTAAGTTATTTTTAGTTTTACTTTAAACGATTTTTATTGGTTTTGGATATGGTCTTTGGAACTATCACTCATTAAAGATTAAATTTTGGTTACAATGTTTGTTCTATAAACAGAATCATTGTCAAAGATATAATTCATTTAGTGTAAATTAATATTTTACTCAGTTATTGAAATTTGTTCTGTAACGAAATGTCAATGAGTCATTCAGCAGGTTTTCACCTACTAAAAAATTATCAAAAAAAAAAATATGTCAAGTTATTTTTGTTAAATATTAAAATTTCAACACAATTATTTGTATAAAATTTATTTATAAATATTGTGAATATTTGCAATAAAATTTAACGTTTTTTAAATTTTTTTTTTGTTGCTTATAATAATTTACCAATAACAATAATTTTTTCATCCGGTTCTTTTTTATGTATAATTTATAAAGAATCATTTTAAATAAAATTATTATTACAGAATTGAAAGAATCTCAAAATATTTATATAGAAAAAGCTTTTAAAGTTAGTTCAGCCGAAGACAGAAAGTCTAACATGAATTGACATAATAAAAAAAAATCTTTTTTTGTTATGATAACTTTTATGAGTTTTGGTAGTGTTATTTTGTCATTTTATTAAAAAATTAATGCAAATTGTTCTGAATTTTTAAAAAGATGGTTTTGTTGTTATTGTTCTTATGAGATTTAAACAAAATTTATGCTTTTTTCATCTTATTAATTCTTCTTGTAAATATACATTTAAGCTGTAGGTTTTTAACACTATAAAAATGTAAATATTAATATAAATTGTGTTATGTTTTTTTTTTTGTGAAGTTTGTCGCTTAAGTCTTTTGATCTGGAACTAAATTTTCTGAAAAAATGGCAATTTTTCAAATTCATAGGTTTTCAACCTTCTTTAAAATGTTAATAAAATTTAAAATATTAAATGAGAAATTAGTTTATTAATTAGCATGCCGATTAAAATGGTTGTTGCTTAGTCCATGTCAGTTCACGAAATTGCATATTTGCATGTTATTTATTGTAAGGGAATTTTTATTACTTCATTTTCAGTGTGAATGGCATAAACAGAAAGACTTTGTATCATTACGTGATGATTTTCTAATTTTGAATCGTCAGAAAAAAATCATTAAAGAGGTCAAAATCTTTAGAAAATTAATGAAACAAAATTATGACAAATTAAATTCATTATTAAAACTTCTGACATTATTGGGGAATTCCAATTTCAATAAGTCATTTTTTTATTTAAAACTAATCATTCTTAATTTAAATCTCAATTTATTTTTATTTTTTACTACGAGTATTAATTTTTTTTTATACTATGAAAACTGTTATAAAACTTTCACTATAAATTTATTTTCTTAATTTTGTGTCTTGTTTTTTTAAAACATAAAATATTAGTTCAACACAAAAGAAATGATTATTTTTGATAGTTTTGTTTTTTTGTATCTTGAAAATAAATTATTAGGAATTAAAGCAAATCTAAAATACAATTTTTATTAATTTAGTAATTCTTCAAAACCAAAAAAATGATTAACAATAAATTTCTGAAGAATGAAAAGAATTAGAATGTTAATGAGGAAAGCGATTCGAAATATTTTAATCATTTTCTTTGTATGTTTTGTTGGAAATTTAACATTTAAATTGTGCAGTTTTATCTTAACCATGTATCCAGATTATTCTGTTCCAACTATGACAGACAGATCCTACTTAAAGACAATTTTGGTTCATTCGATGAATACCAAAATATGGGGATAAAAAAAGAATTCTTCAATTCTAAAATTTAACCAAAAATACGGAAATTATTTCGTAATTATTTTATTAATTAATTGATTTAAATTTTTTTTTATATAGAATTAAATTTTTTTTTTAATTGTTTGATATTTTTATTATAGATTCAAATTTAATCGCGGTTCTTACTAAAAAAAAAAACCTATATAGCAAAAAAACACATCTAACCAGTTTAATTTCTTCTGCTGATTTTTGATTAAATTCATGAATAATTAAATAGATTTTTTTTTTATAATATATTTATTGTTGCTGTTGTTGTTATCTTTTTGTACCGATCCGTGATATCGCGCACGCCAATCCAAATATAATTTAAAACCCATTAAAAATTATAAAGATTTAATATTCAAAAATTATAAGATATTTTTTTTTTTTTGGGGTGAAATATTCTTTTTCATCGAGATGGTCAAAAAATGTTTTTTGAGGTTAAATTTCGTGTTTTTTTCTCACCAAAACATATTTATAAAAAAAATTATTTTGATTTTAGATTGATTTTTTTTTTGATCGGAACAACATTTAATAAAAAAAAACGTGCCTGTTCTGTGCCTGTCACCTGAATTTATGTATGAAAAGATATTAATATATTCGATTACTGTTTGTTTTTTTTAGTTTGTAGATTGTTAATTTTATTGGGTGAAAATATACAAGGAAGGGCAAAAGCAAAAAAAATTATTTAACATTAATTTGAATATTATATTGAAATGGATCAATTAAAATAAAGTATATTTTTATGATGGGAGAAAAAAGGTCAAGGTAATAAAAATATAAATTTAGATATTTTCTAAGAAACAAAAAAAAAAAAAAAAAATCTGTAATTCAAATTTGTTATTAAAGATTTTGTTACGAATTCGGGGAAGAAAGCAAATGCAAATTTTATATATAATAATTTATTAGGAAACGTTGATTAAGACTTGCTAAAATTATATTACACTTCGATGTCCTGTACATTCGAATGATCTTTATATAGTGTGTAAATTAATTCATGTTCTTTTCTTCGAAATTCATAAATCGATTTTATTATTGTAGAATTTATTGCGTGAATGATATTTTTGTTGAAATTATTTTAATAGTTTGTTTCTATTCAAATGTTTCATAATCAAAAAAAAAAATCCCGGTTTTTTGATATTATGGAATTTATTTGTATTATTTGAAAGTGAACAAGTTCTTCTAGTTGGAAGTATTAAAATAAATATAATTATAAAATATTTTTTATTAAATACTATTTATATAGTAAAACTTTCTTTAATTAGACTGCATGGTAATTAAATAACATTGGTTCAAAAAAAGGCAGAGACCTTGTTTTGCTATTACTTAAATAATCGTTAGTTTTATAATCATAATTTTAATAAATTATGAAAATCAAATAATTACAATTGTCTAGTAATTTTTAAACAGCTGTTACACTAAATTGGTCACATTGAATTTAACTAAATTCGACATTTTGTGGAAAATTAAAATTTAATATTTTAATATTCGCAAATATGAGATTAAATTGATGGGTCAATCGGTAATTTTATGTGAGCTTTTAGTTCTTTTTAGTAAGAGTTTTTATTCTAAAAATATAAACCTTATTAAGTACCAAAGATTCGGTTATGAGCAAATTGTTTGACAGATCACCTAGAAACTCGTACTTTCGTATGACGTTGGTTTGAAGTATCAAACCATTCAAAATCAGGAGATAGAGTTATACTATCTAAAGTGTCTTAAAATAAAGATTTTTTTAAAAAAAATAATTAAGAAAATTATTAATTGCATACATTAATTATTAATATACTAAACGTCAAAATTCCAAGAAAACGATTTATGTAAAAACACAAAACATACAGAAAATATTTTAGCTCTGACTAAGAATATTTATTTGTAATTAAGATGTTTTACCGGTCAAGTATTAGTCAGTCTATGAAAATTAATTGTAAATCTTCATTTCATATAGTAAAATCTAATATAATTTATAATAATAATTTAATTTTAATTTTAAAATATTTTGTTACAAAAATTCTTACTTTTAAAAATTTAATATAAAAAAGTCTTGTAAATGAAAATTCCTTAAAATCCTTGCAGGGATATTTTTTGTTGATTAAATAAATCCAAATAAATACAAAAAAATTGTCTTTTCTTTTAAAAAACCTCTTAAATAACACTTTTTTTCTGGATATTTTTCTTCAAAATTTATTCATACCACATAAAAAAACTTGTTTGACATTTATTCAAAATTTATATAAATTTTTTTTTTACTTTTTTTTTTAAAAAAATAAATTAATTTTATGAATTTTTGTTTTAAATTAAAACTTGTTTTATTTAATTTTTTAATCTTTTAACACAAAATTTAATTTTTTTAACTCTAATATTTTAATGGTACCGCCAAAAAAAAACTTTTTGTTACCAATTACGATATTTAAGAAATTTGTTGTAAATAATTAAAATACACACTAAATTAATTTAAATTTCACTTTGAAATATTTCACAATATTATTTTTATTTAATTGAATTATAAATTCTAATTTCTTTTATGTTGTTAATTAATAAATCGTTTGGTTTAACCGCAACTAAAAACCGAACCGATCTATTCAACATCAAGAACAGAACTAAAAACAAATCGATCATTTTTGTAAAGTCAAAAGATTTTAAAATAGCAAGCAGGTAGCAGTGCGAACGATTCAGCGAATTTGAGCGAAAAATTCATATAAAAATAAAACTGTATAATAAAATACAAATACAATGTTAATAATTCGCATATGTTTTACAATTACATTGAAACAAAAGGTATAAAAAACACCTGATAACACCTGATTTTTAGTTATTTTTTTTTTCTTCGTATTTCTTTTGTTTTTATCAATTAATGATAATTTTTGTTTTTTGGTTATGTATGTTTTTATGTTGTCTTTTTGTATGTTGGGATTTTATTGTCTACACTGGATTAGTTTAGAACGAAATCTTTTTGATGATTTGTACAAAGTGATGTGAAATCACTAAAATATATAAAATAATTATTTCGCGATAAAATTTTATGATATACAATTTTTTTTTAGTATTAGTTACTAATTTTTTTATGTTAGAAAATTGAAAAAGTTCTTTGTCATCTCAATATAGTTTTTATTTTTAATTGTTATTTTAATTAGAAATTTCTTTTAATTGAATTTTTGTTGTAGTGTGGGCGGTAAAGATCCGGAATCCGGTTTGTTATTTAGGTAAGGTATGGATGAATTGGTAGACAATTTGAGCTGTACAGGCTATAAGTATTTAATGAATCATTCTACGCACAGATCACAGAGGTTAAATAGTCAGACTTTATTGTACAGGACAGTCGACCTCTGTAGGTTGGTGGAAAAAGTACCTTTATGACTTTTTTTTAAATTGAAAATGAGTTTATAATTTTCAAAAATCCATTAATTTTTTTTATCAGACAAAATTTAGTTGTATCGGATTAAAATTACATCTAAAATGTAAGAAATGTCATGAAATTTGTTTATTGATCGTATTTGTAAAAATCATTTTAAAATTGTAAATAACTTCAATTTTTTTCTTGATTTACAACATTTGTATTTTTAATAATTTTAAATAGTTTAATTAAAATTGTTAAATATGTAATATACAAAAACAAGAAATAAATCATTTTTATATTACCAAAGTGAAAAGTGTGTACAACCATATTTTAATAATCAATATTTTGAACACCTACTGACGAATTTAATGGTTTATGCTTAGAAAAGGGATTTTCATATAAACATGTACCGTACCTTTTAATTAGCCTTTAGCAAATATAAAAGGTCTTATATGTGACCTTGTTATAGAAACACATAAAAATATTATCCACAACTCTTAGGGTTACTTAAAATATGTTCAAATTCAAAGTTTTACAATTAATTTAAAACTAGTTTTGGAAATATTTCGTAATTAGTCGATTTTTGTTTATAAATACAACTCGACTTAACTCATTTACTTATCTATCACTAACCTAAGTGCGAAAATATAAAACTTTCACTTTCAACAAAAAATTGTAAATCAAATGAAACTTTTTTGATATTATTATTTCTAACCTCTTTTTTTAGGCTGTTCAGACGGATCTTAATCAAAAGAATTATTACCTTTATAGTATTTTTATACGATAATAAAATATAATATAATATTAAGCACATGTTATTTTTAATCATAATTTTCTACATTTTTTAAATTAAGACGTACATCCGAAAAACAGGCTAATGGCGCCAAAAATAGATTTATTTTTTGCTAATGGAATTGTTTATTTCAAAATTTTTTGTTATTATATTGCATAGAACATTTTGAATTGTGACAATATTATGTGCTTAATAAATTTAATTTTTGATAAATCAAGAAAATTATAATATTTTCAATGTCATTTTGTCTAATAAATTTAATATAAATTTTGTTTTTCCGAGATTTTTTATGACGTATTGTATTTACAACAAAATAATTGCAACCGAAGGCGGATATTTAAAATGTATGAATCAATTTTATTTTAATTTGAAAAAAAAATCTGAATGAAAAATTTCATTAAAATTTTGATCAAATAAAAATATTTTGATTAAATAGCATTTTTATGATGATGTGATGACCTTCTTTGGAATTTGGAAGATAAATAAAAATAATATATTTTTTTTAAAAGTTCATTTGCTTTTAAAATATTTCTTTTGAAATTTCATAAAATTTTTGATTTCGGTTAAATTAATTGACAATATTTTATTGATTATTATAATGGTATAAACGAAATGTGGTAGACAACTTTAATTTTTGGTTTTCAAGTGTTTCAGAAATAATGTATAACTTTATAATAATGATCATGCAAATTGTTTCTTATTCTTATGGCCAGTTATCACTCGCGTTCACCATATCATTTCAGTGTACATTTCAACAAATTTCATTAAAAATTGTCTAAAAGTTGCAATTATCAATCGTTACAAAAAATATTGATTCCAATGATTTCTATTAAACATGTTGCTCTTGAAATTCTTTCCCTAGATAGAATTTTCCATGTATTTTATGTTTTCTTAACCGAATATGAATCTTAAAGATAATGCGTAGTGACACAAGCATGCTAAATCTATGTTCGCTATTGAAAAACAAAACGAAAAATTATCTGCCATATTCTATTTTGGACTATTACTAATTAATCAGATAAATATTTTAATTTTTTTTCTTTTAAATTTCAATAATAAACAAAATTTAGCAATTATTTTAGATTTATACTGGCTAAAATATGCGCACTTTTTGACTAGTTTTTTTTTAAAGATGGTCTTGAGATTTTCATGATTTTTTTGCTTACTGTTTATAAAAAAAAATTTAATCATTTGGGAATTTTTGTAAATGGGAAATAAAATTATAAATATTTTCGTAAGGTGAGTTTTTCTTATGAAAAACATGATTAATAATAATAAGAACCCGTTAAAATTATAGATTCATATTTATGAATATTTTATTGATTTTCAGATTTTTTTTTTTGATTAAATTTTTGTGACGCATTCAAGAAAAATAAATTTAATATAAAATATATTATGAGGGAGATTAAAATTTAATAATTTTATTATTATTTATTGTTAACAAGTATTTATTATTGGTAAACATTCAAAGTAAAGCGAGTTAAAATTAGCATGATTCTCGCGTCCTTTTAATATGTAAATTGCAATTATTCTAATAGCTGAAATATAAAATACACGAAACTTAAAATTGTCGGAAAAAGGATAATTGATTCCTTATTTTGGGTTAGTTATATCTACTTTTCGAAATACGTTTTATTTTTGCTGTATTGTCCATATGTGGATAAATCGAACATTCAAAATATCTTTAGCTAATACGTATTCATATACAAAAAAACGGTGTAGCATGGTAAAAAATCGTTGTTACATAGTGTCTCTCCGATGGTATAAGTTACATTTTGTTATCCGATCGGCCAATTTGCACTGCCTAATTATAATTTAAGTATTCTTTTTCTATTTAAATATTTTTCTAGGGGCTTTTAAAATACAAATTCGGTGTTATTGAGATTTAGAGCGTGCACCTTGATTTTGTTAGATTATTATTTGGATTAGACACATCGGTGCATGAAAAAAATTCCAATTATGTATATTATTATCGGAAAACATGATTTTAATATAATCAATTCTTGATTCTTTCCTTTAATTTATAATAATTTGAATTCAGGCGTTTGCAGGTTGGTCCACTTAATAATATTAATCATTCTAATCATTCTTATTTTAAGACCACCCTGCTTGGTTTCTAAAGGATATACTAGATGAAAGCCTTGGTAGGTGTTAGTGTAGTTTGTATAAACTAGATAAATATGATTAATCGATATAGATAAATTAATTTGGTATTCTTTTCTAATAGGATAACACATTTGACGTTCTACCAGTCTTCCAACTAAGTCACAAATAAGTGACTTATTTGTGACTTAGTTAGACAATAAAATTGAAAATAAAAACATAAATGAAAACTAAAACATTAGTTGCACTTAAATTTGGGAAATTGCTAAAATAAATGAAAGAATGTAAAGAAATAAACTTGGTTTTTAACTTCCTAACAAATAAATTGGTAATTTCAAATGCTGTTTTTTTAATTACGTATACTTTAACTATAATTATTGTTCATTAAAGTTATTGGTGTCCAAAATAATTTAAAATGTTGTAATTATAAATGTTAATATTTGCATAACGATTTCAGTTTAAAATAATTGCTATTTTAGAAATATAAAATGTTTGAATATTTCCGTATAATTTTAAACTATAGTTTAACCTTATATTTCAGCTATACGCTTTAACGAAATAATTACTTCAAATTTCTCTGTATAATACCTTCTAACAAGGAAAATAATTAAATTCTAATTGGCATATCACAATTTACACCACCGAAAAAACAAAACTTCCTATAAACAAGACAAAATCATTATGCAACTAATTATTAAGATATTTTTTGGTCAAAAAGATATTTTGGAAGGTTATTAATAAAGTTAATAAAATATTACAAATAAATGTCATAATTATCAAAATTCGTTTCATAGTTGTCTTTTTTTGATAGATTTTGGGTTGAACTGAATCAGTATAATATTAAAATGTATTTAAGAAATAATTGCAAAAATTTGAAATTTCAAATTACATTGTTTTGGAGGTCGTGTTTAATATTGTCAGTGTTTTTCATTAAGTTGCGTTTTATTACGTTCGGAATAATAACAAAAAATAAGCTCAACCAAACCCATAAACTTTTACGTTTATTTACAAGTTTTTATATATATTTTTTTTGCCTTCTTCTCTAGAATTGGGAATTGATTTCATCTGTCTTGTCTTCCGCAATAACTTTTACTATTACCTTGAGCCACGAACATAATTATTTTCCATATCATCATTAACTATACTAAAACAGTTTGCCAATCTTTTTTTTTTTTTATTATTGGCTTGATGAATATACTAAAAATAAAATTGCAACAATTTTTGCTGTAAAATTTATGTATTAAAAGTTTTTATTGTCATAATGATGATCAATTCTGGATAATAAGATTTTAAAATAGTGTATAGTTCGAAACTACATTTTATTTTATAGTAACCTGTAAAACACGTGAATTCAAGATTAGTGTAGGAAAAAATAACCTTGGAAAGTGTAAAAAGAAGTTACAGAAAGAATTTAATATATTTATTTTTAGCTGCTCTGTTATAAAATTTTAAGTTTAATTCTTATATGAAAGAGAAGTCAATAAAAATTTGGACTGTTGTTGAATGTCCTTATTAAAACTGTGTAATAATAAAAATATTTCCAGTTTGATTTCCTCTTTCTTTTTTTTTTGTTTTGTTGTTGAAAAGGAAATGAAAGGATTTTCCTTCGAAAAATGTGGAATCACAATTAAATAGTCTTTGTGATGTTGTGGTAGATAATTTAAAATAAAATTTTTAATTATGCTTTTAAAAATTAAATTGGTTTTTAAAATTTTAAATTATTCTTCACATTTAAGTAATTTTGATAATTTGATTTTGTTATAGTTATTAAATTTTAATTGATTTTGTGAATTTTTAGGGGATATAGCAGGACAATTCGATATGATTTTTGATATTCTTTCGATACTCAGATTCTTTCCTCCTAGTAATGTTGGTTATTTATCATATTTATTGATTTTATTGGCAGTCTGTCTGGAAGATTTATAAACCATAGAATTAAATAACACTCCTAAGAACTGATGTTAGGAATTCCACCTTCAAATTATCAAATTTATAATTCCCTAGTTTCGTTATTTAGTATGTTCCTTGTCCAGTTCTTAAACTCCAGCAATGTGTTGACATTTTCTATAAATGTCCATCATTGAACATCTGTGGCTAAAGAACCTTGCGTATTTGACTTGAACCAATTGGTAGCTAGTCTTTATCTCTGCAATTCGGATAGTCTGATTTTTGCTTCAGATAATTCGTCTTTTTGATTATCTTCCATATTGCAATAAACTAGGTATCCCAACATTTTTCTTTGTTAATAATTAAATTATCTTATAAATATATGAAACTTTTATTAATCTCATAATTTTATTAGTATAAATAATCAAATTCCAATAAATAAATTCATCTGAAAATGATTATTACATAATTTATGTATTATTTTTTTCAATAAAAGTTCTATAGGATTTTACGATGATATTGATTTTATTAAAATCAATTTTACTTTCAATCATTATGACATAATTTATTTTATAATCACCATCATTTATAAACTATTTCATAATTTTTAAATCTTTTATTAAAATTATGTAAGTGTTTTCAAATAAAATCAACAACGTAGTACAAAAAAAAAATAACACTTTAAAAATAATTTCAAGTGTAATTACACTTTTTTTATACACTACACACTACAGAATTCTTTGTTCCATTTGTTGAGTATGATATTTGAAACCTACCGGTTCCTCCTACATTCGTTTTTTTTTATTATGATTTTGCCACTTCTGCTTATACAAAAGTCTGGCGCGATTTAACAACATCTTTTAGCCGCTAGAGATACTTTTACCAAAATCGGATTATTAAATATTAATTTATTCAATTATTCATAAAACATTAGAAGAAAAAAAACTAGCTCATAATGTCTGCGATCTAAGTATTTTAGTCTGGTTAATCATTTCATAAATATAAACAAAGTAAATCATTCTTGTCAATTATCGAATATCATAATTTTTATTATTATTGGTTCGCATTATGTGTTGTTTTTTTTATGTTTAATGTTTAAATTCAAATTTTATTTATGGAAAATTAAATAATAAAAATATTACACATCAAATAAATTGAAAACTATTTACATCCGCTTTTATTTATAATTATAATGCGAGTAATAAAATGATTAATTGTTTAGAAAATGTTATTTAAAATGTGAATTATTTGCATATTAATTTTAATTTAAGTTGATTGGAAAGTCAAAAAAAAAAATACAATATTATCTAATTTAATATTATAAACAGTGGAGGCTTTTAATTAGTGATAATGGCTCATCTGCAGTGACGCGAAAAATTTGGATGTCCTTTCTTTACATGAAACTAACTATCTTCTTTTGGGTACTTACGATCTTACGACATCATATCAATAAAATGATAGTGTGAAGAATGAAGGTTTAGGACAGTATAAGAAGTGTGCTTACGACATTATCACCGTGACAGTGTCACTTCCAATCATATTTTAATTAATTTTTGTTTGAAGATCTTAGTGATAATTGATATATTAAGTCAGATGTGTTACAATTATAACTAACGAATTTGTAGCATCATTTTAAGTTAAAATTTTTAAATGTAGTGATTCTAAAGTTGGTTTTGTAATTAGTAATTAGATTTTATAGTAATCCGTAAGTTTATTGATGGTGAAAAGACTTTTAATTGATGCAAATCTAATGGTTTTTGTAGTGTTCTATCTTTCTCAACTTATTTTTTTACTGATACTAATTTAATCCTGATGAAACATAAAAATAAGCGATAGTGTCGCTCATCACCAGATGTGTCCTATGATATAATGCAACATAGTATAGTGCACTATCATTTGATGTCGCTGTGTCACAATAAATTCAATAATCTGCTATTTCGGGTTCACAATAAACTCAATAATATGTTGATTGTCACTTCTGTATTTAATTCCATTTTATTTGTCAGTATTCCCAATCTGTGTAAGAATATGAAAACAGGACTTAATTTTGGTTTTATCTATGATATCACTTTTTTAAGTGACCGATAATTGTGTAAATATAAATATTCACTAATAATTAATTTAATTTAAATTATAGAAAATCACAATTCAATATTTCTCTTAAAATATTAACTCATCAGATGGCGTGTTATTAAAATTGATTGCTTAGTTGATTTTGAAAATCCTACAAAAAAAAAAGTGTTAACGTCAAATTAAATTATTGTTTTTTTTTTTTTGTAAGTGATATTTTTATACATGAATAGAATAGAAAAATAACACCCAATTTATTTTGACATGTTTAATTATGAATTTGAATTTAACAATCAATAAAGTGTAATTGAATTAATTAATCATCATGATGATTATATCAAGATATCAAAATTTAATTGAAAACTTTAATAATTCTTTATTTAAAATGAAGAATAAAAAATTCATAAAATCATTTCAATTTATTTAACCTTTTCAAGGTGTTTTTTTTTTTTTTTTGAAAAAATTTATGTTTTTTATATTGCAATTTATATTGTAAAAAAATTATTTAACATATAAATTAAAAAATGTTTTGGCTTTTTTATTGGCATACATTTTATTACGTACTATAAAATTTAGATTAATATGAATTTTATGTATCTCGGTTTATTATTTTTCCTGAAAGTTTGACACTACCTTCCAACATATTTTTTAAGATTTTGATAGATTTATTTTCTTTCTGTTTAAAAATCGTATAATTTTATTACTTTGTACTTTCTAAATTTCTTTTATTTTTAGCAAATTTTAATTTGCCAAATTTCCGATTTAAATAAATGGAAAAAAAAAAATAATGAATTTAATTATGTTAAACATTTTTCCAATCAAATTTTGTTTGTGATGTTTTTTTTGGTCAATGACTACCTCAATTTTTGTGACGTCAATTTTAAAAATTTGTCAACTTTATTTTTTATTTTTTAGTTATATAATTTAATAAATATAAAATTCATGAAAATAAAATCACTATTTTTTATCTTATTATTATTAATTTAAAGATTTATTATTGAATAATTTTGTTTTGTCTGAGAATATGACAAGAATCAATTTTGAAAAGCATCAGGGTCAGATCTTGATTTATTGGCGCCTGGCCATTACATTTTGAAAACTTTATAAAAGTTAAATTAAGATTATTTAATAAGAGTTAAGCTAAATTTTTTTTATGTAATATAGATATTAAATTAATAAAAATTTAATTAATAATTAATGGTAGGCACTCTTATGAGAAGACCATAATTTGATAAAATCTTTTATAAGTTCATTGAATTTAATTCATTTGATACCATTTATAAATACGTTAATCCCGCTGATCTCGAGCGACAAGATTTATTTACTGGTTAAGTATTTATTCTTGGGGAGATAAGATGATTCACTCATTTTCAGTGAGTCAGTGTTACCTGTTACTATATAAAACCTTTTGAAAAAAATAATGAATATTGTGTTGGTAAAAATATTAAAAAAAAACATCTTTCTTCTTGATATTTAAATTATGCCAAAACTGTATTTTTACCTTAACAACATAAAAACGTCTTAAGTGTAAAGAAGAGTTACTATAATTCGCTTCGCAAAGTAATAAAAATTAATTTAACCAAATCTAGGCTGGCTACCTTTTTTATAGGTAAAATATTTAGATATTATAAAAATATAAATTAATTATGCCCTTAAACACAGACAGCATTTGCAGATGTCGTTTATCGTCTGCCGCTGTATCATTTTTATGAATCATGAACATTGAACACCAGGAAAATCAAACCCTTCAATCGGCTGATATTATAGCTTGTTAAATAATAATTGATTTGACTAGCAATTTCGTCGGGTGAGTTCTGAAAAATCCAGATTACATCAAGTAAAATTGATTGTTTTATCAACATTACGGCTTGGTAATTTAAAAGGGATATCGAATTAAGCAAAATAGTTGCAGTGCTTAGGACATAATATAACCTAACTACAGAGATCCGTAGGAATTTGTAAATTCATTAATAGATTGGCTTTCAACTTACATTCATACCTTTAATTTGTTAAGTGTTGGTTTAATTATTATTATATAAACATATTAGCTATTATATTCTTAGCTGAAGTTCGCTGTTGCCAAATACATTTATCAATAGACGCATTTAGATTTCAAAGTAAAAATAAAGTGCAAGCCAAAATATTATCTGAATTTTATATAATCATAGTCGCTATCGGTGTTCAGTTAGCTCACTTGGCTTAGAAATACTTTTGTAAAATAGATAAAGGCTCTCTCTATCCATCCTTAGCTCCGGCCTTATATTTAATTCATAACTTTTTTTATCCATTCTTAAAAATTATTTAATAGTTTATTTTTTCCATAAAAATTTATTGAATCTAAAATCAATAACATTTACATATAAATGTCAAAATCAAATCAAATAAATTGAGAAAATTTAAATTATAACATAAATATTTATTTATTTATTTATTTATTTAAAAAAAGGAACTCGTTTTTTCTATTATCAAATAATTCTTTAAGTGAAATAATTTATTTTGGCAAAAGTTAGTTTCGATGAATTATTACAAAACGCTTTAATATTAACAGAATCAATTTATGATATTTAATAAAATTAAATAACTTTTCATAAAATAAATTAAAAATAATTTTTATTTTTTGGATGATTTGCTACTAATTTATAGAAAACAATTGACCGAAATCAAAATTGGCCAACTGGACAATTGACTGAATTTGTAATTGAATTATGCTGACCGAATACATATTAAGTGAATGTAACAGAACAATAAATCATGATATTTTTCAAATGTGTTTTCGTTCAATTGAGTATTTGGTCATTTTACTTTCGGACAGATATTGGATTCGGTCTATATACTTAGGTTCAATCAGAAATTCGACCATAATTATGTATTCGGTCAATTGTTTTCAGTGAATTATCCGGATACCACAACAAAATCATAATTTTTGTAGGATAATTTTGCGGAGGCGGAGGAATATAGTATTTTGTAAACCGACTGAACAACTTCTAAAAGACCGTAAAATTTGTTTTGTAAATTTTCCTATATAAATATTTAATTTATTAAGAATAATGTTTCAACGTTTTAAAATTTCGGCGAAATTATTTCTGAAACTTAAACAGATTTGAATTTATTTGAAAAAACTTAAAATGGTAATAACCTTAAATACGAAACATTCTAGCTAGAATATTAATTTGAGAAATATTGCTAGCAAAATGAAATATTTTAAGCAGTGAAGAGACTAAATGTTTCAAATTGTCAGTCTTTTTTTCAAAAAAACTAATAATGCTGACAGTAAAAATATATGAAAAACATTAATTATAGGAAATATTTACACGTTCGTTTATAATAAAATAAATATTTAACTTCAAGTTGAACTCGTAATATTTCATAGTTCACTTTGAGCATCTTTTTAGAATATTTGTTGACAAATCGGAAATTCTATTATTTTAGTAAAATTAAATTTTATCAGTAATTAGTCACAATTAATTTAAAATTTGACTTTTTGTCAACAATATTTAATACCAATACAAATCAATCATGTTCTGGCTACGTGTTATCAAAAACTTCCAATTCCCAAATTAATTATTATTTTAAAATCGGAAAAACCAGAAATTAGTAATGTCATTACATCAAATTAACACTTACTTAACACATTAATAAAAAAACCATAATTTATAAATATGAATTTATTTAGTTCATTTAATTATTCATCAGGAAAATTATTTGGGTTTTTTGAAATTTTAATTAAATTTACCAACAAAATGAAATTTAAATATTTATTGGAAATGCATTGAACTATTTTTATTATATGACCTGAATCAGGTTATATAATAAAAATAGTTAGCCTGAATTAAAAATCCAAAATTTCAATGTTACCTTAACATCTGGTTAATAAGAATCAAAACATCGCCTTAACATCTGGTTTGAAATATAATTTAAATTAATTTACCCAGAAACAAATTGAAATATTTATAGGTAATGCATTAATCTATTATATGACCGGAACTATAAATAATTCTAAAATTCAATGTAAAAGTATCATATAAACATCACCTGGTTTAAAAGAATTTTCAAGCCCTAAATTTTTTTAAACGTTATGCCTGTGGTCTTTAACCCTGAGGACAGGTTTTTTTCAAATCGGCAGGTTTTTAATTTTTAACTAAACATAAAAAAAAGGTTGCGATTATATCTATCTATAATAGCTGGATTAATTTTTGAATAAATGAAAATTTAATTGATATAAAAATGTTACGATTTTTTTATGTTTCTGAATATTTTGTTTTCTACAAAATAATTCAGGTATTTTTGAAAGTTTTTTATTTTGTTCTCAATATATTAAACTCAACACAAAAATTTTGTATTTGTTGAAAATAAGAATGACTTTTACATAATTATTAATTTCTAGAAATTTCCAATTTTCAAATACGACCAATAATAATTATATTTAGCCCAGCCAGTAACGAAATTTAAGAAACATATTAGAATGAAAATAATATTATAAAATCGCACGGCTAGTCTTTATTATGACATGACTCTGAAAAATATTCTGAATAATAATTTCAACGTAACGCAAAACAGCTTTTAATTTTTCAAGTATTTTCGTAACTTTCCATGATTTGGCATCCATGAAGAATATTGTTTTCCTATATTTTGACGTTGCTTTACAGCGTTCTTATTTAAAATCATTTTGCTGCAGAAAGTTTTGTCAATTAAACTTTGACATCTAATTAATATGCAATAGAAATATTGCCCATCTTTGAATTTAAACATCAAAAGCTTGTAATTTACTTTATCGGTCATATGCTTTGCGACTTGTCGGAGTTAAGTAGGAGCAGTCATAGAATCCTAGAAAAGTATCGATTTGATGGATCTGGTAATGTTTGAGGTAACTTGAATAATAGAAGAGTGTTATATTTATGGACCAGTTAATGGTCTAGTGTTTTTGATCGACCGGCCATTTTGTAGGTCCTCCTTCTAACGCTATTCATTTTCCTTGTTGGTACCACTTGGGAGGAATTCAGAACTACTTTTTTTCCGAACTATATCTTTTAATTGAAGAAGCTTTTAATTGTAAATCAAATGGTTTGTAAATCAAATCGTTACCATTTTTCCAGTTCAATAATAAATTTAGATAGAAATTTACATAGAAACCCTTTAACCCCTACACTAAAAACTAAATACATTGAAAAATTACGTGATATTTTAATTATTCTATTGAATATTAAAGGTCATTTCATTCAAATAAATTCATTCAACATTGATTTTTGATTGACAGCGATTGCATATTAATTATATTTTCTTAAAATCTCTTACCTAACAATAATTACAAAAAAATATAAAATTGGGTTTTATACTAAATTTTAAATTTTTATCCTTTGTGGTCGTAATATTTGTATAGAAATTAATAATAATTTCGATTACATAATTTTTAAAAATAATTAATTGTTCAACAATTTTGTAGAAACAATATTTTTTTGTTAACCCACTAAGAAAAATGTAAATAATTTTAACTATTTTATTAAATAAATGAATGTCATTTTTATTTAACAAACCTTTAAATTTTACATGTCCATTAATTAAATTTCAAATTTTTATTGTATTCTTGTGATTAAAGATTGTTATTTTTTGAAGTACAGTGCCATACAACTTTAAATGTGTCGAAGGCGTTTAACAAGGTTAACTATATAGAAAATTACACCCTAAAAGAAAGCCAATACAAAACAAATTTATCCGTCAGTTTTATTTGTTTAAATTTTCATTTTTAAACATAAATTAACAAAAAAAACTTTTAAATATTATACCAAAAACTAGTTTCATTTATGAATTTAGATTAAATAAGTTGATCCATAAATAACTTCAGCGAAAACTATTAAAATTTCTGTTTTAAATTTAAGACAAATTTTTAATTAAAAACTCGTTAAATATATTTTTTCATTAAATTGGTCTACTATTGAATATTTCTAGAGATTAATTGAAAGTATAAGTCTAAAATTATTAGATGTCATCAACAACATGTGGATTGGATTTATTCGGAAATCTTTTATTATTTTTCTGTAATTATTTAAAAAAAAAAAAAATTCGGAAATATTTTATTATTCTGTTTTAAAAAACATATTTAAATAAATGTGTCATTTATAACCAAATTAGAACAAAATGTTTAACAAAATGTTAAAAGAATTTTATTACGTTTGTCGGGGGGACATGATATAATTTTCAGTGATTTCATTTTCAAATTATACAAAATTGAAAATTCAGAAAAGGTGTTAGAACTCAGATATTTTTGGTTTAAAAAAGATATAATAACTTTCAAAATTCTTATATAATATTTTTTTTTTTATTTTAATAGTTTTTGTTATGATCTGAAAATAAAAATGGTTAGAAAATTAGAATTTATTTTTGGTATTTATTTATTACAATAATAAATTTTATTTAAAATTAATATTATTAGTTTTATTGTTGTGTGTGAAGCATGAAATTATTTTTTAAAATATTTTCTATTTCTTTGAGATCTCATAGAACGTCTTGTATTGGAGCTGCCGGAAATATGACTTCAGGGAAAAGACTCGCCAAAGAACGAAACTTCAATGGAGTAATATTTCACATAACCTAAATATACACCACTTTTTGGGTTAATATTTCATTTATTATTTTGGGGGAAAATTTCATAATGAAAACTATCCCTAGATTTATCTAATAATATATACAATTACTTAACAAGCCGATAAATCTAGATTTCTTATGTGTTTTTTTAATTTGGGTAATATTTCATAATGAAAACTTACACCTAAAATGAGGTTGTTTTTTCCTGGGCGATATATTATCATAACACATTCTAATATCAGTATAACTTTCGATATTGTTCAAACATTAGCAAATAGTTTCAATTAAAAACTTAGTATAGGAATTAATAGAGAGCTACCACTGATTAGAGACTGAAATGGATATACTCTAAAAAAAAGTGTTCAGTCTGATATACTGATAATCCCAAGCACACAGAGTTTGGTATTATCACAATATTTCCGGCCATAAAGCTCTAAACTACCTAAAATGTGCAAAAATTATTAAATTAAATGTAATATGTTCTGAAATGATTGAAAACAATATTTTACCATCTATCACAGAAAAACTATCAACAAAATAGTTTTTCTGTGATAGATGGTCACCAAATATTTTCATAATTGCATAAAAATATATTAGTAATTATCACAAATTACAATAATTCAAATATTACTTAATTACAAATACGCAAAATAAATTTAAAAAAAAACTAACATAATTTCCTGCTGTTAGCGCAATACTAATTAAGATCAAAAAAATTTGACGAAGACATCTAAAATTATTTTTCCAGATAAAAATGTGATGGCTTTAACTTTTTTAACATTACATTTATACTAATTTTTTTTACAAGTAGGAAAGACAAAAATAAAATTCACACAAAATATAAAAATTTTAACATTTTGACTCCTTCCCAATAACAACCAGCCAAAAAAGGTTAACAACAATTTATTATATAATTTTCATGTAAAAAAATCATCTGAAGATATGAGAAGATCTGGTGTCGACTTGGGGTCATATAATATACATAAAAATCGACACGAAATCTGATAAATTTCTTTAAATAAAAAGAAAACCCTTCTTCGACATTTAATCATTAATTTCATTTATGTCTAGTGAAGATTTAGTCGTTTTTCTTCATATAATGTTGATAAACTATTTTTTTTTCATTTATAATTTTGAAATATTAGTTTGCTAATAGAAGTACTATTTAAAAATTTTTGTTACATAATTTGTTATTTTACACCTCATAATATTTATTAGGGGCATCTAAAAAAATTGTTATGATACTTTGTTATACACAGAAAAAATAATAATTATATTGACAAATTTCCACATAATAACAAATTGAATTATACTTGCAAAATGTAGACATAATAATAATACATAATACTAAAATTAGTGTTCTATTTATTTCACCTAATTTAATTAATACAACACTAATTCGCACTTTCTGCGTTATGAGTTTTAAGTTTATGGGTTCTTATTTGATGACTGACTTGTGTGAAACAATAGTTCTTACATTGAAATTGATTCTAAGTCGCGAAACCTGATAATTCCACCTACCACCTATTAATGTACTTTACGACAGTTTATACCATGGATTTAATTACGACAGTTTATACCATGGATTTAATTAATTAAATGTTTGATTGCAGCTTTTCCTTGTAGATTCCCCCTCTTTCAATTCATCAATCAATCCAAGTAGCTATCGAATCGAAACATTTCTATTTATTTTAGTAACTTGATTTTCATGTTATACCGAATATTTTAACGTTATAGGAACAAAGTTGAAATGTGGATGAAGCTATGACTCTATTATCACTTTGCAAAAGGTTCTAACATACAGATCACAATCTGGGACTATGACAAGTAACGATAAAAATATCTTGGGTACCTAGAGAGAAAAATCTTTTGCAAGATATTTGAGAGGTTTGCAGGCGACAAAGATATAAAGATGAGTTGTACGAGCTGGGCTTGGATACGTTTCTAGAATGGATGCAACTGCTCGGGCAAAAATATCTTTGAGCCTATCCCTGGTGATGATAGTTGCAGAAGAAGCAGATAGTTGGCACATTCATCCAAGACATTAGAAGACTAAATATTTGTTATTGGAGACAAGTAGCTACCGATAAACTCTAGTGCACAAAATCTAAAATATGTAATCTTTCATTTAATTATTATCTCTTAAAAATTATCTGTTCATGTTTATAACAGTTCCAATATTACGACATGGGAAAATTTTAGGTTTGCCAAAAAACAAAATATTAGTAAACAAATCATGTGCAAAGATCTATAACCAGAAAACAAAAACCAAAGTTATCGCATCGCTTCATTGACTGAATATATACACTTTATTACAAAATACTTTACTTAATATTAATATTGTCTCTAATATTTCGAAGAAAGTTTCGCAGACCAAAAATTAAATAGTATAAACAAAAATCTCTAAATCTAAATAATGTGAAAAAAAAACAACAAAAATATTGAAAATTACACAATTTACTTTTTTCATACTTTACCATAAATAATTTCTATAAATAAAACCAAAGTTATTTATAAATATTTCAACAACAACGAAAAAAAAATACCATAATGGATTAACTTTGTCTACTTGGTTGTCTAGCATAATTAACGGTACTTTGACCATTGGCGCAATACGTCTTATTTTCATATTGCCACATTTATTTCGTTATTATAGGGTTTTAGTGTCTTTGCCTTTAATTTAAACCATTAACGAAATTTTGTATGGGGCCAAGTTCATTTGGGTATTTTGGTTTTTTTTTTTTTAGTTTGTGAAATATTTCAATATTTCACGTGCATTTAAATGTTTTAGACACGCTGAAAATTTTTATGCAAGATTGAATCTATAAATATGCGTCTATAAACGCTATTGATCTAAAATTTCTAATTCAATGTTTGAAGATATTTTTACAGCCGCTGGGTAACAAAAAAAATTTTTTTATATTTTTATTACGTAATTTTTGTTTATATACAAAAAATATTTTAAGTATCATTAAAAATTGATGAATTTTTGCCGCCTATATTTTTTTATTTTGTAGAAATCTTGAAAATAAATAAATATTTTTGTGTGTATATTTATGGTGCAAATAATTGCAAATTATGAATAAGGTAACTAAAGGAAATATTGGATTTTAATACTGAAAGTTGTTCTCATAAGCCCCTACTTAAGTTAAGCCTCGGCTAATTTTCTTTCGCTTCAGTACAGTTAAGAAAATTTAACATATAGCTATCGATTGCAAATGATTAAATCACATAATATTTTGTTTTCATAATATTTAACTTTCAAATTTCATTCTTCTTGAGATTTCCTTCAGTTTGTATTCGCAAAATTCCAATCCTTCCAAACTCTTTCGATTCGATTCGTTCCAATTCGGCTTATGTGTCCACTCAATCGATTTCCCATACAAAATATATGAAGACGTCCAATTTTGACTTTCCAGAACGAATCGAAACTGAACCGGTCGAAACTATGTAGCCCACCCTTTAATCTCAACGTACGCAATGGCAACGCGCTATAACGCATTGTGAAATGAATGTCTGTGTAGAGAAACTCATAGCTAACATTCACATCGTAAAATATCATAACGCATAAAGTTCACAACGCAAAAATTTAACAATTTGCTAAAATTATATCATTTTGGTTTGAAATTTGTCAATTAAAATTCAATCTAATAACAAATAATAATAGAAATCAGCTTCATTAATGCATTAATTTTGAGATGCAATATTTTGCTGTACAAGAGTTACAGAACCCACCAATGGTTCCAGATAATATTTGAAGAAAGGGCTTAAACTTTTTATAGTAATATGAAAAGGCTAAATGAAGCATATTATCACCAACAAAAAGAAAAATTAAGACCTATAAAAATACTGGTCGAAGCACAAGTAATACAAAATGTTTAACAGATGATAACTTAATCAATATAATGGCAAGCCAGCTTCAACTTCCCAAATATGACTTTCGTTGTTAAATGATTCCTATACAGATTTATGTAAGGAAACTCATAACTTGACAATATTTTCCACAGTTACCCTAAAATCATACATACTTTTAAAATTAATGAATTTACATAACATAGGGAAGAAATATTGAACAGGTTAAGGTGCCATATTAATACATTTTACAACTTAATCCGAAAACTGCTTCAAACTAAAAATTTCATATTTTGGGAAATTCCATAAAAAGAATTAAACATACATATTTTTTTTGTCAATGTTGTTATACTTAAATTATGTAAAAGATATTTGCTTGTCAATATTTTAGCATCATTTAAAAAAAATAATTGTGCACTTAAAATTCCTGTTCATGAACAAATCAAAACATCATACGAAATTTTAAATATAAAACTGATTCATTTTTATATATATAAAATTCAAAATTAAATTTCCCAAAAAATTATGCAATTTTATCCATGATCTTGACATTTATTATGAAATTAAAATTACACAAAAAAATTTTTTTTTCAATACATCAGAAATTTCATAAATTCCAATAGATTTTATTACTTAATATAATAATATTGAGCGTGCAAGATATGTAAATTAGTTCAAAATTCCTAGTTCAGGTTTAAATGTTAGCTATAATATTGAATGTAATATGAAGATATTAAGCATAAATTATAACCACCGGCGTCATTCATGTATTATTTCTATATAATGCAATCTTAAATTTATCCATAATCATGCAAGTCTCAGAGGAGCGAAAGATTTTTTTTTACAAAAAGTTTTATTCCGTCTGATATTTAAAAAAAAATTATGTTTTTGGTATAATAGTTTAATTTTGCTACTGGATGGTTAATTATTCAAGTGAATAAAATTATAATATATTAAAAATCAAGTTTCATTAAATTTTTAGCTTTGATTACTGCTCCAGATCCGCATTTTTTTTATAGTTTTTGTTGAAAATGTATATAATTAATGTAATGTTTCAAATTAATTTATTAATTGCATCTAACAATAATTATTTTTTTACAAATATAAATTAAATTGAGTGTAATAATTTTCTATCAATTTTAATTAGTTGTTTCTATTGAAATGTTATGTAGATATATGTGTTATGACACCTACCTAATTAGATAACGCGTAAAACAAAAATTGATTTGAAAAGTTTGTAATAATAGCTGTAGAGGTGTCGAAGTCGTTTACACATAAACGCGGAGAATATGTATATCTGTTCTGTCGGTTTACGCTAATTCTACACATCTGGTCTGCCATCGATAATTTCAATATTCTATAACTGGCGCTACATAGATTCCGAATTAACTTAAGTGTCTTTATATTGACGAAACTTAATTGCAACAAAATAATTGCATTTAATAGTAAGTTATTTGTTATTTGTAAATGGACGAACCCTTTAGGATATTTCTCAATATTAAAATCACATTACATATTACAAATTAGCTTGACTTAATTTGAATCGACACGATTCATCGATCAGAAATAAAACGTGTGAACCAAGTGCATTACATAATAGTATATTAGCATTACGCCATCAGCCCCTCAAATAAATACAGGGTAGACACGAAATAATTCATCGATGGTATACCAAGTTATTTGTGGTTGTATTCGAAGCAAGAAAATGTATTGGCATATACATTGAGTTACAATGAGGCATTGAGTTATTTTGAGTTACAGGTTACAGTCCATTTTCGGTTTCTTTCTAAAAAAATATGTATGAGTCCATAGATTGAGAATAGTTCACTGGAGAACTATTGTTCATGACATTAAATCGGTAATTAAAAGCTCTTTAAACGAGCTATAAAATATTTCTCTAAATTCAAAGCAAGTAAAATGGAACATTAAAACAAAAAATTGGTCCAATAATATTGCGCCCATGAAAAATTCTTACTCCAAGTAAAATAATTCTTTTACATCTAAATTGTACTACGTGCGGATGTTAAAAGAATATTTTATGTAAATTTTCTTTAACATTGGCAGGTTTTTAGTAAAAATCAAATCGAATTTTGTGGGCTTGTATTTCCCAAAGGCTGTAGGGATTAGAAATAGTAAGTTTTCACTGTCTATCTAAGTCTAAGACATATGAACCATACTTCTCCACATTGATTCATTTTGAAGCTATGGACGCAAATATATTGCTACTTTTTTTAAGAATGAACCAGAAAATGGGATGTATATAGAAATGAGGGCCGAATCCGGAACCCATACATTTTTTAGCTTTTAGCTTTAAATATGGTTGTATATCGTTGATCAACTATTTCGTATCCAAATCCAACCTGTATAATATATCTAATAATAAAACTAATTCTAAAATTACATAAAAAATTCCTCTTAGATTTATAATTAGTTATTTTTTATTATTATTTATTTTTAATTGTAATACACAACCCACAATAATTCTTGTCCAACATATAAATTCAATGCTAACGAAACTGAAAACTCTAAATAAACATAAAAACTCTGATTTTTTTTATATGTTTTATATTTCAAAACAACCGACAATGTAAACCGAGAATTAGATCAAGTTTATTAAAATATCGAATAAGAAGTCAAGTACCTAATGTCAATCAACATTTTCTGCACTTAATACCTTTGTTCTAATTATAATTTAGTTAAGATTTAAGAGTATGATCTATAACTGCTAACTGTTTTGTATATTCTGAAATGAAATCGTGTTATTAGTAAAAGTAGTTTAAGATCAGTAATAAAACAAAACTATTAGAACATGTAATTAGGGTGTGATATTTTATTTTGAATTCATGGCTTTTCAATTTTAGAGTTAATTATAAAACTATAGTGAAAAATTGCAACATTTTATTCATGATGGAATTTAGAATGTTTAGTATTTGAAATGATTAGTGTGATTCGATTTATGTTCTTTTATTTTGATTAAAACATAAATTAAATTATTTGCTATAACTTTTTAAATACAAGAGAAGTAAAAAAAATATGGTCACCATTACTGTAAGCTTTTGTTTATAAACAATTATTAATCAATATCTAAAGTCTCTAAAGTATTTCTTAATTTAGTTGTCGAAAATTGGGGAAAAAATGCGTGTCATTTTTATAATATACTGTGTTCCTTCTAAAGTTAATAAAATAGTGTAGTGAGTAGCATAATCTTTAGTGTAGTTTGAAAATTATTAGTGATTTATATATCCTTTCTGTCCATATATCCTTTCGCCTATACGACGTGTTATTTCACTCTAGGTTGATTTTAATTTTGTGAGATCAGAAATTCAAAAAATAATCGCTATGCAGTGTACAATTTGTCCATTTTTCAAACTTAAAACCACAATTTAACGTGTTATGCCAGTTATGGATAGTCATTGTAAAATTACAAATCGTTTATTTGACATTTCGTCCACTAGATGTCTTATTTTGTTTTTAATGAGATTATCGTATGATAAAGCATAATTTCATTTATAGTGAAATTATCAAAATTCAAGATTCGAGCTGGATGCTCAGTATCTGTTAAAATTGCCAGCATTCAAAAGACACTAACCCCAAAGCCTCTTAACATTATCACACTTTTTATCGGATAATAAATTGTACAATGTGTGAGGTAAAAAAATCTAAATCGCATGTAATCTAACGATATATACAGAAAATCTGACGGTGCCATCCCATACGACTATTATAGTCTTTTGAAAAGTCTGATCATGTAGAGCGGTTTTAATGGTCACAAAATAATTTCATTCAGAAACTTAAAATACTTCTATGATTATATAATTATTTTTTTATAGCTGAATTTCGAAGCTAAGCTTTTCATTGTTCGTAATTAAAGTATTTTTTTTAAAGATATCAAATATAAAATTTTTCTTAACAATGTTCAAGGTAAATAAACATTGAAGTATTGTTAAACCATGTATACATTACTTTAGGTTAGGAAGTTCCTAATTTAAATTCATAAAAAATTTGAATATTTTTATGCTATTATAGACAAAAGAAAATTTCAATTTTTCTTTTTCTTTTAATTATTACGCGGTCATGGATTCTTGTTGGGAATAATTTTTCATTCGCCTATAGTCTTTACAATATCTTATATACTATTTTATTATTTTTCCATTTTTCATCTAAACCACCAGCATTGAAATGACTTGGAAATTGAATATCTCTTTTACGCGTAACCAAAACGTAACCTTCTGTTTAAGTATTCTGGCAACCTAGACAATGGAAATTTATACCATAATTATTTAAATATTATCAGGTAAATAAAGAAGATGATATCCTACTGAGCACATAAGTTATGAACCTTTTTATACACTTCATTTTCAATTGAATAAAAAGATTGTTTACGATAAAAATTACGCATAAAATTGTAATTCATTACGATTACATAAATTCAAATTTTACATTTTTTTTTTGATAACACTTTTAATTAATTTATTCAAAAGATTTGATTTTTGAACTTCTCTCAAAATAATTATCATAATTATTGTGAAATTATATTTTTTTTGTAAGTAAAATCCAATAAAATCAGTTAAATTATGATCGAAACAGTTTTTATTTGAAATTCAGTAAATGATGTCAGAAATTGTATAATGTTTTACCGCCAAACAATAAATATTATTAAATAAATAATAACAGAAAAAAAGTAACAATCACGGACTTTATTGAATAATTCTGAAATTTCTATTTTTGGTTTTTTAATTCTTAACAAACAAAAATCAATAAAAATAATTAAAAAAAAATGTTTGATTTTTATGTTTGATCATGTTCGAATAAAATTGAAATTTTTTTTTTTTTTATTTTATATGAAACTGAATTGAATTAGACAAGCTAGAGGGTATTTATAACGATGAGAATACAAAATCAATTCAGTTCTTTGTAAATAATTGCCAGAAATTTTTGATTTTGGGAAAATCCGAAAATGTAATAACATCCGTAAAAAAATATACGAGACGATATTGTGGACCCTTAAAAAATGAATTGACAAGAACACAATTTATTGTGATTTAAATTTTCGTTATTTTAGGGTGGAATACGATTTTTGTAATTACCTTTTGTCTGCGTTATTACAAATTCTGTTTAATATACATCGCAAATGAGCCAAGAGTTAGTCATCTCTTCGAACCAAAAAATATTGGAGATTATTGAAATATCTTCGATTTGGCTTTAAGAATTCCTTACACTGAAAAATTTCACTGCATCCCATGGACATGTTTATTTCAATCCAAATAAAAATATAAGTTAACAAATTCGATATGCTCAGGATGAGCCAACCAACTTACATTTTCATAACTCTAAAGTGATTATCAAATACATATCACATTTTTACACAAGATGCACCGCAAAAACAACCTCAAGCTATAATTATTAAGAATTTATACAAAGAATTTTCAAAAGGGATTGGAATAAAAACGAGAAATTTTACAGAATATTTTTTTTTTTTGTTACTGAAGAGCGTGCTTGCACTTGGTATATTCATGATTTTGAATGTAGGCGCGCAAAAAGTTCTACAAATCAAGAACCCGGATCTTCTTCAGAATGTAAAAATTTTTAAATTGTATTGCATGTTTGTCATGTATAAATATTTTTTTTTTTTTTAATGTTTCAGATACATAAAAATACATACTTAAATGTATCATTTTTTAATAATGAATCGGATAAATTTTTTAGGTATTATATTAGGACAGACGAACGGAATAAACCATAAAAGAGTAAATTTTTTTTTTAACCTGGTAATTCAATCTTTATTTATCATCTTTAAAATATAAAAAAAAATGATGTGTAGACGAATTACACTGCAGAGTAGTTTCGTACACATGAGCGTTTTTTTTAGTTGTATTACCATCAATAAAAATATTTAATATTTATGTTTATTTGAATAAAAGTTTTATGATGTTCTAAAAAGATATTCTAAATTTGAAAAGGAATACTAAGTTTGAGTATATTCTCTAAAGACTTTTTAAACTGTAGTGCCATCTAGTAGACAAAACGTATAATACTGCTGATGATATTATACATTTCATTACACTATGCCAATTTCATTTTAGAAACATAACCTATAGTGACAGAAATAGCACCAATCATATCACATAGTGACAAAAGGTTGAATTATAGATTACTAATTTATTTTAATCCTTCCTCCTTGCTACATTAAAATTCAATTCCACGTTAAAAAATAACTTTTGCTTAGGCGACGGTGATTATAATGGCACAGTGTTTTTAGCCGACACAATCTATATAGATAAATCCTTCAAACTTTCCACCATCCTTTAGGGCTTTACCAGGAATTTATGTTGAGTGAAATAAAATTTGTAAATTTTTCAATTAACTGCGGTCGATGAACGTATAAAGCGATAACCTACGCGGGATATTTGACGAAAAAAAAAATATTTTTTATCGAATACGAAATTTTGTTTAACCAGTAATTTCCGTTTATTAAAAATTATTTTCAAAATTTAATACTGTTAAAATGTATTTTTAATTATCATAAAATTTGATTACCAAAAATATTTTTTTTTTTAAATTATTAAATTTTTATTATAATTATTATCTTAATATTGAAACATTAGCTCATCTCGACATAATTATAATCTTGTTTAATGGTTAAATACATAAAATTTTAATTTTGGTTTTTGTTAATGGGAAAACTGAAAAGGAAATATAAATTATTAAATACATGTACGAGATAACTTAATTACATAAAATATAATATATACATAATTATTTATGATAAATTTATCTAATTTGTTTATATAACTATCAATAATAACATAATAAAGAAGAGTACTTAAATTTAAATTGGTTTTTTTGTTTTTTGTTCAGACATGTTTCACTATTTATGGAAATGCAAAAATTATTATTTCCTTGTTATAAGAGATCATAAAAGAATTTTTATAAAAAAACAAAAAATATAAACATAAAATATCTTTTTATAAATAATGTTTACATATTTTTTTTTTTTTTTAATTTGGGACGTTCTTAATTTAGAATTTTTTAAATAACTGCGACGTTTTTTTATTAACTTCAAAATATTAAAATCGAGTTTTTTTATCTATAGATACAAAGTTCTTTAAAATTACATTTAAAATTTAAGAAGTTTTCCTCAATTATAAATTCTGCTTTTGTCAACAGTTTTTTTTTTTATATATTTTAAATTTTGAGGAATGCAAATGCTCGTAAATTATATAAATTCTTTATAAAATTTATGAAATTTTTGGCGCAATAAAAGTTATTATCTGTTAAGAAAAAGTAAACTAAAATTTAACATTTAAAAATATATAAAAAAAAACAAAATTATAAAATTTTACTTAACTCTAATTATTCAATAAAATCTTAATGGACTATGGTTTATTTGAGGTTGATTGAGAGGTGAATTTATCAAGTTTCTTTCTTAAGTCTTTTGTATTTTTGCGGAAAATTACAAAACAAAATCAACGAATTATTTAGTATTAATGTTAGTAGAGGTTCTGAAAGTGGTTAGTGACGATAAGAAAAATATAATTTTCCATAAATAAATTAACGTCCAAAAATGTATAATTATGAAAAGTCTTTGTTTTATTTCGTTATTATTCCTTATTTAATATATGAAGACCATCACTAATCAGAATCATCACAAAAAAAAAAAGAGTTATATCTTTTCCCTTGCATTATATATTCATAAAATTTCCATAATTTGCCAACAGGTTTCACTAAGTTAGTCTGTCCGTTCTTTCTATGAACATAAAATTACAATAAACTCTATTCAAACGTTAATTCCTCCAGTATTGTTTCCAAACATTGGATCCTGAAACCTTATAAAGCAGATCTCGAATTCCATCATTTCATATTTCAAAGAATCAAATTTGGCAAATTTGTTTTACCCGGCCCCTTCAACTTTCAGAATTGTTTAATATAGAACTAAAAAAGTTCTCAGAATCTCATAATTTTTAGTTTATTGAAATTGTACAATAAATTACGAATTTTTAAACGTAGTACTAAATTAAAAGATGATGTACATAATTATTGTGCAAAAACATGTGTTACTTATTGACTTGTTTTTATGATTGATTCTATAAACTTTTTTTAAAAAAAAATATGTTTACGACATATTAAGAGAACAATTGTAAAATTTAGTAATTAATTTTATTAGTTACGGAACTAAATTTACAATAAAAAAAATTGAAAATATTAAATTAATCGGAAAAGAAATACTCAGATATTGTCATCACAAAAATATATTCACTTAATCTGAAGAATTCGGTAATTCTTTTTTATTTCTGTAAAAATGATTTTTAATTATTTAATCATTTAATTTATGGAAAATCCATAATTAATGAAAATTGCTATATTATTAAATAATTCATTGCATTCAAAAGTTGTCAATTAAAATTCAAGAGTAAAATATCTATTAAATTCTTAACAAAAATCAATTAAATTATTTTGTGATTAAGAATTTTAATGCCAAGTCATTAAAAAGTGTTTAAAAAAAAAATGATGATCATACTAAATTTGGTAAATTTAACAGAATCTATGAAACTTAAATCAATTGCAATTGAAATTATTTCTATATCCTTAAAAAACACAATTTAATTTTTTCCAATATAATATTAAATATTCTTTTTTTTTATTAATTAAATTTAATTAATTTTTTATTACAAAGATTTAATTAAAAGTATGTATTGAAAGTATGTAAGTTTCTATTTTTAATTTAAAACAATTTAAAAAAAATTGAACCGGAAATAAAATCTATTTTTATGGAGTATAAAAAATCGATAAGAATTTAATTAACATTTTTATATTTTTTAATTAGATCACTAAAAAAAATGTTATTTATCTTTTTACCCCTTTACATCACGATAAATTGAAATATTTAGTTTTTATATTTGTTTAATAAATTAATTAAATTTATATTAACTCATTCCCGGAACTTAAATTTGTTTATATAGTAAGTTAGTGAAATCTTATTGTAACTTTTTCACACTTTAAACATTTGACTTTTAAATTATATTTTAATTTTAATTCTAATTTGTATAAAGAATTTATTTATAGAAATAAATCAATAAAATTTAATTATAATCAAACTTATATTGACAAATAAAGAACTTTCGGAATTCGGAAAACATAATTTTTAATTAAATTAATTTAATTAGGTTAATTTGATTTTCCATAAAAGGAATAAAAGGAAATTGCAATTTGCCTCTTATTCAAAAAGTTCTAGTTAAATGTTAAATAATTTTTAATTTTCTATTCATAAAGAGTATGGAGTAAATTTGATTTAAGAAATTCGAAAAATGGTCGATCTTCAATGTATTCGTTAGCTTGAAATTTCGTCGCGAAACTTCAAACTTAACATTGAACATATATGGAAATCAATGTTTTCAAGCAGACTCCTACATTAGAGATCGAAATCTCAAGCTGACAGCTGACACCTAAATTGGAGTTACAAACATCATTATTACAACAAACATCATTATGAGTTAATATTACGATTTCAACGACAATTATTGGTATACTTCCTTGAACAAGAATTGTTCAATTTATCTATAAAATTGAATCTAACTTCTAACTATACATAGTTAGAAAAATTAAAACAAAAATTTTTGGTTTAGAAATCTGAGCATATTTAATTAAAACTTAATTAACAGAATTAGTAAATAATAATTGATACTAAGAAAAATCAATACTATTTTCATATAAGAGAGGGTTATAAAAGACTAAATAGTTTAGGTGAAAATGTATTTAATAATTATTGTAAAAAATCCAATAATGCTTCAAAAGTGAACTAAAAAGCATAAATAATATGTTAAGATAATAAATGTAACACAATTCATATATAATGTTAAGACTGGCGATTTAAATCACTATTTTCTGGTGAAGATCACAGAAACAAATGAAAATTTGGAATTAGTACCCAGCAGGATAAAAGTATCACTAAGATTTTTGTCATATTTGTTACATTTTTAAATATATTGAATTATGCTAAACCTTTGGCCTGTGTTATTAAAAGGATAAAATATAAAATATATATTTCCTTGTAACTTTCTACTTTAAAGTTCTTAAATTATTTGGCAAGATTTAATTCTTATTATTAGATTGCGGTCCAGTTTTTCAAGGATAAAATATAAAATATATATTTCCTTGTAACTTTCTACTTTAAAGTTCTTAAATTATTTGGCAAGATTTAATTCTTATTATTAGATTGCGGTCCAGTTTTTCAAGGATAAAATATAAAATATATATTTCCTTGTAACTTTCTACTTTAAAGTTCTTAAATTATTTGGCAAGATTTAATTCTTATTATTAGATTGCGGTCCAGTTTTTCAGGCTTCATACAATAATAAAATACCACAATATCTCAAGATATAAAAATTATACCAGTTAATAAAATAATTATTAATGATATTATTATTATTATTATTATTATAACAAAATGGACTGAAATTCTTAATATAGATCTTCACATACAAATAATCAACCAGCACTAAACATAGAATTATAGCATAAATCATAAAAAATAATAATAGTAAATTGCTTTATTTTCCAAGCAGTTAACTCTTTAATTGGACATTGGGATTTAAGCTAATTATCAGATTATTTATGCAAACAACATATTCGCACTTGAACAACAAAGTATCTTAATATATTTATGTATAGATATATCTTCAATGTTGGACACATATTTACTTAAGAGCTTACAATTGTAAATTTTTTTTTGTGCTGGTTTTTTTTTTATAAGTAAATATATACAAAAATAATTGCCGTAATATTAAATATAAATTGCAATCATATGCTATTTTGCAATAAAACCTCGACATTTTTTTTATGGGATTTCTAACAAAAGATTTATATGTCGTTGTTGTTTTTGTTTTTATGCTGTATATACATTACTTTATGGGTACATAGAGTTTTTTTTATTTTGCTTCTAAATATATAAGTAAATTTTTATACACTAAGTTTTATTGTGATAGTATAATTGAGTTCAAGTCCATCTCTCTTTTAGTTGGAAAATTTTAATTTAATTTTGTTTTTATTTGTGTTAAAATGGCGCGAGCAAAATTTTTTTTTAATTCAAGTTGAATGCATTTTTTGTCGCTACCGTCACCATAAAGCTGTTTACAAAAAAAAAATAGATATTGTATGGGTGCCATTTGATAAGCATATTTTAAAATGATTGTACGAATAATGGCTTTATTAAGTTTAGATGGTCTTGGCATTTTTTTTTACTGATATTTTAATAAATTTATGTTGTTATCATTAATTTTTAAAATTGTCTCGAACTACAATTAGACTGTTAGAACAAACTGTTCAGTTGTTACTGGTTAAACCAAAATTGATAATTTACGATTGACACTTTTAATTTTTGGGCAATTTTCTCGATTCAGGCTCCATTATCGGGTTCGGTCTGAAAAAAAGCATCATATTTGGATCCATAACTTCAGAATAGGTCAATGGAGAATTATGGTTCATATGTCATTAGATAGGTAATTAAATGCTCTTAGGTATAAAAGATTTCTGATTTCTAGGTTGCTTGGAAACCTGAAATTTGATTTTATCAATAACGTTTGACATTTGATTTTATGTAAAAGCTGATTATGGTAATAGAAAGTTTGATCAATTGTTTCGTCCATCAACTATTTCATGTCCACCTTGAATATGTACAATCCTAGTTCTCTCAGATGTGAACTTCCAAGTTACTATTTCTGATATTATAAGGAATTAACAGATTTTATCCAAATGTCTACTGAAATTCAATCTTTTTTTTAAATTGATAGCTGCACTTACTGAAAAATGATACGCTAGTTCAATTAACACTGTGCACTTAATTAACTCTGTAATCCAACAATCGACGTTACAAACAGTCCTGTATACCTCAAGCAAATAGGACCGAATGTACAATAAACTAACAATTTGCATTGATTGAAATTTTTGTATCAACAAACCCTTTTCATATCTAAAATTCCATTATTATTTATTTCCTCGGTTTCCCCGATTCTCTGACCTTAACTTCAGTTAAAATATTTTATCTATGCTGATTTTTTTTTATTTTTATTTTCTATGCTTATATTATAGATAAATAATCATTTGAATTTTCTATGTCATTCAGGTAAATTTTTCAGGTGTAAATCGTGAATGCAAAAAATTAACACAGTTAAAATATTTATATGAAATAGATGTTTTTTTTTTTTATTTTGTCGGCGTGTGCGATCACTTTTGATGACCACGAATTATTAATTTGATATAGGAACAAAAATTTTAATAGTAAATTTTTTTAGGGTGTTATTTTTTAAATAATATTTCTTTTTTTTTGGAAATTTCAATTAAAGTTCTTGAATTATTTATAGGAATTTCATTATCTTGATTTATGTAACTACAGTTTAACCTTAAATGAGTATAAAATTTATAATTGTATGGTCTAATTTCATGGTATTTATTTTAATAAATATAATTAAATAATTTATATTTAATTAAGACATTTACAATATTTCTTAATTTTCCGTATCTTAACGTGATCTTGAAATTTATTAAATTATTATCTAATTATTATAAATAGTGTTAAATTAGGCTTGAAGTTCAAATTAATTTAATTAAATTTTGACACAAGTGCTGTTATTATTCTTTTGCAATATGAAAGTTACTAAATTGCTTTGCAGTTTTTATTTTGTTGTAAAAACTATATTGGTATACGTTCAAAAGTACTTGTAATTTCAAAGTCTTTCGAATACTGTTTGTTGAACTCTCACAATATAATAATATCAGAGTCGCTGTTCTATTAATGAAGTTTTGCATTTTTCTACTCTTCCACTTCAAAATGGAATAAATTAGAATAAAGTGAACCGTGTCCTTGCATTTGCCAGTTTATTTCAAGAAATTGTTTTTATATGATTTTTTAGTAATCTCCTTCAGGCTGTACAACACTATGGTTTCTTCTGCAGAATCATTGTACACTGTATATATATAAATTACAAGAAAATGTCAATCGGGACTAATGGAATGGAAGTTTCAAGATCTACTAATGTTTAGTATATTAATGTCATCGTCATTTTCATTATTAGAAAAACATTTATACTGATAATAATAATAAGAATAACAAGCTTTCATAATCCATAACATAATTTTATAAAGTTTTCACGGAATTCTTATTATCAAGATTTTGAATAAGACTTTATTTTAGGTATTACATCTAATTTTTGGGCTGGATAGTATGTGTCATGTTATCCTTCATCCACATTTGTTTAAAAATTTTAATTTTTTTATTAATTTCTTTTTTAATCCCAGTTTTGTTTCAACTTTTATGCAAAACAATTTAACTTAAAATCCAATAATGATATTTAAAGCGTAGTCAAAATTAATATAGGTCACAACAATTTTACATTGTGAAATGATGTTTCTTTTGGTAAGATTTTGATGAATTTCGATAATATTACATAATTACATTGTAGATGATTAAGCGGATTATCGAATTATAAATAGGTTTATTTTCCTGACATTAACTGTCATATCAAAATATGTTTAAATACTTTATGACCAGGGATTATTATTATTAAAGCTATTATTAATTCGAAGATTATTTCAATTAAATAGACAATAAATAAATAAATGTTGTTGTTTTTTTTTGTAAGATTCCATATCAGATAGAGGGCTTAAAATGCACGACATCGTTTTCATTAAATCTTATTTGAAAAGATAATTTTCATTAATTGTGTTTTTTATATTTATTTTTTCTGTTTTGTAAAATTTTGATAGATTTATTATTTCCACTTGGCCAGCATTCAATAATAATAATTGTCTGTATATTTTCATACTTCGGTAGCGGGTGCAGTAGAATATTATGTTTAAAGAGTATTGAAGAAAAAAAAATATTATTGTTCAAAGTAATTTCAATCAGGTTAGATGAATATCATCACTTAATATAAATATAATTTTAATCGTTTAAAGGTTAATTTATAATTATGCCAAGGTCACGGCTACTACTTAACTCATTATTGAAGGATTTTATTTACTATTTTTATTTATTTTTTGAAATTGGGGGCGACAGCATCAATAATCGACTTAATGCGCACAAAAAAAATCTTATTTGTTGTAGGTAAATGCACTTTTGATCTCATCTTTTAAATTGATAAATTATTCAAATCCGATGAGAAGGAATTTTATTTCCAGTTTTTTACTTGTTTGGTATTGAAATGTGACATTTTTGATGTGATGGATTTGAACTGGTTTTAAAAAAAAAACAAGAACGAAAAGTGTTGATTGATTTAGATTTTAGGATTAAAGTCTTTCAGACTCTTTTATTGCTATAACTGTCGACGGACTGTTTTCTTGTTATAAATTTATTAGAAATTTAAATTAACTTATTTCCAATGAAGAATTATAACTCATTAATCAGTTTAAGGTGGCTTTGACTTATATGAGTTTAATTAAATCGTATAGTTTATGTTATGTTGTTCTTAACTAGTTATAAAAAATTAATTTGAAATATGAAATTTAGAAAATTCATTTACCATTACATAATCTAAAATATATTATTATTGATTACTCTTTCAAATTCTTATCTAATTAAAATTTATTAGAAAATCTCATAACCGCAATCAAATGCAAATTGAAGATATCAGTGAAGATTAACAAGATTGTGATCACAACAAATAGCCTTCAAGCAAAATGTGTTTCTCTGAATTTTTTTACTAATATTCTATACAAATTGAAGGTATTATTTTATGATGCTTTAGCTTGTTTGTTGCACTTCTCTAGAAAAAAAAACAGACTTGTAGAAACACGGACAGTAGATGAATGAATATAAACCCTTAAGAACCTTTAGAGGAGTCCACTATACCTAAATTTAGATATAATTAAAATATTAATTATGTTGAAATATTATGAGAAGTTGAAAAAATTCGTTTGACTCGTTATCAGTTTATCAATATTTAATGTTTGTATAGTGATATTGAAGTGTTCAATCGCTATTATACCTTCTTTGTATAAGAACTCTCAGCTGGTAATCTTAACTCTAAATATTTTAATTAATTATTTAAAAAGTTGTAAAATTGTCTAAAGCTAAATTGTGGTAATTAAATTCTCTTGTACAAATGTTAAATTAACATTCATGGTTTAAATTTAAATAAAAATAGCCCAATATTTTTACCAATTATTTATCGGTTTTCTAAAGTATCTGAAAGTTAAAAACTTTCAAATCATCTTTTTTTTTTTGGTAAATTTAGTTAAACTATCTTTCCAATAATTTTTTTTTTTGTAAATTTAGTAAATTATTAGTTTTTTGTTGCCGTTGCACAACTTTTTTTTATATTAATATCTGAAATATTATTTAATATAATTTTCTAAAACTGTAAATTTATTCAACTAAAATTTTTTTTTTGCCAAAAATACTGTTATTTAATGATAAATTCAGCTTAAAAAGATTATTTTGTTAAAAATTATGTCAGTAATTAATCACACAATTCTAAAATGTTCTGAAAATTTTACTATATAATAAATCATTTACAAATAAAATAACTATAAATAAATAAAAAAAATATAATAGTCATTAGCAATCAAAAGAAATCTGTTAACATAATAGTAAACTGACCTATGCCAAAAAAAAAATCATATACAAAACATAAAATGGGTCAAATATGAAATGAATCTTTAAGATTTCAATAGGAAATCTGCCAAAACGCTTAAATTTACCTTGATCAACAGTTATTGTAATTACCAGAATGAGAATTTTTTATTTAAAAGTTATTAAATTTTTAAAAAATTATACTTTAATTATCAAAATTTTGATGTTAAAACATTCTTTTTATATCTGAATTTTGCGTGCTGTGTTTCTTTATATAAAGTTTTTTGCAAACAGAAATTTTATAACACAAATTGATTGGAAGCTATCAATTTCATAGACTGTTTTCGTTTCCTATTGACTTAATGGGTCAGTAGGATTATAATTTTTTATTAGAAAAAAAAAATGTAAAAGTTCTTGTAAATTATACTAAGTTTTTTATCTTACGGCTTTCAATTTTGTTTTTTTTTGTTAATGAAACAAAAATGATTAAAATTATTAAATAATAACAAATAAATTGTAATTGATGTTCTTTGTAATTTATAATATTAAAATATCCGCCATTGACCTTAGATTAAATCCGGAAAATATGAAATGCATTATTATTAAATTAGAAGAAAATCAATTGTTTAAGATAAATCTATTTTTGGGCTCAGATGCTATACAAGAAAATATTGTTAAAAAATTAAAGGGCAACCAAAAATGAGTCACTGTGTAATCTTGTTTTTTTTTTTAAGTCACTGTGTAATCTCGTTTTTTTTAACTTAGGACTTGATTTTCTGGCATATTCTATTGTTGAGATGAGTAACATTTGAAATATATAAGCTAAAAGTTGAAATATTTTTTTTGAACTTGATTATTATACTTAGTCGGAAGAGGTCGGAGTCGTTATTGTCCATGAATAAGACAACTTATTCTGGTTTTGTTGCGGGTCATTGGGTGAGCGGTATATACAATGATTTCATTAGGATTTTCTGTATAAGTAATGTGACTTTAGCCAAGGGAAGCCACACTTGAATATCTGGAATTTTACATTTTGACAGTTTCGCACGATCAAAATAAAAAGATACTGGAATACTCGTGGAATTTACTGTAGGATTAGACTTTTTATTAAAGAATGCTGAATCTTTGGAAGAGAATATTACTAAGAACTATGAAGTCTATAGCACTTTACGAAGGGCACCACAATGCCATCAATGGGGTGACCGTTCAATTGTTATCTACATCCTTCTTGAATTTTTAATATGATAAAACCTTAAACAGATTTTCTTTGTGAAACATTGTTAATAAATCGTTTGTATGAATCGTAATTAAATTTTTTACACTTATAATTATCTAATAAAACTTTAAATTATTTTTTTATTTCATTGTGATAACCACAGGGTACTAAAAAAATTTTTTACGAGCCATTAAATTTAGTTTTACATACGGAATTATAACCGGCGCAAATATGGGACAGAAAAATAATCAACTTTTCTAAAGACTAATAAATAATTTTACATAAATTCTATAAAATCATTTTTACTATAACTATTAAAACTGAATTCTATTTTAAACTATTAAGAATATCATTACAATCTTTAATCTTTAAAATTCTGTTAAAATTTTAAATTTATCTACAAATATAATAATTTAGAAACTTTAAACATAATAATTTAAAACTGCATGGTTAAGAAATATTTGCCAATTTACCGCCTTCTATTTCCTGCCCCCAAAATTATAATACAAAAACCAACAAATAAAAAACAAATTAATCTATTAAGAAAATTTGTTATTATTACTTAATTTTTATATTGTAATTTTAAATCAGATAAAAATAATTTAACATAATTTTTTTTTATATTAAAAGCATATTTTAAATTCAAATTATTCTGGGCAAAATTTTTATTTCCTTGAACATGTAAATTTTGTATCCTATTGAAAGCATGTTAGACAGATACAAAAAAAAAAAAACACAATTTTTCAGTTCTACAATTATTTATAGTTTGCTAGCCAACAAGAAATTTTATTCAATTGGAAATCTAAAATTCCATAAATTTTATTTTTCTTTGCGATATGGGAATTCAAATAAAACAATGACTAATCGAGTGTATATTTTATGTGAATGCGCTCACGTATTACATAAGTTTTTGTAATATCTGAACTTGCAGCATTATTACGCATGTGCAATTTGTGCTATTGCTTGAATGCAATTTTTGGGTGGAACGTGACGAATTTTTCGAGTTAAAATTATAATATAAGGTGTAAATTTGGTTTTGGTTAAAATTATTTGTAACATTTTCAGATTAAATTAAAGATTTATTTAATTAAGAGAATTTGTTTTTTAATAAAATAAATAAAATCTATTATTTTAACTTAGGTGTGAACATTTTGTAAATAATATATATATATAATTAATTCAGGCTATAAACAACAGGCCCATATTCAATTAAGACAGCATGTCATCTAATCTATTTAACTTGCAACAATATTTCCATGAGATTTTTTTGTATAAATTGCATCCGATGCAGTTTGATTATAAAAAACATAAAGTCAATTAAAAAATCCAATTTATATTTTCAAACTCTTGTTTTTAGAAACTAATTTTAGTCATTATGTACGTGTACGCACGAACTCAAGCACTTAAGATACTGCTTCATGAGTTTAAAGTTTGGTATGATTCGCGATCTATTTGTTAAAAAAAAAATTATAGAACAATGAATTTCAAGAAATCTCAGTTTTACGAGTCTGGTTTGTGTATTATAAGTTGTAGGCTACGTAAAAAAATACGCTTTAACCTGTGCTGACTCTATGCTATGCTGGTAGAATACCAAAAAAGATTGGTCAGCAGTCAACACGGTTCATATCGTCATTACGTGCATTTAGGCGGTATCAACGGTTTCATTTTTCTGTATCCATTAATAGACAACATTTTTCTGTAACTATTTAAGTATATTTGAATTATTTTTCTTCTGAACACATTAATACTGTTAAGCTTTTAACTGTCCTATCCTTACGCCCATTTTGAAATAGTTATTATGCAGATCCTTAGTTAAAAGAGATTTTGTAATATGTAACCAAAATGGATCATATAACAATGTAATATCATTTATTTTGGAATTGCTTTAAACAATAAGTTTAACTATTTTTACACCGACTTGTTTTATACGGAAATTTTTATAATATTTTATTTTTTGCATTTTAAATTATATATTTAACTTTTCGGATGTATAATTTTGTATCTATTTAGTAAAACCGGTTTATTTATAATATTAAAAATGTTTTTGGATTAATTTCACTTTTACAATTTTCAGAGTTATTTTATATTGTAATGTGACAATAAAATATTCTATTATTAAATTTGAAATTACCAATTGTGGTGGTGATTATTTAACAGCTGGATTTGAAAATTATTGTGTAATAAAGAATTTATTATTATATATTTTCAAATTGAAAAAGTATTACTTACCACCAATCAATAAATATAGAAATCAAAATAACAATTTAAATTCAAGGGAAAATCACAAATATTAAAAGCTGTTACAAGTACAATTTTTGTGATCTAAATTAAATGTTGATTATGAAATAAATAATTGAGAAAGACAAATAATATAAATGTATTTAGATTGATTTATATAAACTTCAAACTATTGCATTATTGAAATTTATGAAAAATATCTGGAAAATTTGTCTATAAAATTAAAATTTTAATATTCCTCATAGTTGTAGTTAGCAACTTTAACTATCAATAATTGGCTAAAAGAATAAAAAGTATAGTCGTATAAATAAAATTACAATTCTTAAATACTTTTGCACGTTTTATTTATATTAATGATAATCAAAATTTGATTAATAACTTGTTAAGTAAATCCTAGAAACGTGATAATTTAACTGCAAATATTAATCGTAATAAAAAAATAAATAAATAAATCAATCAATAATAGTTAATTTTAACTATTTTTTAAAATAATGACTAGTATATACAGAGTACATCAGTTTCCTATTTGTTAATACTAATACATTTTTTTTTAATTATTGAAAAACTAATTAAAATTAGCAAAGTTTTAATTATGAATACCTAATACTTTTTCAATTTTTTTCAAAATTGGCAAAATATAATTAAAATAGTTTTTTACACCAATTCGTTTCATCCAAATCAATTAATAACTAATTTTCATAAATTAATGTTTCTTTTCAACATAATTTAATAATATTTTTAAATTTTATTTTTAATTATTTTTTGTTTCTATTTTATTCTAGATAAAAATACCATTAAATGTTAAATTCAATGTGAAATCTCGTGATCTAATCGTTGATATAGGTAAAACTACACTTAAAGTTGGCCTTAAAGGACATCCACCAATAATTGATGGTGAATTATCTGGTGAAATTAAAAAAGAAGAATCAGTTTGGGTTCTACAAGATAGTAAAACAATATTAATTACACTCGAGAAGGTAACTATACAAATATTTAATATAATTTATTTAAAACTAACATTCGTGTTACAAAAAAAAATATAGATCAAACAAATGTCCTGGTGGGATCGTCTTATTACAACAGATCCACAAATATCAACACGTAAAATAAATCCTGAACCATCAAAACTATCCGATTTAGATGGTGAGACAAGAAGTTTAGTTGAAAAAATGATGTATGATCAGAAACAAAAAGAATTAGGTTTGCCAACAAGTGAGGATCAAAAGAAACAAGATGTTTTAAAGAAATTTATGTCACAGCATCCTGAAATGGATTTCTCAAAATGCAAATTTAATTAATAATGAAAATAATTGCGTCATTGAATTCACTTTTATATTCGCCTAACACTATTTACGTTTATCATGTAATTTTTCTACAATTTTTTTTTGTTTGCGATTTTCGCACGGATTAACTAATCCGTTTTAATTTTTGCAAATAATTTCCTCTTAATTTTACTATTTTTTTTTTTTAAATAAAACATTTGCTGTGAATGAATGCAAAATAAATATTTCGATTATTATTAAAACTATGATTCGTTTTTTGTATCATTTGCATGGAATAATTTACTGTAATTAGCGTCTTGACAAATATGCTTTATTTTATACTATCAAGAAATGCTAATTTCATAAAAATATATTATGTTTTTAAAAAGAAACCAGCATTAATTTAGTTTTCGATCGAAAATTAAACTAAAAAATATTTATAGGTCAGGTAAGTTTACTGATGACGCTATAAACGATTATAGAGTCACGCTCATTTTGTTTTTTCTTAATTTATTAGTTAATTTGTTAATCGTACAGGTCCATAAAATACTAATTAAGTTGATTTATTAATATTAATTAGTAATACAGTGGAAAATTTATATAATTTATTCATAAATTTTATAACTTGTATGAAGAAATCAAAAATGTTAAGCGAGTAACTTTATATTTGTATACTCAATTTTTCTTAATCTTCTAAATATTCGAAATCTAATAATTGTTTGTTTTACATTATTTATATTTATTTATACGATTTTCTACCAATTTCAATTTTTTTGTTATAAAAAGAAAATGTATTATATAGAAATCAAAAGTGTTAAGCCAGTAACTTTATTTTCAAATTAAAAATTTTGATAATTTATTTTTAAGTATTGAATAAAAACTTACTTGTTTGATTATATTATTACGTTGATAACCAAAATCCATTCTTCGTAAGATGAATTTAAAGGAAAATTCAAAAAATTAAATCTTCTAAAAACATTGTAATCAAATATAAAAATTATGAAAATAACTAAAAATTTGATATAACTTTAAATATTTACTTCAAATTATGTAAAAAATTAAGTAATAATTTTGTTTAAATCCAAAAAAAAAAAATATCATTTAACATTTGCACAATTTTTTAATTATATTTAATTTAAAAACAACAAAAAAAAAATGAAATTTTTGTTATGTTTTAACAAATTTCTTTTAAAAAAAAACTAGAAATTAATTTAACACCTTTTTCTTTAATTGAAATTTTCCTTTCTTTTTGTCAAATTTTATAATCATAAATTTATCTCATGTTTTGTTCATATCAAAATTTGTTTGATTGAATGATAACATTTAAAAACAAAAACAAAAAAAAGTGTTTTTAATAATTTAACACGAAAATAACGATAACTTTTTTTTTTTAATAGTTAAATTTCCTTCTGGGTTGGGTTTTTTGACAGACTTTTTTGCATTTTTTTTTTGTTTTGCTAAACATAAACTTTCAGTTGCAAATTTATATTTTTTGTTGATCAAAACAAAAAAATATTATAAAATGTAACACAACAAATTTCGATGACACAAATTTTTTTTGAAATCATTAAAATTTTCGATCACAAAACAACTCGACAACAAAAAATAAATATGTCAATAATAAAAAAAAATTATTTTCAATTTCAAATGTTAAATTTTAAATTTTAAAAATAAATGTAAATATTTTTAATAATTAATTCATTGGTGGTTTTTTTTTTGGTGTTATTAAACAATTTGGTTAAAAAATATTTTGAAAAACTACAATATTTGATTGTTGTTTAATATCGATAATTTGAACCGATTCACTTAAATTTTCAAACTTAAATTTTTTTCTTACAAAAAATCGAAAAAAAAAAATATCGGATATGTGCACACTCCAATGAGGCTGTGCTTAAACTAAAAATTCCATCTGTTTTTGAATGCCGGTTCAAAAAATAATATAAAAATATAAAATTAAATATGATTTTTTTTTTCTTAAATAATGTTAAAAAAAAAAATACCAGTAAAATATTTATGGTAATGCACAACCTTCCGTAAGATTGTTTTGTTGGGTAGGTGTACGTAAGTATATATTTATGTACATAGTATCAATATATATTTGTAACGTTAAAGTGTTTGTTGTGCAGAAAAAGCTTATTGTGGTCGATAAGAGAAGAAAATCAACATTATTTCGATGGGCTTATTTTAATGTCTTAGAGATATTTAAGAGATATGTAAAGTGACTCTGGTTGCGTGAGTATCAATGTATACTCTTAATTAAAAAAATGTTGCATTTTATTTTTTTTGAACAACAGCTGATTTTGGATATGTTCAAAATAAAATTAAACTTTGAGCTTTTAGTGGTTTTCACAATGCCAAAGAGTGGTCAGCAACATAAATTTGAAAATTAATTTTTAAGAGTTAAAAAGTGTAAACGCAGTGTGACAAAAAAAGCTTAAAATTATTGATAGGGTTCCACTTTTATAGTTAATTTGATCTTAAATTTTAAGAAGTAGATCAAAAGAGTATAGGTAAAACTAATGAATATCAAATTTCTATTGAGAAATGGCCAGTAAAAAATATGGCTAAAATAGAAGGAAGTAAATAACTGCACTGCCTAACTATTTGTTATAACTTTCAGTAAATCTAAACTACAAAATTAATTCAATTCTATCAATTAATTAATGTATAATAAATTCGAATATAATCAGATAAAAATGATGATATATTCCATAAATCTAAAGAACAAAATAAGTAAAACGTTGCTTTTTGTTCATAGCGAAGAATAACTTCGTTGGAGGAATAGTATAATGCATAAATTGCTAACCACGTCCATTACATTATAGCTAGAGTTCCTTGAAAATATTGGAATTCTTATTGATTTACAATCAAATCAAAGAAAACTACATGTATTTTCGATATTTATACAAGAACAAACCTTAACTTGAATTGGAGGTTAACTCTATTATGTTGAGAATAGTTTTCCAATGGTAACAAAAACACAAGCCAAAAAGGTAAGGAAATGAAATTAATCACAAAATTTGAAATTTGTATACCTAGAAAAATTTGATTACCAGAAATTTCTAATGTTTGAGAAAAGTTCAAGTCCATTTAGCAATAATCGTGATTATTACCGAATAAATTTTTATAATATTTACTTATGATCTGAAATATTAATAAAAAATTAACAATTTGTCATATAAATAAAACACTTCATAATTATGTAAATTTCGAATAAATCTTCTATTCAAACTATTCGAAACAGTGTCAAAGTATCTTTCCTAAAACTTCGTGTTCGTTGTATTTTTTGTTTAAAAAAATATATCCAAATTTCAGGTTCATAATATAACAATTAAATTGTGCAAAAAAAAAAAATGTATTTGTTTATATACATTTAATTATGTTGTCATCGTTATGCACATAACGACATAAATATTAAAAAATTATGATTTTGTTTTGGATAATTTTCTAACGTGCTTTCAGGTCAATCACTCTATGTCTCCGGTATTTAAACCATTTTAATCTGAAAACTATGTCACTAGGTTTTTTTTGTTGTTATTTTGAAATAAATATATTCATATAAAAATTATCTTGAAATACTAATTTTTGATCAGTTGAATTCGTACTTTTTAAGAAATAAACAAAATTTACTGATTTCCAATAAAAATAAAACTTATAAACAATTAAATTTAAAAATTTATTAAGACCTACCGCAGTTTGTAATAATTCGTTTCAAAATCTTGTAAATTGATTAATTAATTTTTATTTACATTCATCTTCAAATCTATACTTATAGAATTGCTACTTGATTTGGTAAATTGGTTACCAAATTTTTTCAATTCCATTTCAAAAAAGTTAGTTTCGTTGAAGTAATTTCTTCAAGGGCGTTTATGATGAATGTTGACATGTAATGCGGATATGGATCAATGTAATTTCGTGCAAATTATTATTTATATAACAAAGTATTTTACATATTTGTCTTCATCTTTAATTGGACTTTTTATAAACATGTTGTATAGGCGATGAAAAATTATCTTCACACTATTTAATATCGTGTTATGACTATTACACCTTATAACAACATTATTGGTGTGGTTCAGTCAGTAAATAAAAAACTTATGTATAAATACAATATAAAATTAGTATTAAAATTAAACAGAAATTATTCAAAGAATCACGATTTGATTGATGATTAAAAAAAAATTCATGTATAAATAATATTATTGTCACATTTTATAATTCATAATACGAAAATTTCTGATTATTTTGTGCTGTTGAAACAAGGAAGAATCAATAATTATAAAAACAAATATTACGTAAATTTTTAATATTTTTTTTTTTTTCATAATTTGTTACTCGTATTGTATTAAGAAATACAAATATAATAACAAAATTTACTACAGGTAGAGAATGAGATAACTCTTACTGCCAGGCAAATAATATCAATGAAAATGCTATGTTCTTATAGTACCACGTTTAGTTATATATAAAACAAAATCTGAGAAGAATATAAATTAAATAATTTAGAAAAAAACTTATTAAATATTATTTTTATCTGGGTTAAAATATGAACCAATTCCTTACGAAAATTATTTGTTAAGGTTCAAATGAGTTCAGAGTTTTATTATTGAAATTCTCAGCAGGTTTTTCATTATCTTGATTAAGTACGAATGTAAAGAATTAGTTTATAGGAGAATTCATTTTGGTTTAATAATTCGTAAATGAATATTATATAGTTAACGATACAATTTATATGTTACCTTTTATGCTGAATGGTATCCCAACTTTTCAAAAGTCACTACGAAACCAAATAAGGTCTCAGTCACTCTCATTAATATAACTAATACATATATTAAAATAATACTTACAGTTTGAGTAAATCTACTTCAATTAATTACATAACTTTTATTCTTACAGCTTGTAATAGCGAAAGAAACTTTAATATAAACTTTTGGGTCATAAAATTGTATTTACAATCAAAATTTTTGTAATTGTCAATGCATTCAGTTTTTGCAAATTCATGAAGAATTTAATTAGAGGAATCTTTAAGTAGGCCCTCATATAATTATTATTAAATCAACAATTTTAAATCCCGTTGTTTTAAATTGTCATTATTCTAAGTATTTCATAGAATCATAAAAAAAAAATACATTAAATTTGTATTCTTCTTATCAAGTTTATAGATTTATATTTAAATGTGTAGGCACAATTTTATTGTGTTTTCAAAAGTATGTTTTTTTTTAAATTTTCATCAATCATGTATGATACATGCTAAAAAATAAGAGCTACTAACTAACAAACTTTTTACTAAGTACTAAAATCTATTCTAGTTTATATTTGATGATATTAGTAGTTCCAGTTGAATGGAAAACATACTGAATTTAATTAGTTTTAGCATATTTTTTTAAATAAATGCAGTAATAATTTACTAGGAATTTATAAAATAACCGATATACAACCGAAAAACTGAGTCGGTTCGGTAGCAACTATTACTCTTTTACCTAAATGAATAAGTCAGTCAAATATTAAATTTTAACAATCAATTAATATTTATAACATTGACAGCCGCAACAACCTTAACTACATAATATTTCGATTCAATTTAGCTTTTCAATATGAAAACATTGATATAGTTCCAGTTTCTTCTTCTATTTCATTTCCTCAAACCTTTTTAAATATACTTTATTTTAAAATGCAAGTCAATCGATTGATACCAAATTTGCGTAGTATTATTTTATCAATTTCCTTCGGTTCGATTTCGAATCAAAAATCAATTTATGTAAATTTTAACTTAAAATTTACATAAATTGATTTTTGATTCGAAATCGAACCGAAGGAAATTGATAAAATAATACTACGCAAATTTGGTATCAATCGATTGACTTGCATTTTAAAATAAAGTATATTTAAAAAGGTTTGAGGAAATGAAATAGAAGAAGAAACTGGAACAGTTTCCAGATGAGATTGGTTAACTTCTATTCTTAAATTGATAATCTGAACTAGTTTTATAAAAAATTCAGACTAATCTATTGAAATTCAAATTTCAAACTTATATTGAAAATAAGTTATGTAATTCTCTTACAATACTAATGAAATTTATTTTTGAAAATCATTCAGTTTTTTGGCGCTATTTATTGAGATCACAATTTTTTTGAATGATTCCTAGATAAACCTTTTTTGGAATTTTCTGGTTTATTTGCAAAACTGCGATTAATTGGATAGTAAGAAAAATTTATATCATTGCAAATATTTTTATTTTACTTTTATAATAATATCGGAGCAATCTTCAAAAACAACAAAATTCCAAATAGTTAAGATTCCATTTTTGTAATAATTTCGTAATAAATGTAAAACAAAACTATTTTTTTAAAAAATTCCCATTATTACAATCCCTAAAAAAAATATTTTATTTACCAATGATTAAAGGTCAGCCAACTTCTTAACATTGTAAAATGAAATATAGCGCCAGTCAAAACATATAACTGTACGGAATTTCAATTTAAAATTTAAATATTGAATCATCTTTTATAGAAAATATTAATTTAATTTCAATTAGTCATTCGACCAAAATTAATTCAATGATGATTTTTGTTTATATTATTTTATATGTTTCAATTTTAAATTATGTACGCGCCAGCGAAACCATTAAAATTATAATTGGTTATGAATAATTTTAGTTATTTTTATGAAATCATAAAATTTTAAATCGAATTTATTTTTTGTACATTAAGTACATATCGATACTTAAATATGATTTAATTACAATTATGCAACAAGCAATGATGAATAAAAAATTTTGATATATTTTATATAGTTTTAAAATTCCAGGACAACGAGAAAAAATGAATGGAAATGGCGCCATAGCAATTTTTATGGAATATAGAAAAAAAATATTTCTTATTATTTACATAGTAATATTTACAATGTGTGGTTATGACCAAGGATAAAATTTTAATTAAGTATTTTAAATTCAATTTTATTGTAAAACATAATTTCAAAAATTAAATTTCTTAATATTGAAAAATCAAGTTCGTCGCTTAACACTTTTATATTGTTCATTATAAAATTTTGAATTATATTTAAGAATTCCCGGTTGAATAAAAAATAAAATTATTAATTGATGGCAATTTAAAGATGTGGTAAAAATTTGTCAAAAATACAAATTATTTACACAAATATATAGAAAATAAAAACATTTATTGATGTCCTGTTCATGTCACCACAACAAATCTGACTATAAAATTTCCTTGTAATTTGTCACGGTAATACCCTTAATAAAACCTTTATATAAATTTAAATTTAATTAGCTAAGATTTGTCAGCATCAATGTCGGTAGTATTTTAATCATTTATATAAGAATAATTTTGTACGATCGAACCGCAATAACAAAAAAGAACCAAATATGAAAAAGAAAGTTGAATAAACTTAAAAAATGTTAAGATTTTCTTTAAAATCATCGTGACCAAAATAATAATTATTCTATGGAAAAAGAACCACTTTTCTTTTGTTGCATTATATTGTATAAATTTAAAAAAAAATAACCCAGGAAACAGAATTAAAATATCAAAAATTTATATTTATTTTAAACAAATCTGAAAATAATCATTAAAGGATATAAATTATTTGTAAATTTCAGGACAATTAATTTAACAAAGTGGCTTTAATCAAAACGAACAATTTTATTAATAATACTAAAATGAATTTAAATTGGCAGAATTATCATTCAAAGGAACACTTTTAATTTTCTTTTAACAGAGAACACCAGAAATAGTCTTGTGTGGGTTGTTTAACATGATAAATTTAAATGACTGTTAACAGAAATATTTTTGTTTATCACGTAAGAACGAATAAAATGTTAAATATTTTAACATAACATAATCGTGAATACATACAAGGATACAAGATTTGTATGAGATCTTTAATATTTAATAAATTGATTCCATGTCATAGATTAGGATGTCGTTTAGTAATTGAGTCATTAAAATTTAAATTCTTAAGAAAATATAAAATAATTTAGACTTATATATCAGAATTTAGCATGAGAACTTCATGTCTATCTACATATAGAGTTAATGTTGGTACTGAATAATTCTAATTGCAAAAATAGAAAGAATTTTTATGAAATTGAGGTTGTATATCAAGAAAATTATAATTTCGTCATTTCCATATTTCAGATCATTTCACTATATAAATCATCTCTAGATATTGATACAGTAACATAGAAAGTTGAGAGGTTAATTGGATATAGTTTTTATAAAGGAGCAGATACCTAATTACTTTATCAATTACGCTTCGATTTTTTTTTTTGTTGGAAATTTTTGAATATCCCAAAGGCTTAAGCACTTAAGATAGTTTTACCTTATCTTTCCAAAGTAAATTGGAAATATAAGGTAACCAAACGTGTCATTATTTTTCGCATACACTTTTAAGGATAGTCTCACTTCACCAGAAAATTAAAATTAAATTTAATTTCAAAATTTCATCTACAAAACCAAATATTTTTATTCAATATTTTTATATTTATTTATGATTTTCAATATAATTTAATGAACTCGAATTTGATGTGATGTAAACGTCTTTGGAGTTGTTAAGTAGAAAAATAATCATGAGCAACATAATTACAATAATTACAATTTTCACATTTAAATAAAAATAATAATGGTATATAAAAAAAACATTAAACGTTTATTGCATAAACTAACTAAATTGACTTTTGTTTCACATGGAAATTCAACCAACCGCTTAAGAATACAGTTCATAGTTAAGAAAATCCAAATCCAAGGTAAGAAAATGTGATAATTAAACTTAAAGAATTTATTTTAATGTCTTCAATCTGTCTGTGCTACCTAATTACTTTATTAGTTATGCTTCGTTTCAGTCAGCCGCCAAGTCTAAAAAACCAACAAAAGTTTCCAATTGATTGCACACTTTAATGTTTTGGTAAAATGACTAATATAAATATAATACATAATTCTTTAAAAAAAAAATTAAAAATAATATTCTCAACATTAAGAAAATTTCATTTCAGAAATTGCGGAAATCTGTAATAAATTTAAATTGAGTAGCGAGAAATTTTATTCTACTGAATTAAGAACTGATTTAATTTTAAATTATCTTGGGATGAGGAAGGAAATAACTTCTTTATTTTTATAGACTATAGCAACAGACAAATCGAAATTAAATATTTTTAAGAAGAGGAAAATTTAAATATTTTTTTTTTAAATTCTTATTAATTTTCTTATGAAATCAGATAATCGTGAACGGATATTTTTTTTTTAACTTCCTTATATAAATTTTCTAATTTTCTGGAACTTAATTCTTATAGATTAATCATGAAATTTATTTATTTTCTAGATTCTTTATTCATTTTTATAATTCTATTTTTAAGATTTATTTCGGATCAAATTAGTTCAATTAAATTTTCTTGAATAACCTCGGAAATTGATTTTGTTTTTTTCACTGAAATTGAAAATTGTTTTAATTCTGAATTATTGAAGAAATATTAATTTGATTATTCATATAATTGGAATATTTCAATTAATATAGTACAGAATATTTGTAAATACACTAATAAAAAATGGTACAATTTACAATTCTATTAACAGCAAAGTTTTTATGACTAATAATTTATGCAAACTTCTTGCTTCTAACATTTAAAATTGATTCATGTGGGAATTTTTATAATTTAATTATAATAACTAAAAAATTTAAAAATTCTTGTCATTACAGCAACAAACATTTTCACAAGTGTAATTTGATATAGACTTCTGAAACAAAGTATCTGCCTGACCTTCATAATTACATATTTTTAATATTTTTCGCATATTCTTTTTTTAAATAAACAAAAATAAACTACATAATTTTAAGAAGATTTTTATAATTTAATAAATTCTTTATGGTAATCGTGCGACAAAAGTCCGGTTTATTTTGAATATAAGTTAGTACTTAAAACAAATGAGCTATTCATCACCATTACTGAGATGGAAATATGATAAGTTTTATGATTTTTTAACAAAAATTATGTTTTTAATATTTATGGTTGCGAAAAATGCTACCGTAGTTTTAAGATTCATATAAGTAGCTAATTGATTTGTGACATCATTTAAAAACAACAATTATAATTATAAATTTGATTGATGGATAGAAGTAATAATCGAATAGAGACCGAAAGAGCATATTAAACTTAAATTTTAAATTTGACACATCGAAGGTTGGACGAAAAATGTCAAAATATTACCAAACTTAAAAATAGAAATATAACAAATTCGGAATTTTATTGCCTATAAAAAATTTTGTATTTAAGTATAATTAAAAAGTTCTAAATTTTTATTAGTAATAAAATCGCTTCTTTTTTATTTACTTTTATTTTATTTATGAATTATAAAAAATTATCATTATTTTAGCTAATTAGTTACGGGCAATATCACATAGGTCTACCTCATAATAAAATTCCATAAAGTGATTTCATAATTATTTTATATTTTATAAATTATATTCTAAAATACAAAAATGTTAAGTAGTTAAAGTTTGGATTTTTGTAGTATATACTCATGAGGTCTGAGAATCAAAATTTGATTGTAAAATATATTTCGGTATTAATTGACCCTTTATTTATTTGAATAAAGAAAAACAGACATTTTTCAATACTTTGTTATATTCAAGAAGACCATAAAAGTTATTGAAAAATTGAAGGCAAATATCAAGTCTAATTTACAATCCCATTGAAGCGTTAAATTACTTCAATATAGTTTTTATCTTCAAGTATACATTTTCAATAATTGAGTAATTACAAGAATCTTTGCATATAATTTAACCTTCAAAAATTCTTGTTCTTGAATGGATATCATCAGTAATAAAATAATTTGCAGATTACCAATCATTATAAAAACAACCGAGATTGAACAGGATCTTTTAAAAATCAAGTATTTCAAGTAAAATAGATTATTCTTGTATATAAATATTGATAAAAATAAAATTTTATATTTTATTTATTTTTTTATAAAGGAAATTATAAATTTTATTGAAATGTTATTATAATGGTTTGAATACTTTATATTAAATTAATTAATTAATCTTATCGATTTTAGTGAACAAGTTTTCCACTTTGGTAGAATTAACTAAGTTTTTAATAATTTTTTGATTTGTTTTAGACATAAACATAAACTTCTCAGACCCAAAATGATGTCAAATTATGAATATCTGTCAATAAAGTGATGGGTCACATTTTGGTTATAATAATATCGTCTGAGAATTAATATTATTGTATATCTACATTTATAAAAATGAATGGTTGTATGCATTAGGTAATAAACTCTTACACACAGTGTTTTATAGTAAACTAAATTTGCAATCCGATATACACAAAAACTGCAAGTTTGATCCGAACAACCTAAGGTTACGTATTCTTGCGCAGAATAAAAATTAAAAACATAAATGACAAATAAAATATAATGATACCAAGATTAGAATTTAAATGTTTGCAGTTTCCAATACTACTTGTATACATTAGCCGACGACTAATGGATCTAATTTTCAAAATCGATATGCTTCTCACGTGGATAGTGTTCTATGTGGCATGTTCACGAAAACCATCGCAAACGCTCCAAATAAAAAAAAACATCGCATAGCTCCTTATCCTTATGCATTATATTGTTCTAAATACATAAATAAAAATCATTACTTAAATAAATAAATAAATATTCAATTAAATTTAGTTATTGAAAATTGAAACGCATGAAAAATTGCTATAATTTTACATTTCATCGGTAGAGGCATTTTCTTGAATTGTGCGAAGCCGGGATTATAAGCTAGTATCTTACAAAAAGAAGTAATTACAAATTATTTTTTTTATTTCCAATTAAAATTCTATTTTAAATTTTCTAAAAATATATTTCCATAAAAATTCCTCAGCTAGTTTTGACGTCAGAAAATACAAATTAACCACCTGTTCTTTATTATTCTCTATTATATAATCTATAATTAAATAATTCAATATAATTTGTAGTTAGATTTACAATCCAGCAATTGAAAAAAATCATCTTAATTTGTTAATTTATTCAATATTAATTCACGCGATCGCGATAAAGTGAAATTAATGCACCAATAATTTGCCATTTTTTAAAAAATATTGAAAAAATTAACATAAATTTTAAATAAATTACTCAAATGGAAATTTATAATTATAAGTTTATAAATAACTTACATAAATAAAACTTCAGATTTCCTTATAAAAATTTTTCACATTTCCATTTTATTAAAATCATCATCTAACGATATATAATTTATTATGTAAACTAATTTACTTTTAAGTGACTTTTAGTAAGATTTAATAATATTTGAATTATGGACTGAACACGCTTTGACAATTAAGCTTATTTTAATGCAAGATCATTTAAAGAGATTTGTTTTAAAGTCAATGAGAAAAGCCGTAGTTTACCTCAAACTGTAGGCATCAAGTTAAGAAACATGTAAACCAAGAGGAATCAATTCTATAAATTCTACCTAGGAGTGACCATTCTAAAAAAGAAGTAGAAGATATGGAAACTTAGTACTGCCAGTTCAGAAACCTTGTTATCAAACAAAAATTTAAATAATATTTAAATTTTTAACTAAAATATTAGCTAAATACCAGCCTAAAACTTAAATTATATTAGAATTCACATTTTCTAATAAATATGCTAACCTTAACACCAGTATTAAAATAAATTAAAATAAAACGAGAAGAACTTTGCTCGAACATATTTTAGAAAGTAAATTTCAAGCTGGACTTCAACTTCAACTTATGCAAAAAATTAATTGAACTATTTAAGTGGACAACATTAAAATATTATGTAATCAGAGAATAAATTTAATTTATAATATGTAAAAATATAATTAATTTTAAATATTCTTTATGTAACTTTTATACAAAGATGTTATTAATAATAATTATAGTTTAATTTACTTATTCTATAATTGTATTCTAAATTTAGAATATTAATAAGTATATTAACTAGTTTGGTATGCCTGTCATTAAATTTTAATTGAATATTTGTGGGAATTAAAAGTGTAAGTAAAGTTGTCAAGTCAAGTGACAACTATACATTAAATATAATAAGACTGAAAAATCAACTGAAACTAAAACTTTTATGAAATTTTTGAACGAATGAAGACATATAATTGAAAAGCAAGCAAACATCACTTAGTAGTTAGCAAGGAATATCGTGCAGAAATAACAATCTTTATGTATAAAATGTCTTAAAGTTTCATTTAGTTCGTCTGTTGCCCCATATTATACAGATATAGAAGGGCATTCAAAAGGTAAAAGTCTCTAGAAGTTCCTCACATATTTTAGAACCTGAATCCTGAATCAATGGTACGGATTAGAGATTGACCAGCCAATCTAATCTAAAATTTTCTGTTTTATACAGAAACCAAAAATTCTATATTTTTTAAATCAGTAAATTTTGCAATAGAATGCTTTTCAAAGAAATAAAATTGTTAAATTTCTAATTCGTCGATTGGTATTAGCCAGTGATTAATTTGAGAAGATAATAATAAAGATATTTAATTTCATAATTTTCATCGACAATGAATCTTAGATCTCACTATCATTTCCACAATAATTTATTACAGAACTCTTCACTTAGTACTGATTGAATTTTAAATTTAACAAATAAAGTAAATAAAATTGAAAAAAAAATGTTGTAACTTTCAATTGTACCACTATATAAATATACCAATATTTTTTTATCATATAATTTCGCAAATTTTGTAAAAAGATTCCATTGATTATGATGGTACAGCCCATAACCAAATTCAGCCCGTAACTAAAAATATTTGTTTAAAATTATGGTCTATCAATTAATCTATACATCGACTTAGCATAGTAAAAAATTGTATTGTCAAATATTTTCTGTAATGTTCATATTATATTATTAGATAAAAACTATTCAAATAAAATTATTTTTACAGAGATGTCTAAAGCCTATATAGTCCAGACAATATTTGCTTAAAGAGCCAAACAGAATGTGTCGTTGTTGCTGTCGTATGTCGGCGTGTTTGTCGCCAGTCGTGATGTCGCTGTCGTTGTCGCCCCTAAACTAAACACAATAGAATGCCACGAATAACAAGTCTGTAATAATTTCAAAGTGTAGTATTTTGTAAAATTTTTGATATTTTCAATAATTTAAAAGTTTTTTAAACTTCTTTTCCTAATAGTTTCTATTAATTTGTCTTCTATTTTCTTCAATAAAAAAAAAAACAATAAAAATATGTGTCAAAACACCGCGACAAGCGAAAATATCAATTGAAATTCAGCGATAACGACAACGACAGACGACATCATTGTAGTTCAATAATACGATATATGTACTTTTGATTTTTTTTTTGACATTTCACGACGACAAACGACAGCGACAACCGCACATTCTGTTTGGCTCTTTAATCAAGATTTCTAATAGTTTCTATATAAATTGGAAATAATTTTTAGATCAAAAAGTTAAAACCATTAGTGGCAGATAGGTCAACCAACGCCTTTACTCGTCATGACCTCTCTGGGTAATTTTAGACAATTAAACAATGAATTCCACTACACTTTGTGAAAATAATAAATAATGTTAAATAGGTGAAACTTTCATTTTATTCAAATCATTAAAAAAACAAAAATTGTATTAAATTTAATATTTGAAAATATTTTTTAAATAAATTTTTATTTTTATATTTTTTTAGATTGACGTGAAATATTTGTATTCAATTATAAATTATTAAAGTTGATATATTTTCGCGATAGTTGTTTATAATTTTAATTATAGGATGAAGAGATTAAGTCAATATATCAGCTATCAAGCCGTTATAAAGACTTGAATGCATAATAGAAAGAAATTTATGTTAATTGGAAAGAAAAGGAGAAAACCAGGTTGTTAATAGTTAGTAGATTAGGTCAGGTTAAGAGTAATGTGTACCAACTCCATCACAGCCAACATTACGAGAGATATCGATGGATGGTATGGTATATTCTATGCTTATAAAGCTTGAATTATCAATGTCAAAGATTTTTAAATTACATTGTACAGGAAGGATATTTTCAAATTTGCCGATTCCTACTTTTAATTATAATGATACTTAATGCTACTTCTCCCTTACAGATATCGACGAGACTGTAACTATGGCACTGTGATTTTAGCTTAAATGATATAATTACACTATATTATAGATCAATCTTTCAACCCAATCATATTTTTTGAAGTTTAGCAGTATTAAATACTGCTACTTATATATCGTAGCAGTATTGAATACTGTTCCAACTATCTGACAGTTCTATTTGCAAATAAAACTGTGCAGATTTTTATTTAATTTTTCATACTTTTAAACTGCATCTTATTTATCTTAAATATACCTTTCAAATTAATCGATTTTTTTTTCTTTGAAATACAATAATTTCCTGACTGATAAATTATATATAAATATTTTATTTTAAACATATATCATAAATCATTTTAACAATAACTGTTAAATATATAGTGTTGATTAATTATTGAATAACAAAATTAATTTTTTAAAGAAAACTGATTGAAAAAAAAAAATTACTTCAAATAACAAAATACCGAATTTTACTGACCTATTCATTTCAATAATTTATATAATATTTGACATAAATGGTAAATATTATTTTAACATAATCATAAAATCATAATGTTTACATAATTTATGAAACAAAGATTATTTAATTTTATTATCAGAAAACACAATTCAAAATCAATTTTAAACATTTAGTTTAAAATTATTATAAATTTTTTGCAAAAAAAATAGTTTCATATTTAAAATATTTCTTTTCATTATAAAATTATTTATGTTTTTTTTTATGAAAAATTAATTACATAATTTTCCTATATACTTTTGGGAATATTATTTCATATTTCCAAAAAAAAATTTGAAAATTATTTCTATCGTTATGATTTCATTGACCTTCGTTGGAAATTTATTTTATAATTTGATTTTTTTGCAAATTTTCGACTTTTTAGGTTTTTTAACATGACATTTTAATTATTAACTTGTCAGCCAGAAAAGGTTTTTCCTTATTTTAATTAACATTTTCAAATATAGAAATATCAGCTAATTAAAAGTTTGTTAAACTTTTGTTTTATAATATTTCTTTATTGAGAATTTTAATTAAAAATTTTATGTTTTTGGAAAATTTTTAAACTTATGAATTTAGTAAAGCAAAATTATCTAATTTCTGTGTTGAGTTTCACTGTCTTTAATTTATAATCGACTTAAACAACTTTTAATTTTAGAAAGGAAATTAATGATTATTTGTATTAAATTTTAATTGATTGAATTAAATTATTCAAATTGACAACATTAAAATGACAATAATTATATTTGAATATAAAATGACAAAGTTTTTATAAACTAGACTGATGATTTAATTAATTCAATTTCATAAATAAATTTATACTAAATATATACTAATTATTCTAATAGTCACTAAGAAAAATATTATAAATAGTTTCAGTATTTTAATTAAAAAAAAATTCTGTAATACCCAGATGTTTATAATTTATTAAAAGTAATTACAGTTTATGTTACTAGTTCTATAATTTTATTCTAAATCTAGAATATTAATCAGTAAATTATCTAATTTGGTACGCTAGTCATTAATTGGAAGTTAATGTTTGTGGGGAAATTTGAAATCGATTAGAAATTTTTATACGTATTTTTAAAGTATCCGTTTATAAATATTTGAATTTTATTCAGTTTTTATGTAAAATAATGTCATTACTTTAATAAATCTTTGTATGATTATAGAAAATTATTCAGTAATTTAATTTATATATTTTGTACTATGATGATACTCTACTTATTCTGTTAAATATATTATGAGTACTTTACTATCACTAATATATTGAGTATTTTGCTTCTAGTACTGCTAGAAAATACTACGTAACTAAAATCTTCTTTAAATTAAAGTGTGGTCAAAGTTTGACAATTAATTTTAATCAGCTGATGAACGCATTGAGGCCACAAATTATAAATTTCAATTGTTTATTGTCTTGTATTTCTCATAAATTTTAAACAATTCATTCATAAATAAGTAAATAAATAATTAAACTTAATAAAATTATGAAATTTTAAATTAATTACATATATAAAAATAAAAATTTAAGTTTTAAAGATTTTTTACGTTTTTATTTAAGTTTTATACCAAAATTTTTTTTTTGAATTTTACAAGTTCAGTATTCGAATACGAGATATAATTTTAATCAGAAAGACTTTAATAAAAAGATTTGTATTTTCAAAATGTAGTTAAATTTAAAAATATAAATATAATGTATAAAAAACAAATAAAAAATAATTATTTTAATTTAAGTAATAGTTCAATTTAGAGAACTCCAGAGCGGGTCATTAAATTATTTATAAAATTATTTAATTCAGTAGTTTATTAAGTTTTTGTACAGGGTTTGCACTCCAAATTCACCCTTTTGCAAATCAAATTCATCTTTTTACAAATCAAATTCACCCTTTTGCAAATCAAATTCAACTTTTTGTAAATTAAATTAAACCTTTTGCAAATCAAATTCAACTGATAATAAAAAATGTTAATATTATGGAAGCATGGTTAATTAAGGACAACGTAAGTCTTCATAAGACGCGTGAGGTACGTGATTTAGTTGAACGGACTAGACACACATTAGTATTTCTCCCGCCTTAATCCCCCATGATAAACCCAATAGAAAAAGTATTTTCGAAAATAAAATGTTGTCTCCATAATATGTTAGCTAATCCTGGGAATACATTAAATTTAACACACGTAATTGAACAATCAGCGGCAACTACTGCTAGTCCAACATATTGTAATAAATATTACGAACACATGTGTATGCAATTGCCGTCAGCTGCTGCAGAAGAACCTCTATAAATAAAATCCTTAATAATTATTTTATTTATTTTAAATATCAGTTTTCATATTGTTAAAATAATTTAATTTTAAATTGTAAAAAAATGGTTTTGTCTTTATACTTCTTTGTACCTATAAAATATTAAATTTGAAATACTTATTTTCTGTTAAATTTGAGGGTGTTTACTTTTGCAGTTTTGAAATATAATTAATTTAGGAATAACAATTGAGATATCGAAGGAAAAAATCAACTGGTAAACTAAAAAATTATGTTACCGAAACATTTTTTATTATTAGTTGAATTTGATTTGCAAAAGGGTGAATTTGATTTGTAAAAAGATGAATTTGATTTGTAGAAAGATGAATTTGATTTGTAGAAAGATGAATTTGATTTGTAAAAGGATGAATTTGATTTGCAAAAGGGTGAATTTGGAGTGCAAACCCTGTATTGAAATACCAATAATAAATATGAAATAAAATAAAAACTTATTAAAAAAAAAAAAAAAAAATTATTATAATTTATAATGTTATTAAAAATTGGAAATTTCTAATTTTTCTTACGTTTTCGATGATGAACAATCTAATAATACAAAAAAATATACGTTTATGCTTTTGTCACCCCGACCCGTGGCTTATGAAATTTTGTACGCAGGTTAGTTGGTCTAGTTCTAGTTAATAAATCGTTAGTGGGTCCCGAATTATATAAAATATCTTCATCAGTTTTAAGAGATATGAAATTTTGTATACTTTGCTGAAATAATTTATTCCTGATCTATTCACTAAGCAATCATAACTAAGCAAATTTGAAAATGTTTAAAGATAACTGCGGCATCTTCAGTATAGATCAGTACAGTACTGCATAAATTTAAAACTAAGTACATTTAATAAAATATTTATATAAAGAAAATTACTTACCACTTTTTAATATTATTGTACAGATTCTAATTATTATTTTTTTATAAATATTTAATTAGACTTATTTGTAATATCTAATAAATATTGCAAATATTGAAATTAATTGAACAAAATTGTTTATGCAATTTTTATAAGTTATAAAACCTGACACAGAATTTTTACATAAAATTCGTGTAAATTATGAAATTATTTAATGTCAATCAAAATGACACAGTGGTTAAAAGATATTTTTATAGACTACATAAATTCATCTAATTCCTAGAAATTTTCATTCGACAAAATAAATTCAATAACAAAATATATTCAAAATAACAAAAACAAAAACTTAAATTTTGTATTTTTACACTTCATTTTATCCAATTTAAAATATTACATAATTTAAATCAATAATTTATGTTTATAGCCGATTTAGATCCATAATATCTGAAACGTAATATACATAAAATAATATTATGTAACTTACCATTTAGAATAATAATAACATAAAAAAAACCTTTAATTTATTATCATTTTGGATTGATCAGAATTGATTTCGAAATTTTATTAAAATCATTTTGCGATGTGTTTTTATATTTTGAAACCTTTATTTTACATAAAAAATATACTTCTTATAAATTAAATTTTAGAATTTATCGAGTTTTATAGATTTAAAAATAAAAATATTTCTTTTTTTTTTTCGTTATTTGAAATTTTATTAACACTTCAGAATCAATCAAATTCACTCACCACCAATTTTGTTAGATATTAAATTTTTTATATTTTTTCGGTTTTTTTTTTTTTAAATAATTTGATTATTCATAAATAAATAAAAATATATAAATTTTTTTTTATTTACAAAATCATTTATAATTCGAATTTATCATTTCGATATTTCAACCATCGAGTAATAAAGTTTTAGGTCGACTACCATCAACATTAATCGTAATGTATAAAAGTCTTATTGGTCTTCCTCCTTCTACAAATTTATTTATTATCACTAGCTACAATTTTTTTTTTAGTAAATATATAATATAAATTTTATTGTATTTTTTACAATTTATATTTTAAATGTTTGGTAAAATATATAATTTTTAAGTACACATATATTATTGCATGCACGTTTTCCATTGAACTTAACTGGTGTATAAAATGTATTCAGCATAATTTTCAGTGGTATAGAAAACAGTAGCTAAAATCATGGAACATTAAAAAAATTTTATTTAGTATTTTTTGTATATAAAAAATACACTGAAAAAAAACATAAGTTTATTAAAAATAATCAATTTCATCACTTAGTGTAATAATTTCAATGGATGTACAATAAAATAATATGGTTACATGTAGGAACATTCTAATCGAAGAGCATTTGCACAAAACTTAACTGCCAATGCACAGAAATTTGATTTAATTAATAATTGATACAGACATACTAATAAAAATTGATTCAACAATTAATTTCAATTAGTTTTTTTCACTAATAAATAATGAATTTTTAAAAACCAATTACGAAGCATAACAATTCTGATTAATAATATCAAAACTATAATTAAATTTCTCAGTGTACGCAATAAAAATAATGAATAAACGTTTCCAATTTATACATGACAATGAGTGCCATCTATGCACTTGAAATATAAATAAATTTAACACGATTTACCACAAATAAATAACAACAAAAATATTCACCTACATATACCAAAAATCTATCTTTACATACATTACTTCATTCAACCACATAAATATATATATGCAAATTATAAATTTCGAGGTCCCAATTCCAATAAAATGAAATAAAAAACCAAAAATTACTCTAAATAATGGAAAAAAGTTAAAATATAATTGGAAAATAAAAGAATGCAAATAATTCGAAATTAAAATATTACATTTCCATTATAAATTAAATACCACACAGCAAATTATGTTAAGTGATATGCTATTATAAAGGGCGTCCGTTTATGTTTCTTATATACAGCATTAAAAGTGAAAGATTTTATTTTTTAAATATTTTGCATACCCTTTTCTCATTACATAAATTGTATATCCAAATACCAAATTAAAAAAAAAATTTACTAAATTATGACCCTCAAAATAACTGGCCAATTACAATTATCGTAACCCAAAAATAAACTACCGAAATGAACGCAATTTTTTTTTTTTGGGATATTCTTAAAATATAAAAATAAAGAAAGAAAAAATTAAGTGATTATTTTTTTAAAAACAAAACATAAATAAAATTCAGGTGTAAAAAGATTTACTGATTTTTAGTTGGCAGCATCAGTTCACAAAGTTAATATATTCGGAGTCGATTATCGGTGTAATTTATTAGTATTTTTATAATTGTATACATATGTATATAAATAAAGGATGAGGTGGGATGAAATTAATTTAAAGTTTCAATTTAAATAGCTTTTTAAATGTTGATATTTACAGAAGAGAAAACTCCTCCTTAAATTTATTTAATGTGCAAAAGATTTAATTAATAGATTTTTATCTTTTTTGGAATTATTTTTATGGATTATAAGTCGCTTTAGTACAAAAGGAATTTTAATCGAATATTTTTGGTAAATTGAACCATAAATATTTTCAGTACTTTTGCATAATAAATTTGAACTAAAATATTATAATTTTTATACGTTTAAACATTGAGAATTGATTAAATTTTTTTGTGATAATGGTAATTTTATTCACTGCACTGCACTTATAGTTGGACAGAATATCGTTAGCTCAATATCAAAAGTTTATAAATATTTGAAGGAAAAAACTAATTGCATTAAATCATGACATAGTTTAATTGTACGAGATAGTAAATAGAGTTCAGAGTATAAAAATTAGCTTTGATTGCGAAGGATTTAAATTTCTAAGTATCACATTTATTTGTCTAAAACTAAAGGGTTTTATAAAGTCATAGTGAAGATGAATTGGGGTTTACAGTATTTGTTACACCAATTTAATAATTTAACTAACGTGCAGTGAACATAAATTGTGGAATTATAGTTTTTAAATGGTTGATCAATATTGTTAACTCAAAGATCATATTTTAGATAGTTTTCCAAAAGTTATAATTGAATTCAGCACTGTTGGTAAACATGGGTGAACCATCATCATGGATGGATGATTTTTCTTGTTCTGTTTGTATCAATATAACTGAAATTATATAAATCCTGAAGATATTAATTTAACTTGTAATAGTATTCATAAGACTCTGTAGTAGTTTTTTAGCTTTTAGACAAACCATTAATAAAAATGAGCTATTTTTATTTGACATCTTCAAAATTCTGAATAACTTCTTCTTACAAAAGTAAAGATTATGATAAAATATAACAATATTTAGAATAATTTATCAGTTCTATTTTGCCAATTATTGAAATTGCAAACAATTTTAATTAATAATATTTCTATTTTCATACAATAAAATGAATCCTACCATAAAAATAATGTAATTTTTTATAGCCCATAAAAGTAAATAAATTAAAATTCCTGAATTCTTTTCACAGTCTTACTAATATCATCATTTAATTTTTATGAACCATTAAATAAATATAATAATAAAACTAATTAATTAATAAATAAATAAATTATATAAAATAGAATTCAACATTTTTTTATATATATATATAAATTATAATAAAAATGATGAACAGATATTGAATTTGTTGCATGGACGTAAGTCACGTTTATGAATATGCAATTAAAAATTTTGATTAGAAAAAATGGTGAATTATTTGTGGTGTTTTATTAATTAAACACTACATAAATTGAGTCAAGTTCAACTTTAATTATTATTAGTTATTTTGTAATATAATTTTATATAATATAATTATAAAGTTTTATTGTTAATAAAAATAATAAATTTAAATATACTTAACCTTAATAAATGATTATAATTTTATATTGTCAAATTAGTTAATTGGAAATTATTAGTTTACGACGACAATTACTGAAATAAAAAAAAAACTATTAACGATTTTAATAAATTGTTAGTAAACAGAATCTTTGTCATCCAACACTTTATAGACACTTCTTGTTTTACAATTCTGTCAAGTCTTCTTCTAAACTTCTGCCAACCATATTAGTGGACTACAATAAGTGGACTTGATTTATTAATTTCAAATATACTTTCTTCATATAATATCAAATTTTACAGGTAAAGTTAAACCTTAAAGTTAATAAGGCTTTAGTAAAATATATAAATCGCTATAAGTACTCATTTCAAAGTTTACTTGTTATAAGTCTTTGAAATCATATAATTTTGATAATTTTATATTAGAAAAATAATCAATAAAAGCTCAATAAGTAACTGGAGGCCAATAGACATAATACTATGAAATTGAATGAGCATAATGCTTACGTCAATATGAAAACGTTCTGGGTTATTTCTAATCAGAAAAAGTTCAATATGATGCTGAATTTTTTTAGGAAGCATGAAATTAACATGTTTGGAGTAGGACATTTGTTTTGCCATTGTCTTTCAATCCAAGTTTCTTTCTATAAAAAACTTGAAGATGCGAGTAAACTAAAGATGGTATTGCATTCCAAATAAATGGCATGGGATGGGTCGACACCCTATAATAATGACACAGCGTTCGACTGGAGGGTACAACGGGCTCAATAATATGCGTTCGATATTAGGTGTCTCGTAATTCCCGCTCTTTTAAAACCAAAAAACCAAAATCTTTTTACATTATTGGATTCAACTTCTATCCATCCATCAATAAAAAGTAAAATTAATAGACCTGTAATCGTAACTACATAGGAAATAAATTCTGCAGTCCAGTATGAAATTTATCATAATTATGAAAGTATGAAACGTTATTTATGCGGTTAAAAGTTTTTATAAATAATACACCACAAAAATTCAACTATTTCGTGGTTTAATTACATAAAATAGATAATTAGATTATTTCAGCTACCGAATTTGAATACTAGTAGTTGTATTTGTTATATAGACAAAATTAATAATGTCATATTTATGATTAGGTAAATAAATGTCTTTAACTTTAATTCTATTTTAGAAAAAATAACAGTGACATTACAGTTTAGTCACTCCAATAAATTAAAAATGAATCGTTACGTTTTTCGATATGAATGTTAATTAATCCTATAATGTTTAGCTAATCTAATTTTTATCTTTTCCGTTCTTAGAAGCATATTCAAGTTTGTCAATGTTTTGCAATAAGTTGTTCATCATTTAATAAATGATATTTTAATCTAGTACAAATTTCATTAGAATCATTCGATTTCTCTATACTAAAACTTATTCACATTCACCAACCATGCCCTGAACTCATGGAAAGTTATCATAACAAAAAAAAAACTCAAATATCTTAATATTAAAATAAAATTGATTAATAATTAAATTAATTTGTAAATTTTTCAGAATTACTAAATTCTATACAAAATTGTTAAATTTCACAGAATTTATTAATCCTAATTAAATATCAAATCCGGATATACAACAAATTATTTTTGAATAATTTATGATATCAATTTATAATTTTATGCATTTTCAAAAATATTTTTTTTTTAATTATATAATATTTACTCAATTTAAAAATTTTATAATTTGCGGCTAACTGACCGAAAATAATTAACCAGATTCACAATTGAACGAATGCACTATTTTCCGATTGCACAGTTGAACGAAAATAAATTTACTGAATACACTGCTCACCTAATGTAAAGCACATACATTAGATTTGTTGAATTTGGTTTGTTTTCCTTTTTCACTTCTCTTCAGAGCATATGGTTTGCACTTGGTATTTCCAGCTCAATCGGTTCATTTATAATGCTTTAGAACCATTTAGACTCTAGATATGTCCGATTCGTCTCTTAATCTGTTTCACTATTGATTCTTCTTTTACAATTTCCCAGATATTAATATTACTTAGGATCTTAGGCCAAAATATTCCACATATACTTGGAGTTTCTGTATGATGATGTTTGAAATTAGGTTCTAGTAAGTCTTCTTCTTATAATTTACGATAATTTAATTCTCTATTCTACAAATTCACTGTCTGTCAATTGTGTAATTGGACAATTGAGCATTCGGACAATTAACTAGATACCAAATCGAAATCTTATATATTAATATAAAGAAATTCCTACAAAAGCAAAAATATCTGTTTCATTTGAGTCACGATTTTCTCAATTCATATAAGAATTACATTTACAAAAATCGAGACTAGATAAAATTGTATGTAAAATAATAAAAGTAGAATTAATGAGTAATTTTAACTAAATATTTATGCTTGCAGGTAAATTATTAAATATAGTTATAATAATGCCAAAGTTATGCTAAAAAAAAACTTACAAATAATTTATATGGTCACACAATTTTGTCTACAATTTTTGTATACATATTTTAAATTTTTTATTCGTATCTCGTATCTATGATCGTATTATTATTTTTTTTTTATTTATTTATTCAATATAAATGTATTTTAGTATATTAAAAGGTTAATGACAGCCTTCAATTTTTGGCATTTAAATTTGTTTTTATAGATTGGAATAGTAGCTACCAAAAAAAAAATTTTTTTTGATTAACATATTAATAAGAATTTTAGAAAAATAATATTTCTAAATGTTTACGTTAACATTAAAATATTAAATTCATAAATCAATCTTAATTAATTTATTCGATTTTATGATTTTTTTTTTCATGGGAATTATAATACCGAAAAATTGTTGTGGTTAAATTTTTTGTTTTTGTTTGGTGTAATTTGATGTAAAAATTGGATAATTTTTGGCTTATTTTGAATATTTGCCGTCAATCTGTCTAGACTGTTTTAAAAAAATTTATCACAATAAATATTTAAACTAATTTTGAATTGACCGATTAATGTTAATTTAAATTTTAATAAGTAAATTAAATTAAAAAAAATAACAAATATTTTTTTAGAGTTCTTGAATGCAGAATTAACATTTAAATAATCATTTTATTTATGATTATTATGTGGGCTGATTGATTGATTTACATGGATTTGTATCATCTATATAAAAAATTCTAGACTAATTAAATTGTCAAAATATTTCTTTCCTGTTGTTTTAAAAGAAGATTTCAATCAAATAATATTTTTAGAATTTAATTAATCCCTCATTTATAGACGATGCAAATCCAATGTAAATCAATCAATTTATGAGTTATTAATTTATATTTAATGACTAATATACAATTCTAAAAATACATATTTATTATATGAATTTTTAAAGTTATCTTAAGAATAATAAAGCTAAAATTATAATTAGCTGGGGCCATTTATTCTTCATGACTAGAAAAATTAATCATTTACGAAATTTTGGAACATTTTGTATAAATCCAAATTTAGTAAATTCACTATCATAGCAAATTAGTATTAAATGATTTCTTATCAAATTTTTAGCTAATTTTTGAGGATTTAAGAATCAATTGATTTGTGCAGTAATCTTAAAACAAAATGATTTTATTATTAATAAATTTTATTGGAAATAGTAAAATTTCCATTTAGAACAAAAATTATTTATCACTTACAAAGTAATCGGAAAGATATGTTGACATCTTCTGGGTTGACCAACCAACGGGTTGACCAAATGGGAACAACACTTTTCACAAGTATTTTTCCAGAATTAACGATCAGGTTAAGGAAAGAAAACTGTCTTCTACAGTAAATTAGACTCAACACAAAGCTGATGGTTAAGTGCAACTTACCTCTTCCATTCCGTATAAGTGTCCATCAACAAAAGCTGGTATAACCTTTTAACACAATATAATTAATCCCCGAATTATAATTTCTATATTACACTAAAATAATAATTAAATAAACTTGTTAATAAAGTTTACAGCAACAGTCCAGCTAATGTAGCTAAAGTAGTCCAGTTAAAACTCAAATTAAATTATAAATTATTTAAGTAATTTTTGTCTAGACAATTGTAACACTTTTTAAAGTAATTTCCACTATATTACTGCAATTAAATTAAAATGATTGTAATAATAATTAAAATCTTTTAAAAATTTATAATTGAACTATACCTTAAAAATGACATTAAAAAAAAAAATTATTCACTTTTAAAAACTTATAATTTATTTACTTATATCTAATAAAAAATTAACTTTAACTACATAAATTTAACAAAAAAAAACACTTAATTACAAGATGTCTTTGGCACATAATAACTAAGTCTATATTTAAAAAAAAAATTAATTACCTTCAATTTAGCCTACCGTAAAAATTCTCATCTACATTAATTACATCAATTACCAAAATTAACCATTATAAAAATTCCATCATTTTGATTACTGTCGGTCGCGTCAGGTCGTTTATTAATTATTTCATTGATTCAGTAAATTAAATTTATATTTTTATTGCACAGAAAAATTCACAATTCTAAAAACAAAAAATTACGCCACACTTACAGAACTAAATGGCCCTCGACAAAAAGACATTGCGAAATAATAAAGATTTAAATTAAAAATTTTAAATTGCGAATAATTTAAAAACATAAACTTTACTTATTTTTTAACTATTTTTTTTTTTTTTTTTTTTGACAGAGGCAACCGGATAATTAAATTAAAGTGCACATAAATTTAATTAAATTGAAGGTCTTTTTCGATATTAAATTATATAATAAAAAAATAAAAAAAAATTATGTATAAAATTATTATTAAAGAATTCTGCAAATTATACAAGAAAAAAAAAATTGATTTGCACAAATGAAATTAAATTTTTCTTAGTTATAAAGAATAACACTTGGAATAATTATCAAATTAAATTAACTATAACCAAGCCCATGAACATTTTTAACTATATACAAATTTTAATGATTTCAAATTTATAATCAAGAACTATAATACTAAAATTAAAAGTATAACACTGAAAAAATAATGTTTTTTTCTATGCTTTTGTATTTGGGGGTTTAACCTAAAATCATAAATTACAAAATTTCAAAATTTTCAATTTAAATTTTATGTTAAAAATTAAACTATTTTTTTTTATATTAAATTAAGCTATTAACAATTTGGTATCGCGTCAATTAACAGAAAAACAATTTTCACGAAAGGAAGGCGACTTAAAGTCGTTTAATTGCAAAAAAAATGGCATCATATCCTGCAAAACCCGTCACATGTATTTTATAATTAAAAAAATGAAGATATTATTCCCCCACAAAACTCTTCCACACGTAATGTAGTAGGTAGTAGCTTGTATAAAGTAGGAGCGAAACGTTTTTTTCTAGAAATCGTTTTTCTACGATTTGTTTTTCTGGTAATAATTTTCCTGTGGATTAAACTGGAATTTAAAAACTGTATTCTAATAATTACTAGTTTTGAAATTTTTCAAATTCACTTAATTATAATGCTAAATTTTTAATAATTCCGATTGAAAACAAATAAAGAAGTAAAAATATAAAAAATTATGGAATTATTATTTATTCTCACAATTATGAAATATATGTAATCAAATGTAATCAACTTTACTTAACGACAGCTTGTTGAACCTGGCAATTATATTAACCATTTTCCATTCCTAAAATTTAACTATTTTCCATTTTTAATAGTTTTATTTACCAAATTACCAGGTGGCGACGTAGTGAACTAGTATATCATTCCTTTCAGAACTGTAAACTCTTATGTAAGTGGTAGCATGTTGATTATCATAAAATATATTTTCTTTCTTCATATTTTAACACAGCCATGCTAACAATATCTCTAGTTATTCTTGTTTTCGCTGATCCAAACAAATAATCCAGTTTCTTTCTCTGATCCCTTTTTTCTTGTTAACGGGAAGATGGAGCTTATGTCCAAGATTGATGAGGATTATATACTCAATTTCTAATCACAAAGTAAAATCTTTCGTATTAATGTTTCTATCATAATTCGTCCGAAATACTGAAGTAAATCATGATAGTCATTTCATTTTTAATGGATTTGCATTTATTAAAATCTATAGGGAAAAATTTATGTACGTATTTTTAGACTAGCGAAACTATACTCCTTTCAAAATAGCTTCCACTATCTTTTACGTCAATTTCAATATAATCTTTAACATTCATATTTGCGATGATGTCTTATGAAGTGTCTGTAAAAAAATAACTTTTCCTAAAATAATTTTTCAATCTACGAATTATAATCATAATATTTATGATTATAAATTAATTTAAATGAAAAATTATAAAATTCCAATTAAATTATATACAATTTAAAAATCAATTTCGATTGAAATTAAGACTATTACAATCTTCGTACGTAAACTACAAATTATTTTTAAATATATTGGAAAATATTTTCTTGATCAACTCACGTGCCAATACGGTTTTACCTTATCAATATTTTAAAGGACGTATTTATAGTTCAAATTCCTTGTAAAGTTTATTTAAAATATTTTAAGGTCATCTGAAACTTCAATGTCATATTTTATTTTAAATAAAATTTAATCAAAATATTCACCTATAATAAGAAAATATGTTAGAAAATATTTTGATCAATTAATAATATTTTTGAGAAGTTCATTAACTTTTATTAAAAAATCTAATTAATAGAACTAACAAAATGTTTAATCATTCCATGTCACCTCATATATTTGTGATCACAAGAAAAAAAAACTATAATACTCAATTAGTTTCATGTGACAATCTGACTAATTTTCTTTATTTCAATTTTAGTTTTCATATACATAAATTCTTTAAATGCCAGAAGTCACAACAGCAAAAAGACAGAAAAAGATTAACATATTTTGATCATAATTAAAAGTTCAATTACCTAAAAGCTTTAACAATAATTCTGCACCTTCTCTAAAAACCACTACAAATCAAATGTTTTAATTAGAATGTTTAGCTTATAAATAATTTTTTTTTTTTTTTTAGTGAATTTGACCGCCATCATCAAATGTACTGAATATTCAATGACCATAAATTTGCCATGCTCTGTGCTGAAATTAAAATTTACCATCAATAAAAAATATATGCGGCACCTTAGTAGAGCACAGCTGCTTGTATGCTGTTTACAAGGTAAAAAGGTGGTGATTTACATTTAATTAAAACAATAATAAAAATCAGAATATCTTTCACTACTGTAGCATAAATTAAAAATTATTAAAAAATAAATATATACAATTTATTTGTTAGTAAAAGCCAATGTGAGAACAGTTTTTAACAACAGGTAATAATTTGCTATTAATTAATTATACAATGTTTTTTTTTTTTTTTACATATTTTGTGAATTTTTATGTTGGTTTTATATTGAGAGATAAAATCTTAATGGTCAATATTGGTCAGTAAATTAATCATATTCATATCATAAACGACACAGTATAATAATATAATTTTGTTTTACTGATGCTAAAGGCCGTATGACAGTGGATTAAAAAAATCCAAAAAAAATCCAAAAAATATCTATTTGTGCGACTAAAACAGAAATATAATTTCAATGATAGACAACTATAGTATCGTATTAATTTTGTCAAATATATTATTTTTTTTTATTCTGTCAAATATATTTTTTATTTTTTTTATTTTGAAATAAATTATGGATTCAAAATTTAAATTTTTATATAATATGGCGGCAAAAAATATTTACAACCATATGAAAAAACAATTTTTTAATTGAAAATATTTAAATAATAAGTAGCCGCAATTAAAACTGTCATTTTTATTTTTATATTTTCACAACACAGCAACCAAAAAAATAAATAAAATCTAAAAATTGCTCGATTTGTCAAAAAAAATCTAAAATTTTTTGGATTTTTTTGGACAGAAATGGTTTTGTTGCTGCTACACAGCGGCAAATCATTAGCGACATAGATATTTTTCTGACAGAAATGGTTTTGTTGTTGCTACACAGCGGCAAATCATTAGCGACATAGAAATTTTTCGGTTTTTTTTTGGATTTTTTTTTGACAGAAATGGTTTGTTTACAATATAGCTTGTTACTCGCACTCATATATTTTGTAATATACGAAATTTTACCTCTCGCTCTAAATGGATATTTTCTGAAAAATATCAAATTTACAATACAATGTCATACCGGCATAATTGATAAATTTTATAAATACTTTATGAAAAGATTCCTTGGATTACTATCAATTATATGTTATAAACATAATTTTATCATGTGGTTTAACCATATTTTTCATAATTTTAAGTACACTTAAATCATAAAATGTTTTTTTTAGGGATTAAATTAAATTGTGTTTACTCCAAACACCAGACTTAAAAGCAGTAAAATTCTTGATTAATTGATTTTATATTACATGCAATATAAAACATTAACAAAAATGATGCAAAAAATTACTTTTATTGAGGACTTAAAGCATAAAAAATTTCAAACTTTCTGCCGAAGCAAAGAAGTAGACAATTATTAGTTTAGTTGGAAATTTAGTAGGGAAGTACGTAATTTTTATAAATATGATTTATTTGGTTAAATTGAAAGTTGAAGATTAAATTTAAAAGAACATTTTTGCTTAATCTTTATGGAACTGTAACTGGCAGTAGTCAATCAATAAACCGAATTTTTATAGTTTTGGTATAAATTATATTAATTTCGATGGCAATCACTTTTGCTTATGATCACAAAGGCTTATCGGAATACTTTAGTAAATTATGACTGAAAATTTTAATATTTCTGATTTATGGTGGCTTTGAAAAATTTTAAATTTGCTTTTAAAACTTGGTTTCAGAGTCAAAAATTTAATTGTTAAAAAAATGAAATGGAATCTTAATCTGAAGTTACAAAATGAATATAAACCAACCAATTCTATCAAAAAGGCAGTGGAATTTTATTAACAACATTAGCACTACAATTCGGATTGGTTCTTGACCTTTGGAGCTTAAAACCAAAGTTAATCTAGAAACTAAACATTTCTAATAAAAAAATATTACTTACTTATTAGTAAATAATGAATAATTTAAAAAATATATACGCACAACCTTCAGTTAAGTATTAAATTAACCATTAGAACATCTTTATTTCGATTTCCGGTATTCGTTAAAGGTAAATTAAAGGTTGTATTATATGTAAGGGCTATCATCTCCAGGAAAATATTTTACAAATTTCATGTAACTTCGAAATTGAAACGTGCATAATAAATAAATAATAGATCCTGTCTTACCAATTATAGAATTCTTGGTTTGATCAATCATAATACAGGAAGCAAATTATTCTGAAATATCATAAACAAATGTAAAAGATTTCAATCAATTTATTACTTTTAAATTTCATAAAGAATTTATATCTTTAGGTAATAAACAAGAATTTTTTTTTATAACTTTTGAAATCGGGCTATTAATAATATAAATAAATCAATTAAACAAGATTGCAAAATAATTCAATAAAATCATATAATATAAATAATGATTTTAACATGATTTTGAAAAAATTCCCATTAATGTTATTTTTGATCTTAATGATTAAAATGAACCTTCTCAATCACAGCTGGACTGATCTGTTTTTTTTTTTTGTGTAACAAAATGTAATATTAAAATCAATAAATATAATTCCAAATGTCAATATCATGTTTGGCTATGTAAATCAATTACATAAATTTGACCATGAAGATTTATGTTGTAATTTTATTGTTGGTGCAATATATACATTTTCCAAAGTGTGATTTACATGTTCATGAACATTTTATAACAAAAATGAAAAATAACAAACCAAAAAAATAAAAAATCAATTTTATCTGATATGGAAATATAATTTTTTCATCTTGATATATTTTTCTTGCATGATAATTGCTTTTGTTGTTATTGTTGATATTGCATGACTTAACATTGGAAAATTGATAGTTCATCTTTCGATTTCTTATGTTCGATGATTTATCTGAAGGTTTAAATGATGACAGAAAATTTGTTTTCTACTTTTAAATCTTGCGGCTAAGTTTTTTCTTATAGTTTTTAGTTCTGCACGCAATGCACCAAGGATGAAAAAATTTAAGGATATATATATAAATATTCGGTATCTTAATATATTTGGTAGATTGTTGAAAATAATTTTGTATCTTTATTTTAAATTATATTGGACATAACACGCGTGTCAATAATTATTCAATTTAAATAAACAATATTTTATTTAAATGTTGGAAAAAAGTTAACTGGAATAAACTAATTAAACAAAATTTATAATTCTTGTCAATAATATTCACTGCAAATATATCAATTGAATATACTTGATATAATTAAAGATGAAATAAGGTTGTAAAAATGTATATGTAATTAGAAATAATGTCAAAATAGTTTAATTATTACTTTGAATTATTGATTAATTGTTACATACTTCCAACACAAAATCCGCTTCAATCTATATATGGTAATTATTAGTAATTATTTTTTTACAATTTCCATTTTATAAAGTTGTCCCGGATTAAGTACAACATATTTATTTATTAATAAAAGAGGTATAGAATAAAATTATTTAATTAATTAGAATTTACTATTGAATTTCATAATTTACGTAAAAAAAGAAAACAATATAGTAATTTCTTTATAATAAAAAGGTTAAGTGATTTTTATGTAATAATTTAAGTGCTTACGAATATAAGGTAAAATGAAGTACCATAACTTTACCAACATGTAATAAATTATTGAAAATTATAAGCACATTTTTTTTGTAATAATATGTTATCCTTGTTATACTAGTATAACAGTTACGGTATAAATGTCAAACCAACTGTTATATACCATATAAGAGTTACAGTATATAAAAGTTTCTTTAGCTGTTTTACTAATATGTCAGTTACAGTACAACAGTTTCTGAAACTCTTATGGTAGTATAACAGTTACGATGACTGTTATACTGTGTATTCAGTAAACTGTTATACATCATACAATTACGGTAATTGTTATATATTTATACAATAAATTTTATACTGTAACTGACATAAATTTTTCAACTTAGCTCTAAAATTAATTTTACACTAACGCGCATTGCAATTGCAATTTCAACCATTATTCAAATAATAATAACCGTCCGTATAAAACAAAATAATTAAGTAATAATTTTTAAATTAATTCTTTAAAATAAAACATTTTCTAAATAACATAAAAAAAACTATTAAAATTATTGTTTTCCTATTAAAGACCATCATTAGAAATAAATTTACCTTCAATTTTAACAAAATTTATAATCAAACTAAGCACAATCATTTTGTGCGTGATTAAATCCAATATTCACTAATAAAGGCGTACATAAAAAACAAATTCCGAAAAATTGTTTTTATTATTTAAAATCACGTAAATTGTTATCCCTGAAAACATACAATGATAACCCCTGTGACATTACGCTTGTTTCAAAAAGGTATTATGATCCAACTAAAATACAAAAACTTTTATGGCTAATGAAAGCCACCAATGAAATTGCTGACCATTTAAGATTTTGTTTTTTTGAGAAGGTCACTGCCACTGCTAGTTGTATTTAAGAAAGAAAACAATATTTCAACCGTACGGTAGCTAAAAAATATTTCATGGTCTCATACGAAATTGTTGTGGACAAATTTATCAAATTTACGTGTGGTCTTTGTAAGATTATTTGACGGAATAAATCATTTTAAGTAATTTTAACAAAATAACAAACAAAAAAAATGTTTAACAAGAAAATAAATAATCTTTAATAAAATACAAAAAATATTATTTAATTTTTTTAATTTTTACAGTTTGATTATAGAAAATAAATCAAGGTATAATTTAGGTAATCAGAAATGTTAAACGATTAGATTTATATTATAGACATGTACTTATGTAGATATAGTAACTTCAGAAATTACAAATTCGGCACATTCTAATTTGTTAACAGAAAAGTTAAATCTAATAATTTTAAATTAAATTGTTAATTTTAATAGTGCATTTTGTATTATTTTGAGTATAAAGCTATTTCTAATGTTAAGGCTTTCTTAGTCAATCTTCAGTCTACACCTTTGTCATAGTAAAATTTTAAAAGTAATGGTATGTCTACTACTATATTTATCTATTCATCGCGTTGGAAAGCTTTAAGGATTTAGTATTACACATACTTGCAGAATTTGCAATGATGATGAGGAAACAGCCTCCCACTTCCTCTGCGAATGTGCAGGACTGTCTTTTAAGAGATTTCAATCTCTTGGTCACTGGTTCCCCACACCTTTGGATATCTCAACTTAAGAATATTCTCAAATTCATTAACAGTTTGAACTTCTCTAGTGAGCTCTAATAACTTAAGGGTACTACAATAGGCCTATCATTGGTCGTAGTGGTGCTTGGGTCTTCTTGCCCAGCCCTTATCTGTTTCTAATTCTAATTCTAATTACACATGCTAACACACAATTACGGTGAACAAAAAATGAGCAGTAAAGTAAAATTTACAATTTACCAAAAAATTGGAATTTGCCGATTGGAAAGATCATGTGCAAATAATTGAGCACATCATTTGCAAGTAGCCGACACTAGGCAAGACCATGGATTGTTCTCTTGGCAACAAACTAAACTATCTAGTTTGTAAACAGCCTACAGAAACAGTACATTTCCTTAACAGCACAAGATGGATTTAAAATAACCTATTCCATGATAGGTTTCACAAGAATGTTGGATATATAACTGATGCTAAAGCACTACTTTACAAAAATATAAAAAATAATTATTGGAGTCATATACAGTCTGTCTTGGGCTCGCCAATCTACACAAAATAATGCCGTGTTACAGGTAAAAAACTATATAAAATATTTGCTTCAAAAAATTTAAATGATATATATATCTTAGCAAACCTTTGTCACAAGAGCACATTATTAAACCCGTAGTACTATCTCAGTTTCCAATTTTGTTCAAATATTATTTCAATGAGCGCCTACAAAATCATATCATATTCTATACACATAATCTTTATAGTCCACTTACCAAACTATACAAAATTTTCAAAATCTTTTTCTTTCTTAAAAGTTGTTCGACCTTTTCACCAAATTATTTCATAGTTAAAAAAAAAAATATATATATATAAAAAACGGATTTACATTAAATTAAATAAATACAAAATTACCAATTAATAAATCAAAAGGAAATGTATTTCCTTTTTACAATAAATTTAATTAATAATTATAATTAAAATTGTAATACGAAAAATAATTGAACCGCATAATAATTTTGTACTTGTCCTAAATAATTTTCTTTAAACAAATTAAATTGTCAATATTTAAATTAATATTAAATCGTGTAAAATCTCATAAAATTATAATTATATTTCCATTTCAGTATAATAAATATTATATGAAAAATTATAAGCTTTTCCTCAATAAAAAAAACAAAATTATGAAAATAAAAATTTAAAAAAAATGATTAACATTTAAAATTATAATATTCAATTTCATCTCCGGTGCTGTTAAGTTCATAATTACCACAATTACATTAATTTATACGATTTCTATATACCAAGTTTAAGTACGAATTAAACAATTCCACTAATAACAAAATAATCTATTAATTTTTAAGTATATATTCAACGGACGTCCGACCTTCAATAGCCTTGACTTAGTTGAAAAATTTAATTTGATTTTTACAATTTTTTTTGGTTTATTTATTTATTTATATTTTTCAGCTTCTGTTTTGATTCCTTCTTTTTTAACATTTTAAATTTTTGTATATCTCAGATGAATTCGTAGATTTCATTTGAAGGTACAATTTAATTTATACTTGCAAATATTATTAAGTAATAAGAATGTATAATTTACTTGTAAATTGGTAGTCAAAATATAAATAATTTTAAAAAATAGAAAAATATGCCTACAAATACAAAATTTAACTATGTATATTTAACATTGAATATTATACGCAAGTAAAATAATTTGCAAGTTCATAAAAAATATTGAAAAATTTATAAATAATATAAACAAATTTAATTAAATATTATTGAAAATAATCTTTTGAAAATATCAACAAAAAAAAATTGGAGTAAGTGGAGATTTTTTAAGTGTAGTAATAAAAAATATTTTTAATTTTGCAATTTAAATCTTGGTACGTAATAAAATTTTAAGATCCTAATTATCTACACTTAATTTGTTTGCCATTTTGAGCATAAAATTATGACTATTGAAAAAAAAAAACATAATAATAATAAAATTGTTGTCAATCTCATTTCAAGTGTGACGAATATAAAAAATTTCATAGTCATTTTTCAGATTTAGATCAAGAGCTATAAACTTTAATTTGATTCAATTTATTTGATTATTTTTTTAGTCTATTGTTGGTCGAAACATAAAATCTTAAAAAGCTTTTGTCCAAGAGTCATTGAAATAATTATTTGCAATATTAAATTGTGATTTTAAGACCAATAGAAATGCTACCGATTGAGAACATTCACTGACAACGAATGTTTCACTATTAAATGGCATTAGTTTTTTGCAATTAAATGTTTCTTTACTATAAAAAAAAACTTATGTTTGGAGAATCCATATAAAATTAGTAGGTCCAAATTGCAATGAAACCTCTTTGATTGCTTGGCTCTAAGCTTCGAAGTGGAGTGGACAAGGAAAATAAAAATTTTGAAACAAAATAGTGATTTAAGTGTGTTCCTATTTTAGTTTAATGAAGCCAACATTTTTATTAATCTCTTAATATTAATAGCTAGCATAAGTGGTTATTGCAGCGGTGGTTGAATTATTTTTGCCATCCTTAATATTCTGTAAATATGTCACTATGGATACTGATAATGCTCAATCAATGAGTATCATAGGATCACCATAACACGGCTTTGGCTGGTTTAATATAGGTATGAGGAACACTAGAGTTTTTTGTACATAGTTTGAACGCTCACGTTCATCGTTTCAATTCCAATTTATAAATACAATTTATTGATCTCATTTATTTTTTTTAATTCACACAGCTCCCAAACTACTAATACTTGTAAATTACTTGAAAATTATTGAACTTAAAAATATTTAAAATTGTTTTTACTAATAATGTAATTCACTAATTATGTGGATGATTTAATGACATGAATTGAACTGAAATTAAGGAAAATTAAAATTGGAAAAACTAATTTGTCACCACAAAACTTGTTTATCAATTTTGTACATTTAACTTAAGATAAACCGCAATAAACCGTGACAAATATTTTTTTAAGCTTCTTAAAAACACTTAATTACCAAACAAAAACTTAACTACCGACGTTTTACATACCGGATTTTAGGTTGCAGAGTATTTTAAAAAAAAATTGTGAACAAATAATCTGTCAATTAAAAATCCCAACACAAAAACGGATACGACAAAACTTTTAAGTTGACATTTTATTTATTTTTTGAATTATATTTCAAAAAATTATTATATTTTTTTTTTTTTTATATTTTCTTATGGTTCAATTATTTTCCTTGACCAATTGAACAAAATGAATTTTAAAATACATAAAAATTGATTAAATCAAAACATAAATTTTATGCTTTAGCTATAAAAAAAAATTATTAAGATATCATTTTCAATGGTTTATTTTTTTTAATTTTTATTTCTTTAATTCATTTTAATTAAAAATTTCATTCAAATTTTTCTCTTTGGAAAATTTTACTGTATATACAATTTTTTATTTTAATAAATTTTTAATTTACTTTTTAAAAATGAAATTGAAATATCTCAATTTTTTTTATAATAAATATAAACATATTAATTACAACTCCAAATAAACTGACCTTAAGTAAATTAAAAATATAAAGAAACATTTCGGTCAGTTCAATGTTAAAAAATTATATAAAATTGTATAAAGAACTTTTGAATTATTCATTCAATTTTGCGAATTATTTACACAAAATTACAAAAACGGATGAGAAAAATTTGATTAAAATTTTTTTATTTTTTTATATTTTTTATAATATCTTTTATGACGGAGATGATTTATAATAATTGTTAAAATCAACAATAGATAAAACTGAAACCTTGATTATTTTATGCTATAATAATAAAAAAATATAATTTGCGAATAATTTGAAAAGTTATAGTAAAATATATAAGAAATTGTAATCGATGCGCTTTTTGAATGAGTAGCTTTAAATGTTGAATTAAAAATTGCCAGAATAGATAATTTTATACAAAACCAAGCAACGTTTTTTTTTTTGTAGAAGTTGAGAATAATGCGTAAAAATAGATAAATACTTAAATGTTTGAAAGTTGTACGATTAATTTTGTGTAATTACACAAAATTAATTACTACATAAATATATATTTATATTCTAACAAAGTATTATTTCTTTAAGGAAATTTAACATTGGAAAACCATTAAACCATTAACTATAAACTTATAAAAAAAAGATTATGTATTTTAATTGAAAATGTTAGAGCCATTTCTCAAAATATTGGATACTGATGATTCTACGAGTGGTGTTATTGTTGTGTGATATTTTGGTAATACATTAGATCCCTGTTTCTACTCAATGTGGCTTTCAGTTAATTGTGACATTAAGACTGGAACAATTCTAACGGCTGATACCATTTCCTGACAACAAAATGGATCACTATTAAAAAATCCATTAGCTTGAATAAATCGAAATTCCTATAAGTAAGCTCAAATTCCTAGTTCCAAATTTTGATGAACATAATGATAATATATTATAATTAGACAAAAATCAAACATTTATGAAAAATTGTAACATTTTTTTTATCCTTCAAATAGAGAAGGAGAAACTAAGAAACTTTCTCCTTCAAATGGAGAAGGAGAAACTAAGATAGCTTCACTTATCTGGGGAGTTACTTAATAACGACAACTACAACAATACACACAATTCAATCCAAATCCAAAGTAAAATACAAGCATCGAATAAAACTTATCATCTTTGTAAAATTTTAAGGCAAGGCTTCTAAGAAGATCCTGCAAAATATGTATGTATAAAATATTAATCAGATCAGTAACTTACAGTGCTGAAAGCTAACCAAACTCTACATGAAATGAAAATAATCAGATAATTTGCGATAGAAAAATAAAAAGAAGATTTTATGGATATATTCAAAATCAAAATGGACTATATACTTGCATAGAAGTTAGGGAATAGTAAACTAGGAACTGTAATGCTATTTGACGATGATATTTGCAATTATAATTTATAAATAATATTAAAACATGTCATCTTTGCTTGAACCAAAGAAGATTATTAATTATTCTTTGTCAGAAAAAGTCTATCATCAGAATAGCTTGTAACCTTAATGTATGAATTCTTCATTAAACTATATTGTTTTCGATAACTTTTAAATGTATTTGGCAATCTGAAGGAAAATTATGTATATTTGTAGCGTATCTCATTATTATCTTACTTTTTTCTAGAAAGGTCTTAAAAAGGGTTACGTCAGTATAAGCAAATTGGTAAATATAGGGCCTGAATAAAACCATATAAACAAAAGAAGAAGCACAAACATATACATAATTGCAACATTACCAATAATTTTCTGAAGGATGGGATTCTCTATTGAACGATTTTTAAATATAAAGAAATGTCTGGTACTATACAATCCTGCTATAGAAGATCATGGACTTTTCTCTACCATGAAATTTTATATTAAACATGTAAGATTAAATTCAATCTCTAAGCCTCTTTCGTACTTCTGTCTATTCTAATACGTTAAATAAGAGCATTTATAAAAATATTTATAAAAATGTGAATTTGGAGAACTAAAATTTTGAGAGATATAATAATATTTGAAAATATTTTACTAATTCATCAAAATTAGAAACAATCTAATAGGTATTGAATTTTTGAAGAAGAATCTTTAATTTCTATTGTATTTCTATCTTAATTTTTTTAAATAAATATAATATTAAATATATATCTATTTATTGAAAAATTGATAAAGTTTCAATGCTATCAGTCCATATACATTTATTAATATAAAATAAAAAAGATAATATTTTAATTAAATAAATTAAAAATAACAATGATCTATAAAATAAAAATGCAAAATAATTATATGAAGATTATCTTGTAAAAATCGGTTTTTGTAAAAAAATATTTATTTATTATTTAATTTCAAGTACACATCACAAATCATTCTAGTATTTTTCGACACGAACTATTTCCATAAAAAGCATATTAAATTAAAGCGATTATAACATAACAATAAACATTAATTTTAAATTAAACATTGGTTTATCTTTAATATATATTTTTTTTTTTGCAAATTAACTAAAAAGAACACAATTAAGCAGTTTTTATAGGCGGACCTAATTTATTGTTTTGCAACATAAAAAAACCTACTCTTTTTTTAAATTCATAACTACTAAAAAAAATATAATCATGAAATCAAAATCTTTTAAAATGATGTGACGATGGCGTGCATCTCAGTACACTATGTCATTAATTTATGGCTACAATAAAAATATTTACTAAATTTAGATAAGAACATTTTGTAGTGTATTAGAGACAAATAATAATAAATAAATGATTATAAACAATAACAAGAATTTATATAATGACAGCAATAATAATAATAAAACACCTGAAAATCAAATACGAAAAAAAGTGCATTAAAATAGCAATGGGAACACTTTGAAAACGTCATTCAAAAAAAAAAATGAGATTTATCAGTAAAAGATCGTGATAAATAAAATGAATTATTATTATACACGTCAATAAATAAATTGAAAATAAAATAAAATATATTAGAAAAATAGAAAAATCTTTAAGATGATGAAAAAGACTACTTAACTAATAGCCCAGAGGGTTAATAATCTATTGGCATACCGTATACGAATATTAAGACATACTTCCAATTAATTTGTGATATTTTTGTAGATAAATTTTCTGGTACATTTATTATTTACAATATTATTTAAATTATTGTATTTTCTATCCAATCTATAAAGAATTTTTGACAAGTTTTACATAATTGTAGCTTTATAAATCAGTTTTTAATAAAAAAAAAAACAGAAATATGCAATGATGTTAATTTCAAAATATCAATAATATTTATATGATCTTTCGCAATTATTTAACATTTAATATGAACGAAGGGAAACTATGAAACTATTTAATATAAACTCAGGATCCCATATAAATTAGTAGATCCAAATTGTAATTGTCAACACTCATCACACTTCTAGTATTAGAAAAAGGAGTCTTAGTTGGTTGCTTGGGTAACAAAATCCTCTACGCATCTAGACCCCGGGGGTTCGTTGAACACTCAACGAACTTTTTCTATCCTTGAGTACATCATTCCAATTCATCTCTCACGTGAACGCAATTCGTGTGGACGGATTTAATTTCCCCGTCTTCTATATGTCGGTCAGAAAATTAAGTGTTTAAATCTTTTATATCTTACCGCAGGGCAGTAACAGAGCAAATGTTCTACTGTTTCATCCTCTTTTCCACATTGTCTACTACTTATTAAGGTAGAAAATAAGAAAATAACCAGTGGGAAGTGGCTATGCCGGTATTTAATTGTGTAATTGGTTTATTAATCAGAATCAATCATGTTTCTAAACTTTTGGACGTTAACGTCGTTATAGTTTATCCAAATATTGAGGTTTTCCTTTTTCACGCAATTTGAAGGATTTTTATATACTTGTGACCAAAGATTTCTTATATTGTTGTTTTTTGCTAGTGTATTAAAGTTTAGTTTACAAAGAGATACTTAGTCGTACATCTTGTCACACCAATGAAAGAAATAAGAAAGATAGTACTAGTGGTGGTCCACTAAATTGGTTCATACAAATAAAGAAGATTTGTTCGTTCAATTATACCTCGATTTAATGATTGTGTAACGATTTATTACGACATAAAAACTACTGATATTATTTCAAAGAGATTTACTCAATAATTATAAGATAAATTTATGATTAAAAGATGATATGCTAAACAGAATCATAAATTGAAGTATACATGGTGAGTAATCTAGTTGAGTGAAGTTTGAATGCATATCGCATTGCCATTATTGTAATCTCACTAATGACTCTTAAACCACGTTTTACTAAATTTATGATATTAACTACCACATAGCACGTGTAATTTCCTTTATGTTTTATTTTAATTAATCTGTTATTGCATAAACTTATTATGTATTTTCATATATCATTAAATAACAATTTTCATATGTTAATTGAGACCATCAATCAGTCATATATGTAATTTTTATAATAATTAAAATTATAAAATTATAAATTATTTATCTGGAAGTATTTCTCAATTGGTAATTGTTTATTATTGTTAGAAAATATTAATAAACAAATCACTTTTTATTATTATTTATTGTGAATTATCATGTAAGGTTCTTTTTTTTATTTTTTTGCAATTAACAACTAATTGACTAATTGTTTTTCGAAAAAAAATTAATAATTTTCAAAGTCGTTAGTTCTAAAAAAAAAATATCAAAATTATAATAATTAATAATAACATTATTTCATTTACCTTGGATTTTGCGAAAAAAAAATAATCAGATTTTTTGGCCATATTCAATTGGTAAATAATTTTATAATTAATTTAATAAAATTCATTATATTTTCCCTAATGGAAAAATTAAATTAAATATAGGATTAAATAAGTAAATTTAATACTTAATTATGAAATTAGTTTAAGATTAAGACATATAGTAAAACATAGTTAAGAGCTGGTAAGTTTCAGAATCATTGTAGAATTTGATTGGTTGGAATTCTAAGACTTTCATGCATGTAGGCCACATATTATTAAGCTCATTGTACCCTCTAGTCGAACTTTGCATCATTATTACAGCATGGAAATTCAGCTCACTTTTCTGTAATGAATAAAATTATCTTTGCAGGCTTAAGTTTACCCGAGTCTTCAATGTTTTCTAGATAGAAACTACCAAATTTCCTAAATTTATTATATTTTACCAATCTTTCATTGTCTCTTCCTCATGCAGACATCAACGACACAGTGGGTCCTTCATAATCTTAGTGAATGCTGTATTCCGGCTGTTGCCTTGTTCATTTTTAATAACACTAATTCTCATTTAGTTACACGATTAACATCAGTCACGAATTTTTTGATTATGGTTATTTCATTTTAAATTGATTGAAGTTCCAATTAAATTCCAATGAATTTACATTTTTTATATTTTTTACCAATTAGTTAATTGACAAATTTTATATTTGAAGTAGCGTTAATTAAGTCATCACTAATGAAAATATTATGAAAGAAGAGAATTAACTCAAAATTAATCGTTAAATGAACCCTGTTTTTTTCTGGTTCAATGGCGTTCAGTTCGAGCTCGCACTTTGGACTCCTGAAATAAACACTATTGGAATTTTAATTTAGGGACAATTAATTTATATTCTATGTAAGTGTAACCTCTGATTATAAAATGTATAAAAAAGAATTATTGAAATTAATTACTTTAACAATTACTATAAAATATTGCACAACAACACGTACGAAAACACAAACATTTTTTTTTTTTGGATTTTGAATGACTCTAATTTCATGAAAAGGAAATGTAAAGAAAAATTGATTTGAACACTTTCCACATTTTGTCATTCCACCTCAACAATTTATTATTTTTCTCGTAAAATCCCTGAAATTACTTTAATATCGTATTTAAATGTATACTTAAAATATTTATATACTAAATCTATTTTTTGTATAATAAAATCTGTCATAAATTGATTCATTATCTAGGAATTTTATAACATCTTTTGATATTAATTTGTATTCATTATTCATTAATAAATGCAAATTGTATGGAAAAATTATAATCGATCAGTTTTTAGCTAATTAGTTGACTGTGATCATAAACAAATTGTATTACTAAATGCTACTAAAGCCAATTGCAAACGATTAGATTTAGATTACTCGGCGCTACAGCTCTAGTGAGCCAGGGCCGAGGAAAGACTATGTTTCCATAGGACTCTATCATGAGCAGCATTCCTCCAGCTTCCGGTAATGTTGAGCATCCTCACGTATGCTTCAACACCGTCCTTCCACCGAAGACATGGTCTCCCTCTTCTGCGCCTACCCTCGATTGGTAAAATATAAATGAATTACAGTTAAAGTTCGAAACAATCTTTATTCAAACAAAATTTTAAATGTTTACCACAATCAGATAATTTTAACTACTTTTACTGATTTAGATAATTGCGGCAAAATCATTTTCATAATTAATAAAGCTAAGATTATTTATGTTGATATTATGTTAATTATCTGACAAAATATTCGTTTTTCGTACTAGAAATAGTTAGTTCTGTTGAAAAAACTATAAACCATTTGTAAATTGTTAAAGATCATAAATAAAATATATATTTTTTATTTTTTGTAAAATATTTAATATGCCACCTATTGGAAGATAGCTTAACACAATAGTTTTTTATTGAATATTGCATAAGATTAGGAACTTAAATAATAATATTTACATAATATTTCATGAACTTATTAAAAAATATACTTAATTATAGAATTATGTATTGTAATAAAAAATTAACAGAATTACAATATTGTCAATGGTGTGTTATAAAACGCTTATTAAGAAAATATTTTATGAAATTTTGTTCAAACTTCTTATGAACTTACCCACGAGCGACGAACATGTCTGGCAATATTTTTTTAATATAAAAACTCATACAATATTCTAATTTTTATGTCTGTTTAGAGCTGAACCCTAAAGGATAACTCTTAAATTTGCCAGTCCCTCAAATCTTTTATCACTTTCGAGTCACGATGGCACATATACATAGCTTTGTACACGTGATCTATTGTTTTAGCTTTAGACCCCATTTCTATTTGTATGTCAAAATGGACGAAGTCAGGTGCAACAAACTTTTTGTTTATGAATGTTTATATAATTTGTGGTTGTAATGGCTACTATTTTAAATATTTTAAAATAAAAAAAATTAATAAAATTGGTTTATAGTATTTTGAAACTTAAGAATTTGTATAGCACCGTCTTCAAAAACAAGTTTTTTAACTATATCAAAAATTTCAATGTATAAAGGTCTGTAGCTGAATTATCAGTTTATTCAATAACGTACATAAATTCATAACTTGGTTGGTTGATTGGTTTGAGAAGGAGGAATGGAAGCGGCCAAACCTCGTACCTAGACCATACAGTCATCTGTATCCCTTACGATATGTTTTTCTTGCTTATTTCTATTAAATCTCCCGCAAAATAAAAACCAAAAATTTTACTCTTTTATTACACAGAGAAGGACACTGACATAAAAGATGTTCAGCACAGCCTCTACAGTCTACAAACTGTTTCCATTGTGAGTCATAGTCGCGCGTCATTAATAACTTAATTTCATACCATTAGTTTTGTTGGTTTTGCAGTATGTACTAAAAATAATATTAAAATACTAATCAAAACAACCTGACGTCATTAAATATTTACCTGTAAAGCACGTGCTTATCAAAATTTTAATATTTATGTTAAAATATCTTAAAAATTTAAATAGACAACATTAAATTTAATTCCGTAAACAAAAGAAAAAATATTCTAATCAAATTTTTAATGTTTATATGATTTTGTGTAAAGATATTTTTGTAAAATTATTTTTAGATTTACGCATACAATCGACGACAACGCAGCCGGCATAATTTTCATTTTATGATATTAGGAGAAAATTTTCTATGTTTTAGTATCTAATTGGGAATGATTCAGTTCACTTGAATTACAGAATAAAACTATATTTTAAAGAAAATGGAAAATTCTGATATTTATTCACAAATTTGTAGTGCTAGAACTGTTCAATCTAATAAAAATGGTTTCTTTAATGAATTCATTGAAGAAGTTAAAACAACTGGTGGTGAAAAATGGTTAAAAAATTATTTTGGTCAATTGAAATCGGATCAAGCTCGAATTTTATCAATTTTTAATGATCGTGAAATATGTGATGTTGTTTTAGGTGTTTTAGATAATGTTCGGCCAGTTTTTAAACAAAAAGATGATAATTTTTCATCACAAAGACGATTACAAGCTGAAAAGTGTTTTTTAAATGGTGAATTACAAAAATCTTTAATGTTAATTAATCAGGCTGTTATTAGAGCACCAGGAAAAGGTGAATATAATTTTATATAAATAAAAAATAAATATATGACGTAATAGTGTTTTGTGTTGAATATTATTTATAGTAGTCGAGTTAAATATTTATAATTTGTGGTGGTGATTTTTGGCATCGAATCAAATTTGTGTTGTTGGTTTTACTTTTAAAAAGAAAAACAATATTTATTATTATAGATAAAGATAGAAAGTATTTTCCGATAAAAATATCGTAGTTCAAATGTCGAAAATTATTTCTTTTTAAATTTTATATTAAGTTATCAATTTTTAGCAATTTTATTTGTAACATTTTGGAAAATGTTGTATCTCAGTTCTAATTAAATTAATTTAGAATATATCATTTTATTAGGAAAATCTTTTTTTATTAAATTTTTATATAAAACCAAACAATTTACATCTGAAACCGCGCAATTTTTACATTGACAGTAGTAAAGTAATGGGCATTACATAGTTAAAAATGTAAAACAGATGCGGAATGACTGAATTGTAATGACCGTTCTGAATTAATTGCAAATAGTTTTGATACATAATCTAAATGAATGGTACAGAATCTAAGTAAATAATTACAGTTCTAAACTAGATTAGATATCACAAAACACTAAGGCCACCGTGGGCCTAATGTAATATACCTTTAAGTTAGAACCCCTTCCCAAGACCAGTACTTTCAAAGCAATACAATAAGTGTTTCCATGTGTCCATGAAACTGTATCCAAGGTGACGAATTATAAATCGAACCAGTATTTCACTTTCGAAAAAAATATATTCACCCGACTCCTTTTCGTAGACGCACATGCTACATAAGTCGTTTGCAATTAGTCCAATTTTATGTCGATATTTCTGCAGGTTACAGTGTTTATTAATTAACCCTGTTATTGTTCGTATTCAATATTTGTTCATATCAAGGAGATCGCGCATCCGTTGAGCGGAGTGAATCATTATGGATTGTTTCGCAAGTTTGTTTCTTTCAGTAGCTCTAAACTAACTCATACATTAACTTGAACAAAATATGTGGTATCTATTTAACATTTTTAATTTTTAGTTTTTTGACCTTCTTTTAAAAAGTTATAGTAAAAAGTAATTTTAAATAATTACAATTATATAGGTTATAATAAATAATTGTAAAATATTTGTAAAAAATTATTAAATATTTCACTTCATTTTACAGGTGATGTCGATAATGGTATAACATTAGCACTTGCATTATGGACTAGATCTAATATCTTATTAGAACTAGGTGAAGGAGAACGTGCCTTAAATGATTTAAAATTAGCAACAAGTTATGGATTAAATACGAAACAAAATGATGAATATTATTTTCAAATGGCTAAATCTTATGCACGTAAATTTAAAAAATAATCTAAGTATCAATAAACCAATATAAAAAATTACTATTTTTATATATGAATAGTTATGGGAGAAAATGCTCGAGCTAAAGTTGCTTTAGGAATAACTGAAACTTTACTAGCTGGCAATGAAATGAAAATTTCAAAAATGCGTCAAGAAATTACAAATACTATTCCATCAAATAAGAGAATTGTAAAGAAAACTGGTAATAAAAACATTAATTATAATACATTTTTAGATTAATTAACATATTTAAATTACAGAGCCAGATTTAACTAGTGGACAGAATCCAAACTTAAAAAGTGCTTCAAATTCAGTCGCTCTATCTGAATCTGAAGATAAAGGACGGTATATATCGGCTACAACTAATTTAAAAGCTGGCGATATTGTTTTAGTAGAAGAACCAATTGCAGCTTGTCTAGTTCCTGAATATTATGGTTCACATTGTTGTCATTGCTTTGAAAGGTTTATGATTTTCATTTTTTATATATTGCTGATGAAATTGTCAATAATTATTTTATACAAAGACTTGTAGCTCCAATTGGTTGTTTAAAATGTTCTGGAATGGCATTTTGTAGTGTTGAGTGCATGAAGGAAGCAACTAGAACTTATCATAAATATGAATGTGAATTTTCGGATATGTTTATAGGTAAACTAATGCTGATTATTTTAAATTTTATATAAAAAAAATACCTTGTATAGGGTCTGGCATGTCAATTTTATGTTATGTTGCACTTAGAATATTTACTCAGTCAAAAACTGTTGATGACGGTCTTATGCTAGCAAATGATTTAACAACCAATTTATGTACACATAGTGATTATCGTCAACCATTTGATTTTCTTCAACGTGGCTTAATGGCAGCCTTTCTATTGCGATGTCTTCAAAAATCTGGTTATTTTGGTGTTAGAGCAACTGAAGCTGTTAATCCGACTAGTAAAGAAATTCAAGTTGCTTCAGCATTACTTGGTTTATTACAAGTACTACAATTTAATGCTCATGAAATATCTGAAACTATGAGAACTGAACAGCATCGTTTTGATGGTTCAAAAATGATATTTGTTGGTGCGGGAATATATCGTACCGGATCATATTTTAATCATGATTGTTGTCCTAGTGTTGCCAGATATTTTGTTGGCAAATCAATTGTGATGGCATGTACGCGTCCATTTAAATCGGGTGACACAGTTTATGAGAATTACGGTCCAGCTTTTACGAAAATCAATGTTAAGGATCGACAACGTACTCTGAAAGGACGTTACATGTTCGAATGTACATGTGATGCTTGCAAAGAGAATTGGCCAACTTTACAGAAACTAGATAAAAGTGTAAAATTCAAATGTCCTACAAATAAATGTGAAAATTTATTAAAATATCCGAAGGACATTGGAAAAGATGTTAGATGTGTACGATGTAAAAAAAATGTCTCCTTAAAGGATAGTGTTTTGATAATTGGGAAAGTAGAAGAATTGTATAATGAAGGCGCATTAGCAATGAAGGTAAAATTTGATTTAGCAAATAAAATTTGTTATTATAATTTTTAAAACAATTTGTTTACATTTTTTTAGAATCAACAAACTGAAAATGCAATTGGCTTCTTTACAGAAGGTATAAACTTATTTTTCCAAGTTGCTGCTATGCCACACAAAAACACATTAATAGCACAAGAATCTTTAAGAATTTGTTTTGCTGATACTGGCACTACATTTATAAAAGAAAATATTAATTGAAAATATGAAATAAATAAAAAAAATCTGAATTTAATTTCATTTTATATTTTTTGTTAATTTATTTACGATCATTTCATTTTATATACATGTGAAATTTATCATTTTGTTATAAATGCCATCTATTACAAATTTTACCATATTATAATGGTTGGTGTATTTGATAAAAAAATGATCACAGTAAATACACAAACCGTCGTTGATCAAACAATTTCAGATTATAAAACGATCATTTTTCTTTATAATTAGAAAATAGAAACATTCTAGTATAAAATATATAAATAAGTAAACTTATTTGGTGTTAAGAAGAATAATGAATTAAATTTGTCAACCTGATAATGTGATAATAAAAACTTGTGTGCGATTATCATAACCGGCAACAATTTCAAAATTCTTGGAAATGCCGGTTCTACGAACAACAAATTTTGATACAAAGTAATATTTTTTTTTACTCTAATTCTAAAAATATATAAATTTTATTAGTTTCATTCTTAGTAAAGATAAAATACATAATATTTTACTATCCTTTTATAGTATTATAACCACTTTTATTAATGTTGTTATTTCTAGTAAAGATATATCTTTAAAATTGTGAAGATAGTTTTTTGTGTTAATTCTAGAATTAGAATTATTTTTAATTCGTCGAATTATAACTTATTTGTAACGTATGCCAATTATTTTCGGTATGATACATGAGATGGTATGTTACTGAAAAGTTAATTTGGTTAAGCCAAAAATCAACATTAATTTCACTATTTTTCAAAATTATGAATACTATTCACTTAATTGTTCTTTTTTAATAACATGAAATACGAAAACATTTAAACTTAAAAATTCTTTACAACTAAATCAGTTTCCGTCTAATAAATTACTAGTAATAATAAAAGTACTAGTATTTGAAATATACACTTATAGTACGTTTACGATCTACTTTGATGGTTTTTGTAAGTAATTACAAATTACAAGTAATTACAAAATTGTAAGTAACAGCATAAAAAATATATTCATTGTAAAATAATCAATATGAAGCAAAAAATTTAAGAAATAAATCAGAATAGAATCATAACAAGTTAAAATCCTTGTCATAAATGTCGCAGATCAGTTAATAATGAAATATATCAACTGTTGTGGTATGAGGTCCTGAATACTGACTTAGTCTATGGAATTTAGAGAAAATTATTACTGCATTAAAGGTAATTTAGAAGAAATGAAAAATTAATGATATACAGAATGTCATATTTTGTTTGATTAGTTACATAAACCAATTCTTTTTCTCAAACTTCTTGTCACATAATTTTCACATCCGTGCATTCATTTAGAATATCGTATTCGTACCATAAATCATTTTTGAATACCAATTAAACAGACCAATTTAAATTATATATTAAATCTGAATCTTATTGTATATCGAGGACCATTATAAGCCCATGGTTTCAACTTGGTTGGTTGTAAGTTAATATAATACCAGGATCACACCAATCTACACTTAAATTTAATCAGTAAAAACAACACTTCGAACAAACAAGCACTTAGCCATCTATACAATATTTTCTCAAATAATATTCTTTGGATTTATACTTTTTAATTTCTTTTACTTTGCCAATTTTATGCAATATCATCGCTCTTTAAATACTCAGCGTATTAGTTTCATAACCTTGAAGAAAATTTTACGAGTATATAATCAAATAGTATTTAAACTATATTTATATACTATATACAAAAATAATTCTTTTAGACATATTTAGGCATAACTTCCATATAAACAAAATACAGGTGAAATATATATATATATTTTTATTACAATTCTATTTTACCTTTCTTTTAACTATAAATTCAAAACTCAATTTACGAATATACCTGAATGGGCAAAATCATAAATAATTTTTTTTTTTTGTAAATAAAATATTACAAGAATTTCTTCAGAGAAAGAGAATAATAAATTTTAGTTAGTTTTTAGTATAGACCTTACCTTCTTGTGTTAAATAATGGTCAAACCATCTTCAGTTTGATTTCTGCATTTGAATCGTTCGCTAACTTAAACGCATTATTAACAACATAATATAAAAAATATATCTTTAAGATACTTTTTTTTTGTAGTTGTCCATTATAATATAAATATATATATATAGAATATTTTACCGTTAGAATACTGTTTACGTGTTTAATAATAAATACATTTTATTAATAAAGTGCGGGTGATTTATCTAAAATTAAGTTTTAAAAAAAAAATTAATAATTATTGAAGTGACATACTTTTTTTGTGAAGAGTATAATATTTTTATAATTTTATGATTTTCTATGTTAAAAGTTTTTCTTGTTTTATATGTAAATTATTCAAATTACTTAATTAAATGCAAGTATCATAAACAAAAATAACGGATTTCTTATCTGACAAATTTAACTAGGACATCCGGTAATAAATTACCACAACGACAAACTAAATATTCTGATTATGATGAAGAAAATTTAATTAGCATAAATATGTGAAATTCTTAAAAAATATATTTATTTCAATTTTTATTGCAATTAATATTTATCTCATATAGTCTAAATTACAAATTATTCTAAATCAGAAAAAAAAAATTCATATATTTTTATGCTAAAATGTATCTTCTTTAAAAAAATATATAGTATAACATAAATGAAGAGATAACAGTTACATGGGTAATGTCGGCATTTATATTATTCATGTCGTTATGTCATTATTTATTTATTTTTTTATTTACCGTTAGCCTACTAATTTTAAATTCCTGTTCGTCTACCATTTAACCACTTTTGAGAACATTTTTATACATAATTATAAAGTTAAAAGAGAAATGAGTAAATTAAAATGTGAATTTATGCTAAAGAAAAAAGAAGAATCATCACTAAAAAAAAAACACTCTTTTAAAGTCAAAATATAAAATTATTAGGTAAAATTTTACCTGAATTTTTTGTAGTCTTGTCAATTTTATTTATTATATGCTTCTTCGAAAGAGAAAAGTTTGAGATTTTGATCTTCTTGAATATTTTATACCAAAATGAGAGAATTTTATTTTCAATTTCAGATTCATATTCTGAAAATGTAACATAAAACATAGCGAAGAAAATTTTAATATACTTTTGTTACAAATTTACTCATAGAGCAGTAATAAAGTGGGAAATTACCATGAAAATTAAATTATATAAAATTGTAATTCTCAAATTGCTTAACTTTTAGTAATTAAGTAATTATTAAATCGGAACATAATAAGATAAACAAAGATTGATTAGATAGTAGGGAATAAATATTCTGAATTGCAGTGATTCGTAAAGTATAGTCAACTTTATTTAATGCGAATCATCTGCCAACTGCTAAGTCTGGTTTGTACTTCGCAATTAGTATGTTTCTTCATACACCTGCATAAATATATTAAAACTTTTACGATATATTCATAATATTTTCGAACATCTGTTTAAAATTAGCGTTGTACTATTCACGAAATTTTGTAGACTTTGATTTGTCAAAGATCTTAAATTGGTATTTAATCAAAGTTCTGATAATTTTTGGGATATATTTATCAATATTCAAGAGAATATAATGTTGTTGAAATATTGAAAATGCTGCATCGATATCATTGCCTGTTAAAAGGTTCGTCCGGTTAATAGAAGACATGTGAGAGGACGTTATTAATGCACTTTAACGTTGCATTCTTAAAATAATATACAATTTATTTATTGTATAAGAAATGCTAATACATATATAAAATTAGTAATGACAGTTGGTAGAAAAAAGATTGTTTGAAAAGATTTTGTTTGATAGAAATTTAATTCATTTACATATTTCAGTATAGAATTTATCCATTCTATAATTAACTTCAATAAAAAAAATCAATATGTATTACTCCTTCAAATTTAAGTTACAATTATTACATTGCTGGAATATCATTAACTTGGATTTATTTCAAATATATTTCAAATTATATATAAAAAATATTTATAAGAACTATTTATTTGAATATAACATAATATTCTATGAGATCCCGAAACAAATATATTTGGTCTTCAATTTCTTAAGATCTAAAAGTTAAAGAAATACTGGCTTGCAGCAGAATATTTATATAAACAGAGATCATAACATTATTATACAGAGAGTTTCTTATTATGACTACCATTGAATTGTCATTATTAATCTAACATAATATTCTAACAAAATAATAATTAATATGGTATGACAGGGACAGCGATAGCCCAGAGCCGAACATTGCCTACCAAGACCTTTTAGAAAAATTTAATTCTAGATGAATTCCGAACCATATAATTGTTTCTAGTGAACAAAATATTCACTACAACAAGGCAGTTTTTTTTTATAGGTATTGAAAAATGATTTATTTAGGAAATCGTATCATTTTTAACACGCTTAATAACATTTGTAAATTTTATTACTAACAAAATCTAAATATTAATATTAAAATAAAATGTTAATAAATAATCAATATATTTAATTACATTAATCATGTTAAATATTGCCGGTAATTTATAGTAATTGCTTATCTATTATAATCAATAAATCAAATGTAAAATAATCATTAATTGATTTAATACTTTGTTAAACTTTCCAATTTAAATTTCACTTAATTACATTTTTTCAAAAAAAAAATCAATTCAATTCAATTATACATTTTGCATACTAAATAATATTTTTTTTGACCACAGTTTACGTACAGAAATTTGGTTTTTACGAACATTTTAATATTAAATTAATTTTTAGTTTACTTAAAACTTTTGCCAAACCAAAAAACTATGTACAAAAAATCAAAATCAAATTAATTTTCATGAAACTAAAAGTAAAAAATTTCTGATAATTCATAAAATAAAAGTGAAAAAAAAAATAAACCAAATGAAAAGTTAAAGATTTACAAATCAATTTTAAGTAAAAAAGTGATAAAAGTGGAAATTTTATAAATAAACAAATAAATAATAAAAAAAAAACAGCAAAAATGAATATAATTTTTCATTTATTCTTAACGTTTTGTATACTTTTACCAGCCATTAAAGCAGCTGAAGACGATTCTTTGGCCGGAAGTTTTCTTTCTGGTAAGTTTTCAAAATTTTTAAATTTTATTTACGTATAATTTTAGCACGTATTTTCTTAGAAAACCACTGTTATTTCTTCAATTATCATTGACTATTTTTGAAGTACAGTGTACTAGATTTAATTTTTTTTTTTTGGAAGTCACAAAAATTAATTAAAATAAAATTTAACTAGTTTCGAAAGAATTTATTTAGCTTGTTGTACAAATAAAGAGAGAAAGTTTTAAGTGGTTAAATGGGTCGAAGACAAATAGTAAGAACAAATTATTTAGTCATTAAATCGACACGCATTTTTATTTAGATAAAAATAAAATTAAGGACAATCAAATAAATTCAAGTTATAAAATTGTAAATCTTCTGTATTTTTTGAATTTAAATAATGGTTCTAAAGTGAATTATTTGTTAAATTATAAATTAATACATAAGTTCTCAGTTTTAGCTTTTTATTAGCGATTATCATTACAATTTTATTACGAAATGTCGAGCACAACACTTCATAGTTAATGAAGTGTTGTGCTCGAAGACCTGTTCTTTAAATCAATTATTCTATACGTTTTCGAGGTTACATTAAGTTTCCAAAATTGTAAAAAAAGCGTATATTATGAATTATGTATACCCTGTGCGCAGCATTATTTCATAGTACCTAATTGTGATTTAGTTCATACCCAAATATTAAAGGTCACTAAATTTAGTGGGTCCATACTAAAATTTCTGAATAATATTTTATGTGTTTATATAGTAATTTATTAATGAAGTTGGGCACATAGACTATATAGTTTCGTGATCTTCTAGTTAATGTTCGTTATTTTTTAAGTCGCTAATTTCAATGAGTCCATGTATAAAATTATATAAAATTCACTCTTGATGTATTAAGGATCTGGAATTTTGTATACATTCCTATAAACAAATTACAAAACGCTATTTTTTCTTAATAAACAGGGGAAGAAATTGAGCAGTTCTCCTTATTTTGAATTACACTTTCATTACAGTCTAACTTAATACAATTTTTTTTGGGTTTAGTATTTGATATAAAGTAAAATTTTGTTCCAAATTTGAGGATCTATCAGACAGGAATTGATTCATTGAATACACATTTTCATTTAAATACGAAATTTAAAGAAATCGAGTTTTATTCTCTTGAATAACCCAAAGATTTTATTTTGCAGAAGTAACAGAGTAGAATTCGTAGATTTAATGAATTGAATAAGTTGTCTTAAGATATGTCAAAAGCAAATATTTAATAGTGTTTGCATATATAATCAAAAGTAAAAACTTTTTTATGCATCAATGGTGCCGTAATATTAAAGCTAATCCTTATATCGCCACAATAGCTTCATTTAATTGAGATATAAAGTTATATATAAATATCGTTTTGCTTCATATATCTAAAGATATATGAAGCTTTCCCGTGGGGATGCAAAAAAAAAAAAAAAAAAATTGAGGTTTTAATGGATTTATCCATTTTCGATATCAGGGAATCCGAATCCGCGATAAAAATTTCTGTGTCCGCCGTACGCCGTACGCCGTACGCAGGGTAAAAATGCTCTTTTTGCAATGCTTAGAAATAGTAGTAAACCAGTTCCGATTTGGACAAAATTTTACATAAATGTAAACAAATATTGGAAGTATGTCGTGGTGGAGTGCATTTTCAAATAAGTCAATTGCAACCCCCTTAAAAAAGGGGTCGAACACACCCCTTTTTATGCACACGAAAAAACACTGCTTATATATTATGGGATTTTAATGCCGTTTCCTCAGTACGTACATACATACTATCTAATTAAATTTTAAAAAAATGGGGGGTATCAGACGTAGCCCCACGTTTTTATGGGGCTTTGAAATTTGAATTTTGGAAATTTAAAATAGCAATAAAATCCTCTATATTTAAACTAGGATATTGTACTTTTTACATAAGGTAGAGAGGGTAAAAGGAATTCGAAATTATATGGAAATTAACCCCCTCACCCCTTTCAGGTTGCAAAGGGATGGTGTTTATAAAATATGTTACACCCCCTCTGTGCAGGGGTAGATTTAAAAACTGAGAAAATACTTTGTTAATAATATAGTCTTACATCTTTACCGAAAAAATCAACCCTCTAACCTCAATCCCCGCTTTTTTACAGGGGGGACAAAGTAAACATTTTGAAAATTCATACATTTTCTATTTAAATTTGATTTTTTTAAGATTTAAAAGTCCATAAAAACTAAACTATAAGAGATGGGATAGTTTAACTTTTAACTTAGGTCTATCAGATTAGATTCATTCTAAATAAATTCATTTTGTTACCACCCGCCCCCTTTGGGTGGATAAGGGGGTGTGTTTATAAAATAACTTACTACTCCTCTGCGGAGGGGTAGATTTTAAAACTGAGAAATTAGTTTCTTAATAATATAGTCTTAAATCTTTACCGAAAAAATCAACCCTCTAACCTCAACCCCCGCTATTTTACAGGGGTATAATTTAAAGGGATGCGAATATATGCCACAAAAGGGTGATTGAACACAAGATATATGAAGCACTCTTCCAACTTGGCAGCTTTTTTTTGTTTATGCCTTTACGTTGAGTAGCTTTATTTCAATAGTTTATGGATTCAAATATTTAATATTCATATATAGATGATCTGAAAATGACCTTTATTTATACAATTTTTAATTACTAAGAGTAATTATTGTTAATTATATTATAAAAATTATTTCAACCAATAAATTATTGATGTGAAGTTAATATAAACAAGTTATTTTTTATTTAAATTTTGGAATATATTTAAAAAAATCTAAAATAATTCGTTACCTTGTTTTAATTAACACTTTTTACATTTTACATAATAATTTATTCACTATTTAAAATTCAAAATAATTAAGATTTGCATATCACCTGACTAATAATATTCTAGAATCCGTAACAAATATTTCAATCATGAAGTTATAGTGCAGTTCAGTAGAAATAATAATTAATCATTACTACTATTTGCAGCTACATTGCAATATCCTGTTTTTGCCTGATGTTTGTCACACTATTTTTAATTTTTATCTAAAAATCTGTACCAATTTATCGCATATATGATTTCCTGCAAAAAGTTGATAAATATTTTTATGAATCACATTCAAACAAATTTTAAAATTTATTTCTAATTTTTAATCAGAAATGTAAAAGTTCCCGGACCGGATAGTAAATATCATATTTTATTGTTAATGTTACCACATAAATACCTGAACTTTTATATTCTTCGTACACTAGTTTCTGTTAATCAATATTTCCAATTTTATGACCCCGAATAAATAATTACTCATCACTAAATTTAACCTCAGTTGAACTTTAGAGTTAAATTTAAAATTGGTAAGAAATTTAAAAATTGATGATGAATTTTGATTGTCATAGAAAAAAATTCGTATGGATTTCATATTTCTTATACCTTAAAAGTTGAGTTTTAAGTTTTAAAGGTATAAGAAATATAAAACTCTACTGAACTGAACTGAATGGATTTTTATTACTGAACTGAATGGATTTTAATGAAATAATTTATTTATTACGAGTAGTTAGAACATACATATCAAAAAAAGGCCTGCTGTCCGAATGCGGCTAATTACGTATTTTTTCCGACCATTTACATAATATCTATAATGTATTAATTAATATTAAGATTTATTGTCAGCCTTTCAGAATGTTTAAAAAAAAAATAAGTTACAGATGAAAATAGAAAATTCAGCGATATTTGGGAAGTCAATTATTTCTTTATATTACAGAACTCAAAATTAACATTAAATATTGGATTTAAGAAATATTCTTAAATAGAAGATAACATAAACTGTTCATTTATAACCCTCGGAATGTTGTAGGTTTCCAAAGTGAACTGCAGAATTATTTCGGTTTGAAACGTCCGAGATTTGGTTGGAAACGAAATGCAAAATAATAAAAATCCGCATGCTCGATAGAAATAGATGAATGAATTTTAAAATTTAGAAATACTGTTATTTAGCATCTAATTTCCGAAAAAAACAAAGATTTAAATAAATGTCACTGTATCTACGAAAAAATTGATAGATATCAACATTTTTTTATTGTAGTATATCAACTTTTTATGGTAAAATACAATTTTTATACTTTATTTTAATTAATTTAAAACATAATAATGGAAAGTAATCAAATAGATAAAATTAATGTTTAATTAATTAAATAATTCAAATTATTGAAATAATTTTTAATTTAATATAATTATTTGTGGGAAGAAATCGTGAAGGCCATTCACATGATTATATAATCATAAAATAAAAAGCTGAAATATAACACAAAATGGAAATATTATTAAATGTCTCTGTCTCTACAGTCTCTGTCTCTATATGTACTCTGTCCATGTACCAATATTCAAGCAACCAATTATTAGATTGTAATACGACATAATTTTATTTATCTTAATTATTTTTTTAACCATACTGTTTCGTTTTGTTCTTAGTCGATAATCTTAATCTAAGAATAGCTATTATTCTTCATTTTATCCTGTCTTCATCCTGTCTTGATTCTAATATGTACTTACAGGTTAATTTTTCTTTGAAACCTCCACTTAATTCATCTGCTTTTAATGAAAATTCTAGAGATTGATATGATTCTAGGAAACGGATCTGTAGCCATAAAAACATATATTTTTCGTTTCTTTAAAATTAAACTATACTAAATTCCATCAATAACTTTGCAATTACATATTTTTTTTTTTTTTTTTTTTTGATAGGCCTTTTAGATACAATAACTAGTACAGTTGATTCCAAAGATTGTCCAGGTGTTTGTGTTCATACATTAGCAACATTAATTTGTTATGAAGTTTTAGATGATATTCCATGTCCTTCAGCTAATATGAAATGTTGTATAGAAACTGCTCCAGGTAATTTTAATTATAAAAAAAATACATTAATAAATTACTATTTTATTATGGACTTTCTTAATTAAAGATAAAAATGTAAGTTTACCCCAAACTGCAAGTAGCACCCAAAAGCCTAAACCAACGACAAAACGTGTTACAACTACAACAACGAAAAAAGGTCACACAACACCAAAACCAACTAAATCAAGAGAACCTGCTGAGGATAAAAAAGGTACTATACTCAAAAAAATAGATTTTTTTAAAAAATATATACTCAAATGCATACTTTTCAAAAGAATCTTGTACTGGAGTTTGTGTTGCTGACAGAATTGCTGAATATTGTGAAGCTTATTTAACTACATCAGGTTTCTGTAAAGCCGGATCAAAATGTTGTGTATCTTTAGATGAATTTGCAAATGGAAAATTACCAAAAGACGTATATGTACCGGCTAGTAAGAAATTTATAAAATTTAATTAAAAATTAATTAATTTATTTTGATTCCATTACAGAACATATGGGAAATAAAACGTTAACAACTCCGAGACCAAACCAATTTAATGTAACAAAAAATAAAATCTGGTATAATTAAATTTATTATATTTCTTAATCCTTTCATTTCATTTAGATTCCTGTTGCAACAGAACCGGCTCGTGTAAAAACCAATTCGAATCCTAAACCAACAAAATCAACTAATAAAAAAGTCACCACAACTTCAGCTCCCGAAGAAGAACAAGATGATGAAACCAGTGATACAGAAAGTAGTGGACAAGTATTAAAGGAATGTGAAGGAGAATGTGCTAGTGGTTTATTTGCATTATTTTGTGATGATATTGATTCGGAAGCATTTTGTCCAAGCGAAGGAAGTTGTTGTATTACAGGTGTACAATCAGAACCAACAAATAATAATAAAGTTGATCAGAAAATAATACCAACTACATCAAAACCATTACCACCACCACCACCTCCACAACCATCTAATGACAATAATAATTTTATTACACAAATTTTGAACTTAGCTGAGAATACGTTTTCCAATAATAATCAGCAGCAGCAAACAACAAAAGCACCACAATTACAAAAATGCCCTGGTTTTTGTTTACATTATATTATGACAGCATTTTGTGAACGTCCTTCAGTTTTAATACCAAATACATCAAATTGTATAAAGGAATCAGTTTGTTGTGATAATACTAGGTAAAATTAAAATTATATTACCTGGATAAGGTTACCAAAACTTTCTACATTAATAAAATTGTTTCCACTTTTTTCACAGATCAAGTCCTGTAACAAAACAACGACCACAACCTCCACCACAAACTCATAGACCACCACAAACCCATAGACCACCACCACCCACAACACTTGCAACAACAACTTCACCACCAGATCCAAGAGAAGAATGTCCAGGATCATGTATTGTATCACTTTTAAGTTTTACATGTTTCAGTAAGTCAAAAATGATAATTTTAATAGTTTAGTTAAAAAATATTTTATTGATATTTTTTAGGAAATGCTGAGATGACAGATTTATTTAAGTGTAAAAAATCTGGACAAATGTGCTGTGCATCAAAAAGTAAAATACAAGAAAAACAAGGATTATTTATACGTAACGAAACATTCCAATATCCTCCGACTAACGTATATCAGCCACAACAACCTCAACCGCATTCAAATCAACAACATCCTATTCAGCCGCATCCTCATCAACCAGTTGGACCACATCAAATTAATCCACAATATGCAATGAATCCACAACCAGCAGCACCAATAATGCCACGTAATAATTCTTTTTTAAGTTTATTTTATATAATAAATTTTGAACTATATTTTAGCTGCTCCAATAATTACAACTACCAGTACCACTACAACAACAACGACAACTCTTCGGCCAGCTGTTTATTCAAAATATGTTTGTGGTGTCAAGGGTACAAGTCGTTCTGGGAAATCAACAAAAATTCAACACCAATTAGATTCTGTAACATATAAACGTGAAAAAATTGGTAGAAATTCAAGACAATTGTATACAGAATCCATAAATACACAAAATGCTACTCTAATTACCAATAATAATAATAATAATAAATCAAATGAAAGATTAAGTCTAGCTACAGAAATTATACCAATACAAATATACAACGATAAATTAAGTGATTTATTAAATAATGCAGATTTCGCACGTAATTTACAATTAACTGAAGAATTGAACCGGTCACAAAAATTAACAATGCTCCGACGAAAAAGTCGTGTCGTTGGTGGTGAAGATGGTGAAAATGGTGAATGGTGTTGGCAAGTAGCTCTTATAAATTCATTAAATCAATATTTATGTGGAGCAGCATTAATTGGTACTCAATGGGTTTTAACAGCAGCACATTGTGTCACAAAGTAAGTTTAATTGACAAATTTTTAAAGTAATTAATTTCAAATTCTGGGGTGTTAGCAACATTAATTTGTGAACAATATTTTTTTTATTATTCAGTATTGTTCGTTCTGGTGATGCAATTTATGTACGAGTTGGAGATTATGATTTGACTAGGAAATATGGAAGTCCAGGTGCACAGACGTTACGAGTGGCTACAACATATATTCATCACAATCACAATAGTCAGACATTGGATAATGATATTGCTCTATTGAAATTACACGGTCAAGCTGAATTAAGAGACGGAGTTTGTTTGGTAATATCGAAATAATTTGCAGAATTCTTAAGTTTCTTTTTTGATATATATCTGGTTATTTTTTTACAGGTATGTCTTCCAGCCCGAGGAGTAAGTCATGCTGCTGGTAAACGATGTACAGTAACTGGATATGGATACATGGGGGAAGGTAAAATTAAAATCAATAATCATTTATTATTATTATAATTTAAAATTTTATTTATATACTTAGCTGGCCCAATACCACTAAGAGTACGTGAAGCTGAAATTCCAATTGTTAGTGATACTGAATGTATAAGAAAAGTAAATGCTGTAACTGAAAAGATATTTATATTGCCGGCATCTAGTTTTTGTGCTGGTGGTGAAGAAGGAAATGATGCATGTCAGGTAAATATATTATAATTTTGTGAATATTACAAAATATAATATTAATAATTCTTTTATAGGGTGATGGCGGTGGTCCATTAGTTTGTCAAGATGATGGTTTCTTTGAATTAGCTGGTTTAGTATCATGGGGTTTTGGTTGTGGTCGAATTGATGTACCCGGTGTTTATGTTAAAGTATCTTCATTTATTGGTTGGATTAATCAAATCATTAGTGTTAATAATTTATAATTAAATAAATAGAAAATAATATTTTTTTCCATTGGTAAAATTAATGTTAAATTTTTCCCATTTGCATTTATTTAAATTTTAATTTTAATTTTTTTAAATATAATTTCATAATATACTCATCGAAATTTTAATTACAAAAATATAATAAATATATATCAGAATATAGAAAAAATCGTTACTTTAGAAATTATTTATTTATAAATTTAACTTAATTAGAATGTATATAAATATTTATGTTTTAAGCAAAAGATTAAATTTAATTTAAGATTATATTCTTTATAATGTATTTCTAATAAAATTTTAAGATAAAATAAAAATTTTAAAATTAATTTTTCTTTTAATAATTAAACTTATAATTATTTCTTATATTATATCTAGACTGAAACAGAAAACTAACGACATTGATGAACCTCTTAATGACACAAGTTCATAGTCATCAGTTAAACAACATTGTGAATTAATATCTAAACAAGTTTACCATATGCATTTCAATGTGGTAATGGTAACATCTGCATTCAATATTTAACAAAATATAATTGTTAATATTTTTGACAGTCAATAATCTTCCTATTTTGAATATTGACATATAATTAGTATTTAATAGTTTTTATTCTTTAATATTTTTGCCAGGATTAATTACTTACTTCCTAACTTACTTGGCACTACAATTCTAGTGAACCGAGGAAAACTGATGTTTCCATAGGACATAGCCAGAATTTATTACATTTAATAAAAAAACTAAGAAATTTTACAAAGACATTGAGTTGAGGTCTAGTAAAATAAAATAACGATAGTATATTTTAAAATATGAAAATTTTAATTTTTTGTACTACAATTTTGTATTTCAAAAATACGATAAAATTTAGTAACTTTACGAAAAATGAATTTTAGACGTCTATAATAATTACATTTTTAAATAATTTTAGAAAACTTTCAAAAAAAATTTTGACTGTTAAACCTCGTCAACAATAATGTTAATTTTAAAATTGTTTAGTTTTTTTTTTTTTTGGTATTCAAACAGACTATAAGTATTTCGAGAACCAGATCGTCTGCAGCTCAGCTACTCAATATATTACTCGATTCTATCTTTACTTACTTTTATAATGATTTTAAAATTTTAGATAATTTTAATTTAATTCACAAAATGTTTTATTAATTAAAGCAATTTACTAAGGACTAGAAATTATTAGGAAATTCATCAAATTTAATGCGAACAACATGATCTGATCGAACATTGGTAATTACTATACTTATCAGTTTACTGCATCCATCAGTAACAAATTTTTATAAATAAATGGGATCGTAGGATCATAGTATTCTTTAAGGGTTTGGCAAAAATTATAGAAATCTGTTTAATCTAACAGATATCTAATCTGTTATATCTGATATTTATCTAAAATTAATTTCATAAAATCGAACTAAGTACTAAGAATTTGAAAAATAAAATCTAATAAGATCATAACAAATAAATTTTATTCCAATATTTTTATTTTACCATTCTATATTTATTGCTATATTTAATTATCATTTTGTGCGCCAAAAAATTATTTATTATGTCGTGTGCATTCCTACAACATCATAAAACTCTTAAACATCACCAAAAACCTAACCATAAAAACCATAAGAATAAACATAACATAACAAAAAAAACGAATCATTTTATATTATTGCCGTACAACTTTTTATGTAAGTGACAACCAATGAATCTAAAGTATAGATTTTTTTTGTTTAAATACATAACATCTCTCACAGCACAGATCTCATAAACCTCCATACATGGTCTTAAATGATACCATACTTGATTCAATAATGATAGTAATTTTTTTTTGTTAATAGTGTCTTCTAAACGGATTGGAATTTACCTGAAAAATATACCTATAAAATTTGTCTGTTAATTTTTTTTTTGTCCCTCTACAGTAGCGACAACAACAACAACAAAACAATCTTTTAGGACCTTTTTAACAAAAGGCGGAGCATTCCTTGCTCTAAAATATTTATGAAATTGTTTTTTTTTTTTTTTTTTGTTATGTTTGGTTGTTGGGTTTGTTTTTTTTTTCTATTCCCTTTTTAAGATATGTTTTTTTTTTTTCACTGAACTTCTCTTAAATAAGTATAGTACCAAGCTAAAGTAAGAAATCAACAAAAACAAGGGTTCATACTTTATACAGAAGAAGTTTATTGCCATATGCTAGGATAAAAAAAAATCCTGTGATAATCAAAAAAAACTAATGAACAAAGTGAGAATGAGAAATTAAACGAATATAATCACACATAAAAAAAAAATCATATATGATGAAAAACAGATTTCCCTCCAATAAAATATTCTAAAATGACGACAAATAAACGGACCAAACAGAAGTTCTTTTGACTTCAACCAGAACGGACGAATATTTTTGATATTAATATATTTTTATTTTCATTTTTGTTGCCAGAGTGCCTTTGGTTGACCAATATTTTATATTTTGTACGAGCTTTTAAAGGATTAAGAAAAACAATTTCCATTTAAGCTTTTTCAGTTAAGAAAAACTTTACGGAAAAAATCATTTCATCAATTTAGTTTTTAAAGAAAATTTTATAATTCCATACTAGCCACAAAAATAAATAAATTATTATCTAACTTAGAGTAAAGAATATTGCGCGGGAGATTTTAAAATATTTGAATTTTCAAATTTAGTAATTAGTGTTTTTTGTTGTTGTTGTTATTTTGGTGTGTTTTATAGTTAACAAAAGTGTTTTTTTTTGTGTGTGGTAGTTAAAATTTTTGTTAATTTGCTTATAAATAGGTTTTTAAAAAAATATAGTTAAATTTTTAATATCAATTCTTATTAAATTTTAATTCTAGTTAAATTAGAATTTTAAATAATTTTTAGTGTTTTAATTTTTTTTTAAAATAAATTGTGTGTGTGTTTTCGTTTTGTTTGGTTTTGATTTTCAACTTTTGCATGTTAGAAAAATCATAAATTATGCTTTTATTGGCATAGTAAATATAATTAAAAAAGTTTTTAAAACGAAAATTCGAAAAAGAAATTTCGAATTTTTGTTTGTTTTCGTGGAAATATGGAACAAACATCCAGTATTACAACAACAACAGTAGGTACAATAACAACATCAGCATCAACAACCCCATCAATAGTTACAGTTGGTGTAACATCATTTGATCGTAGTACAACATTACAAAGTTTACAAGAGGAATCAACAGGAATATCAGGAGCTGTAGGTGGTGGTGGTGGTTTATCAGAAAGATCAATTTCAGGTGCACCATCGGCAACACCAAGTCCAGTTTTAAGTCCACCTGGACGTATTTATGGGAGAAACGCCAACGGAACAAGTAATTATTTATTTTATTAATTTAATTCTTTAAAGTTATGATATATAAAACATTTAAATTTCAATAAGGATTCTCCAGATATTTCTAAGATGGCAGGATCTGGCACATAAGATTGTGCCCATTGGGCATTAACTTGTCACAACCTAAGCACACTTAATAATAAGTTTTATTTCACTAAAATTGTATTGGGAATGGTTGTAATTATTCACAAAATATATAATTATATAGGGACTTACGTCCGTAGTTTTTAAAGTATAAAGGATTCGGTGTTTTAAAATATGCGATGAATAACTAGAGATATTTAAATTTGGAATGGCGTTAGTTTGAACTGTCTATTTACTAGTTAGAACTGTTAATTTGAACTGTCACTTAACTGTCAGTTAATTTGGATGGACACATACAGACGAACTAAATGAAATCTTAAGTCATTTTGAAATATAGTACAAAAGTGACTAATAAAAATTACATAAAAACTTACACAAAACTTTCCAAAAAATTTATGTGCCATAAAAAGCTTCTAAATATAAATTATAACAACAACACAAGATAAATGTGATTTAAGAAGTAAAAAAAATGTTTTTTTCTTAATATACAAGCGCAACATTGCGATATGTTTTCTTGAAATCACTTCACATATTCCATAATATACTAACACAAAAAAAAGTATCTAAATAAAAACTAGTGTATTTTTTTGCACTATTATTTTATTGATTCAAAATGTACGCGAAAAAAAGAATATACATATAATAAAAAAAAAATCAGCCACCCAGTCGCCAATATTTTTTTCAATCCTAGAACCAATTTTTTTTTACATATAAGTATATATAAAATGACTCTATGCACTTTTATAATTTTATGTTGAGATACAGACAACAAAATACATAAATGCACATTTATATCTTTCTTAATATAACTGATCAAAATGAGACAACAACGATAAATTTTATGTATTTTTTTTTTTGGTTTTTTGTATGTGGAAAATATTTGTACTAGTTTTTTTTTTTGTAGAAACATCAATCGGCTGATCATATAAATTTATATAGTTAGGTTATTATGGCGCATTGGTTGCCAACCTTCTACATATAAGTAGGTTTCCTTCGACTTGCATATTTATTTTAAAAAATCTAGACGAGCTTTATTTTCACTGAACTGTTGTAATATATCAAATAGTATACACTTCGTTCTTTGCAATGGCGGTACAGCCGAAATACATCATTGGCGTTTTCAAAGAGATTTTGTGATATTTTATTGGAATTCGGACCAACTAGATTAGGTTATGTTATAGTAGCTGGCTAACTTCGTTTAAACTACGCTGAGTCCATAGCGGTAACATTTTCGAGGATAGCTAACTCTGAGTATGTGTTGGGCTACCTCGTAAGTCGAAGGAACTTGAGTTTTTTTGAACTGCAATTCGAGTTTCAAAATCTCATTCCGAGATGGGTAGTAGGTTCTCCTAGTAAAAGTTCTAGTGTTCAACTAGAATGATTATACAAGACAGCAGTTGGTTGTCTTGTATTTAGAAGGCGGTAGGATTATTACCGCTTTTGTTTTTTCTTGTTGAAGTTACCCGCATAGGTTTAGTTATTGAACACGTGGATAACTTTTTTCAATCCCTTTTTTTATAGCACTATAATCTTGTTATCCAATATATTCTTTAGCGTTTGCATTGATCCTACTAATTTTATATGAATTCCAAACCATAAGTTTCTTTATAGTGATGAAACATTTATTTGCAACAAGCTAATTGCTTTTATTAGTGAGACATTTGTTGTCAGCAAATGGTGTACACCGTTAACATTTTTCCCAGTTTTAAAATCACAATTAAATAATGAAAACTTTATTAGTAGTAGCTGAACCAACTTGTATATCGATATCGTGGTCTCGAGTTGAACCCGCTGTATGTAATGCATCGAAGCATAGCACTACACCACCGCCAATAATATTCTACTCCGAAGAATATACAAAAATTTCAAATTTACACCGAAAATGATAAAAAATTTGAATATGATTATTACTGCCTGTACGATAAAATACCACAATGTAGAAATAGATATCAAGGGCACCGTAAAATATGTAATAATTAATTTCCGAATTTATGCACTACAATGTTCATCAATTTGTTTGTTTCAAAAATTAATTTATGCAAAAAATAATTCTTCACAATCAATTTGAAACTGCCGTATCAGAAAAGTGAATTGAAGATGTAGATATAATTTATATAAATAATATTTCGATAATATATATAATTAATAAATCATATATAAAAAAAAAGATATGTATAGAAATTTTTGTATCACCTCGTAAAATATCTGATTTTCATTTTCTGATGGTTAATTTTAAAATTTAGGTTGACTAACCATATTATAAAGGATAATAAAACTGATAATTAGTTTGGCATTTCTATGGACGTTTATCAATTGTCTACTTTTATTAGTTGCAAAAAATTTTAAAAACTTATGAGTTAATGATTATCATGAAATTATCTAAATGGTTATTGAAAATTATAAAGTTACTGAAACAAATCCTTAATTTCCTTGACATTATATATTATTCGGACAATTATAAATTTGATTTATAATTATTAATTATATATTCTATTTGTACAATTTAAATAAAAAATTTCTGAACTAATTAATTTGTCATACTGACAACAATAACAATAACAATAAGGACCAATTTCTGATATTTTATCAATATTAATTTTAATAAAATTTGCAATAATGGGAATAATTATGGAACAATTTACTTTTTTAATCAAAATAAATTGCAAACAAAATTCGCTCAAATATTTCTTGCCGAAACTCTTCTTTACCATCTAAAACATTCTTCATTTTCATAAATTTTGTAGCATTTGGACTGCAATTTGCTTCATTTCCCATTACAACATAATGTAGTAATTATAATTCCTTTAAATAAAAAGTGATTACCAATTAAATTTTACTTTTTTCTTCTTTTTAAAGGCCCTAGAGCCTCAATCGAACTTTGGTTTCCTCAGAAGAGGTTCATGCCATATTATTGCAAATATTGGACATACTAATTTTACATTAAACTTATTTTACATTAAAATCTAAAAAATAAAATAACTAAAATTAAAAATTATAACTCATTTATCTTCATTACCGCATCCACTGAGGGCATTATTGTAGTTAAATTATGAACTTATTATCGAGTTAAAGCTCTATCCCACGACCACGACCCTGTGTCTCAATTCAAGTCAAAATTAATTTTAATGAATTTTAGAAGCTTTTTTTAAAGTAATGAAGTCCTAGACAGAGCAAAACCATTACATTCAAATTCAATGTATTTGCAAGTATTCCATTATTTAAATATACTCAGCTCACATATTTAGTCTAATCATCTGCGGTTGGAATGACCAGTGAGTAACTCTATTATTAATGGTAACTTAATCCATTTTATAACTAAAAACTTCTCATTCGTTTTTATACAATACTTCAGAATAAATAGTTTAACATTATCTGTTTCCCTAGTGTGCTCGCTGTGTGCTTCCATTATTTTATTTATTGGTATAATTACAAAGATTTTTCTCTTTGTAAAAAAATAAATATTGAAGAATATTATTACAAAATAAATTAATACAGGGTCGAAATTAGTAAGTAAATCAGTCAAGTCAAGGATTACATTTTTCGATTATACTACAACCTTTTTTCTAGAAATAAAGTGAAATTTGACAAGAAACAGGAACACAAAATAAACGATACTTATTAGTTCTCTATCTCTGGTGTGAAACATGTCATATATTTCTTTATTTATATATATCTCTATTAAACTAACAAATTGGCCCACAATATGTAATCACATGCCAACTCTGTTTCCAATTTTATTTTCACCCAATTTCACTTTTTACAAACACATTTATTTCACTTCAACCGTTTTTATTGATATCATAATTTTCAATGTCTTCTAATCTCTACCCTGAACAAATTCCATATGTTTTTCTTAAAAGGGTAATTTTTATTATGTTTTTGTTATTGAAGGCAAGCTGAAAAATTCAAATATGCTCCATAAAAAAATTGAATCTTTCGGACACATGTCTATCAGCAGCAGCACACAAAAAAAAACGTATAAAAAGATTTTATTTTGAATGACGGTGATTTTTTTCCTATATTCTGTGCTGTACCAACAAAAATCCATATGTCCATTTTTTTTTGTGATGTGTAATATTTGATTTCCATTTGAATGCAATGATGATTACGTACAATTAAATAAACGTTTATACGCAGTCTAATAATTTATGTTATAATCTCATAACAATAAAGAGTTAAAATAAAAATTAAATAACCGGAATAATAAAATTTAATTTCCAAATCATATTTTATGTAATCTGGGATAAAGTTAAATTTTGAAAATAAATATAGAATTTTAGAATTGAATATTTTAAGCTTAGATTAGATAAATAAGTGGTCATTAAGGCAGATTGATTAACCTCCGACCTAAAGAGATCTATTGTGCCTACCCTACTAATATTTGGTCGGTTCATACCCAGGCTGCTGTAGAAACACAAAATTTTCATTCCGGCCAAATCCCTGATTTCGTGAAGACTTATAAATCCCTTATCTATATGTGTTAGCCTTTTACAGGTTATAGTCTCGCAATCGCAGAGTTTGTGTTCTGCAGTTTCTTCATCATTTCAGAGCAGAACCAACAGTCATATTACTTCCAGACTTTTCGATTTGTTATAATGCTTAGTACGTAGCTCAAGAAAAATTAAGTTTTAACGCAAATAAACCGTTTGCGTCTGTTTGAGGAACAAACGGACAAGAGAAAGTCGATTTGGTATTAGCGTAATACTGATTAAAAAAACTACACTGAGGAATACTTTAGAAAAAGATTATTAAGATGAAACATAATTATAGAAATTTTAAAATGTATTACAGTATTGTGAAATTATATAGAAAGAATCAGGATTCAGGAAGAGCTGGTTTATTTGAGCGAACTGTAAAAAAATGTATATATACAGAATACTTTATACATTCAAGTACATAGTTATATTATTTAAGGAACATAAATCCGAATTTAATACTCATTGGTTAGGCAATGCCGTTTTTTATATTTTAACATAAATTCGTAAATTTGAGATTTGACAGTATTCAAAATTCAGAAAATCTTAATGATTATTTTATTTAATAAGAAATTATAATATGTAATTTAATAAATTATTATTTTAATGTTTGTGTTATAAAATGAACTAAAACTATAATCTCAATTTAGGATATCGTATTCATGTAAGATTAATTAAATATTTTTTATTTGATTGCCGAAAAATTTATAAGAATATTATTTTCAATAAAATTGTTTAATAGAAAAAGTAAAAAGAAAATATTACTGATATAAGGTTTGATGGATTGGTACATAGAAGGGAATTCGCGTAGTATTCATTCACTTAAGCTAGAATTAGAGCCTTAGTAAAAACTAAATGTACTTTGTACATACTTCGCACCCTCTTACCTAATATAAAATTAAACATAATTTTGTCATTAATTTAAACCTATTAAACTTCAAACTGTTGTTATTCAGAATAATTCTTTTTACTAATTTCAATATAAACATAATTTTTTTAATACTACAAAGTTAACAAAAAATTATTATTTTTTTTAAATAATAACATAAATTATGCTATAAAATATTAAAAACTAAATTGTTTATAATAAATTATGTCCAGTAACGACATTTAAAAAAAAACTTAATCGTTTCATTTGGAATAAAACATTGATAATTCGACATATAATACCAAAACTGATTCAGATTCATTTTTATTATTTTTAATTCTTTCCTTGATGACAAAATCACCAAACAAGCAATAAATAAATGAGACGTGCTTTTAATACTTAAATAAATTAATATTTTCGTAATTTTTTTTTTTTTATTTTAAATATTATTTCTTATTTCGATTTAAATTCTTTTAATATAAATACAATACGAAAACTAAAATACGTTTAACACTTTTGCCGACTTTAAAAATAATTTTAAAATTGTAAATACGAAAAAAAAGGACGATTTCATTTACACAACAACAAAAAATATTGAAAATTTTTATATTGAAAATTGCGTAAATATATTCAATCATATAAAATACTTGAAAAATATATAAATTAAAAGCAAACGCTCAATAAAAACCAAAAAAACTACAAAAAAAAATTATTAAGGGAGTTTATTGAAATTCCTGTCCATCAAAATTCCTAAATTATTATAAAAGACCAAACGACCAGAGAAGATAGACAGTATAGACCCAGCGGTGTATTCCCTGGACCGGTAAAGAACTTTGGTATTTTTATTGAATCAAATCACAAAAAAAAAAAATTAAAAAAAAATTTGTTGATTAAGCCGCGGTGCAGCACTTTTAAAAATTTTGTATACCATCAAACCAAAAATATAAAAAAAAAATTGTCTGATAAATTTCATAATCTTAAAAAATTATTTGTTTATTTTAGTTTTCTTTTTCTTTTGGTTTTGTTTGTTGGACATATTTTTTTTGTACCAGCTTTGATTTTAAGTTGGCATTCCCCATTTAAGATACGAATATCAAAATTTTTTTTGCTGGTTATGTTATATTGCCATGGATGTTGTGTAAATGAATGAATATGGACGTCGTCGTCGTCGTTGTTGTCAAATCTGAGTGCATATTGCCACTTAAAGGACTAAACGTTGATTGTTTTTTTTTGCTTAATGTACCCTAAAAGAATTTCAATGTTTAAAAATGTGAACCACCCCAACAAAAACAAAAAAAAAAAAATTAACCAAAGATTTTATTGAAAAGATTCAATAGCAGAAGAAAAAAAATGATGAAATTCCTTTATCCTCGAATTTAAAAATTTTGTGGCGTCGTAGTTTTTTACTTGCTAAAAATCTCTACAAATAACAACAAAAAAAAAAGAACAACAAATAATTTTTACCAGACAGCTTTTTGTCGGTGGCTCAGCTTCAGCCTAATTTTTAAGTCACGATGAATTTTCAGTTTTTTTTTTTTTGTTTCATAATGAAATTTTTCAAAAATTAACGATATTTTCATTACAATTCAATATTAAATAAGTTTTTTCTTGTTGTAGGGGAATTAAAACACAAAATGTCGTCATCCTGTAGAAATAATGAATAGGGAAAAAAAATTATTCATATTTTTTTAAGGGGTCATAGATTATATTTATAAATATTTTTTTATTCTATTGGTATTACACAAAAAGGATAATGATATCCTTACTACTAAAGGTATGATTCGTTTTTTTTCTGTAATTTTTGCATGAAGAATTCAATTTGGTTTCCGACCAAAAAAAATGGGAGGGGTGAATTTTCAGTACAGTACCATAAATAATTACAATATATAAAAAAAATGCTTCTTATTGGTTGCACATGATGGTAAGGTACATTACAGTAAAATTTTATTTTTGTGGTGTCATTACCTTTGAAAGGATTTTTTTTTATACAAATAAAGAAATATAAAAAATAAAAGGATGTATAGTGGTATAAAAATGGAGTTGTTTTAAATGGATTATGAAATTTAACGGATATTACAGAAACTGGAAATATTTTCCCTTTTAATTTTTTTAAATATTTTTTTTTTGTTAATTTTTGTAACGATCATTTCTTAAATTCAATTTAGTAATATTATTAACCCATTGATTTAGATGTTTAAATTTTAGTCATCTTGAAATTGTTTTAATAAATTAACTATTGTACAATTAACTATTGTAATAACTTATATAAATTTAGTTCCATCAAAATTCTTTTTGAAAGGACATTCTTTTGAAGATAATTTTACTCATTCTTGTGGTTTTTGATATTATTTCTTCTCAAACCGGGCCATATCTAAGTTACATGGTAGCGTGAGAATGAATTTTCTGCTCAAATTGTAGAATATTTAAATGTATTCATAAAAATATCTACTTGATACTAACATAAATTCCACTACACAATTATTTTGTACAAAAAAAATCAAGGATGAATTTTATACAAAGTATAAGAGATAATGCTCCGTAGTTTCCATCGAAATTATGTCTTCAATGTCAAATAATTTACTGCCGCAATTCTTCCTCCAAAGCCAAACAAGTCAAATTACTAAATCAACGTTTAGTCCTTTAAGTGGCAATATGCACACAGATTTGACAACAACGACGATGACGCCCATATTCAAATGGTCCATCTACGTGTTTTAGACTTTGTATATAATTCAAAAAAAAGAATAAATTAATAAATAATATTAATAATTAAATGTAATTTATTTGATTCACGGCTACATTTAAATATTAGCAATCTAACAACTTGTCGCTCTGCGAAATGTTAAATTTCTTATGTAACGACATGTTGCATGTTGTGGAAAGTATGACAATATATTTTCTTCAATTTAGTTATATATTTGTGATCAATTAAGTAATTCAAAGATCGAACTGCCTTAAAATAGTAGAAAACCTTCCTATGCAAAATTATTTTTTCCAAATATTAAAAGAACAAAATAGAAACTCATTAATATAAAAAATTATTATATCATTGAAAGTACATCTTCTAATAAAACTAAATTTTCATCCCTTCTTCACATATGTTAATTTTCCTGTGTATCAGTTTTTTATATTTTCCAAACATTCAGAATACAAAATCATTACAAAAAAAAAACTTTTCATCCTTAAAATCATCTCAATACAAAAATTTGTCCAAATAATAAAATTTCAATTCCGTGTGGCGTTCATAAATTTACATATTCACACGCTCAGGATAATCTAAAACAAAAAAAAAATAAAAACTTTTTATCTACCACAAAAAAAAAACAACATTAATAAATCGAAAGTGATAAAAAACTAAAAAAAAAATTGTTTTAAATAAAAAAAACTTACTTCACTAAACTTCTGACTGACTAAATCTCACGTTTCGTCAGCCACCACAACAAAAAAACGATCCACAAACATTTTCGTGGACCAATTTATGCAGATGAGGTACCGCTTACAAAATTTAAACAACACAAAAAAAAAGGGACTAACAAATGAATCACATTTTTTTTTTTACTAAAAACCAAAAAAAAAAAAATATGATGAAAAACTAGCCAAAAAAAATTTAACCCTTTTTTTTACATATTAGTTTTGAAATAAATCCAGGTAAAAGAAGCGTTCAGTCTGGGATCTTTGATTATCTTCTTTAAGGTTCTGAGAGAGAATTGTGTTTTTTTTTTTTGACCGTCGACAATTTTTGAATTAAATAAATTAATATTTTCGTAATTTTTTTTTTTTTATTTTAAATATTATTTCTTATTTCGATTTAAATTCTTTTAATATAAATACAATACGAAAACTAAAATACGTTTAACACTTTTGCCGACTTTAAAAATAATTTTAAAATTGTAAATACGAAAAAAAAGGACGATTTCATTTACACAACAACAAAAAATATTGAAAATTTTTATATTGAAAATTGCGTAAATATATTCAATCATATAAAATACTTGAAAAATATATAAATTAAAAGCAAACGCTCAATAAAAACCAAAAAAACTACAAAAAAAAATTATTAAGGGAGTTTATTGAAATTCCTGTCCATCAAAATTCCTAAATTATTATAAAAGACCAAACGACCAGAGAAGATAGACAGTATAGACCCAGCGGTGTATTCCCTGGACCGGTAAAGAACTTTGGTATTTTTATTGAATCAAATCACAAAAAAAAAAAATTAAAAAAAAATTTGTTGATTAAGCCGCGGTGCAGCACTTTTAAAAATTTTGTATACCATCAAACCAAAAATATAAAAAAAAAATTGTCTGATAAATTTCATAATCTTAAAAAATTATTTGTTTATTTTAGTTTTCTTTTTCTTTTGGTTTTGTTTGTTGGACATATTTTTTTTGTACCAGCTTTGATTTTAAGTTGGCATTCCCCATTTAAGATACGAATATCAAAATTTTTTTTGCTGGTTATGTTATATTGCCATGGATGTTGTGTAAATGAATGAATATGGACGTCGTCGTCGTCGTTGTTGTCAAATCTGAGTGCATATTGCCACTTAAAGGACTAAACGTTGATTGTTTTTTTTTGCTTAATGTACCCTAAAAGAATTTCAATGTTTAAAAATGTGAACCACCCCAACAAAAACAAAAAAAAAAAAATTAACCAAAGATTTTATTGAAAAGATTCAATAGCAGAAGAAAAAAAATGATGAAATTCCTTTATCCTCGAATTTAAAAATTTTGTGGCGTCGTAGTTTTTTACTTGCTAAAAATCTCTACAAATAACAACAAAAAAAAAAGAACAACAAATAATTTTTACCAGACAGCTTTTTGTCGGTGGCTCAGCTTCAGCCTAATTTTTAAGTCACGATGAATTTTCAGTTTTTTTTTTTTTGTTTCATAATGAAATTTTTCAAAAATTAACGATATTTTCATTACAATTCAATATTAAATAAGTTTTTTCTTGTTGTAGGGGAATTAAAACACAAAATGTCGTCATCCTGTAGAAATAATGAATAGGGAAAAAAAATTATTCATATTTTTTTAAGGGGTCATAGATTATATTTATAAATATTTTTTTATTCTATTGGTATTACACAAAAAGGATAATGATATCCTTACTACTAAAGGTATGATTCGTTTTTTTTCTGTAATTTTTGCATGAAGAATTCAATTTGGTTTCCGACCAAAAAAAATGGGAGGGGTGAATTTTCAGTACAGTACCATAAATAATTACAATATATAAAAAAAATGCTTCTTATTGGTTGCACATGATGGTAAGGTACATTACAGTAAAATTTTATTTTTGTGGTGTCATTACCTTTGAAAGGATTTTTTTTTATACAAATAAAGAAATATAAAAAATAAAAGGATGTATAGTGGTATAAAAATGGAGTTGTTTTAAATGGATTATGAAATTTAACGGATATTACAGAAACTGGAAATATTTTCCCTTTTAATTTTTTTAAATATTTTTTTTTTGTTAATTTTTGTAACGATCATTTCTTAAATTCAATTTAGTAATATTATTAACCCATTGATTTAGATGTTTAAATTTTAGTCATCTTGAAATTGTTTTAATAAATTAACTATTGTACAATTAACTATTGTAATAACTTATATAAATTTAGTTCCATCAAAATTCTTTTTGAAAGGACATTCTTTTGAAGATAATTTTACTCATTCTTGTGGTTTTTGATATTATTTCTTCTCAAACCGGGCCATATCTAAGTTACATGGTAGCGTGAGAATGAATTTTCTGCTCAAATTGTAGAATATTTAAATGTATTCATAAAAATATCTACTTGATACTAACATAAATTCCACTACACAATTATTTTGTACAAAAAAAATCAAGGATGAATTTTATACAAAGTATAAGAGATAATGCTCCGTAGTTTCCATCGAAATTATGTCTTCAATGTCAAATAATTTACTGCCGCAATTCTTCCTCCAAAGCCAAACAAGTCAAATTACTAAATCAACGTTTAGTCCTTTAAGTGGCAATATGCACACAGATTTGACAACAACGACGATGACGCCCATATTCAAATGGTCCATCTACGTGTTTTAGACTTTGTATATAATTCAAAAAAAAGAATAAATTAATAAATAATATTAATAATTAAATGTAATTTATTTGATTCACGGCTACATTTAAATATTAGCAATCTAACAACTTGTCGCTCTGCGAAATGTTAAATTTCTTATGTAACGACATGTTGCATGTTGTGGAAAGTATGACAATATATTTTCTTCAATTTAGTTATATATTTGTGATCAATTAAGTAATTCAAAGATCGAACTGCCTTAAAATAGTAGAAAACCTTCCTATGCAAAATTATTTTTTCCAAATATTAAAAGAACAAAATAGAAACTCATTAATATAAAAAATTATTATATCATTGAAAGTACATCTTCTAATAAAACTAAATTTTCATCCCTTCTTCACATATGTTAATTTTCCTGTGTATCAGTTTTTTATATTTTCCAAACATTCAGAATACAAAATCATTACAAAAAAAAAACTTTTCATCCTTAAAATCATCTCAATACAAAAATTTGTCCAAATAATAAAATTTCAATTCCGTGTGGCGTTCATAAATTTACATATTCACACGCTCAGGATAATCTAAAACAAAAAAAAAATAAAAACTTTTTATCTACCACAAAAAAAAAACAACATTAATAAATCGAAAGTGATAAAAAACTAAAAAAAAAATTGTTTTAAATAAAAAAAACTTACTTCACTAAACTTCTGACTGACTAAATCTCACGTTTCGTCAGCCACCACAACAAAAAAACGATCCACAAACATTTTCGTGGACCAATTTATGCAGATGAGGTACCGCTTACAAAATTTAAACAACACAAAAAAAAAGGGACTAACAAATGAATCACATTTTTTTTTTTACTAAAAACCAAAAAAAAAAAAATATGATGAAAAACTAGCCAAAAAAAATTTAACCCTTTTTTTTACATATTAGTTTTGAAATAAATCCAGGTAAAAGAAGCGTTCAGTCTGGGATCTTTGATTATCTTCTTTAAGGTTCTGAGAGAGAATTGTGTTTTTTTTTTTTGACCGTCGACAATTTTTGAATTTTTTTTTTTCTAAACTATTCTACATAATTTTTTTTGTTTTAGAAAAAAAAAACTTTTTGTTCCATAATTTAAGGATCAATTTTTGTATTTTTTTGCTCTTGCTCCGGTGTTGTTTACTGCATGGGAAGATAAACATTATAGAAACATACGGTTCTGATTTCGGGAAGCGCCTTTAAGTTATGGTTATGGGAATTTCTACTACAGATTGAAAGTGAAATTAAAAATTTAAATATGGTATTTTTTTTCTAATACGTTAAGATGAATTTACATAAATAGCGGATGTTAAATAGTGTTATGGAAAGAGAGACAATAAAAAATTAATATTATTTGATTTATAATAATAACAATAACTATTTAAGATAGGGAAAAGTATCAATGTCTTATTAAAATTAGGTACTTTTCCCACATGCAAATACTTATTAATTAGAAATGAGTTAAAACTGTATCGGTAGCGTTTATATCCAAGGCATAAACTCGAGAAATTAAGTTAAATATTAAAAAAACGAGTTTTATGAAAGTAATTTTTAATTAATATTCCAATCAAATCTTTCGAAAACCAATTTTATTAGAAAGTATAACATAGTCGTTCCGACAAACAAATCATCCGGTTCATCTTAATATTGACAAATTTTGCAAAATTAATCTTCTGTTCATCCAAGCTTGTATAGATTTTGATACCCAGTACTAATGATCGATTTCGCTCTAAATTTATTAAAAATGTCGCTTTAAATTTACTTGACAACAAATTTAAAAGTTACAGGATTATTGTTACTAGACAATTGTTTCCGTAACACTACTTCATTTATTGACTAAAGATATGTAAATCATTTTATTTAGTTAAAGAAATTATTAATTTAAATTATTAGCACTATATAAAATGTATTGCACAATATAGAAAATTATGACAGTAAATATTTGACACACATGTAGAATCTATTCCGGCAAAACGAAAAGTTATAAATCCTAAAATAGTTTTTTAAATCATTTGAAAGTTTTGAACTTTGGATGTTCGGCATTATTACTGCCTTCATCTAATTAACAAAACTAATTTTCAAATCGTACGAAATCGACTTTCGTATGTTGTCATAAATTTCAATACTTTTCTTTGGAAAAATTAAATCAACTTATTCAGAACTATAAAAAAGTGTTGGTAAATATTAATACCGAAACAAAACAAAATATTAATTTGTACACTATATTTGTAGTTTTAACTTTCAAAATAATCAAGGTCTATTATTTTAATAAAAATAACTGACTATAATTATTAATAATCAATTATATTTATGAAAAATCTAAATTATTTTTTTTCCCCAATGTTCAATGAAAAATAAAAACTTACAATGAATCATTTTGGGTTTCCCATCAAGAAATTTGAAATTAATGTACAAAAAATATCTTGTTCACTAATCCTTGAAATTTATTCAAAGTTGCACTATTATTTTTTTTTTTCTTAATGTACGTTCCAAAGCATATGCTTTTTCTTTCAAGATGCATTTTTCTTTTTTGTATTGGGAATTTCTTAAACATATGCAAAGTAAAAAAAAAATCTATGGACATAAAAAAATCAAAAAAGTAGCAAAAAAAAAAAATACAAAAAACCAAAAGTTAAGTAATAAAAAATTATTTTACTTCCAAACTATCAGAAAAAAAACTACTTAAATATTCACCTATTTAATATCTAAAATTCTCATCACACACGAAAAACCCTTAAAATATGCAAATGATTTAGCGAATGACCTTAAGCATAACAAAACACAACCGGATAGTATGATTTACAAACCTAAAGATACTTTTGGACAAAAAAACATTAATGTTTCTTACTCATACAATAACAACAACATTTTTTTATGATTTTTCCGATTCACCAACAATTACAAAAAAATAAAAGAAAGGGTTAACAAACAAGAAGAAAGATGGAAAATTGACCCTCCTAAAAGGAAGCACAGATAAAGAGTGGTACAAAGGTAGTAAATCTAGTTATGCTGTGCTGTATATATACTCAGAATAATAATAGGGTGAACCAGAATAACCTCATCTCATAGAATATTATCTTTTATTAAATAAATGTATGATAAAAAAATTATGTAAAAAGGAAGAACGCGTATCCACGATTAAATATGCAGATGAGATGAAGAACAACAAAAAATAAGGTGCGTTTTTTGTCTAATTCTTTCGCGAACACCTAAATTATGTTGTGTATATTTCTAAGGACGTTTTTTTTTTATGATTGGACTTTTTTTTTGTGTAAGTAATTGCGATGATTGTATGGGAATTTAAATATTTTATTTTTTTTAATTTTGGTATTTTTTTTATAAATTAATTTTTTTTTTAGTTAAGATTTAGGATGAATTTATCTATGGGAACTTTCAATGTTAAAATTCAAATTTATATTGTTTAAACAAGAAAAAAAAAATTATTTAAAATAATTTTTTTTAAATAGATTTAAAATTGGGTACATATTTATTTATAGATATTTTTTTTTAAAATTAAATGAGACGATTTAAAGAATCCTGGGAAAACTTATGTTAATTTAAAATATATATTTCCTTATTTTTGAAGGATGCTATATATTAATTGTAATGCTTTATAAAAAAAAAAACTATTATAAATTAATATGTACTCGAATGATTCCATCACGTTTTCAAAAAATTCGAAATTTTGGACTTATTAAATTTTGTAAATAAAAACTATTTAGTACATGCCTCCAAACAGATAACCAATTGCTCTGGAAAATAAGATCTTAACTCAATTCAGTAGTTTAGAACAGAATTCAAGAAGTATAATAACACCAATTTGCTTAATACATTCCCCAAAAGAAGCATAACCTCTTGAATAACTGACATTAATAAGATTATACTGCTTAAAAATGTTTAACGATTTCTTTGGTGATATCATTACAAGGTTTGTGCATTTTGTGTGTCACCTATAGCTTGTTCAGATACTGTTCCTTTTTTGATTATTAAATTGAAATTAGCAAAATTGAAGAATTCATTCACTAAACTACAGCTATATTAAAATAATGAAGTCATTTGAAGAATGGTAATTTCATTATGACAAAAAAAAATATATTAAAAAAACCCTTTGACGATAAAAATGTTATGTCCTTTATTACTTTCTGTATTGTCAATGCTGTCGTTTAGTTCCACTGACAAACACACAGGTTAACTATCGAATTGAATTCGCAAAATTATCTATTGATTTAGCAGTGTACGAAATAGTCAACGACACCTTAAAATAATATCCTCAGAGCCATCAACCCAAACTGTTTTGGCCGCGACTCTATGTTGAAATTGTGGATCATTCTGTCCATGAATATAACAATCTGTAAGAAAATTATTGGTCCCCTTACTGATCAGTATTGGATCGGTAAACACGGTACAAATCTTGGAATGACTTATTTCGGGGATGAAAATTTAGTATGTGACTAAATTAGTGAGACTGCGATACACTTGTGCGCGGGTTATGTATCTATACTTTGGTACCATTTAGGTATCAATAATTTTCAATACATTCACAGGCGGACTGGCGATTTGACAAAACGGGAAAATATTCGGATGGCCTGTACTACAGTGGCCCGAATATAAATAATTATTTTTCCTAATAAAATGGAATCTAATTTTCTTTCTTGCCCGCTGTTAAGAAATTTTCCAAATTTTAACAGATTATGGATCAATGTTTTGTGTGCAGATTTATACCCCTCAGCATTTATAATTTTGTTTTTGGTAAATGGTATCTAGTTTTAATATTTACACTAAATAATATCAAATTTGAAGTCTATAAATTCCTCCTACAAAATATGCTAAATATAGGACTAAAAAAAAATCTTATATTAAAATTTAAAAATAATATTGAAATTACTTAAATTCACTATTTAAACGGTAAGAAAGTTGGTAAAATTGCATAAGGTTTAAAATTGCATGGTGTGTGAATAATATACTAGAACTAGACTAACAAGATATTAAGACTTAATTTCTGTTTTTTATCGTTAAAACATTTCTTTAAAAAGAATCCATTTCTTAAAAATTTTGAACAACAAATAAAATTTTCTTATTTCATAGTAACAACCTTTTTATATTATACATAAGAACTGATTCGAGAAGATTTGGAAAAATTTCTGCTACCCTTAAATATGTTTACAATTGAAATTTATTTTCTTTGTGAATTCAAATAAAACTAGATATCACAAAATAAAACCTTTAATCAAAAAAGACCCTTTTTAAAATTTCAAAAATGACAAATGAAAAACTTTTCTGTTAAAATCTTCAAATCTAATTCAGTTTACAACAAATTGTATTCCTTTTTATTTCTAGTGGTAGCTACATCAACGCCTAATAATGAGGCTGAACTTCAACTATACAGAGTGCTTCAAAGAGCCAGTCTATTAGCATACTATGATACACTTTTAGAAATGGGTAAATTTGCTAATATTCAACGACCATAATTTATTATATATTATAAAATTTAATTATTTTATCTTTGAATATTTTAGGTGGTGATGATGTTCAACAGTTATGTGATGCCGGAGAAGAAGAGTTTCTTGAAATAATGGCATTAGTTGGTATGGCATCGAAACCATTACATGTAAGAAGACTTCAAAAAGCTCTTCATGAATGGGCGAATAATCCGTCACAATTTCAAACACCTCTACCAAGTTCAAGTAACTAAACAAGCAAAACAGAAATAATTTATTGTAATTATTTGTTTTCTATAGGTTTCACTGAAACACCTTCATTATTATATACACCAGAACCATCAACATCACGATCAAAATTCACTGTATCACCTAGTTTTACACCAACACCATTAATGAGTACTGCAACTAATATTCCACAAACTAGTGCTGGTTATTCACCATTAGCTGCTAGTGTAACACCACAAGTAACATCAAGTTCACCACAGTTAACACCAGTTTTAACTGAAGCACAAATATCTAGAATTCATACAATAGCTGAAAAAATGGTTCGTCAAATACCACAAAAAGAACCGCGACAACAAAGTTCTAAAAAACGTACATCTCGTGAATTAGAACAAGTAATGGCAATGAATGAAAATGATCCAAGACGAATAGATGAAATTCGTAAATATGCTGCAATTTATGGAAGATTTGATTGTAAAAGAAGACCAGAAAAACCATTAACATTACATGAAGTATTACACGACAATTTTAAATGTTAATTTTAAATCTTACTACGACAATAATTTATTTCAAAAATAGGTTTGTGTAAATGAAGGGGCAGCACAAATTTGCAAATTTATTCCAGCATTATTAACTAGACGTGATGAACTGTTTCCATTAGCTAGACAATTAGTTAAAGATGCCGGATTTGGTCATTCAGCTAGTATTGCTCGTTATGGTATGACTCAACAACCAAGTAGTATGAAAACTGAAGAAACTGATCCGAGCGCAGCAAAAAGGACAAGACTTTCATCTACCGAAACATCAACTTCAGATTATACTAAGGTAACAAAGACTCAGTAACTAAAAAAAACTTTGGTCAAAGCCAAACTGATATTATAAGCTTTTAGATTAGTCCAACGACTAATCGATTATAGTAATGAAAAAGCTATGCTTATTTTATATTGTATTTATTATTAAGTCAAGAATTAATGACTTAAAAATCTTGTAATCGCTTTGTATTTACAGTTTACAACATCTCAGTATTATCCGCCATAAAAAGCCTAATCTATGAATAATTGTGCAATTAATTGAATTAGACTTTACTGCGCAGTAGGCACTGAATTTCTTTCTTTTTGAGCTATAGGAAAGGAAACAAATAATAATGCTGCTTTATATGCAAAATAATGAAAAACATATAAAAAGTTCTCTGATAATTTGGTTTTTTGTTGTTTTATTATTGTTGAATTATTCGCATTTTTCTGATATGTATATCAAAAATTGTAGACCCCTAATAATTTGATTGCTTGTTTTCTGTTGCTGCTTATATAAATTTTTTATAATATTTTTTTTATTTATTTACAGGGTGAAGGAATTTAACAGTTTTCATAGAAATAATTTAATTAGTTTTGTGGTGCTTTTAACTTACTATACATTTTTCTTAATATCTTCATCTTTAGGAGTAGATACCTTGAATACATTTTTAAGTATATAATCTTTTATGGAATTATACTTAAATTATAAGTATTTTATCGCTGTTTGAGCAAAGTACAAATATCAATTCATATCACGGTTCACAAAACAAAATTGATACGATTTTTTGGATTGACAGAAAGTTAGTTCTTATATTGTGAGTTAAAAACTCATTGTGGCTTAATGCAGTATGTTTTTTGCATAAGAATGATAGTAAATTAGGAAAAATTACTATTATTGTGAATAAAGTCATAGAAGAGTATTAAATTGTTTACCCTCGAAAAGGTACGTCATGATTTACTATCCCGTCGGTGAGTATAGTATCAAAATTGATGCAGTAATTTGTTTAAAATTCAATATTTAGAACTAGTAAAATTGATTTAATTACATTTTATTCAAAGTTTTAATTATCATACAATTCAAATTAACCTTTCATAATTCTTTTTTATTGGTTACTATTTTATTTGATTTCTGTTTAAGAAAATTTACTTGAGTTTGGTAACATTAATCGTATTGAGTGTTCCAGAGCTGTTAAAATTACTATGTTAATGTTAATTAAAAAATTACTAAAAATTACATTAAAATTACTATGTTAATGTTAATATTAATTTCTTTTAAATAATAAATTGATTACAAAACCGTGTTACGAGTATACAATATTATGTAAACCATCAAAAAACTTTGTATGCTTTTATGTTTTAAAGATTTATCTATTGCATATCAATTGCACTCCCGTCCCGATGACATATATTTACAACAGAACTAAAAATATTTCAATTGCTAATTTCTTTTTTAAACAATAATAAATTACTCTTATTCCATTAATAGCCACCCCTGCCACTTGATCAAAATAAGATGTACTTGCCCAAATTAGTTTAACTAAATTTCTTTTAAAATGTAAGATAGTTTAAAAAAGCACGTTTTCACTTATAATTTAATTAATTCTTTGAATTAAAACTTTTATTTAGAATTGCATGAAATTAAAATATAAATTTAATTTAATAGATCCTGCCATGCTTATTTAGCTCTGCTTAAGGTAATAAAAATTATATAAAAAAAAATTCATCTGTAAAGATATCAACCAATAATTTTAATATAATTAAAAATTATTTTTAATATAAGGACTTTTTGGATGACACAAGGATAAATTTATTTGCAATGTATCAAAAATTTGCGAAACCGCCATTTGATTTGTCTGATATGTCAAAATTCTCGTAAGTTTTATAATTCATAATCAAAAAATAAATTTGACAAATTTCGTACAATATTAATTTATTTCTACATATAGACTATCAAGATCAGACTATGATGAAGAGAACGATAACGATAACGATAATGATTCAAGATTTTCATTTAGTACATCCAGTTCACCACCATTGCCTGTAAAAAATTTGGATCATCAGTTTTATTGAATACAGAAAAAAAAAACTATACACAATATTTTTTTTTTTTGTTATAGCTTGGATCCGAAGCTGATGGTATAAATCGTGGTGACAACAACACAAATGAAAATGGAAAAAATGATTTAATTTGTATAAAATCACCAAATCATAATAATGATAATACAATGTCAACATTTACACCATCACCATTAGGTGTACAAATAATATCAGCTTCTGGTAATCATATAATTGCAGTAGCAAATCCAGCATTAGCTATGAGTCCAGCATTAAATGATTCATTGATTATTAAAAGGGAAACAACTTCACCAGATATATAAAGTAATAAAAAAAATTGTGTAGATTGTTAAATTGTTAAATTAAAATAGGAAAGTTAATTTTTAATTACAATTTATTATATAGATATAAATTTAATGTTGATTTTTTTCAGTTTAAGTATAGAAATTTAGGTACAAATTTTGTCTTTGATAAAATTAGATATAATCGAAATTCGATAGCGAAATTATATTTTCAAAAGCCATAACTTGATTGATTATTAATAGCATTTTTGTTATATATTTTAAGTCAACTATCAAAAATACTAAAGTTATTTGGCCTCTTCTATTAAAACTATTTTCATTAAACAAAAATTCGCATTGTAAACGATACTTTCTCTTACAAATGTATTCAGAATGATGCTTCAATACAACACAAATAATTTGCATAATTTATGTTGCATTTGATGGATCCATTATAAAAGAATTAATTCTACAAATTTTTGTAACCATAAACATTTTTGAGTAACGTCTAATGGTACCAACTAAACTTATAATTCAATTGCTAATAACATAAATTTGATTTTAACAAAGACAAGATTTTAACATATTTTTTTTAAACATATTTTTAAGTAGATAAAAATATAAAAATATTAATTCAATAAATAAAAATATTATATTTTAAAGAAATTATTAAGTAATACAAAATCTTCATAACTTTGATCAATAATTTTATATTGCAGTGCAATAGCCATCCAATTAATGAAGAAAAAGAAAGTTTATTTATCTTATTTTGTTAAGAAATATTTTTAAAGAATTTTCCAAAATTATTTGTTAATGAAAATTACCAGAATTCTAAAAATATTTTATTTAAAAATTTTTATTAATTAGATTTAAAATTTATAGAATTTATATTTCAAAAATTGCGTTATAGACATTTAAAGTGCCTCATATATTACGAAATATCTATCAGAATTTTAATTTTTTAGCATTTCTGTTCTCAAATTCATTTACTTTCTTAAACAAAAATTTTAGTAAATAATATTTTTATATAATTAATAGAACTATTTAATCTGTGATGTTTCTCAGTATACATTTAAATTCCAAAAAAAAAAAATGTATAATAAAAATATTTTCCTAAATAATTAATAAAAAATGAAAATAAAACTATTAAGAAACTATGATTTTATTTAGTAGTTGATATTAATAAAATTTATATTTATTTTAATATTTAAGAATCAAATTTAAAATCGATTTTCTGAGTAATTAATTTCAGTCTGTGTTATATTGATAAATTAATTAAAATTTACTAAATTAAATTATGAATTATCAGCAATTTGTTGTTCAATCCAAGGCATAAAATTTGCAACATTTGTATAGACACCTGGTATATCGGGTCTTGCACAACCAATACCATATGAAACAATACCAATTACATAGAAACGTACATTATTCTGATATGGCTATAAAAATAAATAAGTTTTTTTGTTTTATGGTAAAATTAACTAAATATATTTTTTTAAAAAATAATTACTTCTGGTATCATTAAAGGACCACCGGAATCACCTTGACATGTATCCTTACCACCAGCTAATACACCAGCACATATAACTCTTTTGTCAAATTGTTGAGCTGATGCAAGTTTTCCTATTCTCTGATAAAGTTCTTGGCAATCTCCATTTGCATGAATAGGAATTTGAAGTTCTTGTAAAACTTGTGATGATTTGCCTCCTGTACTCATAATTAAATTATAATAATTTTGAAAATGTAAAATATATAAAAGTTTACCTTCTTGAGTTTTACCCCAACCAGCCACAAATGGTGTATAATTAAGATATGATTTTGCCCGTAATTGTGGTGTATTTGGTAAACAAGCCGGACGAATAAAATCTACATAATAAAATTGTTTAACTTTGTAAAAGTTTAATCTAAAAAAAAATACCTGTAAAAGGTGCACCACGTTCCAATCGAAGCACAGCAACATCACTGGTACCATCCTTTGAATTGTAATTAGAATGACGTGCCATCTAAAATTAAAAATAAATAAAAGTTGAAATTATAAATGTAAATCATTCAAAAATACCTTAACAATATTAATATCGACATAAGAAGTTTCCGTTTCAGTTTGTAAATTGTGCTCTCCAAGACGAACAAATTTTCTAAAAGTACAATTTAAATCAATTGAAATATTTAAATATTAATTGTATTATTTACAAATCAGTGCGAATACAATGAGCAGCAGTTAATACATGACGTTGGGTTACTAAAGCTCCACCACATTTAAATGAACTTGATCCAAATGAATCTTTGTAACCCAATAACGTAATCCACGGCCATGCACCAACTTTTGCTGGTTCACCGCCAACAATTTTTCTAAATGTATTTTTTGATAAACCACATCCCTCGGCCAGTGTTGGTAGCCTATTTACATTCCCTGTACCACCTAAACTAGGTTTTGGTGGTGGTGGTTTAGGTGACCTGGATGCCTGTGGTACTCCACCTCCTGATTTAGTTGTACAACAGACTATTGGTGGAGGTACTCTACAAACTTGATTTGATAGTTGTAAATATGATGCAAAAGAACTATCACGTGGATTTGCTTGTAGACGTTTTATAAATGGCGCACAATCTTTAAGACCTTTACATACACCCGCAACACCATTTGGATCTGTACATCTTTTACCTCCACGTCTAGAACTACTTTGGATTTTTTGTGTGATAGGTGGTTGACGTGATCCTGGTCTATTTTGAGTTTTACAGCATACCTGAAATTCAATTTGGATTAATAATATTTTTTTTTTTTTATTTTTGTTATGAAATTTTCATTACAACTGGATTGCCTTGTATATTTCTATTTCCACAATTTCTTTGTGCAGCTATCAAAAAGTTTTGAGTTTGTGGAGAATTACCAGACTGGGCATATATATTTTGCAAATACTGGCAATTTGATAGTGTAGTACAAATACCTGATTTGGAATCTGGTGTTGTACACTGTTGTGCTAAAAATATATTTGAAAAACGCAATTAAATATTTAAAAATAATTTGTATAAATTCAAAAATAAAAGTTAACCTAATTTTTTATCATTTGAAGAAATAAAACAATTCTGAATAGTTTTACCAACCAGTGAATACTTCATAATTAAACTGTGTAATTTAAAAATAATAATACATAAAGATACCTAGCTCAAATTGTGCAGGAATCAAGAGAGATAAAATAACAAATAAAATCCAATCATTACTCAAATTTTTTAAGTTATTATCCATAATAGATAATAGGAACATCGAGTATAAACATAATATGAAGAATATCTATAGCTAGAAGAGTGAGTATTCAAATTATGCTTAATACATCTTTATAAATTTATACCTAAGATTTTAAAGTTACCACTCACAAACTAAGCATTTCTTGGCAACAAATTTCTTTCTATCTGTCCAATTAAAACTATACATTAGACAGCATACATTATCCTAGATTGGGTTAACCTAGATTATCCTAGATTGGGTTTTTGGAAATATGTAATTTTCTAATATGAGGCTACTAACATTTTTATAATTATTTCACACATTCCACATAGATAAAACCTAAAAGTGTAAAAATATTCAATGATCAATGATACTTAGAATAGTAATAGTTTAAATTTTGCACACTTTTAAATAATTGGAGGGTTTAAGTATTTATTTATTTACTTTAGCTAGTTATTTCTTTTGTAAAATTTTTGGTACATATTGCTTAATTTTTAATATATTTGTTACATATTATAAAAAAATTATGTAATATGTATACTTCCAATAAAAATAAAATAATAAATAACATGCTTTGGTGATTACCCCTAATAAAAAAACAAATTAACCAAATACAAATAATTGTCATACGTAACAAAAAATAAATAGGTCAATTACTTACAATTTTCCATATCGGTCATAACTTCGTCATAATCATTATCAGTAACTTTAATCAGTAAAAAAGATATAATTATAAATTTCAAAATAATATTGGGAATCTCCCAAAAATTTGTAATTGTAGTAGTAATTTTAATATTTATTATAATATAAATATTTTTATGAATGATGTCTACAAAAATACTAAATTATTTCATAATTAATAATTTATTTTTATAGCATAATAATATTTTCAGTAAAAAAGATACTAATACTTTATTACGATAATCACTTCTACTGAAATTTATCAAAAAAAAATGTATCTACAAACGTTTTTTTATTAAACCCATATAATTTTCTTGTTATATTTAAAACTTCTTTATCTCATTATTTATATTCAAAATCGCTAACAAAAATATTATAAAAAAAAATTTAATAAGCAAATAATTATAAGTTAAAAAAATTGTTTTTTTAAACCAGTTTTTTTTTTGGTTGTTTGTCAAAAAAAAAGTTATAAAAATTAAAAATATTTATTATTACTTCTATAAATTTAATAAAACTTTATTTACTGAAAATACTTAAAATTTTCAGTTCCATTTTGCATATAATGATGTTATATTAATAGATTTAACTTAATATTATAAATTTAATTTACGTTCCACAAAAATTAACATTCACAAAAATATAAAACAGAAATTCAAAAACAATTTAATGTCGACGAACTTGATTTCTTTAACAAAATACGAACAAAAATATCACAAATGTTAAGCGACGAACTTGATTTTTGGAATATTTTTAATGGGCAATTTTATGAATTTATTTTTAACTAATAATTTAATATTTTTGAATATACGAGGACATTATTATCAATATTTATATTATAATAAAGAGAAAATATTTTTTTATATACCTTGGCGTTTCTTCTGTGCACCAGAAACGGAAAATATCACACACAATCCGAAAAGTATAATAATTTTGAACATTTTAAAACTCAGCTCTTATATGAAATTTTAAATTAATAATTATAATAATTAATAATTCAAATTTTAAATTAAATTTTCTTAATTTTTGCTAAAACTAATAAGAACTAAATCATTTCTCTTCCGCAATAATTAATTAATTATTTTTAGTTCAAGTTTTTAGCGCGTTCTTTAATATCTTAACGCTTAGCGATTATTATTCCAACTGAAATACAAAATTAATCTTCCAGTTCTAATATAATCACTTAATCTAATATTATACCAACATTTATATACAATAAATAAAATCCTTATGAAATTTATGTGTGTATTAGTTTAAACAAAGTGTTGGTTTCTATATTAAACTTTAAAGTTTTTCTCTAATATTAATAAAGATTCTGACTAACTTCAAGGTCGTTATTTTTTGAACATTAACTTTAAATAATAATACATTTAAAATGTATGAATATCTACATCTACATTAATAAAGTAAGTGGTGTTTTTATAAATTTACGTTTCAGTTTCTAAACTAATGACACCTTTAGTATTTAGTTTTGGATATCAATATATTTAAATGCACATCAATACAATTTTGACAACAGAATAATAGGGATTTATTTTATTACGTCAATGATATCTTAAAATCATAATATTTTATAATAAGCAAAAAAAACAGGTCTTTGGGGTATTACCCTAAAGAATATCGAAAAATATAAATTATTGTTTTTTTTTAAAAAATAAATAAAAGGGGAATTATTCAAAATCCTATTAAATTTAACTTTTCAAAATTATATTAAGTTTTTGGTAACTAGGTAGATACACGTGTATCATTTGTGTTTTAAACATTGATTTTTTCGGTTTATCTTGGGATTATCGAGATGAAACTTTCTATATTCTATTAACTATTTAATGATAATATTTCGACTCAATTTAATATGATTAAAATGCATGCTATTGATTGGCTATATACGTTTAAAGCTGAATAGGATACACCTATATATATTTCCCAATACTTTCAATACAATTTATTTATTTATTTATTTCTCTTTTAATCAAACATTAAACAAGTACATAATAAATTAAATTAAATTACAATACATATATTAAAAGAAATCAAAACAAAACAAAAATTTAAAATTCACTAAAATTAATTATTGACTTATTCTAATAATGACTTGAATATTGTCAGACTATACAAAACTGTAAGATATAATATAGCAATTTTATCTGAAATTCAAATATAAGTACGGTACTACAAAAATATTCTAAATTATAAATTTTTGACTTAAATATGATTCATTTATATGTAAAAAAGAGAACAATTTTAACAGTCAAGAAATTGAATAACAGTAATAAATAGATTAAAAAAAAACATATCAGACTTTTAGTATTAAATGTTTAGTAATCGAGATTCTAATAACATTTTGGTATTTATTACCAAGTATTAACATCCTATTAATAGGCTCAAACTTCCCATATGTTCGTTGGGAAGGAGATCTTAATATATGTTCATGATTCATACTAATTTTATTTAATATAAATGATGAAACAATGTTAAGCCTAAACACTTCAGTTAAGTAAACTACGTCAGCCATTTCACGCCTTTTTTCTAAAGTGATCAAGTTAATAAGTTTTAATCAATTTTCATACGGTGGAAAGATTAAAGGATTAATACAAGGAAACTGACGGAAAGCAAATCTTATAACATTTCTTTGTATTGATTCAATGCGACGAGTATGAACATCGAATTATGGATTGACTAGCGTATTCCAGATAAGGACGAACAAGGCGTATTCCAGATAAGGTGATTTCAAAATATAAGGATTTGAAAATTCCTTTGACCAACTTTTAATAATACCTAGCATTGAGTTTGCTTTATTAATAATATAATTAAAATGCAACTTAAAGTGGTACAATTGGTACATGTTTATTAAATAATGTGTAATTAAATTGAATTTGAAAATTTTGTATGGTAAACGTCATAATAGCACATTTCTCAACATTAAGTTTCAAAAATTAAAATTACACCATGTAGAAAAACTATTTTTTATATATCTTCATATCGTCTGCATAAATATTTATGTTACCATTTGGAATTATAGATACTACATCATTAATAGAAATACTAAATAATAGAGGACTTCCATTAGGTACCCCTGTAGTAGCTTCAAATGATAAAGATATTACTGAAAAATATACTGTATGTTCTATTTGTTAAGCAGGACTTAATCCATTTAATGAAAAAAGCAGGAAATTCTAATTTTCTAAGTTTAAAACAAATCACACTCTATGGTAGGAGGTCAAATGCTTTACTTAAATCACTGAATAGAACTTCTGTTAATCAAAAAATCTTGAAATTCTTATTTTGTTTAAACAAGCTTAAAAAATTAAAAAAAATATTCTTACGTAATATTATCTCGTGAGCGCTATTAAATCTGAAATGAAATAAATTAATTTAAAATGAAAGTTTTTTCAAAATAAGCATTTACGCTGATAATTCTGCTTACTTAATTATTTGCTTATTTATAAATGTTGGTTTTTCTATGCTCTTCGAATATGAGCTTTACGTAATCTTTTCAAACTTTCAAATTAATAAATTTCTGAAATATGTTAATAGAAACTCTTATAGCCACCATAATAAAAACAACCAATTGAACCAAGTTAGAACTTTCCAGATTTCACTGATTTATATCATACTACTTCTTTCGGAATTTAATATTAGATATGTAGTGCCGGAATTATTGATCTAAAGAACATAGATACAATTAAAAGAAACAAAAAAAATATTATATTTTTCTTTAGTTTTATTAAAAAATAAATGCTAAAAATATTATAAAAATGTAAATGTTTTTTACTTATTATTATTTGTTAACTAAGCAATTATACATTGATGAAAAATATTAATAATTAATTTTCTGAGCAATAAATTTCAGTCTGTGTTATGATAAATTAATTTAATTTATTTTATTTATCCACCATAAAGTTAAAAATATAATTTATTTCCACTAACTTTACGAACATGCTCGTTAACATCAACCAATATATTTTTGACTTACTCTAATTTTAAATAATATAATTTTGTTCAATACAAAAAAAAAGTCAAAAATTAAAACAAAATAAATTAAATCTTATTTCTAATAATTAATTTATGAATTATCAGCAATTTGTTGTTCAATCCAATCCATAAAATTGGCAACATTTGTATATATTCCAGGTACTTCAGGTCTAGCACATCCAACACCATAAGAAACAACTCCAATTACGTAGAATCGAATACCATTTTCGTATGGCTACAAATTAGAGCAATTTTATTTTTAAATTATTAAATAATTATTTATAAATTAATTTTTCCTTACTTCTGGTATCATTAAAGGACCACCTGAATCACCTTGACATGTATCCTTACCGCCAGCTAAAACACCTGCACATATTACCGCTTTGTCAAATTGTTGAGCTGATATTAAACGATTCATTTTTTGATAACGATCTTGGCATACTGCATTTGCAAGAACGGGAATTTGAAGTTCTTGTAATACTTGAGATGATTTGCCTCCTGTACTCATAATTCAATTATAATAATTTTTTAAAATGGAAAATATATAAATGTTTACCTTCTTGAGTTTTACCCCAACCAGCAACGAATGGTGAATAGTTGACATATGATTTAGTCCGTAATTGTGGAGTGATTGGTAAACAAGCCGGACGAATTAAATCTACATTTTAAAAGTGTTTATAAGTTATGTAGTTAATAAATTTTAAATGATGATATACCTGTTAAAGGTGATCCACGTTCCAACCGAAGCATAGCAAGATCACTGTGACCATCTCTTGAATTGTATTTTGGATGCCGTTCCATCTAATAAAATTTCAAATTATTACCGATATTTCAAAATTATGTTAGAATTAAAAATTACCTTAACAACATTAATATCCACATAATTAGTTTCTATTTCAGAGTTTAAGTCATGTTCTCCCAAACGTACAAATTTCCTAAATGAAAATTTTTTAGTCACTTAAAATTACTTAAACATTAATTTAGCTTACAAATCTGTTCGAATACAATGAGCTGCAGTTAAAACATGACGTGTTGTTACTAAAGCACCACCACATTTAAATGAATTTGTCCCTAATGAATCTCTGTAGCCTATTAATGCAATCCATGGCCATGCACCAACTTTAGCTGGTTCACCACCAACAATTTTCTTAAATGTGTTATTTGACAAACCACATCCATCTCTAGGTGTTGGAAGACTATTTACATTTTCTGTACCACCTACAGTAGGTTTATTCGGTGGTTGTCTTGGTTGTTGTGTTGGTACTGTTTCAAGTGGACAACAAATTATTGGTGTTGGCACCTGACAAATTTTATTTGATAATCTTAAAAATGTTGAAAATGAAGCATCTTGTGGATTTGATTGTAGACGATTTAATAATGGCGGACAATCTTTAAGACCTTTACAAACTCCAGCAGCACCATCTGGTCCTGTGCATCCATCGACTCTCTGATTTGCATTGCTTTGTTGTGTTGGTGGTGCCTGTGTTGGAGGTGCCGGTGTTTGGCGTGGCTGTGTTGGTGGAGGAAAAGATGGTGGACGGAAAGTTGGAGTTTGACGCATTGGTGGTGCTGGTCGATTTTGTCCTCTAAAGTTGTTATCACAGCAAACCTAGAATATTGATTATTTAATATTATATTTTTAAGTTTTCTTGATGTAATCAACTTACAACAGGATCTCCACGTATATTTTTAGTTCCGCAACTTCTTTGTGCTCCAACTAAATAATTTACAATCTGTTGAGATCCACCGTTTTGAGCATACAAATTTCCCAAATACGGACAATTTGTAAGTGTTACACAGACCCCAAATTTATTATCTGGTGTATAACATTGTTGTGCTGAAATTTTTGATTTAATTTAATGAAATAATATTAATTAAATAAACAAAACAAATATTTAAATAATTTAAAGTTTTTATTATTTAATTTTTTATGATATTAAAATAATTTCAAAAATAGAAATTCATATTCAACAAACCATAGGTTAAAAACCTGGTTGTATAATGTGTGGCCACCATAAGAAGATTAATTATTTTATCAATTCTTTATATCAAAACTACTATAATTCAAATGCAAAAGTAAAGAATATTTAATTTTAATAAAGTAATTTAAATTATGAATACTAATTTCATGAAAAAAAATATTATTACTAATGCATATAAAAATGGATACTCGATAAAATTTTGTGCAAACAAAATCTAAGACCAAACACAAAGTTTCTTATATTTGGCAAAGCATTAATAATCGTTATTTCCCATTAAAATTTTATGTAAATAGCATAAAATTTTCAAAATAACAAAAATAATTTAATTAAATAATTATTCATATTTTAAAATACAAAAATCAAATATATTCTGTGACGTCATTTTGTACATCTTAATCAAATTGGCGCCAAATTATTATTATAATTATTGAATTAATAATATAGAGAAATGTTTTAACTTGATAAAGTCATTAGACGATAATGTCATAAAAAAGTCTGTATTCATCAGTAGAGAGCCATAATTATTTATATTTTTCAAGGTTTTTGTTTTCAGTTTCTAGTAACATATTTATACACACTAATTAAAGTAACTAGCATTTGTATTAGTTAAATAACAATCCACATTAATGAGAAATTTTTAATTAAAATAGTAAAAAATGAAAATTTAAATAATATTTCATAAATAGTATATAATTTAGAATAATACAGAAAACTTCTTTAAAGAAATTTTCAAAGAAAGTTTGTGCTTATTTGTTTATCTTAAGCGTTAACCAACATTAGTCTAAATATAAAATATTAAATATACTAATAAAGTTAAAATGAAGGCATATTTTTAAATAAAAAATAATATAACTATTATGTGATTTCTAAATTTCCATATTCAATCTATTCGTAATTATTTTTTTTAAATCTTATTTATAATTATTATGCTAGATAATTTTCCAAGACAGAAACCTCACAATTTTTTCAACTGGAAAACGGAGATATAATCAGTGTTGTCAAATTAATATTAAGCAAACATTCATTTAATATTACAAAATTATAAACAAAAAAATCTTATTTATGTTATAGAGATTTAAATTAATTAATAAACTATATAAACTATAAGTAATTCCCCAATTATTTTTGGTATTTCTCCAACCTGTTTTAAAAAAAATATATAATTATTATATTTAAGATCGTAAATATATTTTTAACTTATATGTAGAGTAAGTTCAAAACATGATACCAACAACAAATTATTTAGTGACGTTAAAATTGGCAACAAAAATACGATATGTTTTTTAATTTTAATTATCCAAATTAAAAATCACATAAACACTTTGTTAGTTATACCAATGTCCGCCGCATAATTAACACGCGTACCCTTGAGGAAAACCAGTCCATGAAATTGTTGTTCGGTCAATAAATAATGAATTTGGTCAAATGCGTGGTGATTTTTTTTTTTTTTTTGTTGTTTATTTGTCATCATTTTGTTATTGAAATGATTAAATTTAACCGGTTTCGTTAATGGACTATAAATATATAAATAATAATCATTTTAAATATAGATTAAAATTTTAAAAAAATCAGACGGGGAATCTCCACAAGTTTTGAAATTTTATATAGTTATAATTGAACAATACAATAAACATGCAATGAAAATTTTATAAAGCTCATGGATAAATTTAAACGGGTACAAGACCACCATGCTTCATCAAAGAAAGTGACAATATAGATCAAAATATCACCATGGTTGAGAGGGTGGTAGAATTTATATAACTCGGTTATATGATGACAGCAATAACACAAACCTCGAGATTAAATAAAGAATTGTTTACAACAATCGGTGCTTTTATTGCTTAAGTAAACTATAATCACGAGCTTTATATATAACCTGTATTATTACAACTTAGTGCATAAGTATCGGATCCAGAGACTTCGCTGGCTATGTTACGTCGTGCGAATTGAACTACAGACCTGAGTGTAGACTAGGTTTTTGAATCCAGTAGAAAGATGGTTACGAAACGACTTTGGGAATGATTAACATAACCGGAAACTAAAAAATTGCTGCGCAAGCCAGAGTTATTTGGATAATAATTATGAATAGCATACAAGATGGTGATGGCATAGTTGGAATGTAACTTTCTGTATTGTGATATATTATTCATATACAATTAGTAAGTCTACAATATAATAGAACATTAGATTCGTGAAAATCTGTGTGTCCACAAAATGTATTAAATCAAATACCAGAAATTTAATGTACAATGAAATTGTTGTAATATTAATGACTCACAAATTATTTTTTTTTTTAAAATACTGTTTTTTTGATTTTAAATAGAATTCGTAATTTCAATAATTCATAAATAAATTAATATTCAAAGCAGAACTTCTTTTCTAATACATTTTAACTTTATTTATAAAATTCTTTACAAGTTTCAAGTATTTTTAAATTAACATAATTATATAATAAATTTATTGTTATCTCATCAGATACAATAAAAAAATTTGATTTATTTATTTGAACTTATTTAGTTGATATTTAAAATAAAACTGAACAAAAAATTATTATATGTACAAGCAAAATGAATTAGGAAAATTAATAAAGATTTAGTAGAAAAATTAAATTTGAATAAAATTTAATTTCAAATTGAACTGGTATATTTCTTGAATAGAAATCTAAAGTAAAATATGGTTTTAATATATTTTTATATTGACAATATATAGCAGGATTTGGATTTTAAATGTTAAAAATATTATCGAAAATTAATGTATTTGAAAAATATATAAAAATTTCGATAGAACGATATATTTAAAAAATTCTTATGTCACTTTTACTCCTTCCTAGTTCGACTTATACGAATGTTATTTATTACGGAAAATTACATACAAAAAAATTAATTTAATTCAGTATATTATAGGAATTTTAATTATATATCTAATAAATCATTAATTTTATAATTGTTATATATCAATTAAAATATTATCTAATATTCGTAATTTAATTTATACAAAATATTATGTTTATTAATTATAGTTTTCATATGTTAATAAAATTAATAAATGTATAAAAAAGAATAAATTTAAACGTGATATTTTTAATTACATTGTCCAGAAACTGAAAAGCTACAGATAAATAATTGATACATTTAAATTACTATAATTTGAAAATTAATTATTAGTTTTTAAATTAAGATAAATGATAAAACAAAGTTATTCAAAGTGTTTTAATTTGTGTTTATAATTCAATTATATTGCGTAATTTTAAATTAACAAAATAGTTCCATAAATAAATCAAATTCAAAATATTATTTAATTAATAATTATTTATAAAAATATATGACACTACCTAGTAAATGATTTTTATAATTTGATATATGTAAAATCATAACATAAACATAATATTATAGAAAATATTATATTTATTAATTTTAATAATTTTATTAAACCAGTTATTTAAATTGCAACAAAAAATAATAATAATTTATTAAACTTAACGAAGAATTAAGGCTTAATACTTTCTAAAAGGATAGTGAAATTATATAAGCTGGTGCCTCTCATTTAGAATCAAATGTATTTCAGAGAATTGCTTAATATTATGCAAATCTTTAAAAACAAATACATTTCTTCTATTTTAAATAATATTTAGTAATTCACAATACAAGTCCAATTCACATGTTATTAATATAAACTTCTACTTAATAATAATTCTATTTGTGTTAACAATTTTAATATTTGCAAACAAAAATGTTAAGCGACGAACTTGATTTTTTAATTACATATTTTAATTATACAAATATGATAAAACTTGATTTTAAAATATTTTTATAGCAATATTATTTTTATGAAATTTCACTTTCCAAATTATATAATTCAAAATTTGTGTTTTAGTTAATGTTGCGGTCATAATTTCAATTTATTTAATTTATTTTTAGAAAAAAATTATTTTAACTTGAGTTTTTATTTTAGAAGAAAATTTGTTTATTTAAAAATTTATATTTAATTTTTTTCTTTTTGCGCATTTTCTTCATACCTTGTCGTTTATCTCTTGTGGCAGAAATTGAAAATATTACACATAATCCAATTATTATAACAGAATTGAACATTTTCACGGTTCTTTATATATTAAATATTAAATTATTAAATTCTTCACTTAAAAATTATAATTTGTCTAATTTATTTATTTATTTATTTATTTTTTTGAAAAACTAATAAAATTATCAAAATTAAATATTATATATTCCAGAGTCATTTAATTATTATTTTATATTCAATATTTATAGCACGCTACTTAATATCTTCACGATTAGCGCTTAATACTAAGACTGAGATAAGAAATTTAACTACAAGTTATAATATAATCAATGTGGGGATAAATAAAATGTGAATATTCTATATAAAATAAATAAAATTTTGTATAAAATATAAAAACCATAAGAAATTTATTTATATGTATAAGTTAAAGTCAAGTTCAAAATTTTTATTGAACTTAAGTTTACATTTATATTAGCTGATATTATAGCTGAATTGAAGGTCGTTATTTTTTGAAGATAGTTTTAAATTTACTTATATATGTGTAATTGTACTCATGTGTTTGTAATTAAAATGAAAAATTGCAATATCAGTTTAATATTCTCAATTCTTGAGAAAAAATAAAATTATTAAATTAATGTTTTTCTTGTGTCTTTAGACAACTTTAGACTAAAATCTCGCCAGTGGTAATTTATTTGCATATTATTTCTTGAATTCAATTATACTTTACCTAAAAAAAACATTAATTAATGCTGAAAAGAAAAACTAATAATCAATAATTTCAGCAGCATAAAAATATATGGTATCTTTTACTATTTATTAAATTTTTTTTTATCTAGATCGCTTCTAGACAAAGTTTCCTAACATTATATTGCAAATTGGACATACTAAAAACTTTATTTGCCACAAGCTAATTCATTCATAAAGTAATAGTATTGAAGATACATAAGAGCGTTTAATTGTGTCCAAATTAAAGTTTTTTATATGATTGATTATAGTAAAAAATCATTAATGTTATTACATACGGATATTATTAACAGTTTAATTATACATATTGATTTATTTTATTTGATTTTTAGTCATTTGTCTGCTATTTCTTGAGTCTAATTTCTTAGTAAATTAAAATATGTATTGAAAATGTAATTCATATAAGTAGAATAATGGCAATACTTTAGAATGATTCAGAAAACATTCAAAATAATATACAAAATCAAAAGTGTTAAGTGACTAACCTGTTTTTTTTTTTTAAATATTTAGGAACATTTTATTTTTAGAAATTTAATTACACATATTGAAATAATTTATACTCATTCTATTAAATGCAATAAAATATAATTTAATTTGTTAAAGAGAACGTTTTAAATTTTTGAAAGGATTATTATTGGAATTTAATATTATAGTCTCTTTTCCACGAATAAAATTTAATCTTCATCGAATTCAATGTTGCATTTTAATAACTTGATTTCATTTTGACTTCATTTCAATAATCAACATTATATGAAACTTTTATTTTAAACTATATTTCCAGCTGTAAGAAAAAATTGTGTAAATTTTCGTATGTTGCGTTTGAAGTTATTTAGCAAAATTGCATGCACTACTAGAGATGGTGTTGCTTCTTTTAACCAGTTTTATATTATAAGATTGGTGTACGTGCGTAATAATATTTATTTAATTTCGTGATTTTATTGAACCTAGATATTATTTTTAAATATTAAATTTCACTGGACCGGAATTTATTTAGACCATAAGTAAAATACCAATAATGAGACAGTTAAAATTTTATTAGAAAAATTTTATTTATGAAAGAAGATTCAAATTTATAAACTATATGAAACAATTATACCAATAATTATGAATAAATTAACTATAATATATATTTTAATGTAAATTTAATAAGATAAAGAGAAATATATAACAGACTCCAGGATAAAATAAATTCTTTCCTTATAGTGGATGTGATGGTGATGTAAAGACAGTTCGTATAATTGATGGCAATATGTTTAAAAACAAAGATTTTAAAAAAATAGTTATTTTATTGATTTGAATCAACAATTAATTAAATCAAACAAGTAAGCAACTTAACACTTTACAACTCAATGAAATATGGAATCGAAAAATATAAGTTCCACAAAATATCCTTCAATTAATTTTTAATGTATTTACATATTTTTTGAACCTTCGAATTCTAGTTCTGCTGTTCCGTCTTCACAACAGTCAACCACCTACTCAAACCCTTCCAATATGGGCAAGCATTTTCTGTGATGCTCTGAGACTGGAACGATCCATTCATCTGAACGATGGTCCATTCATCTGAACAAGTGGTAGCGGTGAAAGAAATATGTAACAAGTAGTGACTTATAAAAGATTATGCTTTTAAGATACGGCTATTCAAAGTAAACATATGTAGAGGATATGATCAACGCCAGATTATTTAATACTTTTTATATTTTTTTATATTACTGTCCCTGTCTCATCCACTAGCGACGCAGATGCTTCTGTCCCTTACATGAAGGAACTGTATAAAGATGTGATTCTGAGTTGGAAACCAATTTATTGCTTCGATCTAAAGAGTTGTTGATGGTGGCATGTGTAACATGAAGGCTTCTAGAGGTACAATGGGACTAAGTGCATAAACCATAGTGGTTCCTTTCACAGAGTAAATCAATCAATCAAGGGGTATTTATAATCTAAAATCTATAAGTAATTAGTATAATCATAATTGAAACGAACTTTAAGAAATTAAAAAGTACAATATTTTAAATAAAATTATATTAAAAAATTATATTTCTTATTATATTTTTCTTTTTACAAAAAACAAAACGTTTTCTATAATATATATTATAAAATTAAAGTTAATACAAAACTGAATCTACCGAACTAGCCAACCATGAATTGAATTAATAATATAATAACAAGTTAATTATCATCTCTAGTATTACGACACTGACCAGTCATATAAGTTAAAAGCTAAAAAATCTATAACAAATTAATAAAATGCGCGTGACACATTAATTTGATATCGGGGATTTTTCAGAAACTTTTTATTTTCAGGATCTAAATTATTATTTGAAATTAAACTTTTAACTAAATTCTTTTTTTTTTTGTAATTTTAATTCCGACAGCTTTGACAAATAGTTATGTCAACAAAAAAAATAATTCAATTAGCGTAAAAAAAAAATCTTAACAAAAAATATATTTATAATTACAAAATTTTTATGTGACATTACAAGAAATATTTTTTTATATCTTAATTAGATATAATTGACTGACTAATTATTTTATAATTATACATATTACTATTTATTATAATTTATTGATTTAATTTATATGAGTTTCAATCCATTTCATGTACGATGACACACGAGTATAAACTCCAGGAAATCCAGGTTGAGCACATTCAAATCCGTATGATACCAAACCAATTAAATAGTAATAATAAGTATTTTTATCAAGCTAAAAACAAAAAATAGATTTAAGAAGAAAAAAAATGTATTAACTTTTTAAATAGTTTATTTAAAACTAATATAGATTTCTGAAGAAAAAATATTTAACTAAATTTATGGAAAGAACAACCTTGAATTGGTTCGAATTAAATAAATTTTAGAAATAAACATCATTATATAATGTTGTCGAGAAAGATTAATAGTTTTGTTATTTTTGAATTGAATTTTTAAAAATATTAAAAAATTGAAATTTTAATTTATTTAATCATCTTACTAATGGTAACATTAATGGTCCACCAGAATCACCTTGACAGCTATCAGCTTTACCAATTCCAGCGCATATCATCTAAAACAAATATTTCATCATACAAAACCACAATCAAAAAAACATTCTCATGAATTAATTACTTTTTCACCAATATCAATTGTTGGAAATTTATTTGTGTAATTTCTACGACATTCTTCGGTATTAATTACAGGTACTTGAGCATCTCGCACAATATTTGAAATTGGTCCTTGATATTTAACTGCACCCCAGCCTGTATAAAATTAATGAAAAATCAATTCAATTAATTGCTAAATTATATTCAATATATTTAATTTAAGAAATTGTTGAGTATTATTTCATCAACTGTTGAAAAATTATAAATTTAATATATTCATTAATTATTTTTATAATTACCAGCTATAAATGGATTCATGCCAACAATATCATTTACACGTACAGTGTCAATTGGCAAACAAATTGGCTGAATTCGACCTTAATTAAATAAAATATGAAAATTTAATATAATTATTAATTTTATAATTTTTTATACTATTAAACTTAATATCCCTCTCCAATTTTAATATTGCAATATCATTTGAAATTAAATTTGGATTGTAATTTTCATGTATAATTTTTAATGTAATTTTAATATCAATTGCATTAACATCATTTTCTGCTAAATTATGTGCACCTAATCGAACAAATGATAATTCTGGCATAACACAATGACCACAAGTTAAAATATGCCGAGCTGTAATTACACTTCCAGCACATAAAAATGAAGATAATCTGCCATTTATATAACCAAGAGCAGTTAGCCAAGGATATGCTCCTATAAAAATTATAATTATACAAATTCTTTCAATTATTATTGGTTCATTTGAGATTCAAAATTCAAATTGATTTAATAAAATTAAGGATTATTAGCAATTCTTTTCATTAGCATAACTCGAATTTTGCTTCTCACATGAACTAAATCTAAGATATGAGAGCACACAATTTTACAAATTAATAAAATTTATGTAAATTATACCTTTTCTAGCTTCACTACCACCAATAATCCGATTTTGTGATGTTGGTGATGTGCCACATTCAGCTAAATTAGCTCTTGGCAATCTATATAATCCATTTTTATTAGCTGAACCATTATTAATATCTGGAACAGATGGTAGCACAGGATTATTATAATTTAATGATGTAAATTGAAATATTGAAACTTCTGATATTAAATTAGAAAGTGGTGGTTTATTTGCTGGAGGTTTTGGTATTTGATTACCACGAATCGGACAACAGATCTTTTAAAATACAAAATATTATAAATCTAATTTATATTTTTTTTCGATTTTTTTATGGAATAATAATTGTAAATACCATAAAATTAAAACCATTCCAATCACATAGTAATCTTTTTAGGAAATCATCAAATGTCATTCCACCTGAAGGTATAGACTGAATTTTATAGTAATATTCTGCTATTATGTTCGGACAACTATCGACAATTGTACAAAATCCTTCTATATTTTCTGGAGTCTTACAGTTATATTCTTTTTGGAAGAAAATATTATATTAATATTAAAATTCATGCTCAAAATATGACAAAATTTTCCAATATTTAATAATAAATAAAATTTATACCTAAAAAAATATGTTTTATTGATAGTGTTTATTTGTAATTATTTTTATAAGCCAATTATTATATAATTTTTATAAGTACATTTTGAATTTGGAAATTATTTTTGATGTTAGTTTAGATTCGTTTTGTTTTTTTCTAATATTTAATTATGTTTTCATAAAATTATTTCACCTGCCAGACCAATTCTAGGATCAATACAAGGACAATTTGGATCTGGTCTTATACCACCAGGAAGACAAATAACTGGGAAAATTGGACAATTACTATTTGGCACTGTAGTCATAGTAGTTGGTAATGTGGTTGGTGTAGTAGTTGTTGGTATGGTAGGAAAAACTGACGGTACTGTTGGTTGAAAAGTTGGTATAGTTGGTGATAAAGTTGGTATTGTGACTGTTGGAAGTGTTGGGAAAAAAGTGGGTATTGTTGGCTGAAAGGTTGGTATAGTTGGCGATATAGTTGGTATTGTAACTGTTGGAAGTGTTGGGAAAAATGTCGGTATTGGTGTAGGAGTTGTTGTCGATGTTGTTGTTCCTAATGTTACACCTGGTGGTAAAGTAATAAATGGAAATGGTGTGGAACTTCTATATTGACAAATTCCTTTTATATTAGCCAAATGTGATAAAAATGGCCACAAATATATTTTCAAACATAAATCCTCAATTAACATTTAAATAGATTTATAATAACACACACAAAACTTCAAATTTTTTCACTAAACTGCTTTTAGTTATGCTTAGTAGAGCAACTAAAATTCAAAAAATGTATCCAAAATTATTACTTTTAAAAATCAAACGACTATTTAAGTTAAAGTACTCGATCCAACTGTGATCAGAACTATGATCACCCTAACGTTTTTACTTAGCAATTTTATAAAATTACAATGCATTTTAAAATAATTTATACAATAAAAACCAAAAAAAAAAAACTCAAAATTTTTAATGGACAAAAAATTACTATAGAATAAAAACTCATATTAAATGGAAGTAAATCTATATATTTGCGTTTTGTAATGGAATATTAGAAGCTCAAATTAAGACCAAATTTAGGCCACTGATTTTAGATATCATTATTATAAATAGTATTTTAATTTTTAATTCAATGTCATTTAAAAAAAAATAATGTTACACATAAAATTTTACAATTTTACACTATATTTACACATATATAAGTGATAATTGAGAATATATTAAAAATTAATTTATAATTTTATTTAATAATTAAAAAAAAAATATTAAAATTCTGAAACTATTCAAATTGGATTAGCCAATCTTTTTTACATCAATGATGACAGACAACTAAAAAATTGAATCATTATTGAAAATGAAACGATAGAAATCACTGATATAAGTTTTTTTTTCGGTCAGGTACAGAAGTGCTTAAAAAGATCATGTCATTCTATTATCACTTATTCTTCGAATCTAGAAACTTAGCTATAAGTCTATAGATTCCATTGTACCAGCCAACCCCCCACTCCTAACATTTCAAAGTGTATTTACATGAATAATTTAGCTATTTATCATCCGATTTTGTTGAAATAAATACTAGTTTGTGCTTGGATCATCGATTGGAATTAACTGATATACATGACTCGTCAATCTAATTTCACATTTTTAAAATTTTGGTATGAATATTGTAATAGTTTTTTATATATTTACTTTCAGAATTACGAATTTCGGACGAAAGAAAGTGTTGGTTTTTTACCATCCACTTTTATTTCAGATTTTTATATTTCGGGGTATATTGAATTTCTACAATTTAAATAAATATTATTCCAATTTATTAACCATTGAAATTAAGTAAATCATTCAAATAAAATTGGTCGTTTAGTTCGAGCAATTTGAAATGAAATAGTAGAAATTGTCGAATTATTTATAGGTGATAAAAATGGGCTAAACCCGTAATGAACTAATAAATGTCTTTAATAAATATACTATCTAGCATGCCTTTTTTAAGACTACGTATCTAAAATCTTAAAAATAAAAAACTTATAAAACATTAAAACTCAACAAAACCACAGCTTCCAAAATATGAAAACATGAAGAGCTAAAAGAAAATATGAAACCAAAAATACAGAATCTAGTTTGAATTATTATTAACCTAATTTTTTTTGTATTGATATACTTTTATAATAAAATAAATTCCTATTTCGCCATAAGCGAATTTGCTTGATATTTTTAAATTTGTAGAATTTTCTTAAAAAAAAATCAACTTAACTTTAATAAAATAAATTTTTTTATAAATTTTATTAAATGACAAAATCTAATTTTAAATTTTTTAACCATTTTTTTATAATTTCTAATTTGCTTTGTAATGTTAACATTTTTTCATAATTTCAAATATTATACAAAATTACATACTATTTTGGCAAAACACTCCACTGATTACAATAATAATAATATAAATATGAAGTTTACTGAATCGTAATAATAATAACCAATTCCTTGACATTCTTCCTTTCATATTTAATTTTTTTTAAAAAAACTAAACACTAAATAACAATAAAAATTTAAAAAAACCTTTCCGATAGTAATTCAAAAACTAAACTGAAAATATTATCAAAAATTAAAAACCATATCATAAATATACAATAAAACTTTTACAATTCAGTTCCAAAAAAAACAAAAAAAGTAAATCATGAATAATTAGTCTAGTTCAAAGCCATGCACACCTATAATAATCAAATAGATTCTGATCATTTTTAAATAAAATTCATAATTTATAGAAAATGTAACAAAAAACCAAATTTCATCTTTTTTCAATAATATATTATTAAATTCCATATGATTTTTTTTTAGAAATGCTGTTTATAGCTATATAAATTAGCTGTGTAAATTGTAATAGTTCTCTTTTTTATTAATAAAAATAATTTGAAAGTTTTCCTGTTTAAGTTTTTTATTTAAAAAAAAAAAACAATTATAGTTTTTAGTAAATATTCAAGGCAGTAAATTAAACATCAATAAATCACTAATTATGAATCATTTTAGAATAATTTATATTAAATTAGTATTAATTAATAATTATTTTGTCTGTCTACTTCTGTTTATTGTGAAAAATTATAATTTCAAATTTTGGGAGAAAAACTTCAGAGTTCACACAGTCCAAAATAAAGCAAAATGTGATTGACAAAAAAATTATTGAGCTATTCTATCAAAGAACCAGTTTTAAAAACTTTTAATATAAACTTTTTATAAATATGTTACTGGCAGATAGATATCAAACTGAACATTAATTTTTATATGAAATTTACGATATCTTTGTATCGTAAAAATAATAGCATATCGAAAGAATTATCGATCTTGGCCAAATTTTAGATTTTATTTTTGTAAAAGGTTTTATTAAAATTTTATGAAACTTATAGCTTCCACAAAATAATTATTTAAAAAAAACGTTAGTTGAATACTTGTATTAGTTTCATATACATATTCAGTGCTGCTAGTTTTATATCGTAAATTTGTAAAGTTCTATGAAGTATTATACAAAAGTAAAATTTGCATATTTTTAGGCTTCAGTACAATTTTCGTAAATAAATTTTATAAATTTTAAAAATAATTTTTAAATTGCATTTGATCTTTACTATAAAACAATAAATCTTAAAAAAATACTAATTTGACAAAATAAATTGAGATTATTAATAATCTGCATATTATTTATAAAAAAATTAAACTATTTTAGGAAATATTAATAAATCATCAAAATTAGGTTCTAAACACAATCTATATTATATTATAGAAGCCGCCCATCCGAATGAAGAAATATTCGTGTGGTTTCGTTAGCGGAAGTAAACAAAAACATTCTGTCATGTCACGAACTAAACATTCTGAGCATTCTGAGTTATGAAGATTTTGAGATCTCTAGATACATCGAACGATCTAGCTTTGCCTTTCAATTTAACCAGATATCAATTTCGAGTACGTCTTGCATAATGCAATATCAAAATTGGCATTTATTTTCTAAAACCTACCTTTAATTATGGCCAATTTTACACATTACTGTCAAGAGTAACACAATCTACTGCTCAAAAAATTAAAATTGTTGAAAAACCAAAACAAGGACAAATTTTGGGGCTGCTAGAATGTTTACACAAAAAGCAAAATATAAATTTACAATATTTATCAGCAAAATTACAAACCCTTTTGAAGCAATACATGAACTGTAAAATTGATCATTTTCGCAAAGTAAAGTTATGCAAAATAAAATAGTTTTGGAGTTTTATTTTATTAATTCTAAAAGGGGATATATAAGGGACAAAATTAATAAAATTCAGGCAGGATCAATGATTCCAGTTTAATTTGAATTGAAAATTACAAAATTATTCAACATTTCCAGGTGTGGGCAATTAAAAGTTATAAAAATATAAAAAATATTATTATTTTGGTGTAAATCATTATTTTTATTAATATATCATTTTTTACAAAACATTTAAGTAATACATTAATATTTAAATGTTAGTTTTTCAAAAATCGTTTAACGATTATTTTGGCAACTATAAATTTTATTTTTAAAAGCGCTATAATAATTCTTTTTTTTTAAAAAAGTATCAAAAAATAAACGTTAATAATTATATTAATAATATAGAAATATATTAATTAATTATATTTTATGCGTGAAAAAAATTATATATATAAAATTTATTTTATTTTTTTTACGTTTCATATTTAATATATTATTTATAAAAAAAGAAGAACTCTTACAATTAATTATTTTCGAATATCTAGATTTGTATTATCTGTTGAACACAATATTTTTATTATATTATTATTAGTATTTATTTAAATTGCAAATAATAAATAAATCGTTGTTTTTTTTTGTATATATTGTTGCGTTTTTGTTTCTAAATCAAAATATTATGGGATGTTAAAATGCATTTTTAAATTAAATTATACATTCTAATTTTGTATCAGTTATTTTGGTAAAAAATTAATAAATATTTTATTAATACCATAATTAAATTATTTTGTATTTTATAGTTAATATATTTACGTATTGAAATTTTCTAAAATTATTTCAAATAAGTCCACATTCATTGAAAATTTAATAATTGATTTAATTTCTTATGTTAATATTCCTTCACAAAATAATGTTATTCAATAATTACTCATTAAACATTTATGAGAATTTTACCATCCTCCTCTGGAAAATACAAGACAAAAGATTCCCGTTTAAATCAATGGACATTTTTAATCTTTTCGTTCAACTGTTTCAAGATAAATTTCATCTCTTTTCTGTATATAAAATCACGTTAGACATAAGGTTTATATCGAATTTTTGCGGTCTGGTTTTTCTATACAGCATAGAGATGGGACATTATCATAAATGTTGATTTATAATTTGAAATAATTTAATATAAATTTATATATTATAAAAATACATATACATATATGGTATCCAATTCACATAAAAACAATCACGGAGAAATATTTTATTACTTTTTACAACTTTGGTGAAATAACACTGCGATATGTGTCTGATTTTCTCTGTATTTTGTACATATCCCAATGTTATTTCACTAGAAATGGTTTATTTAAATTATAATATTAATATCAAAATATAATTTATTAAGGCGTTGTATGACTACTTTTTGTATGCGTTTCCTGAAAACAGGAATTCTTCAAATCCAGCCAGATCATATAATAGTTACTGACTATTCAAATGAAAAATATTTTCTAGATTTAGTTTTGCTCTATTTGTTTTTCTGGGAATTAACCGAAAATCATATTATTTTTAATTCAATTTGTTATGTCTGTAATTATTTTATTAAGTTTTATTGAATAAAATCTTAATCAAATTTGACAAAAAAGTGTAAATTTAAAATTCATACAAATGAGTAATAAATTTGTATTTTAATATAAATATTATACATCCATTTTATCAATATTACATATTTTTATAAAAATATAAAATCCTAGGCACAATATTAATGTATTTTTATTTTTCAAATTTCCTTCACATTAATTATGTAGGAAATGCAAAAAAAAACATACAACATTTGCATTATCATAAATCGTTGAGATTAATTTTAATGTCTGAATAATTAAATTTTTAGTATTGCAAGAAAATATTAAATTTTTTGTGTATACAATTTCTCAATATAAAGCATCCATAAATTTATTACAGAAATTTCTATATAAATTATGCCAGTGTTTTTTATCTTAATATTGTTTTGTTCAATTTAAAATTAATAAAAAAATGTTAATAAAAAATACAAATATCGTTGATATACCATGGTCCACTGATTCGTCATTTTTTTTTTTATTAAAGCTATTTAGCATAAGAATGAAAATCTAAAAATTGTATGATCTCTATTTAAAAAAAAATTACGTAGTACAAAAAATAATGATGAAATTAAATTTAATTGAAATAAATTAAAATAATAATTAATAAACTGAAATCCCCTGAACATTAAAAAATATTTATACATATATATATATATATATATATATATTTTAAATATGAATAATAGAAATATTTTTATATCAAATATTACAATTAAATATTATATACTATGCAAAATTTTCTTATTGGAATATACGAAAAGTTAATTAACATTTTTTTTTTCTACCAACAAGGTTTAAAAATTTAGGAAAACCATATCCCAGAATTCATGTCGCGCAAATAACAAAAAACTTAAAACCTAGTGGACCATAATTCCATATAAAAAAAACTTGTTACGTTCTTTAAATAAAAACTTACAATATGCAACATTTTTTCTTATTTTTTCTTTTATAATGTTCTTCCATATATGGTCTTTCAGCAATTTGAAATTTTCTAATTATACGTACCAATTCATGAAAAGCTTGATCAACATTAACTCTTGATTTTGCACTACATTCAATATATGGTATACCAAGATGACGACTAAAATTTTGTGCCTCTTCTAAAGAAACCTGTCGTTGTCGTTCTAAATCTGATTTATTACCTACCATTAACATTGGAAATTCATCACGATCTTTAACACGTAATATTTGACGTTGAAATTTTGGTATTTCATCAAATGACGAATGATCTGTTAATGAAAATACTAATAGAAATCCTTCACCAGATCTCATATATTGTTCTCGCATTGCACTGAATTCTTCTTGTCCGGCAGTATCAAGAACTGTAATATTATTTATTTTAAAACTATATCGATATTGTATTTAATAAAATTACTGTCTAATTTAGCTGGAATATCATCGATAACACATGGTTTTGTATATGAATCTTCAATTGTGGGATCATAATCAGTTACAAAATAACTCTGGAAATATAATTTATTTTAATTCAATAAAATTACAGTATATATTTTTAAGTTGTATGCTTATATCAATTATGGTATATATATTAAAATAAACGAAAATGTTAAATTAATAAATTTACAACACTTTTTCATTTCCAAAGAATAATTTTTTTATATTTATTTCAAAATTATGATATAATTATTGAACCTAGTTGTGTATATGACGTCAAAACTAAAAATAAACAAGCTGTGTTGATAGATCCATTCATAAAAAAAATATTATTTTAGTATTTATAATACAAATTTATTAATTTTATATTTTGGTTAATATTTTTAAATTTCTTATTCTTATTAGAAGTTAAAATCGAAATCAATTTCATATCTTTTAATTTTACAAATCATAAAATTTAATGTGTAGGTGGTAGATTGGCTTTCACCTCACATCATAATTTTTTATTTTATGATTTCATTTTTAATTATACCTGAATAAATTGTATTGTAATAGCACTTTTTCCGACACCACCTCCGCCAACAACAACAACTTTATAAATTGCTCGCTGGTTATAAGCATTTTGATTATTTGTTTGATTATTATATTTAGACATTTTTTTTTGGCTATGAAATTTTAATTTTATCACCAGCAGAATTTATAAGAAAATATAAATAAATAACACTATTGCTGTCTGCTGAAATCATCCACGCCCGAGATTTTATTTTGACATCTATAAACAAAAAAAATGGTGGCGTGCCGTGCAGTGCAACAGATGATACATGATCATATTTAAAAGATTTTTGCTATGAAAACTCTTCCCATATAACTTTCAGTGGAGGTCTTAAAGCGGCTCATACACGGTCAAACATGTTGGACAACACTGTTGTCATGGAGATTTGATTGGGAGGCATGTTCAATAATTAAAAAAGCATCATGTCTGATATTTTGCAATGAATTTTAATTACTAATATTATATATATTAATAATTGATTTTTGATAGCAGTTTGTGGAGAAAAAGCTATATTGGACAACATGTGTGACACACTAAGTTGGACAACATGTCTGAGCTTGCATGGGCCGCTGAAACCAAAGTATTAGCTTCAAATAAATCATGGTCTGTTGTAGTTCCAGTTCCAGAACGTTCGTTAATTTTCTGCACTAGAACAATCGACATATACATTTTGTTGTATTGCTGTTGTTTTATAATAAAATTATCCAGTTGTCTCAATCCAAAGAGCAAAGGAATTAGATAAATAATTTAAGTTTTATACGGCATCATGGAAATCTTGAAAGAAAGTACATGAAAATTTAATAGCAGTATAAATTATTTTTAAATTTTACACAGTAAATCTAATATATAATTTTATTGTAATTTCCAAATACATAGCAATATGCACAATCTGATTTCGAAATTTTTTTGAAATATTTCAAAATTTCGAAAAATAATAATTTATAAATATTTCATAACTTTTAACTTTCAATTATCTTAATTCAAACTGTCAGTTCAAATCTAACCTTTTATAACTTCTTATTTGAAATAAAATTGTATGGATTGTTATTTTTATTATTATGCCACATAAACGAATTACACATATTTTTTAGAATATAATTTAAAGTAGAAAAGTTTAAAATAAATCATAAACAAAATAAAGGTGAAGTTAAGGTCTTGTTTTTGTTTATCTCGTTATTTATTTTTTTTTACGTTACGATGACATCACAAAATGTTAGGTCATATTTGCCGGTTCCTGAATTTAATGAACATATTACAAACCATTCATCGAAATTGGTAAATTTTGTTGTGGTTTGCAAATAAATTCAGTTTAATTAAAAATTTATATTTTATAGTTACACAGAAAAGATGATACTTTACAAATTATACGACCACCAAAAAAACCACGACCACGACACTATGATTCAGGATTTAATCGTAGCTCTAATTCTTATGCCCAGTCAGTATCATTTCGTGATTCTTTTTCTGCAGATGATCCAAAAATGTTAAGCCATATTTATAATAAATCATTAAATGAAACATATTTTGATCAATGCTTTGAAACTATATCAAAAATTGGTGAAGGATCATTTGGTGAAGTATTTAAAGTACGTAGTAAAGAGGATGGGCATTTATATGCTGTAAAAAAATCAAAACAATTTTTTCGTAGTGGAACATATCGTGATGAACGTTTAGAAGAAGTTAAACGTTATGAACAATTTTCTGGACATGAACATTGTGTAACGTTATATAAAGCATGGGAACAAGATGATCGTTTATATATGCAAATGGAATTATGTGAAGGAAGTTTAGAAGATTATTTAATACATAAAAAAACATTATCAGAATCAAAAATCTGGTCAATATTATATGATTTATTAATGGCAGTAAAAAGTCTACACGATAGAAATTTAATTCATTTAGATATAAAATTAGATAATATTTTAGTTGGCGATGATGGACTTTGTAAATTAGGAGATTTTGGCTTAGTTATTGATGTTGATCGGGTAAATTAAAAAATGTGTAACAAGAATTTTTCATCATAATATATTTTAATTTTTTTTTTAGGCTAACTTACATCAAGCAACAGAAGGCGATTGTCGTTATATTGCCCCAGAACTATTGTTAGGAAATTTTTCAAAGGCTGCGGATATTTTTAGTTTAGGCATAGCTATATTAGAACTTTCATGTAATTTAGAATTACCACCAAATGGTCCATTGTGGCAAAGACTGAGAAGTGGAATTTTACCTGAAGATTTTATTAAGCGTTAGTGTTTACTAAAAAAATATAATATACATAAATTTTACTAAATAAAATTTTAAATATGTTTTATAGAAATATCATTAGAACTACAACAAATAATTAAAAAAATGATGACTCCAGATCCATTAAAAAGACCACCTGTTATAGAATTACTAAATCATCCGAAATTATTTGAAATACATCGTAACCGGCAACAATGGAAAACTATTAAGAAAATTGTTAGATTTTTAACTTCATTTTAAATCCATTTATAATACTATAATTAAATTTTAATTGTAGAAACAAAATTACCGAAATTCAAAAAAATATTTTTGGGCGAAAATATGTACTATAAAAATGTTAATGTATCGTCTATTAATTCTCATTTTAAGTCTATTTAATTCAAAGCAACAAGCTATAACAGTGATCGTCCAAAATGATAGTTCAAATGAGAATAATTTTGATCTTACAACACCTTTACAAGAATCACCTGGTAGTCAGTTTGGTGATTCTTCACAGAAATTTTATAATTCAACACCATTAAATCATAATTTTGGTATATTTAGATCACGGAAAGATCTAACTAAAACTAGTTTTACGTAAGTATATATTTTTTTTTTTTTTTTTGGTTAGACAAATAAAAATTAATTTTTATATTTATTTAAATTTTTTGTAGAAGTGAAGGAAGCGAAAATTATGGATATGAAAGTCCTTATATACAAAATCATAATTCTGTACATGAGATTTCTGAAACAATTGTAAAGAAATTATGTTTTAAGTCTGATGACTCAGATTAAAAACACAAACTTTTTAATTAATGTTTTTTTTTAATATATGTATATATATCTTTTTTATTTACAATTATATTCCAGAGTAAATAATGATTATGATTAAAAGTTTATAAATAAAAATTATTTTATTATTATTTGTGATATGGATTTTTTTTAAATAACAATATAAAATCCTTTTTAAAAAAAAAAATACTTAAAATGCTTTGTTATTATAAGATTTATTCCTCTTTTCTTAAAGTTACTCTCCGATTATGGAATTTGCGTGGAAAATATTTATTTTTATTTAGGGATATTTCAAGGATATGTGAATTAAAATAAACAGCTACAATTAATCTCATTGGAAAAAATTACAATTAATAATTAAATTGAAAAAATATGTTTATTAGACGAAGATGTACATTAGTTCATTAAGCTATGTTATATAATTCATCAAAAGCGAAATAATTTTGTTTTATTCATAAAATGGATTAAGGTTCTAAAAAAAACAATCTCATCTAACATTTAGTGAAGATGATTTTAATATAAAGACCTTTTTACCCAAATTACATATACCAATATTCTGCTGAATTAATTCGGAATTGTATATGTATTTTAGCAATTAATAATGTAAAAATAAACATTTTAAATACTTTTTATTATGAGATTACTTCATTTAGTTAAACAAATTCAAAAACACTAATTAATTCTGGATTTTATTTACGGTGATATGCACTGTCAATTGCATAAAATAAGGCGTCTATTTATAAACCGTGAGTTTTATAATTCATTTGTGAGTTTGAATTTGAATATATAAATTCATAGTTTTGTGAAACATCCGTAATATAACTAATTGTACTGCCTTTATATTATTAATTAATTAATTTTTTGTAATACATTATTATTACTTTTATCTCTCTTAAATAAATTATATGAAGGATGTCACTTAAATTAAGTATATGAAGCATTTTATTTCTTTCTATAGTAGAAAATATAAACTTTAAAATATATTATGCTAAATTATGTTGTTTATGTAGTAACATATTGTTTATGTGGTGAGACTAGTTATTACCTTATAATATATATTTTTAAAATGTATTTCCTTTTCCATATCTAACACTCATCTCATACTCCTCATACTCATAGGTCCTGAAATATTAATAATTTCGTTGGAATAATCAGCCAAATATTTTATATATAATATTATTTAATTTAATAATATAAATTTGTTTATTTCAATGTTTTCGGTCATCAGACGTTAATCAAATTTTTCTTCTCTGTTCCAAACTCAAACCTCAAACCTAATCAAGTAAGGATAAAATTATTTTATTTCCAATTTACAAACCTTAATAAAACGATGTTTAGTCTATAATTTTTGAATTCTGAAATATATCTTTAAAAGTTTGTAATAAATAACCAAATAATATAATATAAAATACAAATTTATTTTGGAGATATTATTATTATTACAATTACAATAATATTCAATACTTTTCAATATATACATAGATTTTTTTTTTCTGTTTTTCTTTTTATATATATTCTTTATTTATTATTAAATTAATCTTTTATTAATAAAAAAAAATTTCTTAATATTAAATTTAAATATTTTTTATCCTGAAAAATTTATAAATTCAATTTAAGAAATTTAAGTTCAGATCATGATGACTGCGTATATTAATTTTTATTAAATTTTCATTATTTTTCGCCCCAAAACAATTGAATAATATAAATATATTTATTTTGTTTATTTATCTATCGCTATAAATAATTCGTTCGTTTTTTATTTCAAATAAAATATAATTATATATTTAATATAGAAATTAAAAAAAAAAATATAAATAGGTATAGTTTTTCTTTAAAAAAATTTATAAAATAGAAGTGAAGGTGATGAAACTTAAATGATAAATAGAAATTATACATAAATAGTTAAAATAAATAAAAATGGAAACATGATGAAATATAATAAAAATTATTGGGAAATGATTTATTTAATGGAAAACTTTCATATTTTTGATTTTAATTATTATTTTACCTAAAATATTATATTTATAAAAACAATTTCTAAAACATTTTTTCCATCTTACACAATTCAAATTAAATTTGGTTTATTCTCTATACATATAAAAATAAAAACAAAATTATCCAAAGCATTTTAATTTCGTTTAATTTAAAATCAGTTAACATATGCCATTGCTACTCCTTTTCTATCAAAATGTCGCACTCGAACAAATAAAAAAGCAGCGACTAGAGATGCTACAGCTAATACTAATAAAAGCATTACTAAACCACCAACAAAACTAGGCACTGACATACATATTGTTTCAGAATCAACAGATCTAGCTGATTGTATAACAACAGTTTCATTATTACTACTATTATTCAATGCAAAATTAACATCACCAGGCGCAACAACTTGTATCGTTCGACTTGTATTTACATCAGTCATTTCTTGTGTATCACGTTTATATATTCTTGGTTTAATAATAATGTCCATTGTTTCACGGCGTCTTCGTTTTGCACCACGTAAATCATCTAAACCTTCAACAGACCGAGGTCGTCCACCACCTAATAATATTGTATTACTATTCATTTGATCAATATCATCTTTTCGATTTACAGTACTATAACCAGAATGTCCAGGTGGTGGTGGTGGTGGTAAATGTAAATCATTTGGACCAACTACTTGCTGTTGATTATTTGGTATTTTTGGTGATGGTGAACTAACTGCAGCATTATTTTCCGATGATGTTACGACAGATGATATTTGAGCTTGTGGTGATGGTACAACATCAGGTTGATTCTCTGAATATGCACCAGATGTATCAGCTGGATGACGTGGATCGGGGTATGCTGGTGGTACAGCATAATCATTACGATCATAATCACCACCAAGTCCACCTGGTGTTCCATATTCAGCTGATAATTGTGCACCAACACCGCCACCTAATTGTGGCGGACCGTATTCACCACCAATACCAAGTCCATGTCCACATTTTGGTTCAGGACAATTATACCGACACACTTGTATTACACATTGGAAGTGTACATTCATTGAATCTGGGAATTTAAATGCTTGGAAATATGCAAATGATACTACTGATGCAGATGGTCCAAAGTTTTTAATTTTCTGGAATTTACTCATGATTTTCGGTCTTACAACACATCCCTGTTGATCAACTAATTGGATTGGGGCACGTTTACCATCATGTGCAACACAATTTCTAACTAACATATCAAATTTATTTTCATCATCTTTAATAGCTAACACCATAGTCATTGTTTGGCCAATTTTAACTATACCAGATACTTCAGATGCCCATGGTCCTTTACCAACTTGTATTTGCATCCAACATTGTAAATTATCACCTAAGAAATTTGCTGTAACAGCATGTAACATATCAACTTGGAATGGCCGGAATGTTACAGCTTTTTCATAAAAATCATACCATGTACACCGTAATTTTCTAGCTTGATCCCATACTTCTTGTACATATGGATCATATTGTATAATAATTGTATTTTCTACATAACTACCAGATGGTGTTGGTGCACCATATGCTACAGCATTATGATTAGCTGAACTTGACATACCACAACTATTTAAAAATATTTCAAATGTTGCACTTAAATGTCCTGTGCCCGGTTTCAAATGAACACAATGTGAATCACTATAAAATCCTTTTGAAAATATCATACCATAAAATGGTCTATCAAATTCAATATTAACTCTCATATGTGTCTTTTCACACTGAACTTGAAGATGTTTAATTTGTGGACTATCATTTGTTGATGCTAATGGCCATGGATCATCAGAAACATCATTACTAGCACCACCAGATCCACCTAAAAGTCCTTGAGGTGCACCATATATTGGTGATGGTGCTGGTGGTCCATATACTGATCTGTGTTCTAATGGTAATGAGGCAGAATCAACTAGTGGGGCATCACAGTGTGCATTCTATTTAAATTATTTGTAAAATAAAATTTAATTAATTCAAAATATTAAAAATTATATATAAAAAATTATGAATTTGTAATTGGGTTAATAGTTTGGTAGGAAGTTGATTAATTGTCTTGTAGCAGATCAGTAATCCATCTAGCTTTTAAAATTGATATAATTGGTCAAAATCTAATTAAGTTAAAATTGAAGACAAAATACCAAGACAATATGGGGAAACATGGGAAAACTTAAAATAATTAAAATAATTTTAAACCGTTTTACTAATCGTTAGTATTTTACTTCTTATTAATTTAACTTTGGTATTTCTGTGAGAAATTATTTAAAATACGAATAACCTAATTAATAAAAGTGCATAAAATCGAATTAAATTTAATGGAAAAAATAAAATTCAAATTTAAATTAAATTTGGTAAAAGGAGAACAGAAGAAATAAATTAATTTTTGAATAAAAATGGTTTTTTTATTTTTTATTTCCGAATTTTTATTTTGAATTTAAGTGAATTTTATTTTAATTAAACTTTCAATTTATATAAATTAAAATTTCGTAAAAAAGGAGATTGTAAAGAAATTTTCCTTTCTTTTATCAATTTCACAAAAAAAAAACTTTGTTACATGACGTTCTAATTTAGTGACTTATCTTTAACAAGATGTTTTTATTGTATCTTCGGATTTCGGATTAAATGTAATTCAAAAAATTTAACAATTTTAATTCTTATTAATTTAATATTATTTTATTTTGATAATTTGAGAAAAATATCTGGGAAATATTGTTTTGATTCGAAATATCTTTAGGTCCCAGATCATTTAGTAATTTGATAATAATTTACTGTGAACATAAAAATAACATAATTTTTTCAAATTTTAAAGAAAACATTTTGAATATTATGTTAGTTAACATGAGATTATCATCATACATAAAGTAAATTTCAAGTCAAACTCTCAAACTATAAAAAATAAAGTCCAACTAATGGAAAAATAATAATTCTTGGTATTGGTATAGTAATTCCTTTTAGCCTGTAGTTTATTGACGAATTGCTATTTATAATTAATAGTAAATAATATTAAAATATTTAGTTCAATTTATTTATATTCCATTTTACATGTAATACTATTTCGCAGAGTTTAGGTTAAATTATTAAAATAAAAATCAACCATAGTAATAGCATATAATTACTCGTTGTAATTAATTGAGGCCAAATTGTAAATATCTTTCATCTCTATGGTATTACTTAATTTATACATAATTTTAATAATTTACTATAGAAACAATCAACAATCCTAGAACTAATTAATTAATTGAAACTGCAAGTACTTGTGATGAATGGTTTGATCGAATATGTTATTTACTAATAGATTTAGAAGGATTTTGGTAAATGGTAATTAAAATTACATGTACATATTAATTTAAAAAAAAAATATTTTAAGTATACTCAAGTAAACCGGGCTGTACTATCATATGAAGGATTTATTGAGGAACAAATAGTTTCCAATATGAATAAATATCAAAATAATTAAAATGAGTATAATAGTAATACCAAATTAATATTTAATAATTTAATTATATATTTTAATCTCAATGTAAATCCTATAATATGTAAATAAATTAATTAATAATTATTTCAATTAATTTGAATATATTTTAATGTGTTGAATGTAAGCATCATATGCTTAAAATAATAACAATTTCTTAAATTTTATGTTAATATAATTAACTTTTAATGCAATAACATTGATATAGAAAGTATAAGAAAATAGTACAAATCAGAGCATAACTGGATTTTCTTTTACCATATCTATATAATATAAACAAAATCATTTTTATTTATGCTATCATCATGATGATCATCATCTTCTTCTTCTTGACCAAAGAAACTCAGTAACGGTTAGTAAACATAAACTATCTTATTAATACTACTATATTTATTAACCAAGTAACATTAAAACATAAATAACAACTTTTTTTTTTTAACTATTGCACATTTCATATATATAATTTTTTCCATTTGATATTTCTACAATTATTTTTAGCCGGTTTAATTTCAATTAATTCTATATATAATTTTTATATTTTTCAAGTCCATAAGACACGGATATGAAAAAAAAAATAAGCATTAAATGTAGAACATAAATAATTATTAATTATTACATCAAATTTGACATATAAGTAATTAAAATATAAAAAATGTTAATATACTTTAAGTATGTAAAAAATATATTAAAAATTAAAACTTACCTTAAAAACTAAAATAACATATAAAAGTGTCGCGAACAAGATTCGCGGATAATGTCCCATTTTTGAAATTTTTTGATGTTTTGTTATTAACGATATTAACGTAGAATATTGTCCACAATAATAAAATGTTAAAGTTAAATTTTTTTAGTTAAAAAAAAAACTTTGTATTGTTCAATTTGAAGATACACCATTCAAAAAACATATATAAAAAAACGAAATTTATGTTTTGCACTTCTGAAATGATACAGAAAAATAAATGAAATTATAATTTTAAAATATAACTGAAATTTTATCATAATATAATTTTGAAATTTCACAGTTTCTTTTTTTTATTTTTTTATTTTTTTGTAACAGTTTTAAGAACATAAAAAAGTATCTTTATTTTTTAGTTGATTTTCTCTTATTTATTTTTTTGCAATAAAATTAGTTTAAAATTATCAATAATTTTCAGCTTCTTCTTGTAATTTTTATTTCTTTATTATATAAACATATTTTAATTACGAAAATAAAAATTATAATATTATAATTTTTTTTTTATATATATAAAGTATGTCAACTTTAAAATGAATAAAAAATCAAATGCAAGTTTCACTTACAAATATTAAAAACGAACCACTTTCTTTTTTCGGTACATTTTCTGTTTAAATATACAATATAAATCTACACCATAAAAAATTTTCTTAAAACTTTTCTTCCCCGTAATGGAAAGGAAAATATAAAAAATTTTCACTAATTAAAATGTTTCAATGAATTTTAATTAGTATTTTTTTTTTATTAAAATCATATTTTTTCCTATTATTTATACTTTTCGAAATCTTTAATATACACGCAGTGATTTTAATCACTGTAATTACGATGATGCACTACACTACAACATTAAATTAGGATTTTTCTTAAATCATCTCTACAAAAAAAAAAAAATTACACAAAAACAAAAAATGTAAAAAAAAAAATTATGTTATTAATCCTCGTTAGTTTTTTTTTTTTTTATTTTTATGTTCCGCTTATGAACCAACACATTCGGTATCTTAATTTAAACTGCTTATATCTTTTAAACCATAATTTAATAATTTTCTTTTTTACCATCTGACTACAACATAATAACCACATACAAATTTCTATTTAAGCTTGACGAAATGTGCATAAAAAAAACGAACATAAATATACATATATGAAAACATAAAAAGAGTATGATAAGAATATAAGGTTACCAGATATTTTGTTATTAAAATAACATAATTTTTTCAATAGTAAATTATGTTAAATTGATTTCAATTAAAACTATAGTAAAAATTGCTTAACAAAAACTCCTCTCTCTTTATCAACCTTGAACAGTTTAGCAATTAATTTTAATACAAATTTAAAGTTTCTTTCACAAAATTTATATTTAAACTATTATTTTCATTTCATTAAAATGAAAGTAATATAAATTTTAATTATTATACTTTCCATATACATAACAAAAAAAAAATCTATAAGATAGTATAAAATAATTTTATAACACAGCAGGGTAGAAACAAATAATCATGATCTAAATATGCTTTACATTAAAAAAAAATTGTTGACGTTTTTGGATCAAATTACAATAATAAAACTTTCGTAAAATCACATTTCTTTAAAGAAATTCGATAAAGAAAATTATTACCTGGTTACGATTCAAATATGTGTAAAGTCCTATATAAAAATTATATATCTGGTAACCCTTTAAATGAATAATTATGATGAATTGATTTAGCCAATAATAGTATCTTATCTGTATAAGAAAATGTCTCGTAAATTTATACCACATTTAATTGTTTTTTTTTTAGATATTTATACATTTTGAGATTACAGTATATAAAATCTGTTAGCGGTTAATATTTGTAGTTAAATTCTATGCAAAAAAAAGAGGTGTTAATACCACAAAACTACACAATAGATTAGATAGAAAAGTTTATTATGAATAGAGAGAATAGTAAAATTTTACATTAAATAAACATAAACACTTACAATTTACATTTATGCTATATCAATTCCGTTTTGTGATGCTTATGTATCTGAATATATCAAATTATTGGCAAACTTTTAACAACCGCAAAATTATATGATCTATTTGTTTAGCAAAATAGAGAAAAATTAATAATTTATTAATATATTTTACGAGCCCTTTAACGAATTTTTGGTTATATGTTAATAGATTATTTCGTAACAGATTATATTAAGATATTTTTACAACATATTTGCTGTTAATTGATAAAATATTGCTAATATCGTACAATAAATTTACTTAAATAACTCAAAAGTGACGTTTTATGTAATTTCATTGGGACTAGATAATTAATTTTTATTGAGGAACGTTCAAAAGTAATATTATATTTAAAACCAAGGCTCTCTGATCCAATTAACACCAATTTGCATACGCTTTAACTTAATTTCTTCAACTTAATCTTAATCTTCAACATTTCACGAACAAAGTATCTTTCATTTCTGAATCCAATTATAATATGACAAAGCTATCTCTAACTACCTGCGGTGATAATAGAATAGTTTTTTTCTTGAAATAACGAATCAAATCAGCAAAATCCCCCCATACAAAATAAAAATCTTTATTCAAATTAGTTGACCTTGATAAAAGAGAATTAGTAATGCCGAGTTGATAAGTGATTATAAGAAAAATTGACATTTCGAAACACTCATCCATTAAAATTATGAAATTGACATTTTCAATTAACTATATTGGAGACATGTTACTATATGAGCTAGAGCTCGTTACACATAAAACATAAAATATAGTTTTCTTTTAATAGAAAGAGTAAGTTTTAAAAATGAATACGACTTTAATATTTTGTTCATCCAAACAAAACACTTGTTTAATACCAATAATTATGTGCATTGCAAAAAAAACAAAAATTACGCTTGTTGCACGTCTAAAAGTATGGCATTTCTCTCTCTGCAATGTTTAGTATTTATAGAAGAAAAAAAAAATTGCAAGAATATGGTTGGGTGTTCCATTAACCTACTGATATAGAACCATTTAACCATTAAGACAGCATAAAAAAGTGTATCTGGCGAACTACATTTTCTATGAATATATATCACATTTTGATGATATATTTTATATTATTATTATTATTATTATTATTTAGAAATTGTCTCTATTTATACTGACTGGTTTTCTTAATAATTTATTGAAATTGTTATTTTTGCTATTTTTAATTTCATTAATCTTTTTTTTTTATATTTATATGGAACTCGTAATGCACAAGTTTTTAATTTTTATAAAAAAATTGTATACACAGGTTTTTAAGTTAAATTACTGATGATGTTCATCATTTTGTTGTTAAAAAGGTAAAATGAAAATTTTAAATAATATTGTAATGATATTAAAGCGCCGATTCTCATTCAAATCTTATAAAAAATTTCTTCCGACTTTCAAAGAAATATAATATTTTAAAAAAAAATGTTTATTTATGCTTTTTTTATGTTGTATATACTCTGTGGGCAACATAAAACCCATGAGTGGTGCGCAGTTAAAATTTGTATTTTGTAAAGGCATAAGTGAAAGTTATGAGTTGGATTTTTAACGAATTTTTTTCTTCAATTATAAAAATATCTTTACTTGTATTTTAGATGTATTAGTAATTTTGGATTATTTATTGTACGGGTATTAATTAAATATATTTACCTAAACTACATTTTAATCTTTAACACTTTTTTAGATAGATATTAAAATAAGTATTAATGCCCGCACGTTTTGATAGATATGCCGGTGTCAGATTATTTTGAAAAATATTTATTATAATATTGAAATGGAAATTATTTTTTGAAAATTTATTATTGTAAATATATATAGAGATTAGAGTTTTTAAGATTTAGGAAAATGTTTATTTAAAAAATATTAATCTAAAGTAGGTCATAATTGTTTTAATCATTAAAATAAAGTTAACACAATAATGATTTTTATTAAATAAATATATGAATAGTTAAATTAATCTTTAGGAGGATATGATTAATTGAATCTTTAAATAAATACTAAATAATTCAGGCGAAATTTTATTTAATTGCAAGTAACTTGTATTGTTTAGTTAATTTTTATTTAAGTATTTCAATGTTGAAAGGTTAATAATTATAATAATGGAATACTATTTTTAATTGAATGAAGATGATGGAAATAAAGAGAAAGCTAAAATTTATATTTTAGCTATACAAAATTTATTTAGCTACGTAAAAAATTTCGAAAATTTTGTAAAAAATTTTATCCAAAAATTATTTCTAGTAATATTAATTAACATATTTAAAATTATGCCAATCTTAAATTGAAGAGTAATATCATTCAATTACAATACGTTTCTTTCTACTTCTAACATCGGTTCAATATTTTGGCTCAAGTTATTATATAAAACTATAAATTTTAATTTTATGAAAAGGGAAATTTTAATTCCCCTAAGGAACTGGAGTCGATTGAACAAACGTTCTGTAAATATTTGTCATATATAGTAAAAAGAATTACCTTAATGTAGAAACTATATATTTTTAGTGCAGTGGTTTAAAACATTAAGTAATAAATAAAGTGTATACATGGTTAGTCGTTTAAATTCTTAAAAGAACATTTATTTTTTCGACTGAGAGTGAAAGTAATCTTTATTGCCCATACATTGTACAACCAAGTTGTCAACATGTTATTCACCAGGTTGTTTACAACCGATATTACAACCGTCAAAAATATGTTTTATTTTTTTGTAAAAAAATTATAAAAATTATAATCTTTAATAAAAGTTAAAAAATAATAATAATTTAATTATTACCATCAAAATTATTGTCAACGTGTTGTAAACTTGAGCATAAGCGATACACCTTCAACAAATTGTCAATACGTTGATAAACATGTTGTATAATGTATTGGCAACTTTAAACATATTTAATTTGAGTGCTTAAATTATTACGCTATGGATTTACAAAATTTTGGAAGCTAACAATTACACTATTTATATTATCTTTGTCTCAACCAAGTGCACAACACCAAATTGCTTATTAGATGATTTGTATTTTCATTTATAAATAATTAAATTACCCAATTTCTGATTTAATTGACCATATAGAGATAAAAGATAAGACGATCAGTGTCTATATTTCAGATTCATGCAATTGATTTAAAATTTTCATAGTCCTTTTACTTAGAATAACAGCCTTGTAATATTTTAAAATATAGATTTAAAGTGTACCAGTTTAAAATTAGTTTGTCAGTAAGAAGTTTCTAGGAATTCTTCGGAATTTAAAATTTAATCAATACTTTTTTTAATTTTTGATAACATTTTATTAAATTTATATAATCTCAAAAAAAGAAATTTATTATTTATTACAGCTTATCTATAATTCTTAACAAAAATTATTACAAAAATGTTAATCATAAATAATATTTTTCATATAGTATTTATGAATTTGAAATATTTACAAACTATTAAAACAGTTCATTATCACTGAATTCAAAATTTATACTACTGTTTTTGTTGGCATCATCAATATCAATCAAAATATAATTATTATAATAAAAATCATCGAATTTATCTGAAGTGGTGTTTATACATACCTACATACTGATTTCTATTATATTTTCTATCAAAACTCTACATAATTTCATAGATACGTAAAGATGAAATTGTGTCTTCTTATTTTAAAGAATTCACTTTTATGATTATGCTTCTTTCTTTTATGTACATTCATTAAAAATGATACATCGGTTTTTCATTTATCGCCTGTCTATGAATAATTTACCAATCAAACTAACAGAACCACGAATTTATTCATTATTTTGACTGTATGGTTATTTCATCGTCATGCTGATTTCAATTCAATTTTTCAAAAATCAAAAATTGTATTAAACAAAAGTACACATGAACACAGGCCAGACGAAGGACTACACTATTTTTACCAAATTTAAAATATAATTGCCTTTTCATCAAAAAAAAACTATATTGAAAAATGAAACTTATTCAATCGAATAATAAAAAGTGAATGTAAAAGCAAAACATAAAGTTAAAAAAAAGTCGGTCAATTAATTGATATCAAAAATTCAGGAAGACTGACTGAATTTTCCATTAAAAATAAAAAAATACTTCTTGTTTTTATCTTATTTGACTTGAAGGTTGAATTGAATAATAATTAGAATTTTACAGAGAAGATTTTTTAATGATTTCAACAAAAAATCCTTTTATCCCATGGGAATAACTCCTCAAAAGAAAGTAATAATAATAATCTGTTCAATATTTTTGGTTATATCGCTTTTTTTGTAGGTTAAAATCGATTAGTTTTTTATAAGTTTTTGAATTTAATTCAGGATTCCTGAATCATTAAATTTAAAAAATCAGAGAAAAAAAATTGATGATGAATTAAAAGACTAAGAAAGAATGAGATTTCAAAAATTATGTGAAATATATTTGACATGAAAAGTGATGTACGCATTGATAATGTCGATTTGATAAAGAACACCTCCTTTTTTGAGTGAATGATTTTACTTTAAGTCAAAATAAACCAAACCTCTTAGAAATTATTTTATTTAATTATAAGAAATATATTTAATTACCTTAAAAGTGTTTTCAATGATTTTAGAAATTTGGGAATTGTACCTGGTCATGTTTCAGAGTTATCATTTTAATATGAAAATAATTTTTACAATCATTATTATAAATTTTTATGTTTATCTAAGTAATTCATTTTAATGTAATTTTGTGGTACTTTTATGAAATTTGATCGATTGAAAAAGTCTGAATTAAATGAGTCAAATGATATAAAAATTATGGAAGTATAGAACTTTGATATGAACAAAATTTTTGAATCAACAAAATTTCGGACAGAATTCCGAAGTTTTACACTCGATCATTTTTCTGTATACATATTCTAATCAAAATAATTTCAAGTTCATGTTTTTTTCATATTGGTTCAACCAGAATATAAAAAATTTAATTTATAGAGTAATTTTCAGGAATAAATCGATATTTTTCGATAGGGTTGGTTGGTTTTAAAGGAGTTTTAGAGGAACTATGATACCCCGATGCACATAGGCCACAAATAAGTGAGTCCATTGTACATATCGAATATCGTTATTGTTACATCGTGTCGACTCATATCACCTTCTTTAATGAATGAATTTATCTTGGCTGTCTTCAGTTTATCTGCGTGTTCAAGATTTTCTAGAAAGAAACTACCAAATTTGCTCTAGGGATTTTGTGTTGTCAGTGTACTTTAATCGGATCCCAATCTCACACTTTTCAAGTTCTATAATCACCGATAAAATCAAATTTTAACTTAATCATAAAATCTAAAATAATTTTTATTAGCTAGAGAGCTATTAGGAAACAAATTTTTCTAAATAATATCATATTTATTAGTTTATGCTGATGAAATTTTTCCTGACGTAAAATTTTTCTTTTAATTAAATCCGATAACGAAAATAATCTGCTTTCTCTAAAACCAAAAATTTTTCAGAGTGGAAAAGCTTATACACATACAAAGAAAGAGAAAATTCACAAATTTTCTTTCTTCCGCATAAAAAAAAGTTTTTTTTTTTCACTTGTGTCAGAGGATGCTCTAAAACTGCAATAATGCACTAGAAAAAAGTAATAAAAGAAATCAATTTCAAACTTGTTACTCGCTATATCATCACAAATGTTTTCGAATTTCTTTTCATAATATTTTCACTAGTTGCACGCTTTTTTTATATATTTAATGTAAATGGAAATATATAGCAAAAAAAGAAAGATTATTTTTGCAAAACCTAATATGGAACTATCTTTACGTCTTAGATATTTTTTTTTATTATAGTTTATTTGTTTTTAAAATGAATATTTAATTTTGTATATTTTTTGTATCTATTGTCATAATAATTCATTAGATCGTTTTAAACAAAACAATAGTAAAATCGTCGTCGACATGACGGTATAATTTAATGCATCCACAAGAACGCAGATAATTTATAAACTAGTTTAATTTTAGCACATTTGTTTTTTTTTTTTGTTCTTTCTATAACATGCAATTAAAATTTATTAAGAAATTATAAAAACGAGTTAATGTTTTTTTTTATGTTTAAATTTTTAATGAAATTAGTGAGCGTTTAATTTAAATTTGTTCGATTATTAAGCATTAAGTATATTTAAAATTACAATTGTTAAATAATTTTAAAGTTTCTTCTGCAAATGTACACAGTATTAAGACCCAGTGTCTTAACAATTTTACCCAATATACAGACAGTGACCAATCAAGACACTAATCATATTTAGATATAATAATGATAGTTTCATTTACTTGACATATGTAATATTTTGATGAATTTAAATATTGTTAACAACACTTGATTCTTCAAATCTCGTTGTCTGTTTCTAGTTTTCGTAAATATTTTGTATCAAGTTTTATGTCATATATTTCTTGGTCAGTAAATATTGTTATCACAATTTCATATAATTTCGAAGTTATAAATGAATTATGCCAAGAGCATTTCAATTTACTTCTCATATATACTTTCATTCATTTATAATTCAAGCAATTTTATTTATAGCATTTTCCGGTCAAATTAGTCTTTTTACACATAAAGATGGTCTTTTAAAAAATCAAATTAGTCTTTATAAATGTCAAGTTAGTCTTTTTAAATTTCAAATTAGTATTTTTACATTTAAAATTAGTCTTTTTACACTTCGAATTAGTCTTATAAAATTAAAATTTCGGTGTTTTAAACCTATTATTTAAGTAGAAACAAATAATATTATTTTTTATAATTTTGTTCAAATTAAAATTTTATGAATAAGAAGCATTTAAATTCACCCAAAAATCTTAACGATATTTTTTAATTTTTTTTTTTTCCAAAAGATAAATGTTTTGTTCGGCAGCTGTTAAGTGTACCAAGAAACCATAACTTGGTAAATGCAATTGCACAAGGTGTTTCAACATTGACCGATCAGGATTGTCGAAATTATTTTTTAAATATGACGCTAAAAAACCAGATGCTATTGCTGGCGAAGAATTACATTGAAATTATTTTATATCTTAATAAAAATTTTAATTTGAACAAAATTAAAAAAAAATAAAATTATTTGTTTTTACTTAAATAATAGGTTTAAAACACAGAAATTTTAATTTTAAAAGACTAATTCGAAGTGTAAAAAGACTAATTTTAAATGTAAAAAGACTAATTTGATTTTTTAAAAGACTATCTTGATGTGTAAAAAGCCTAATTTGATCGGAAAATGCTATATTTGGTTGATTTCATTAATTTTTCGGTTCTATCAGTTTTACAACTAAAACAGTTTTCTTATATTATCTTAAATGACCCCATAACATAAAAATATTCATTAATTGTTAGAATACAATTTTCCTAGTCCCTAATCCAATCTGGTCAAAATTTAAACGTAAACAGTTTTAAAATGAACATTAGTCACTGATTAATTAACATTAGCCACTTCACAACAACTGGTTAATGGTAGAAAATAATTAAACTAGAAAATATAAATAATTTTGTACAAAACTTACATACTACAAATTAAGGATTTTCTCTTCAAATTTTAACAGGTCATTAAAAATAAATTAATATTTCGCTAAAATTCAAATTATCTCTAAAACATCAAGTCTAATTATAATATTTTTATAATTAAAAAATGTTTAACAAAATAATTTTCTAAATTTTCGAGTATCCGACCAAAAATTATGTCATGTGAAGAGTTTTCATTATATTTTTTTCTTAATTTATTGCCACAGGTCTAAACTAAACAAAATCTTATTAAACTTTTACTATTATTAAACTACACAAAATTTACTATATAAATAATTGAAATATTTTAACACTTTTTTCGTGTTACAAATGCCTCCGGTTAGACTTTAAAACAAATCGATTTTATTACATTTAGTAATTTTTTATAAAACAATCTAATTTAATTTTAACTGATCTAATTTTTACGCAATATCATCTCATTAATTTTACCATCATTAAATTTTTTTTTATAATTTCTCTCGGCTGGTGAAAAATGAATTAATCAAAGACTAAAAATTAAGGTGCTTATAATTTTTGACAAATAAGATAAATTGGTACACCTGATTTTTTTTTTTTTTATTATTGTTAAATCGCGTATATAATCATTTTTAAAGTAAACAAAAATTAAAAAGAATTTTGAAAAGAAAGTCATAGTAAAATAAAATATAAAAAAAAAACCACAAAATTCTTTGATATTTTTTTTTAACAGATTTGAACCTACTTTCTTTGATATTTCATATAATTTTTGTTAGTATATATATACAAGTTTTTCTTACTATTTTTGATACAAATTCTCCACAAGAAAATATTTTATAGTTAGTTAGTTTTTTTCTTATTTTGCATATCAATTCACAAACAATATAAAAATTTACGTTTTATGTTTAAATATCTGAGAAAATTTCAAAATAAAAGAATATTAATGATTAACAATGTTAAAATAATTTCAATAAAGCTAAAAAAATTTGTCAGAAAACAACAGGCCTGAATTTACAATTTGAAATTTTATATGAATAGCAACTTAACCGTCAAGTCGACATTAGAGATTTTCGAGCAAATATAAATTCCTATAGTTGCTCATAATTAAGAATTAAATGAATACGAAATTATCAAATATAAATGAGATTAGAAGATAAGGTGAGATTGGGTTAGTTAAAATTCGGACACTTTAGTACTTCTTTCAAATACTGTTAGTAAGAGTAATTATTCTGAAAATGAAAACTTGTAAAGAATCAATGGGTTTGGAATCCATAGCATACAAAGTAGAAATTATTCCAAGGGAAATATCAAATATCCACTTCAAAAAAAGGTATCCACTACAACAGACTTTAGAGGCCTTCGAATGAATTTCATTTGAAGTTTGTAACCATTCTAAATAATAAAATAAGCGATTATAGACGTTACAAAGAAGACTTTTAACTCATTTTGCTTGGCATAAAGAGCCACTTAAATTTGAACTTAAATACTAACCTACACTAAGCAGAAACTTTTATAGATTGTATAATTTCTGTTGAATTTCGGATTGTTATATATTTATTAATATGATTATCATAATTACTTGGATAATAAATAGATCTGAGATAAAATACATTAAAGATTTCTGTTATATTCTAAAATGATAATTATAAATAAATTTAATGAATAATTATTAAAATCCTTCAAATGGAAAATCTTAAAATGATATAGCCTTTTCCAATAATATAAAATGTAAGACTGAGAAAAATGAAAAATATCAGTTGTCAGACTTTATCTAGGTTCAATAGCGACAAACTATTTTCGTGGAAATCAATCAAATTTAAAAAGCCAGTAAAACAATATATTGATTAATAAATTTATCAACAGCAATTGTAATAATTAAATATAATAAAAAACCTCTTATCAGATTCTTTAAATGTCAGATCAGTAAATGTTAATCACTTCTGGTTAAAATATTTTAATAGTTAAGGCTTAGAGTATTAAATCATCAAAATTCGACTCTGTTTAATGAATAATAAAGTAAACCCTTTTAATATTCTTTACATTAAAATTTAATTAGTTACCTAAACATAAAAATATTTAAAAAATGTGTTTGAAAAATATAAAACTATATATAAAAATAAAACCCACATGAAAATTATTGTTTGGATAATAAATCTTTAAGATATTAAAAACTTTAAAAAAAAATATAAAAATAGTAAAAGTGAATAATTTTATTAATGAAATGATATCGAATATTTTAATTTTAAATATGTATAAAGAAATTGTTAAACACTTTAAAAACAAATAGAACAAAAATAATCTAATTATAATATGAATATAAAAAATATTGTATTTTTATATTATATTAAAACATATTAATAAATTTAATTTGTAATAAAGTTTTTAAAACTGAAAAATAAAAATACTTTCACAAACATTAACAAAAATAACATAAATTTTTTTATCACTACACAATTTCTAATTAAACAGAATTTTTAATAATTAAGATATAAATTTTTTATTAAAATACTTTTAGTTTTTACTTTAAATTTTACTATATATTTTATAATTTTATATATTGTGAAAGTATAATTTTTTAAAATTTTTATTTTTGAAAAATCGATTTCCATTTTCGTTATTTTTATTGACAAAATTGCGTATTTATTATAAAAAGTTTTAAATAATTTTTAAATGGTAGATTTTCTAGATGGAAATCGCTCTACTTTGCAACTAAAAAAAAATAATTTATAAAACTGCATTGAAAAAACGGAAACTGATCAAACAACTTTTCCGTATAAAATTCATCATTATAATATATAAAATAAAAACTAATAAATACATAGATATTTCAATCTATTTATTTGATTACATATATTTAATTATAAATTTAATGAATGTAATATTTCCTTTTAAATTGTGCATATTAAGCATAAAATTATGGGTAAGGAAAAACGAATATCATTAATTTTCGAAAAAAAAAACTTGTTGAAATGTTAAGTGAAAATATAAAAAAAAAATACAATTTTTTTTCTTGTAAAACTGATTGATTAAAAACTTTTTGTTTTTCTCGGAAAATTATATTTAAAAAAAAATCTGAGTTTCAATTTGTTTGTGACAGGTAACAAAATCGGATGATTTATACTTTTCAATTTAAACGTATTCTATATTGTCAAAAAAGTCTATTAAGTACAAAAACCATGCGGGACGGTCTGAGTTTCATTTAGATGGATATGTTTAAAACCCACATGACATCAACAAACAAAAATGGATTGGATTGAAAAGTGGTGAATTTTGTTGATTAACGTTGACCCCTTAACAAACCACTTTAATATTTAACCCTAGCTTTTATCAGACGCACTACGATTATGTTAACTCCTGATCGCTAAGATGATGGCGAATCTCAAGCTATGAATTTAATGTAATCTATCCACACAATACAATAATATATACCAGCCACCAAATAGGTAGGATGAAAGGTAATCCTTTAAATAATCAGCGATTACAATATAATTATTTCGTGTATATTAATTATAAAAAATTAAATGAAAATGCATGTTTTTTTAGAAATTTCCTTTATGAAAAATATATTTTATGAATATAAATTTTACGATAATTTAATGTTACATTATACATGTGCAATACATTAATTTCATAAAATACATATAAATATGAAATAATGTAGAATTCATGTTTGTCGTATAATTTTTTTTTGCGGAAAGTTTAACATAATCGTTAATGTTGTGTTGATGATGATTTTCTCCGTTTTATTTTATAGTTGAACAACAAGATAAACCACCACCATACAATCAATAATATCGAAAAACTAGGTGAACCAGTTAATTAAAATGTAGTTTTTATTTTTAAATTTATATTTAAGATTTATCTTTTAGTTTTAAAAGCAGGGAGATAAGTATTATTTTAAGAAGCGCCAATTTATTATATTTATATTTATTGAACTTGTTTTGTATATGTTTATTTTTGTCAGATAAAATCTGGAATTACATTTTTCAACCACTTCATTTATTATGTTTATTATAGTGCGACGAATATTGGTGACGCTACCAATTCAATTACCACCCCACATAATTAATGACAATTAATAATTAACTTAAGAATATTCTGGTCAAGAAAAATAAGTAAAATAGAAATCTGGAGGAGATTTACAGAATATAAGTGCTTATCACAATCAAATTCAAATAAGTACATAGATGGAAATGGTTGGGATACATACTAAAAAGGCCAACAGGTAGTTCAATAGCAAAAAGTGTTGTTGGACGTCCACAAAATAGATGGAGATTATGTTCAATTTTGATTCTTTGACTCTTGAATAATAGAACCTCGTATTCGTATAGAAATTTAGACCTAACGAAAATGAAAATGGCTTTCCTTGATTGTAAATTTATGTCATAAGTATATTCTTATTATCAATATTTATTAGAAACAGTATAAAACAAAACTAGCCAAAATTATTAATCTTTTCTTATCAGCGGAAAAATGTATGTACACACATTCCTTGAACTACTATAAGTAGTAAAACTAGAAGGAGTTAAAGTAATGTCAAATATGAGTTTTTTAAATTATACTATAGTAAATTATAGTAAAAATGAAAGAAAATAACTTTAGGCTTAATGTAAAGATAATTACTACGTAGATACTACGAATAAGCATAGATTCTTTCAGATTACACATTATTTAGTTAATATATATTAACATATATAATTATGTAAACACGATGCCTTTATAATAATTAGATGGATTATCATCAGATTACATATCAAAATATGTACCTGTTTTTTTTTTTGGGTAGGGTTTTTGATTTCTGATTACTTTAATGATCTTGTAATTTTCCGTATCAGTTCCCCTTTCTCTTTTATTTCTTACACATTTAAGATTTAAATTCCATAAATAATCAGGTAAAATTGTACCTAAAATATGAAATGATGGATCATATGGTTATCTGACTACTTAATTTCATTACCATTACCAAAAATATATTATTTGCGTTTTCACGTTTACATAAAACTGTTAAGGTCACGAATTTAAGAGTACTTTTTTTTTCCTTACAAAATTTTATGTTTTTACATTAATATTTTTTTTTTTGGCAATTTATAGTATTTTATATTATTATCCAAAATTATTTGATTTATTTAGGTTGGAACTCATTGAACTTTTTATTTTATATATTAATTTTCAATAAAAACAGACAGAAAATTATTTAAATTTCATTTTGAAGTTAATTAGAAATAAAAGATATTTGTTTGAATTTCAAGAATGATAAACAATTCTAATTATGATTTTCACAGTTATATGATTTAAATCATAAATTATGTATATAACCTCCTAAAAAAAATTATTTATAATCGTAAATATTTTAATGTTATGTGAAAAAGTATGTCAAAAATATCTTTCATTTTTCAATATTAATTTAATTAACACTTTGAAAAACTTTTATTTTCTATAGAGATATTATTTATTAAAAAATTAGAAATTCTACTTTAGTAGCTAAAAATTTTTATAAAATAAATAGAAAAATTAATATTTTGAAAGTGTGAAAATCATAAAATATATTATAAATTTATATTAAATTGCATATAATTTTATTGCATACAAAAATGAAGTATAATTATAAAAAAAATTATAATAAATTTTTAATATTTAATTTTACATACAGTTTTATATGCTTTTAAATTTTAAAAATAATTTAATTTTTATTTTAAAATTATAGGTACTAATTAAATTTTATTAAATAAATTTCACTTTTATTCGTAATATGTTACTAAATTTTTGATTAATTTCTCTGATAAATGCTTAATTAAATATGGATCAATTTACGTTTCTTTTCTCATCAATAAAGAAACTTAGGGCAATTAGTTAGCTTTGAATTTTATACTTTAATGTCCAGTTTTATAGTGCGATCTTAAAATCAAATTCAACCAAATTGAGTATATGATCTAAGGGTTTGCAACTTAATGTCATTCATTACTTTATGAAAATTTTGCGCCAATCTTTAAGTTAAACAAAAAAAAATTTAATTATGTTGTCAATGATAAATGGCAAATAATGTTATTAATATTATTAATGTTAATTAATTAGCTGAATTGTTAATATATGAATTTATATTTACAGTGTTAAAGACTTAAGATTAAGTATGAAATTGAGTATAAGCTTTTATATTAGTTTTTATTTAGAAGCGCTATGAAAAAAAATCCATTTTATAATCAAATAAGATTTCATATCCTATATTGTAAAAAAAAAAAAAAATTAATTCCATTCAATTCCTATGTATTACATAATATCTTTTTGAATTAATTATGAATATTAAAAGACATTAGTTACGCAATCAAAAACAACTAATTTTTTAGTTTCTTCAAATTTTGCAAATTATTGTATGATGTAAACCTAACATTTTTATTTAACATAAATATAATTTTAAATTACTTTTTATGTCTCTTGAATGATTATCACAAAAATTTTACTATACTATATGAAAATTTATAATTTTATGTTTTGATTTTAAACAAAAGATATTTCACTTTTATTATATTTGTTTTGTAAAGTATGACGGGCTTATTTCTTATATCCAGAAGAAAATAAAAAACCGTGCAATATTTCACAAAAAAAAAACATCGAATTTATTATGTTTTCCCTTTAACTATTTCACATTTTCTTGGTTTTTTTTTTCATAATAATAAATTTTAAATTTTTCATAATTTTCTGCATTGTTGTTATATATTTATATAATGATTTATGTTTTATGATAATTTAATAAAAGTATTATTTGTTTGTTTGTTTGTTTGTTTAAAATAACTTGTATACATTTAGATTAAATTTCATAATTTCCTTTTGTTAAATCGAAAATATTTTAAAATTGTTCCTTTTATTTAATATATAAAAAAAAAAAAATTAAGAATGTGATGAAGAGAAAATAGAAACTAAAAAATCAACATAATTATTATAATTATTAAATAAAAAAAAATAATACAATCTATAAAATACATTTATGCAGAAAAATACAAAAAAAAACTTTCATTTCTTAATTTTTATACCACAATGTCAATTTCTTCAACCACTTCATCTATAGTGTCAATTTGTCATCATATATTTGAAAAAAATTAAATAAAAATTGAATACTTTATGAAAATAACATATTTCTATGCATAATTTCATAAATTTCCCATATAACGAGAATTATAAAAAAAAAAAATTATTATGAATTGTGACAGTAATTTCAATATAATTGTGATATTTTGAATGATTTTTTTTTTTTAAAAATGGTATTCACATTAAAATATTAATATACCGCAGTTATTATAATAATATACCCAGACACATAATTATATTTTTATGTTTTTGTTAAAAATGTTGAATCAAAGACGGTAGAAACAGAAACTGTTAAACCAAATCCGTTTTTGATTGAAGCAATGATTGATTTGTATTACTATGCTCTATGCAATTACCATATCCTTGAGAATTTTGATGAAATTTAGTTTTAATAATTATGGTACCTTTATAATAAATGAGAGTTATTCAAAAGGATGTTTGAATTTGTTTTTTTGGATTTGGTTGCATCCTAATGGGTTTTATGTGAACCATGTAATTACTCATATTCATTAATATAATTCAGTAATATAAATATTTAATAACTACCAATTGCAGTGGCAGATCTACCTGAGTAAGCTAATGATGATTAAGCTTTAAATCTTCTAAATTTCATTTTTATATTTTCTTACACAAATTGTCAATTGAAAACAATACGTACATATTATCAAAAATCATTAACATACTATACGCTTCAGCAACCATTTTGCTACTAGACATTCTCGTGAATCCTATAGCATGGATAAAGTAATTTTAGATCCATTTCGTGGCATTAAGGAAATGTGCGATTTCCGTAGACCGTTTACTGGCTAAATCGTTTAATTCGTTAAGGTGGTAACAACCAAGGGAGCAATGCCTGCTCCAGGCAGTGTAGTTCCCAATTGTTTCTTTTTCATTAGAATTCATACAGCTAGGATAAAATTCCTTTACATAATGCTGAATGACGTTTTCTGTTTTTCTAAAAGGCTAAGCATCCCATAAAATATTAAACTTTGCAATTGCTAGATCCGCCACTGACCTATCACTAAATTTTATTTAAAAATTGATTCCTATATATGGTCTCACATCAATTACCAAGAAGATCACCAGAAAATTGTATTATCAAATACGTTTCTACAATTATTTTTTTTATTTATTTTAAAAAGGTAATTCGTTAGATTCGTATCCTAATTTATCATTATAAAAACTAGTGGATAGTAATTTTTATGGAATAAGTTTGAATCTTTTACTATATACGAAAGCAATCAAAACCAAAATCCCAATCTGGTTTTGTTAATGATAGCATAATTTATAAATATATGTAAAAGAAACAAGATTTTTTCTATATTGCATTTTTGTTTTTAAAAAAAACATCACTCAGAGTCATAAATTTATCATATAAATAATAAATTTTCCATTTCATTTGGAGAAATTTCAATATTATTATATATAAATATATGTAAAACTAATTCAGGTTAACCACTTTTCTTGAAACTACAGTAAAATACTTTTATTTTACATATATTATTAAAAAAAATTATAGAAAATCATTGAAAATTTTTAGTTTTTCCAACTTTACCAATATAATTAAAAAAAAATCAAATTCGAATTACGTATAATTTTCAAATAATTAGGATGACAATCCACAGTTAACAAAACAATTTAATATCGATTGAAGATTGACTTACAATAAACAAATCAAAAATAAGAAATAAATAAATAAAAAAAAAAAAATGAATGAAAAATAAATTCAAAAATAATAAATAAAAATATTTTAAAGTTGCAATAAGAAAGAAAGCAACACAATTGGCCGGAAGTCAATTAACTGACATACTGACTCGCTTTCTTTGAATTGACTCGGTCTCTGTGACCAACATCTGATCTCCAAGTTGTATTATATTTCAAATCTTTATGTATGTTTATTTATGTACAACAGCATTAAATTTCAATGCCGTGCGCATAAAATAGCATCAAAAAATAATAATATTATCCAGTTTTTATTTTCTATATAGATATTTTCATATAAAATATGTTTGTATTCTGTACAATTGCACAAATATGTATAATAATATTTGTAATTTGTATGTATTATGTACATATATATATAAACCGCGAATTTTACAGGTGTAAAAATCTCTGTATGAACACACATTCAACATATAATTTATCTTTTAGTTATTCTCTGTTTGTTTTATGTTCCATTATAAAACTATGTATATGGAAATTATCATTCATTTATCAATTGAGAAGAAACCAATTACATATTTCTTTTGTTTGAAATTTTTGTGGTTAATTTATCAAATTTAATTATATATATGGGCAATTCTCATGTATTATTAGATAATTTTTAAAGATTTTTAAAAAAAATTAATTTGATTTATGTTTCTTTGGATTGTAATATAAAATCTATAAATAATTAACGTTTATATTTGGGCAAAAAAAAATTGTATTTAATTTATGAGAAAAATTGTGCTAATTGTTAGACAATTTTGGTCACTATACTGTTTTCCAAAATAAGAAAATTATATTTCAAAAATATTTAAAAATGGAAATATGTAGCCACCAAAAAGAAGTCCTATGACTCAAAAGATCTGAATGATACTTCAACGCCAATTCAAAGCATCGCATAAAAAATTATATTCACAGTGCAAAGTTGTGAAAATTTGCCATTATAATTACAAAAGTTAACTTTTATAATGTCACATTCTGTCATAAAAAAACATAAATTTAACATAGATTTTTTGGATTGTTGGAACCATGATAAACCATTGTTAGAATTTAGTTAAATGTTAGTTTAAATTTTTAAATATTTTTTTTAAATAATTAATGTATAAATAAATTTAATATTCATTAAAATATAAAATTAAGTTTGTCACAAGATTCCAATAAAATCACAAAATTTTAATATACTCATTAAAACCAATTTATTTCTATTCATAATTGATAACATAAAATTATATCATATTCTAATAAATAATTAATCAATGTGAATTTGAACTTTATATACCACAATCTTATTTCATTCATAAATCATAATTAATGATAACTAACTTTTTCACAGTGATCGTATTTTGATCAATTTTTAATGATACTATAAATTTCTTTTTTAAAAAAAAAACATAATTTTACAATTTTAATTAAAGTCGAAATATATTTTAAATTATATAGTTTTAAAATTATAAATTTATATTTAAACATATTTTATTATTTCTATATGAATATTATAAAAAATATTTTAAATCAATCTTACTTTCACTGACCCTGAAAAAAAAAACTGAAAAATCCTAAAACTCTTTTTAACTGAATGAATAACATTTTCATGTAGGATTCGATATATCGGAATGTAAACATAATCCAAAAATAAAAATAAAAAACATATTATAAAAAAACATAATTATGTTATATTTATGTATAATTTTGATTAAATATCTTAGCATAGTATTTACAATTAATGCAAATATTTATGTGGTTTGGGGCAAACAAATAAATTTATGAAAATATATATTAAATATAAAAAGAAAGTTTAGAAGAACAAAAACTCTTTAATTAATGACAAAATTTAATGTTTATTATTTAATTATTTGTTGGTTTTCAATTAATATTAATGAGTATATATTTTATTAATTTAGAATTAAATCAATTCAATTGATTAGTAGAAAATATTTTATTAGATTTGTGACATTTATAATAACCAGAATCAATTTTCAACCACAAAATATTTAACTTTATATACAAACATTAAAGATTTTGTGTGTGATAAGACAGCTCTAACAGATGTGTCACAAAAACTAACATAGTGTAAAAGACAACTTTGAACCGGAATTATGAAATTAAATTGGCCTAATTAAATTGCGATTATATTCGAAATAATATGTTTGAGAAATATTTTCTAGTTCAATTTTTTGATTCAAAAAGTAATTAATTTTTTTTTTAAACAGATAAAAGAAAATGATTTCTAAATTTTAATCCTATATAGTTTAATATGAAACAATTTTCTTTTATTTGGCCATTGAATATTTAAAATAATTGGATTTTTCATATGGAAACTAATATTTTAGTAATTAAAATGAATAAAGAAACAACATTTATTCATATATTATTTTTTGTATACAAATTGTTAATATATACAGTGTTACCTAAAATCCCTTATCCTTGGATACGATGTGGTTCAGTTAGAATTGGTTAATTCCATTCTTTTGCTTCGAACCAGCATTTGTATAGACAAAATATTTGTATCTGGAATATTTTTATAAAAACGGTTTGGAAAGATAATTCATTTTTATATATCATTAACCATTTATACAAGAGTTAAATTAAAAGCATAAATCATTCAATTAATATCTCTAAGCAACATTAATTTACCAATAAACTAATTACATATAAACATCAAAAAAAATTTAATACTATAATCAGATAACTTTGCCATCAAGATTTTCTAAACAAATAATATTACCATAAAGCTGTGAAAAATCATTACAACAAACTCAAGCAAAATTATTAGATTATATATAAAAAAAATTAGAATATTTCAATTAAAGGTTTGTGATTATAATTATAAAAATAAGTCTAACTTATAAAGTTATAATGACATAACCTGTCATAATCAAACTCTAATTTACCAGCTTTGGTTTGTTAATATTTTAATCATTATTTCCACAATCTTCAAAAATATTAACTAAATAAAAATATTAAATTCATTAAATTCTTATTAATGGTTTTTTAATGCAATATTACAATAATTTGACACTTTGTTTTCAATTACTATAGCATTTCAATTACTATAGCAAGTTCTAAAGCGTTTTTACACAAATTACAATACTTTTCATAATTTTTTCAGAATTCAATTTTATTATTCGATTGAGATAAAAATTTGAAGAAAATTTTCAATTAAATATTTTTACATATATATTTGTTAAATTAACACCTGGCTTTCTTTTTATTCAATCAAGTTAATCTAAAAATTACCCAAAAAAAAACCAATTTAACTAAAATTTTGAAAGTATTATGCGCGCGCAAATTGAATATTTATGTGGACATTCCAACAAAAAAAAAAAACAATCTTTTATACTTTACTAAATAAACTGACCCCAAAAAATAAAAATTAAAATTAAAAATTAAATTGGAAAAAATTAAAAAACTTTAAAAATAATTTCCCAATTTAAGCAATAACTATAAAAAAAAATATATAAAATCCATTACAAATATAAATATATTACCAAAAATAAAAAATGATATAAAATTTATTGAAGAAAAGCGAAAACTGGTTTTCACCGGCAATCGAAAGTAAAAACGCTCATGAAGGGTTTTTTTTTTATTTATTTCTTCTTTATACCTTTTACCTTTTCTCACCGTTATTATAAAAACAAAATCCAGATAAAAATATGTTGTCTACAAATACAAATGCTGTTTTAAAGCAAAAAGAATGACCTAATTCTAACAGAACCCAATAGTCTTTCGTTTATACTATATATTCAAATTGTTTATGTATAATCGTGAGACATTGTTGAAAGAAAGTACTTTTCATTTTTAATTCGCATATATACTTGGCTATATGTGATCAACAACAAGAAAACTACAACCTGAACCTGATCCAAACCAGTCGACCATATTTCCGTTCTTTACACGATATATATATGTATATTAAATATACCTAAGTATAAAGACATGTGCTAAAAAATATACACAAATTAAAATATGCAGAAAATGCAAAAATAAAATAAAAAAGGGTTCTGTAAAAAAATTGCAATTTCACTTGTCTGAGATGCGCAGAAGAAATATTTATGTATGTAAAAAAAGAAATGTGTGTAATAAAAACTGAGAATTAAATGAAGAAAGTTTTGAATTTTATTTTTTAATCAGTTTCGTATTATATTTCTTACCTTTAATTCTTAATTTTTAAATATTATATGAAAACACAATGCACAAAATCGTGACAAAATCATAGAAATAATTGTAAATTGAAATTAAATCTCACGACCAAAAATTAGATTTGCAAAAAAAAAAAATGTAAAAATTAATTAATTTATTCGCATTTCAATCAAAACGCACATTTCAAATTAGGTTAGGTTTTTTTGGGTAGATAATTTTGTGAAAAATTTTTGAAATTAGATATTTAGTGAAAGGTTAGTAAATGTTAAATATATTCAGACCGATTAAATTACATTATAGGATAATCTTACATACTCAAAATAGTAAAATTAAAAATTCATTCAAGTTTTCTCAACTTTACAATTTTAATTTCAGAGTAAAATTTTTAAAAATTACTTTTTCAGTTTTGAAATTATGATAGTTTTCTTAAATCATCTGGTTACAAAGTATCAAGGTCGCCAAATAATTAGTATGTAACATGTGTGAAGGTATGAAGCACTATAGATATTTTTTATTATGGGTCCATCTGCAAAATGAAATTATGCAACTTTATAAAAAATTTTGAATCAATCTAATGTAGGTTGTAGAACACTCTGCTATTAAAAAACATTTTGATTGTTTTTAGATTAATGTCGATATAAGGACGAAAAGGTGAAACAATTAATATCTAACTTTAATGTGTTAACGTCCAAAAGACATAGGTACATTTATGTAATCGTTGTTTCGGAATGAACATTTCACTGGCCAAATCTGTACAACTTTATATAAGCAATACATCATTAATTTGAAGGAGGGAATAAGCTTATTAAGGCAAAGGACATTAGTATAGTAAAATTATCAGATATTTTGAACTAATTAATTAATTTTAAATTAATTAAAAATAACCACTTATGTAAATCTTAAGAGATTATGACAAATTATCAAAAGAAACTTAAAATAATTAAATTACTTTGAAAATTTAAAAATTATATTAATATTTAAATAATTTATTCACAATTATATATTTTAAAAAGTGTTATATTAAATTTCACTACATCTATAAAATTAATTAACTGATATTATTTTTATTTAATTAATGTGTATAAAAATTATCAGAGCCCATAACTCATAAGAAAATAATGAAAGTGTTAAGAATAAGTAATTTTTAAAAAGAAATATTAACCTAATTTTTATCTGCATTTTTGTATTATTTAACGATCGTTGATTTATATATTTATTTTTATTATATAGGAGCATTTAAATAAAATGGAAATTTTTATTTTATGAGGTGTATTTATTTTAAAAAAAATATTTATAATTAATATTTAGTTTGAAATATTTTAATTATTATTTGAAACTAAATTATTAATTTGAAATATTATTTTTTAATAGGTACTTAAAAATGCCCACCATATTATTATGGATGGAAATTGTTAATTCCTATAAATTTTATGATAGATAAAAATATTTTATTATTTGAAATAAATAAATTTGATTTTTTTTTAATTACAGTAAAAACTACTTAACTATAATTTGAATTTTATTAAAAAATCCATTTGGCAATAATATCGGAGATTTAATAAGATTTTCATCAAAATGAAAATCGTTACCTTCAGTCAGTTTTTGATAAAATTATTATCTTAAATTATTAATTTTACTCTATTAAATATTTTCGAAAATTTAAATAAACCGACACAAATTTTTCATTAAAAGAAAATGTAAAAAAATCGCGTGCAAAATTCAATGAGATTAAATGTAGGAAATTTGTTCCACTTTGTTATCATTTAAATTTTTCATGAAAATTATACTTCAAAATACTATATTAATTTATCACAATTGTATGGATTTTTCGTATAGCGTGTTAACAATGCGATATTAATAAGCTCCATAAATTATCTAGAAGATATTTTTCACCTAAATCAAAATTATACAATAATGTTTTACATGCAGTGCAATTTTCCTATCTATTGTTTCAACTAACATAAATTTTTATTTTGCACAAGACATTAATGTGGATATTTTTGATAATTAATTGTTCTAAATATATAAAATGTTGATAACCCGAATAACTTTATCAACTTTTACCTACATTTTGTAATTATATATTGTTAAAAATAAAACACTTTTTTTTTATTTTAATTGTTAAATTTATAATATCACCGTGTAAAAATGCGCATTTCCACATTAAATATTTTGGTGAAAACTTACAAAAACAAAAAAATTACAATATATAATTTATATAGGCTTTCACTAAAATAAGATAATCATTAAAAAAAAACATTCATTTCGGTTCTTTATTGTTAATTTAAATAATTGTACCTTTAGCTTTTAAAACTGTGTATATATGAGCTTCGGGGTGAACAATTCACCAAAAAAATTCACTTTCTTTCTTTTGGAAGTGTACGGTGACGTTTAATGTTCGCAAAAACAAAAAAAAAATCAAAATGAACTAATTCTGCATCGAACTGTGAAGTTTTCATTTCTTTATAATATACAAAAACAAAAAACAATCTTTTTACTTTCTTACCTGATATTATAAAGTTTCCAACAAAATATAAATTTAACTCCAATGATTTTGATATAGTGTAAATAATCCGAATTAAAGTAGAAAAAAAAAATCCAAATTATCCAAGAAAAAAAAAATTATTTATCGTAAATTTTCTTCAAATTTTCTTCATCAAAATGAATGGCACACCGAAATCAACAATACCGAAAAAGACACAAAAAATTAACAGATTTTTTTAATTTTTTTTTTTAAGTTTAATTACTTTTTAATTATCTTTTTTATTTTTATAAATTTTTGATTTAATTAATTTATTTTTCGTATTTATTGGTTCACTTTTAATTGAACTATTCACTTTTGTCTGAAAATTACACTATTAAATTACACTATTACGTATAGTAATTTTAATTTATATATAAAATGTATTGATAGATTCAAAAAATGAAATCAATTTTTATTTGATATTGTTAATTTATATTTAATTAAAATAAATATACAAAAAGAAAGAAGTTTTTTTTTTGAAAAATAAATAAATAATATTCGTTTATAATAATAGATCTTAACAGCTTAACAGTTTACATCAAAATGCGGCAATATCTTATTAGTATCATGATTTTTATATCGCGTGAAAGTTTTGACCCCTTTCTCCACTTTTGCATTCAACATAAAAAAAACCATTTAATTTTCATTTGTTGGAAAGAGAAGTTATTTGTATTAAGAAGAAAAAAATAAGTTTTATATGTAATTGTAAATATATATTATTAAAATAAACTTTTATCATTTCGTACCGTATGCAGAAAACTTGAAATTCCCGCTCAATCTTATATGTAAAGATATAGATTGTTTTATTTATATATATTTGAATTTTTGAATGGTAGATTTCAGCGCCACCACCGAACAAAAAGTGAGAATTTAATAATTTTCAAATCCTTGTTTAAAAAGTTTTGTAATTTTTTTGGATAAACCAAAAAATATGCGTAAGAAAATTATGCATTTTTGTTTAACTAATTGAGTGATTCATGCTACGGAATTGCTATAATAATTTGTGTAAAATTATTTTGTATAAATAAAAATTACAAAATTATGAAAATTTTTATGATTATACGTTAATTTTCTTTTGTGATTTTCTTAAAAATCTTTATATGTATATTTATATTATTAAATTTTTGAAAATATCTTGTGAAATATCTTTGGATATAGATTTGTAACGATGACAACATTTAAATCGTGTTGCGGATTTAAAATTCTGGGTGACAAAAAATATAATAATTACGAATAAAAATTTCACTTTCACTATAAATATGATATGATTATTTAAAATTAGATATTTGCGTTGGTGCGCGACGAGTTTTGTCTATAGTTTTCTTATTTTTTTTTTATATATTAAATTAGATTAAATTGATACTTAATCCAAATAAATCAATTAATAAATCTTGAAAAAGAAATTTTATGAAAATATTAATGGAAAAATATTGGATATATTTATTATTGTGGTATGTTTTATTGGTTGTTATAAATTTAAAGACATTTGAATTGATAATTGTATCTGTTTCCTATTAATAATTAATATTTGTAGTGTTGTTAATCTAGTATTTCACAGATTTTATATAAAGGTTAAGTTAATTTAAATAAAAATTATCAAACTATGAATCATTTTGAAAATACTAGATTTTTAAGGATTTAATATGTTATTATTACTGAAATTAAAACAAATCAATTGGAAAATTGTTATTTATTTACAAAATCATTAACGCAGTAGATGGCCTTCAAGATATATTTAATTAGACTAAAAGTGTTTAGAGAAAAATATTTGACGTAAACTTTGGTTTTGTTTTACGGATGTTTGAAGGAGTCAATGCGTCTTTCTTTATTATGGATATGATATGTAGTTACATTCATGCAGTGAAGTAGTTAATATGTACATATATTTTTTGTTTTGTTGTTGGTATTACTTGTTCCTGTTGCTGGAAGTTATAATGTAGTACGAGCATAAAATATATTTTTATTATACCAATTAAAAATGTTTGAAATAACCTCTGGTTTTATGGACGTTAGAAGGAGTCGTTATTATTATGTATATGATAAAATAATTATAATTTTTTTTTTGAAATCGTTAAGTATTTAATATGTAAATTATTTTTGTTATTAGTATGACCGTAGTTGAAAGTTATGGAAACGATTCTAGGAGAATTCCTATTTAGTTAGATCTATTTCCTTAAATATGTCATTTCTTTCAATTGATACAATTTAATAAAAAAATTAAATATAAAAATTTTATATTAAAATTAATTATTTTGTGGATTTTATAGATATAATTATTTTCTACACATTTAATTTCTAATAAATTACATTGTAATCTTTATAAATTCAATATAATTAATAGGGGCAACGAGAAAGTATATTGCAATTTATGTTAAATGATTTATAATAAATACATAAAATTTTCCGTTTTTTCTATTTAAATAAATACATATTGTTAATGTACTATAATTTAAATACTATACTTATTTGTAAAGAATAAAAAACGAAAGACTTCAATGCACGATGAACGCTAAACTTTATATTTAATTAACCTAAATTTGCGGTGTTTTTTTTTATAATAATTTATATAGATTGTAATATGTATTATATGTTTTCTTAACTATGGAGAGTTTTCTTAACTATATAATAAACGTAAGTAACCAATTAAATTATTTTAATGAGTTATAATTATTAATTTTAATATTTTGTTAAACGATTTAATAGAATGTGTTAGTAAGTCATATAATTTGAACTTTATACGATTTAAATTTGAAGTATGAAAAATAATGATTATAATTTTTCTATAGGCAGTATTGGATTCTCAAAAGAGCTTTTTGCATAAAAGGCTCACAAAAATACGGCTATATCGCTCTAATTTCATCCTCTACATTGGAATTTACTTGCCCTATAGTCCCAAGCTTGTTTGTATACAACCCATAGGAAATAAGGAGTCACAGACCCATTCTGTTTGAAGCACATGTCTATCACAGAGCTTATATATCATACTTCAAATTTATATGTAACCTCACTTCCCATTCAACGTCACTTCATTATCAATTTGGTTTAACAAAGTTCTATGAACAAAGTCCCGAAATATAGAATAAAATTAATTAATAAACAAAAAATTTGTTCGATTTTTACTCAATTGCGGAATGGTATTAAAATATTTTAATGGTTGTAAAATTCAAGGCTGGGTTCTAAGTACTATAATATATTATCATTTTGTGATTAATTTTACACTAATGACACAAGGACACTAATGTCATAAGATTCATTAATAAGAATCCTATATAATAATGTACATATATATCCAAATTTTTCAATTATATTTTGGTACGGATAATTAGTGTGACAAATACTGTCACTTTCAATTTCCTATTACATAAAATTTTATAAATTTTCCTTTTCAAAAAAATAAACAGCCATCAACAAAATATTATTATTCTTTTTGTATTGTCATTAGTCATCATAACTAAAAGATAATCAAATAAAACAAAAACAAATCATTTTTTTATTTATAAATAATTGGACATCCGTACCAGGTCTAATTAACAAAAAAAAAATATTGCAAAATAATTTTTAAAAAATAATTTACGAATAGATAATAAGAAAATAAAATAAAAATATTATGTGATGTCGTCAGTAATTTGATTAAAAACGAATCACGTTTATAAGGGTAAAATACAAAATTTTATATATGAAGCCATATAAAAATGTAAATTTATTTATGTGACCCAAATTCACCAAATTCATGTAGATATGACGTACTTACTAACTTTTATTTATTATAAATATAAATTATATATTTCACAATACATTCAAAGATTCTTTAAAAATAAAGATAATGATGAAAAAAAAATTATTGGTAAAAGATCAACAGCCTCCATCATTTGTGTGCTGTTTCCATTTTATATTGCCGAAATGCTTGACTTAACTTTAGCTCCGGAATCCCTACTTTTATACCATATATTTATTTCTTTTCTTATAAATCACTTAAATAAAAAAATTACCATTGTTAAAAAAATGTTGGCAAGGTAAGTGAAAGTGAAATTATTATTTATATGGTCGAGCGAAATGACTCACAAATTACGTCCGGACCACGAACTTTTTAACTATTTTATTGTTTTTTTTTTTTTTTTTTTTATTTTTTTGTTTCTTTAAATTTAATTTTCAAATATATTTTATGTATTACTGCTATATATAAATTTTAGACAAAACATAGCAGAAAAGATCATTGCCTTCCTTAGACATAATATCCGGAATTGAAATCGAAATTTAATTTTGCCGTATAAGAGGTGACATTTAGGTCGTTAAATTTTTTGGCTTGTATAAAAATAAAAACACAAAATATTTTATAATAGCATACAATATGAAATTGCGAAATAGAATTTGATATTATACAAAATTAGATAAAGAATAAATATTACGTGAAAATAATTATAAATTTTATTGCAGTTATATTTTATTTTTGAAAATATATAATGAGAATATAGTTATAATACTAGTAATTTAAATGTTGATAAAAACTTATCTTATAGAAACATTAATGTAATTCGGAATTTATTATTTATACTTATTTATGATATTAATAAGTATAAGCATGCTAGCTCTAAAACTGGGTCTTATTTAAATTTCGTGCTACTAGATAGCTTAACTCGTTCATTGGGCGAAATTGATTTTAAGTGCTGTCGTAAAAGTTGGATAGATTCTACTTTGACTATCTCAATTACAAATTGTTATAATAATTACAATATAAATGATAAATTCAAACTTCTAAAAAAACCTAAGAAGGACAAAAACCTACAACCTACTTATTCTACCTACTCTTTGGCTTTTTTAATTTTCTTTGGGGTGTCCTTTTTATGTTATGACGTTATGATCTCATATTCAAAAAATATGTTGTTTAATTGGGAATAGAGAAAATTCTTTATTATAATATTATATGTATTTTTAATTAAATCATGAATCTTATAAGTATAGTTCTTATTCGATTTGAATAACACGCAATATTGTGTCGTGCTTTAGTTGATTACTGAACAATTTGAGATTGGTAACTTTAGTGGCTCCATGTTAAAATTTCCCAATCATATTTAATGTATTCTAGACTAGAGCATTATAAAGTAATTTTTATCCGATTTCAAATAAATTTATCACACAGGTTAGTTTTGTGATATAGTTGTGAGTCGTGTAAAATGTGGTGTTGGTAATTTCAATCTCCCTATAAATATTTCCGAATTAGTACGTAATATATAACTACGAGTTATCTGAACCCACAAAATTGGCAACTTTTTTTCGTTATTAAATAATAAACATTATTTTATTTTTATTTTTGTAACAATATGTTTATATAAACCATTGTAACTATTTTCTGAAACGATTACAAGACTACGCTCCACTGAACCGATTTTATATAGTGGACTATTATTTTATTACTTTTCACCGCAATAAAATCAACAAAAAAAATAGCAATATACTTTGGAATGGAAACATATATTTCAACCTTTCAAAAATGATATTTAATTAAAACCCTACGTAGGTATAGTTAATAAAATTAATCTTTGAGAAAGTATATCAAAACAGGTACTTAAAATTTTCTACGGATTATTTTTTTTATATAAATAAAGTTTATGTTTTGCATTTAGTGTAGAATTCCCTCCTCAACAATGAACCTATTGGTTACATAATTCCAAATTATTAATCTTAATTGCCGCATTTCAGACATTATTTTATTTTTATATTACATAGCACGAACCTATGACCTGCGATAAGTAAAAGGGTTTTTATTTAAATAAAATTACTTCATCCAAAATCATTAAAATAAATTAAAATTTATTTATATTTTTTTCATTCAAAAATAATGCTTCTAAAAATAATTTAAATTTTTATCCCCTAAATATTCTTTTATTCAAAAATCATACCTTAAAAAAAACTACGAGTTAAACAGGTAAACTTTAAAACTCAAGCTAAATGTGAAAAGATCAAAATTAAGCATAAAAAGATTTATTTTTATACATTGAAATTCCCATTAATTATTAATTTTTTTTTCTTAAGCTTTTTATATAATTTTTGGCATTTTTGTTTTTTAATGAATCTCAAAGCATTAATTTTTACTTTGACAAAAATAACTAAAATAATAACTCGGAAGACATTGTTCCGATGACTACATATTTAGTTAATTTACCCATAACAAATATTTACACATTTGTTAGGTACATTTTATTTTAAGCATCAGAAGGTAAAAAAATAATAATTATACAAAGATCATAATTCCAAATTTAGATTAATCATATTTTTGGTGGCGCACCTTTGCATATCACTTTCTTTTATTTATTTTTTTTAATTTTGCTTATATTTTATGACTAGGGTTCAGAAATTTGTTATAAGACTAAGTAAAGACTAAAAGTTTTTATATATTAAAAAAGTAGTAACTTTGATAACCATTAAATTACATTAAATTAGTTTTTTCCCATTTTAGCTTTCCAATGAAAAATATTTATTTTTTTAGAAGATATTTTTTTTCCTTAATACATATTTTATTTATAAATTTCTTATTCATTTGAAAATAAAAATTAATATATTAATAAGTTTTGGACCTTACTTAATTATCTAAGTACTAGTTAATGTTTATCTTTATTGTTTCTTCGATAAGATAATTAAAACTTTAAAATTTAATAAATTGTAAAAATTACTTTTAGTTTATTGATTGGCAAAGATTTATTAATAAAATCAATTATTAACGGGTATATCGAAAGATTTTGTTTTGTTGTTTATGTATTTATATAAGTAATATATTAAACAATTAAAATATTAACTGTTACTAATATGTATAAGCCTAAATTTTTTTTTTTGCCAATCATTGCCATTGCCATTTAAGAATACTTCTTATGATAAGATAACTACATTTTGGTTATACATTATTACGTAAACTATTTTTTTTTGTTAATCTAATTAAGGCAATCAATTTTTTCTAAAAATATATTTTCTCTTTATTAAAAAAAAATTAAATTTAAACAAAAATATTTTTTTTTTTACATTTCCCAATATTAATTAACTAAATTTGTATATAGTACTTAAAATGTACCTTGTTATAATACGAAAATTCTTTTAACGATAAAATTATCAAAATAATTTATATGAACAAAATTAAATTATTGTTAAGCTCTTGCATCATTAACTGTAGATGGAACATGTACTTCTAAACCATTCATTTCTTTTGTTAATGTAATTTGACATCCTAATCTTGAGGTATCTGTTAAATCATATGCTAAATCTAACATATCTAATTCTTCATCAGCTGGTTTATCCGGTAATTTATCATAATCAGCTTGTTTAAATATTAGATGACATGTAGAACATGTTAGTGTACCTTCACATGCACCAAATCCATCCAAATCTATATTATTATTAACAACAACATCTAATATTGTATCACCTTCTTTTGCTTTCGTTTTGATTTTTTCACCACTCGCTCTAACAAACGTTATATCAATTCTGTAGATATAAAAAAAAAAAATTAAAATTTAAATTCATCATAAATTCGCAATTTAAATTGATTAATTTTTTTGGTAAAAAAAATCTATAAATAATATACTAACTCGTTTTTTTCATGATGTCGTAAGCTAAGTGATAAGCTTCTAGTAGAATTTCTAGAAATATTTTCATATTTACTTCTTAAACCAAATGGAATAACATTTTTAACAATAGAACTTGAACAAATTGAACGATTTAAAATATTGATTGCAGACAACATTTTTTACTTAATAAAAAAAAAAACAGTTTTAATTATTTAGAATATCATACACAAAAAATATTTATAATAAAAGCAAGCAGATGAAACAACCACCTTGAACTTGCAACACTCGATATAAAAATACTACAAAAATCCAAAATTAAAATTGCAAAAACTCTTTTGATTAGAAACGTCAACGTCAAATCAAATATCAAAAAAAATTGCGCAAATGTCAAAATTCAGAATTAAATAAAGTGCGGCGAGTGTGTACCACGACTTTTTATGGTAAATTTCGCCATCTAGCGGATAAACTAACGGCGAGTGTGTACCACGACTTTTTATGGTAAATTTCGCCATATAGCGATAAACTAATAAAGGTCACAATATCGCTATAAAAATGGTTTGATGTCCATGTCATGTCAAAATAACAAATAATTATTTGGAATTGAGTTATTTTATTATTTTGTTGTTTATTTATCTTATTTTTTAATCATTAATTATAACATCTTGTAATTTGTAATGTCTAATAATGTTAAATCAAAATCCAAACAAACTTCGTTAATTGGATTTTTTAGTAACAACAATAATAAAATAAGTCAGCATAATGATTTAAATAAAAAAGGTGATCATTTTTAGTAAATAATAAAAAAAAAAATAATGTTTAAACAAAAAATATATTACAGAATCATCAAGTGAAAATCCTAGTAAAATAGCAAGTAATGAAAATAAAACGGTACAAAATTTCAGTCAATTTTATTACAATTTCTAAAATTTATCATTTTTTAGAAAAAAGATATTATATTTTTGGACTCATCTGAAGATGATTCTTTTGTTTCACCAATTAAAGTTAAAAATCAAGAAAATAAAATTGTAAATCATCCAATTATTACAGAAAATACTCCAAAAAAATTAAATTTTGATCAATTAGATGATGTTATAAAACTAGATAAAAGTTATCAATCGGCTCTGTCCCGATTAGAAGAAAATTTGAAAAATTTTAATACTAATATTCTTGTAACACCAGCTAAAGATATTTTATATACACCAAGTAAAAATGAAACACCTAATCCTAATGACTCAAATTGTTCATTACAAAATTTTGAAGAAACACAAAATAATTTATTCGAAAAATATTTACCGACAAAAATAATAGAAAAAAGAGATAAATTGAATATACCAGCAAAATTAATAGACAAAAAAGATAATTTAAGTTCTTTACAATATTCTACCTCAACAAATAAAGAAAGTCCGATTATTATATTTGATGAAAGTCCGATAAAAAAAGATGCCGATCGTGTAAGAAGATCTCTTAGTTTATCAGTTAAAAAGGATCATGTAGTTGAACAAAGAAGTAAAGAAAAAGTAATTGATAAACATAAAATTGGTATATTAAAATTACGGAAAAATTCTATAGATAAATCTCCAGTAAAAGTTAAATCTGAAAGTATAACAACGAATAATGAAGATAAAAATATTTTTAAAATATCTTCTCCTACAATTGATACAAAAGTATCTCAGAAAAATCATTTTGATAATGAAGATAAACCTAATTTTACAATTAATTTTGAAGATAATTTAAATGATTACATGTGTGAAATATTAAAATCTGAGGAATATAATCGAAAAAATGAGGTAAGAAAACATTGATATTAAAAATTATATTTATTTAAAATAAATTCTAAATTATTTTTCCAGTGTGATCTTAATCTTTTACAAAAAAATTTAAGATTTTTTAATGCTACATATATAGAACTTTTAGAAAAATATTGTTTAATAATTGATCAAATACCATCCGATTATTTTAAACCAATTAAAGGTTTTCATACAAATAGTTTCATAAAACTGAAAGTTTTACGTCAAAAATTCAAAGCAAAAATGAAATTAACACAAAATCAAATCGATAAAAAATTAAAAGAACAACAAAAAATTAGCTTAGAAAATTGTTTACCATCTTATGAAGAAGAAGAAGAAATTTTAGAGGAAATTCGGAATATGAATAATTCAATAACTCAAAGAAATAATAACTGTATTACTCCTCCGACTGACTATGATGAATATATATCGAAACCAGATAATTCCAGTCAAAAAGAAAATTCGATTGATCTATCTAATATAAAACCTTTACAACAAATTTCTAAAAGCAAAACTTTAATTTCGAATAATAAAAATATTTCAAAAATAGATTTAACTAACCAGAATGATAATTTTGATATTAACGATAGAAAAATAAAAACGATTCCGAAACCAATGAAATCTGATATTATTGATGATATTGAAGAAATTATGAATCACATAAAAGATGACGTATTAGTAAGTAAAGGAAGAAAATCAAATTATAATAATTTCTCATTAAAAAACTTTGAAGAAGTTCAAAAAAAACCGATCAAACCATCTACAACAAATCCTCGTATTGAATTTCCAATTGAAAATACTTCACAAAATAATAACAGTTATCAGACAAAACTCAATGTTGATAATGATGGTTGGGAAATTTATAATATAGAAGATTTTACAGAAAAATTACCAGTTTCAATCAATTCAAAATCAAATAAATCTATTATTCAATCTGATACGCAGAAGAATGCTCCATCAACTAGTAGTCGTTCACATCAAAATAATTCAACGTCATCAATTGTTTCGGAAAAAGTTCATGGAAAATTTCATTCAAGTGTGAAAAATGATGGTATTACAGGTGAATTCAATGGAATGAATTATCCACATTCTGAACGGTTACAAGAGGCTTTTACATATTATTTTGGTTTGAAAACATTCAGACCAAATCAATTACAAGTTATAAATGCTGCACTATTAAATATTGACTGTTTTGTATTAATGCCAACTGGTGGTGGTAAATCATTATGTTATCAATTACCCGCATTGTTAACAGAAGGAGTAACTATTGTTATTAGTCCGCTTAAATCATTAATTTTGGATCAAGTTTATAAATTATCATCTTTGGACGTATGAAAGTTATTTAAATATTTTAAATTAATATGATATGTATATTTGTATTTTTAGATTTACGCTAAGAATTTATCTGGCGATCAAACAATGGATGAAACACGTGGAATATACATTGATCTAGATTGTTGTCCACCAAGAATAAAAGTTTTATATGTTACACCAGAAAAAATTTCCAATTCTACAAAATTTCAGGATCAGTTAGATGCACTTTATTCTAAAAATTTTATCAGCCGTTTTGTAATTGATGAAGCCCATTGTGTCTCGCAATGGGGTCATGATTTTCGACCAGATTATAAAAAACTTTCAATACTCAGGGAACGTTTTCCTAAAGTACCAATGATGGCACTAACAGCAACCGCAACACCACGTGTTCGAATTGATATATTGAATCAGTTAAGAATAAAATCATGTAAATGGTTTTTATCGAGTTTTAATAGAGCGAATTTAAAATATTCAGTTTTACCGAAAAAAGGGAGTAGTACAGCTGATGATATTGAAAAAATTATTAAAATGAAATTTTCACGTGATAGTGGTATTGTTTATTGTTTATCTCGAAAAGAATGTGATACTTTAGCAAGTAAATTAAGTAATTCTGGTATAAAAGCTTCTAGTTATCATGCTGGTTTATCCGATTCTGTACGTGAAGCAACACAAAAAGATTGGATTACAAATAAATTTAAAGTAATTTGTGCTACAATTGCATTTGGAATGGGTATTGATAAACCAGATGTTAGATATGTTCTACATTATAGTTTACCAAAATCAATTGAAGGTTATTATCAAGAATCTGGTCGTGCTGGTCGTGATGGTGAATTATCGCATTGTATATTATATTATAATTATTCAGATATGTTACGTTATAAAAAAATGATTGATGGTGAGTAAAAAAAAAGTATGTTCGTGCTCGAGCTTAATTTTTAATCTATATTCGTAGGATTTTTTTCAAAAACTTATTTTTCTTTTAATCATTTTTACGCAAAAAAATTATATTTTCAAAATTTTAATTAAAATTTTTAACAAAAAATAATGGCAAAAGTATTAGAGGTAGAAAACCCAAATCATGGCTGAAAACCCTTGAATAGTTGTAATATAATATGTCAATTTTAATCATTCTAAGAGCAGTAATTTCAAAATGAATAATTTATTCAATCTTGTACAACATCCGGAACGGTTATTGACAGCTAAATTCATTTATTATTATCCCTATTATATGTCTAACGACTTAATTATAATAGCTCCAAATTTTAATTATTGTTTAATTTCTAAATATAAGAAATTTGTTTGCAGGTGAGAGATCCGTAACATATGAAACAAAACAAGTACATTATCAAAATTTACGACGAATGGTTGGATACTGTGAAAATATCACAGATTGTAGAAGAGCTCAACAATTAGATTATTTTGCTGAGCATTTTACAAGTGAAGAATGTCTAATGAACATAGAAAGTGCTTGTGACAATTGTATGAACAAAACCAATTACAAAGTAAAAATTATATTGAGAATTTTAAAAAAATATTGCAATAATTTAATTTCTTTTAGAATATTAATGTTACAGAAGATTGTAAAGCTATTGCTCGGGCTGTTAAAGATATATGTTTAGGAAGAACTCTATTTACTTTGCTACATTTGGGTATGATTTAATGCTATAATTTTAACAATATCTATAATTCACTAATATTGCAGCTGATGTTCTTAAGGGGAGTTCTATTAAAAAAATTATTGATTATAAACATGATAAAACCGAGCATTGGGGTAGTCTTAAAAACTGGGAAAAAATGGATATTCTAAGACTTTTAAGAAAACTTGTATTAGAAGAGTATTTACGAGAAGATTTAGTTTTTGTAAGAGATATACCACAAGCATATCTCAAACTTGGGCCAAATATTAGTGGACTTATGAATGATAGTGTACAAATTATGTTTATGATTCACCAACAATCTACAAATAAAAAGCCAGTAGTTGCAACTATAACTAAAGGATCACGAACAACAAAATCCGATATCAAAAATAATCCACAAATTAAAGAAATCACTGAAAAATGTTATAACGATTTATTGGAAATATGTCGTGATATTGCTGCTGAAAAGAATGTTACAATGGCTAGCATTATGAATATGCAAGCACTTAAAGCTATGTCAGAGAAATTACCTGAATCTGATAGTGAAATGCTTGCTATTCCCCATGTTACAAAAGCAAATTTCGTGAAATATGGTGGAAAATTATTAGAAATTACTAGAAATTATGCAGCAGAAAAATTATGTATTCTGTTAGATTTAGAAGAGAATCAGAGTGCACCTGCTGAATCTAACGATTTTCAAGCTGCAGTAGTAGATAACAATTATAATAGTACAGATTGGGATTCACTCTCAAAAAATACTACAACACCGGGTAGAAAACGAAAAAATTCTTGGGGTGGCAATTCTAGTGCTAGTGGTAAAAGATTTCGCGGTGCAAAGAAGAAATACAGCCCTAAAAAAAGAACAAGAAAAAGTCCAAAAAAAGGTGTAACTGGATGGACTAGTAAAAGGGGTTCAGCTAGTAAAAGAGGAAGAGGAAGTGCTAGTGCACCATCAAGAACAGGTTTGTTTCAAAAATATTTTATTATGATTTATTCATCATTTTATGATTTTTAAATCATTTTAGGTGCTGGTTATAATTTGCTGCCAATACCCGGTTCATCTGGTACATGATAGTTAGTTTTTTTTATTTATTAGTTGTAATTATATTAAGTTATGATATTAAATAAAAAATAATAATTTATACATATAAATTAACTATATTTTCAATTATCTTTACTAGTATTAAAAATTCCCATTGACCATAATAAAAACCCATCCGATTCGATTTCAATAGCTTGTGATGCATACGTATTTGAAGTACTGACAATACCACCAAATTCAGTGCATTGATTATCTGAAATTGGGAATAATTAAATAATAAATAATATAAAATTTTATTAAAATTTAACTTACTTAAATTCCACTTCAGACCAGATGTAGTTACATTACATTGTTTACCGATTGGAATTAAACTGCACCATTTCTTTTTATCAACTAATATGTTTGGGATATTAATGGAATGTTTACCAGGTTGTAAAAGCCATGTCAATGAATTACAATTTATTAAGTATAAATTTATATTAGAGAGAAATGATTGGGCCTTAAAAAGTGTATTGATATTTCCCATAATATGATCCAGGCGACCACAATTTTCTTGAAAGACTAAAATATATTTAATCTGTAAAATATTAAATTATCACAAAAAATGTAAATCATATATTTGCTTTTAATATTAACTTTATTCTCTTCTGCTAATGTTTCAATTATTCTTAACGATTTTGTGAAATCAGTTTCATTTTGATTTGGTGTATGAATTTCTTTACTTATTGAATTTTTAAAATATTCTGTAGTGTTTGAAGTAATCGAATCAAAATCACCAGTAATATAGTCAGGATATTTTAAATTTTCATCTTGACAGTGAAGTTTTAAAAAATTTAACCACCTATTAGTACCACCATCTACAGTAACACGAATTTTTGCTGTAAATTAAGATTTAAAAATTAATTCTATAGATATTTTAACAATTTTCATATACCATTCTCCCAATAATATTTTACAATTTTTGGTTCCATAAGGATTTCCGTATTAAGTACAACAACAGCAAAATTTCCTGCTACATCAGAAGTATCTAAATTAATTATATTTTGTGGAATCCAATAATGGATTTTATTTTTTATGTTTATAACATTCCCGTTCGGTATCATCTAAAATGTGCTAGTTAGTTTAAAATAATATGTTGTATTGTATTTACCTTATTAAACTGGGTAAATATAAATTTACTTTGAGCTCTTAAAATACTTATAATCATTTGAAATATTTAAATACTAATATATTACAACTAAAAATATATTAACATCATGGAGTTTTTTCTATGAATGTAAATTTTTGGCAGTTTAATATAAGATAAAATACACTTTCACTCACTTTCACTATTTTTTTCGGTATTTGGTTTTGGTTAGTTCCTCTATAACTTTAGTGCCTTTTCCTATGTGGACCCAGGAACTATTACCCAAACCAAATCAGCTGTTGTAACCATAAAATCAGCTGTTCTTCTTAATTACACGTGATTTTATTTTGACATTTTAAAATGACAAAAACACGTCTTTAATCTTAAAAGACAAAACAAAAATAAAAAGGGTTTGAGATTTACAAACAAAATGAACATTTGGAATGAAAGTAATTTAAAAAAACCACCATTAAATACGGTAGCTAACGAAAAACTAACACAAGGTATTTTTAAAATTTCATAAACAATATTTAATTATTTATATATTTAATTTAAATATCCAGATGATTTGAAAAAGTTAAAAACAATCTTAAAAGATGCAATTGTTTTCTATGAAAACCAAACTGAATTTGAACAATCAGCAGCACTTTGTTCTCGATTGATAGCTAGACGAAAAAATTCATTTAAAAAAATGTATGGATTCAAGGCTTTAACTAAATTAAATTCAGCTTTATGTCGAGTACTAAAAATCGATATTAAAAGTAATTTAAAAAATTTACTTGGAATTATGCCCGAATTTGTAACTTCAAATATTATTAAAAATCAAGTACCAACAAAAACAAATTTCGAATATTTGTTACTCAAATTAATAGCTCTGCAAAAATTGTATGAACGTATTTCGTTATGTGCTCAAGAAACAGCTGAATATTTTACAAAACTTTTATTTCATAATTATTTTTTTGATACTTTAACATTATTCTTAACTATAGTATCAAATTTATGGACCATCTCTAATCAGATTGGAATATTTACAACAGATTTATATGCAAAACTTTCAATACATCGTAAAGATTTTCCTTTAGGTAAAACAAATAATTTGTCCAATGAAAAATTCATATTCCCAAAACAATTAAATTATTTTCTTGCTACAAATTATATAAAGAAACAATCTGAAACTTATAAAGATACAATATTAGATTTAGAAGAAAATACTAATAATATTAAAATGGTTTTAAATGATGTCGAAACACGGAAATACACGGAAACAAGAAAAGATGAACAATTTGCAACAAATTTTTCTGATATTGAAATGGTAATTAGTAAAAATCCAAAAAACAATCTAAATATTAATGAAATAAAAACAACTGAGGAAATGCGAAATTTCATTAAAGAAGAAAATAAAGAGAGAAAGCGAAATTTGAAGAAATGTGTCACAAAGAGAATTTCTGAAAATCATTGGAAAAAGTCTATAAAAGATATTTTAAATAAAATTAATTCAAATGATAATAAAAATGCTATAAAAACATTTAAGTATTTAATAAAGAATAAAGTTTAAATTGAATAGGTATTTGTTTCATTCTCGTTTATTATATATATATATATACAACATGCATATTCTGAAATAAATATAACACTTGGAAACAAATACAAATAATAAATTGTACCGTATATGTAAAAAAAAATATTTAAAAAGAAAATCCGTGGATTTGGAATGGTACTGTAGTCACAATTTCCTTTTGAGGTATAAAATTTCGTTTCTATAAAGTTCAATTTTGTGATCAAAAAATGTTTAAATATTAAATATAAATTTTTGTAAGAACTAACCTTTACGAATGCTTTAAAATTTTTGCCCTTATTATGATTTTGTAATGAAGTATCATTGTTTTCCTCCAATGAAATATTTTCGCGAGTTTGTACAGTTAAATTCATTTGTTTATCACGAACTTCAAAACCACTTCTGATCGAATTAATCCAATCTGATTGTATTGAATCATTATTACTAAAAGTATCTGTTGTTTCAACTACACTTTTTTCATCTTTAATTTCTAATTTTATTAAGCTCTTAGATAACCATTCACCTGGTATAATTTGAATAGTTTTTTTAACAATTTTTTGAATTGGGTCATGTTGTTTTGTTGATTTTATTATTCTACTAGTAGAACCGGACCGTGGTTTAGCCAGATTATTTATAATGGTATCAGATGTTTCGAGTTGATTTTTGATTGGATTATTTACATTATCAATTTTTGCTGAATTTTGTGATAAATCTTTATGATCATCAGGTTTGGATTTTTTTAGAGTTTTGCCAAAATCAAACAAATCATCATCGTCATCATCACTTGCGATTGCTGCAAATCTACCTCTTTTCGATACTTTAGAAATATCTTTTTCTGCCGGTTTGTTTGATTCTTCAGTATTTATTTCTTTTGATACAGTTTTAATAATTTGACTGCTGTTCATAAATCTATCTAAATTTAATTTCACAGTTTCCTCAGTTCGAGTCATCGAAATTTCTTTTTCTTTATTGGGACAAATTCTTTTAAAATTTTCATTATCTTCATTGATATAGTCATGTTTCCTTTTATTTTCTTTGACATTATTGAACGGAATAGTATTTTCTTGAGAAATATCTGGTAATGTATTAGAGTTTTCTGTTTGTATATTTTTTGCAATATTTTTATCTACACAAGAGTATTCTTTCATTTCCATATTGAATTCATTAGTATCAACACCAATATCATAAGAATTTTCGATTAATTGTATACTATTTTCAGTTTCATTTTTAGCTTCATATATATTACTTTCAGGAACCTCTTCACACGTATGACCTGTATTTGTCTGTTGATTTACTGGAGTTTCGGCAACAATTATTTCTAACTTATCTTTCTGATTTTTTTTTGTTGGACTACAAACATCAAGGATAACATTAAATTTCGGATTACAATATTTCTCAATAGAACAATTAACAAGCGCTAACCCAATTTCATAATCAGGTACCATTCTAAGTGATTTAGTTTTAAGATAATCTAACAAAATTATATTACTAATATTAATATATATTATAAAAATAAAAATTAGAAGAAAAAAATTTACCTGCAATATTATCAATTGTTTGAGAACTTTGACTTTCTGTTGTTGGCATATATTGAATAACAATTACATTTTTATGTGTGAGAAATGTTTTTTGAACACCATTATTTAGAGTTTTTATATTACCACCAGCCTGTGGTATTATTGCCAAATATGTATCGTATTGTTTCTTACTAATAAAAACAAATGTTTTACCAGCAAACAATGTTTTTCTAGCTTCATTTGGTTTTAACAAATGTTTACTAAATTTCAAAAATTCCTCAGCAATTTCAGGTAAATAATTTTCTGGATTTGGAGGTGAATTACCAATACGCAATTCAATAAGATAGTCACGCCAGTATTGACAATTAACAATTGGTATACGTTCAACTAAAGCATATAAAAGTTTAGGTGTTACTGTAATACCACGCATTGTCAAATGAGTACAATTTGGTGCATATGATTCGATAATTTCTCCATTTAACAATTTTAAAACTTCTTTTAATTGCATCTTCTGATCTGTATTTAAAGTTGATGTTAGAGTAGCAAGTTTCAAATTAGAGAGTATCCATTCATTTTGTAAAACACCAAAACGTATTCGTTCACCATTTTTCAGTTCGACAGGAATATTTTTATCCATAGAAATATTATGGTCTATATTTTCATTATAAAAGGTTCCATATTTTGAGCCGCCATCAATAAGTTTAACATGATTAGCAGAGGGAAACAAATAAGCATGAGTTCTACTAATTGATGTATCATCTTTAAGAATTAAATCAGCATTAGATCGTCCAACTACGTGTTTTTCTTTTTCCCATAAAAGATAGTGTACTCTGCCTATTTATATGTAAAGCATTATTTTGAAAAAATATTTTTAAATCGTTTATTTGGAATTTAATAACCTGTTTTACTTGTTAACTTCCACATTATGATTTCATATACATAAATTGATTTTATGCTAGTAGTGAATTGGTTTTAAATTCCAAGTTCTCCATAAAAATATTCTGAAGATAATTTTTTAGAGATTTGTGCTTCTGTCCGAACTGTTTCTGTTTGTTTATTTTTTAGCGGTTTCAGGCTGTTTCAGGTTTGCAATTTTTCCAGCTGATTCACATTATCAGACAGACGCGCCACAAACGCACTACGGACACCATTTGAATTAAAATTTCGGAAAATCTGACATTCTGAGTTGTTAATTTAAATATTTCTATTCTAATATATGTGGCGCTATATACAATGAAAGAAATGTCAAATACTATGGATGAGTGTAATTGAGAATCTAACCAACATCCAACGTCCAACGATCATAGAACATAGATTCATAGATAATATAATATATTTTCTATGCCAACGATCGATCCAACAGCAGTAACAGTAAGGTAATTCTAAACAAATTTGAATAAAAATTTCTTAAGGACCAGGAAGGAAATACCATGCCATCTTACGAACTTGCTTTGGTTTTAAGGCAGATGACACGGGTAAGAATAAAATATTCATTATACATACCAGAATGTACCATCTATGATTAACACTTTTTCATTTTATAATCCAGCCAGAACTTATATCTACTATCAAAAGATCTGCCGAAGCAATTTATCAAAAAGGTGGCCTTATTAGAAAACTTGAAAGTATGGGATCTAAAGCTCTGCCACATAAAATAAGTGCACATGGACAGGTACATAAAGAAGGATTTTTTTACACAATAGAATTTCATACAGCACCAACTAAGATAGCAGAACTAAAAGAAGAATATTCTAGAGATATTGATATAATCAAACGTAATATTTTTAAAGTAGAAGAGGAAGAAGAATTCGAATGTACCTTACATGAAGAATTATTACCACCAGCTTATAGAAAAGAAGTTCAAGAAATGATAAAACTTGCACAAAATAATCAAAAACCTAAATATAAATATAATTCCGGATTAGATTATTATCCTTTCCAGAAATAGTGAAGATAATATTTTTTTTTAAAATAGTTTAGAAATAATGAAATTGAGGTAAAAATTAAATATACTTTAATATTTTGTTAATAGTTGACTTAAATTATTTTATTATAATAGTAGAAAGTACGTATATAATTGTGTAATTAAACAATAAAAATATTTATAAAATAACTAGCTCACACTTCACACCACTTTACCTTGATTGTAACAAAGTATCCATTCAAATTACATTCAATTTGTATACAGTAATATTGGGGAGATGATAATGATTTGGTTATAAGACGAGAATGTTTTTTTTTTTACTGATTTTTGTTTGTGCATTAGAAGTTGCAGCGGACTTTAAAATTAATATTTCTATATGAAGCTGAATGTTAAGAAAATTAAAATATACGTTATATATACACTGTTCCACCGTAACTTCAACTTAATTCTGTTAAATGTGTAGACAGAATGATTTTAAAATGTAATAAGGGTGCTGTAAATATTCTTTAAATCAGTCTGTAATAAGAATAAACCAAAAATATTAAATCGTAAGAACTGGCACCTATAATTTATGTTCTAATTTCATTTATTAATTCGATATTGTTAAATTCATCCAAATATAGTCATTTAGATAAGATTAAAAATAAAATCCAAAGTAGTCTTATAAATATATATGAATTTTTATTTAAACTTTAACATCATTTAACAGGAATTTTTTCAGAAAAATATATATTATATTACTTTTACAAGTTTTTAAGGCATTTCTTAATATAGAACAACGTTCATTCTTTTTCTTTTTTTAATTAAGTTTTACAAATAAATTTTTTATAAAATAACGAATCTTTAAATGTTCCCATATAAATATTAGTCGTTTTTATCTTTATAGAAGAGTAGAAAAGATAACTGTTTAATGGCACTTCAAAACATTACTACTTTAATTTTTATTTTCTAATATGTGCCATCATGTACATATATATAAAAAAAATTTGAAGTTAAAATATTTTATACTTATTTAAAAAAATAAAATAGTTTTTTTCTCAAAATATGTAAAATTAAATGTTTTCGGGGAATGGTTTGGTGGTAAGTACGAAGTATATATCATATCATGTGAGGAATGTAAACACTTTACATATGTCTTGTATTTCCAAAATTAATGCCACTTTGATTAGCTCCTTTATTTGAACCATATTGAAGTGAAATAACGTTTTGTCCAGCTCTTAATTGTTCTTCGGAAAATTGGCGAACATTTTTATCAGCTTCTTTTGGTCCAATTGATGATTTACCAAAGTTATGACCCTATTATTTTTAACAAAATATTAATATAAAATTATTAAAATAAATAATTATTTATTACCTTTCTACCAAGAGATTGCAGACAAATAACAACTGAATTAAGATTCTGACGTTCCCATAAATCTACACTTTGGAATGTCTCTTGTACTGGTACACCATGTTTTTTGGCGCATTCTAAAAATGCTGTAAAAAACAAAATCGATTACATAAAAAATAATTATAAAATTATTGATTTATATTATAATTTACCAGAAATATTTTCCATGCATTTAAATGCCATTTTGCTTTCGTTTATTTTTTTAATTGAACCTGGTTGAAGGCAATTAGCAAGTCTACATAATAATACACCATCCTTGAGAACTTCAAAAAAATTATCCATATCACCAGAAGTGTTAATTGGTTCGCCGGTAATTTCTTTTATCCATTCTAAACATTCTTGAGCTAATTCATCGCTATATTTTGAATTGATCTGCAAAAAAATATATAGTTAAACTTAATTATTAATATTTCAATAAAGTTAATATTAAATTAATTAATCTTTAATTTTTTTCTTGTTATAGTTAATATCAAATAAAAATTATCTATGGAATTAAAAAGTTTTTCAATACAAATAGTAGGGTCTTAAAATAATAAAATCATAAACTACATATTGAACATAAAATTATCTAATACCGTATACTAAAATAAACGACAAATTCTATAAAAACACAAAAATAAGAATTTATTAATTAAATCATTTTAAATTTTATTAATCAGTTTAATAAAAATTTTAGAAATTTGATGGTCATCAAACCACAATTTATTTAAAAATTTAAAGGTAATTTAAAATTAAAACGATTTAATTAAATAAATTTAAAATTAAAACCTTCAGCGAAAAACTTATTCCACAATTGAAGAGAAGCGAAAGTATTGTAAGCGAATACGATTAAACACTTTCTGTGTCATAGAATCAACAATCAACCTTCATTGAATAAGAAACTAGTTTATCAGTTTTATATACTAATTAAAAATAAATTTTATGCAAAATGCGGACCCGATGCTAATTTTAAATAAACGTTGCAAATTCATCACATTAAAAATTCTATATTATAAAGAAATTTTATTTACAAAGCTTAGAATTTATATCATTTTTCAAAAGCTGCTTCATTCAAAATGAAAATGAATATGAAATACAATATTATAACAACTTTTTGTATAAGAATATTTATGTTAAACATTGATGACGTATTATAAATAAACAAAAAACAATTAAAAGATGACCTTGTCTTCATTAAAATTTTATAAAATTTCTAAGAATTGTGATTAAATTCATTCCAAAGGTCTAAAGAATTCAAGGAAATTTTATTTTTTCTAAATTTCTATAGCTTTTGGCCTTTAAGTTTTAAAGCAATGAATGTGTAGAAACATTATAAAGCTACCTATACATTGTACAACCGGGTTGTAAATTTTCACTACACAAATTCCAAGTTGATTTACGACCGTCAAAAATCTGTTGGTGGTTTAGCTATTGGTGTTAATACATACATAGTATTGGTATTGTAACAACATTAACAATTCTATTATATGGAATACCACATGAAATTGGTGATTTTGCTATATTGGTGAAATCAAGTTGTTGCATTTGCTGCATTCGGCTAATAATTCATGTTATAAGAATTATTAGAGAAATCAACAAAGCTAACATAATGTATATAAACATGTTGTTAATGTATGGGCAGCATAACAAATAATCATATATAAAATAATAATACATACACATACCGTTTTAAATAATTTAATCTTACCATAAAAAATTAAAAATTAAAATATAAGTCAACAATTACGTAATCGTTAGCTAAGTGCGAACAATTAAATCATCCCATTTTTTATATCAAAAAACCGCAGTCAAAGCTCTCACATTAAAATTATCCACAAAAAAAATCCATTTTTGAATTTTACATTTTTGATTTTTCTATAAGTTTTTGAACTTGTAATATATTTTTGAAGATGATTTAATAAAAATTGATTAAGTAATTAATTACTTTAAACTTGTTAAGAAAGATTATATTAAAAATAATAATTAATTTTTTAAACATAATAAGAGATTAAAATTTTTAAATAAAAAATAAATATTTTGACTAGAATTTAAGAAAGATTCATAAATAGCTAGGGTAGGTTAGGTAAGGTTTAAAGTAAGGGTGGGCTACAAGACAGTCCTAATCACTGTAGCCATTTGGCTTATAATGATATCCCTGCTATTCATTCGTAACTAATCAAGCCCGTACTGTGCTGAAACAGTAACAGCTACTTTACCACGATTCCGAAAGAGCGATAAGATAGCTTTCGAAGCGTCGTGTTGACATCAACCAATCACAGCCACATAGTATGTTTTCTGCGGTTTCGTCTTCGTGTTGACAGAACGTACACCCTTCGCCGTTGCTAGACTAATTTGTGTGTAGTGCTTTTTGAGGTAGCAGTGACCTGTAAAAAGGCCCACCATTGTTTTGGCGTTCTTCCTATTCAATTGAAAGAGCTCTATTACTCGCTTTCTTGATGGTGCTGGAATTAATAGCTTCGAGTGTCTTTTCACATATGCTCTAGTACAATTCATAAGACAGTTTTTTCCTTGAAGTAGCTAGCAGCTTGAGACAGGTATTGATAGCTCTTTCTTTTGCCTTGTCATTACCTTCAAAACCCATATGGGCTGCAATCCAGGACAGTTTTACCCTGTTTCCTCACTAAAGGTTTTAAAACTTGCAGACAGCCCAATAGTAGATTTGATTTCAAGGATCATTAACGCCGCTTAGCTGTCTGATAATATAGTTATGGATTTGTTGACATACTTTCTGTCGCTGGTTTTTCTAAGACAGAACTTACTGAATTTTTGATGTGAGCCAGAACTTACAAAAAATACCGATGGCATTTGTAGGTTCTGGTTCATATAAATCCGATGGCTTTCTGAATTTGTATATGATATAAAGTACTGAGTTCTAAAAAATCAATTATATATTTAGGTATGTATACGCTATTTCATTTTACAAATAAATTTATGAATGGGAAAACTGTGTGGCAAGACAATTAGAGAAGAAATTAATTTTTTAAATGAATTTTCAGTATGGATACAAAATATGAATTATTATATACATCTGACACTATTTCATTTTCGAAATGATTTTTTTAAAGTATTTTTTTTAAAAGTAAGGTTGAAATACTAATCACATTATGCATACACTAATTCATATTCTTAATTACAATGTTTGATGCGATTTACTGACAGTTATTCATAATTTGCTTAATTATTATGAATTATAAACATGGGCAAATTGTACATAAAAAAATCCCAACTAAAATAAAATGTATAATTATTTTATAATGATAAGATCGTAAAGACTATTTTTTTTTACAAATTTATTATATATGACGCAATCGCTATAACTTGTATACCATTTTATTTCTTATGTGAGTCATAAATATTCCTAAAAGGCTTTAAAATACAAATTCTAATTTTAAATTGGAGAAGATATCCTTAGTGAATATATACAATTCTAAATATAGTTCCATGTTCATTAATAAATTTTATAATTTATTATAGTTCTCAAATACCGGATAAAAGTTTGACTAGAATAATAATTAAAATAAACAATTTTAAATTATATTTCTATTGCCAGTTTATGATATTTTTCATTTTTTGATATGCCTTCATAATCAACTCTTTTCTTCTTCTTTTTTTAAGTTTTGGCATTATTTATTTATGATAATTTCTTTAAATATTTCATTAGAAAAATCACAAAATTTTACATTACTTAATAATCAAATAATATTTATAATATCCGGTGGAATTTTTATGAAAAATCATATTTTCACCGGTCGTTCTTATCATAAATAACTTATTTTATCGTATATTTAATTTTAATATATTTAATCTAAAATATTAAATCAGAAAAAAAAAATTACGATAAAAAAAAATCAAGTACTTTAATCAACAAATTATTAATAATATTTTTTCATATTTATCTTTTTTAGTACATATACTATACAATTCAATTTATTACCGAGATTATCAATTTATTTATTTATTTATGTCTTATGAGTTATGAAAATAATTGTTTTTCAGAAATTTGAAAAAAACAAAAATAAAAATTGATATATTTCGGATTGTGTCATTGAAAATATATAATTTAAAAATCGAAACATTTATATAGAAAAAATATATTTCAGATATAATTTTATGATTATTGTTATTATACATCAATCTCATAACAAAAGTAATCAATTTAAATTAAATAATGAAACTAATAAAGATTAAAAATTATTAAATTTAATAGGTAATTTGAAAATTCTCTAAGCTTTTTTTTTTTAAATATACATACAAAAAAAAAGGTAGATATAGATACGAAGATACGACGTCAAGATTTTAAAAAAAAACTATACAATAAAAAAAGCTTCGTTCGTATCAAACGTAGAATAAAAAAAAAATTATACATATAAAAATTTCCAAATATGGTAAAGAAATATAAAAATTAAATTTCTTACAATTTTGTGACCGTGTTTTAATTTCGTATATGGTTTGAGAAGTTATTTAATTTTCAATAATTTTTATTTTTCTATTTTTGGGTTACTCATTCTGTCGGCATAATTTTTATCAGTGCAAAAATATATAAAATAACAATTTTTTTTTTTAAATTTATATAAAATACTTTTAAATTAAAAGATTTCGTGTTTTAATTGATTTATAGAGGTACAATATATTTCAATTAAATTTCAAAAAAATATGATTAAGGTCAATTTCGTATAAAATTGTATGAATGTTAATAAAAAAAAAATAATTTTAAATGGAACAATTTTTATATATATTGAATAATTTTTTGCAAACAAATGCAAAAACTTAATACATAAAACATAATGGTTACAAATTGAAAATCCTCTATTTTATAATATAAATGGCTATAATATAATTTCCGTTGATAATGTCTGCGGATTATTACCTTAAAAAGTCATCTACAATACTAATTTTAACCCTACTAAATTTAAAAATATATTATAATGTTTTAAGTATTAATTTCCTGAAATCAATTTTGGAAATGTATTTTATATATTTACAACTAATTAAAGTTGTGTCTGTCTATTTTTATATATTGAAGGCTTTATGAATTACAAGCTACTATATCTATATATGTAAGTAACACAAATATTAGCCCATATTTAGACATTTTAGTAACAGTTTAATATGCCTTAAGTTTTCATTTTGTCCTTCTGTACCCGACCATCTGTGTTCGCCATTTTTCGCATATAGAAGCACAATATTCGAAATCGACAAATCTCTAGTTGATTTTCGTCACCGATTTCTTGGTACTTTATAAAGCTATGGATCCCGAATTATATAGGTATTTTATTTGTTTCTCATTTTCAGAATGAAAATGCTCCTAATCAAAATACTCCAAAGATACACACAAATGTTATAATTATATTTTAGATTGATTTTATTTTCGAAATCTTAATTTCGAAAATAAAATCAAACAAGCCCCAAGTAAATAATTTAAACAATCCCCAAGTAAATTTCCTTTTTTCATACTATATTTTTATTATTTTGATTATTGCTTTGTCAATTGATCAACGGATATGTCACTACATTTAAAATTTTATAAACGTATGCCATTTCGTTTTGAATATGAAAAAATTACATTTTATATAATTTTATTTTCAGTTTTGGTTAAGTTAACTATATTTTTTCTAACTAATGAGTAACAGTTCTATGTCTATAGTTTTAATTTTTGAAAAACCTTATTAACAACAAACCTCTGAATTAAACGTGTCTTATTTGATTTTCGTTGTTGTTTTTTTAACTATTTTATAATCCTATAATGGATATAATACGACATATATATAAATAAACGAATACTTATAAATTTTAAAGTTTGAATATATAATAAAATAAAATTCATAAATTATTTCATTTTAATATTATGCATTCTTTCTGGCTTGTTCTTTATTTATTTATTTTTTATTTACATTAACTAACAATCAAATTTGATAAATTTTTGTGACAAAATTTATGTAATAAATTTTATACTTTATGAAATAAAAAAAAACTTATTATATACAAACGTGTATAAATGTTCTTCTATTTCATAGAACCAAAAAAAATACTTTATTATAGTTTTGTTGGTTTGGAAAACCAAGAAAAATTAATTCTGTTTTTTATATATAAAACCAAAACTAAAATAATAATGGGTTTTAATAAAATATATCTAAACTTTGCTTGTAGAACGAGTTTTCATTGTGGTAAAATAAATTCTTTTACATCAAATTTTTCTTATATTGGCCACCCACTTCTTTTATTCTTTAAGTAAAATGAATACCTGAATTTTTATGATAAAAAAATAAAAAAATTCTAACAAAAAATAGTGTTAAATAAAAGAAAGACAAATAATTAAATTACTTTTCACAGTTTCAAATAACTTTTACATCAAAATTTTCCATAATTTTTTTCATTTTGATCATAATTTCAAAAAGAAAATATATTTTAATAAGGACTAATTTACGCTCACCCTTTTTTGGGATTCTTCAGCAAGTCCAGATTTTGCAGCACGATTAACAGACATTTTTTTAAAAAAACTAGTTGATATTTTTAAAATTTATATTTAATTATTTAAAACGTCTTACTTGAAACATTTTTAAATTCTGACTAAATTTAATTTTTTTTATATAAATGTACATTTTATTTAATGATTCATATTTTAAAATATATAATGTAAAAATTATTTATTTTCCCCTTTTTTTTGCATTAAAATACTAAAATACTAAATAAAAAATGTTAAAAAAGTGTGTTTTTATTGTTATTTCTCCCCACTTCAAAAAAATATCCATAATTAATATATAATTGCAAAGTTGTATTTATCAAATTAATTTGTTTATCTTTTTTTCATTATAGTATGTACATATATAAATTTTGAGTTCGAAAATTATTTATTAGATATAATAAATTGCTTTGTTATCGAAAATAATTACATAAATATGTCCTCGAAATTTATATATAAAGATATTTACTCTAATTTTTATTTAATGTCATTATTTATATTTATAATAATTATTTATATCGGAATTGGAAATTCAATTATGTTGCTGATTAATAACTTTTATGATTAAATTTTGTAATAAATATTTTTATGTTTTTAATTTTTGTTGTCGTAATCGTATCGATATCGAGACCGAGAGTATTGACCTCTAAAATTCAATTTATTAATATATTTACGAAAGAATCTACAGAAAATTGGAAACAGACTTCAGTGATATACACAGATTTGGTTTTTGTAACGCGTTAGGAACACGTGACGCTTTGTTTATGATTAACTCAATGATTTATCAAAGGGTTACATTATCAAACGTATGATCCAGGTTAATAAAACATGCGTGAATATCGATGTTTATGTCTCTAAACATTGATATTATTTATAAATCGATATTCGCACATGTTTTATTGACCTGAAGCTCAACGGTTTGATAAAGTAAATCACGATAAAATGATAAAGATTTTGGAAAGTAAAGGTATATCTATAGATTATAAAGACTTGAGAGCATTATGAAATGCTGCAGTCAGTTAATTGTATCAACGTTGAATGCAACACAAATTTGCAGATGATGCTAATGTTGATAATATCCAAGAAATGCTAAAAATACTAGTTAATGGTTGCGAAAAAAGTAGATAAGCAAAATATACTTCAAATATCAATGTTAAAAAAAAAACAATATATGGGACTATGGAAATTATCTGATAATAATAGTAATAGATTAGAACTAATTTGCAAATAGATCAGGAAACATCAACGTTCTAAAATATGTTAAACCTGTTATGTAAAAACAATCTATGTCAAAATTTAAAAATCAAAATGTTTAAATGCAATCCTCTTATACAAATTAGAAATTTTAATCCTACACAAGATTGATATTTAAGTATTCAAAATATGGATAAACCGCAAATTGTCTTGCAAATATTGATAGAAACTATTTTGGCCATATAATAACAATAAGGAACGAAAAATAAAAAAATATTACAAATTGTTCTACAAGGTAAAATCATAGGGGAAAAAAGCAGAGTTAGAAACAAGAATATCATGGCTAGAGAATTTGTGTAAATTGAGTAGTATATAGTATTTGAGCAGTTAACAGAAATAGTACATCTAATTGAAGATACATCCTTAACGAATAGGAACTGTAACCGATTATAATAACGCGCTTAGGCTTGGTAGGTATTAATTAAGTAATCCTTAACTCAGTCAGGCAGTACTTACAATATAGTTCACCAATATTATGGTATTCAATTTATTTTCTAATTCAACCAATATGAAATATGATTTTCTGTAAAAGCAGTTGAATTTTCTGAATTCTTTCATTTAGTTTTTGGAGTGAAATTCTTTTTAAAATATTTTCAGACCACAACACTTGAATTTATTAATGGACTGAATAGTTCTTTGACCCATTCTATACTTTTAAATAAATTAAACTCAAATATACGAAATCTTCAAAATCGAGAACATTCAATACTTTTATTTCTCAAAATTTATCAAAATTATTCTATGAAATTTATAATAAATTAATTCCATGTTCGGAAATTACCTTATATTTATTAAACATATAAATTATTTCACTACATGTTAACTTAACTATACATTGAAATTATTTCAAAATTTCCAAACAAAGATCATATTTCCAAAATTTAAAATTTTGTATAATAATTTAAATTATTTTTTTTGATTGTAATTTGAAATAAAATAAAAATATTTAAAACTCGACACAGATGTTTCTTTATCAAAAATAAATAAAACAAACAGAATAAAAAAATATATACAATAAAAAGTAATTGACTGAATACTAAGAATTAAATCAGAGAAAATTTGTTTTTATTAATTCACGATTTGAAACTAGGATTTAAAACTTTTCAGCAAAACAACATTAATAATCTTTGATAATAATTAAATACAGTCTAATAAAGCAGTGTTTCCCAATAACAGTCTGTGAGAAAATTTAATCGGTCAGTCTTTAATTCTTTAAAACAATTATGTTATATATATGGAAAAAGTGTTTAAAACATTTTTAATAATAAGTAAGTACATAATATAAAATGTCACTGGCAATAGTTAAATCTGAAATACCTAAAACAAAATAAATAATACGAAATTATCTTCTTTTTTTTTTGTACCCGTAAAAACTGATAATATAATTCATTTTTGCACATCGCTATTATTTTTAAGACCATAATTTAAGTTTTTTTTTTTAAATTAAGCCAAAATAATGATAGAAGCAGCCATATTACAAAGAAATTTGCTTTTAGAAGGAAAATGATAAGATGAGATATAAATTAGTTTAAAAAGTCTAAGTTATTTTACGAGGAATTATATATTTATTACTACTAAAGTATTGTAATGAGAAAAAAGTTCGTTTTATATGAATATGAATGTTGATTTTGAATTGTAATTGCTGAAGCAAAATTTGGATTTTTAAAGTTTATATACTGGTATTTAATTCTTAGCCATTCTAAATTGTTGTGTGGATGTATATTTAAGGAATTATTATATTATCATAAATCAATTTATTTTCTAGACATTTTGTTGGTAATTTTTTATATTTTTTACTAAATATTATTATTTTTGTTATTAAAATTTTATATTAAGCTTTTAATAATCATTTTTAACTTTCGTATAAAGTTTTAAAAAAAATATACAAGTAACTGTTAAAAGTTAAAGTTAAAAGTACTGTTTGTTAAATCCACTGTTAGATGTATACTGCGATTTATCTTGTCCCCTAAGTTAACAGCTTTTTGTATTTATTCTTCCGTTTTTAATAATTTATAAACAATTTTTTTTAAATTTAAAATATTATGACAACATATTTTGTTATAAAATATATTTTTGTTAATTTTACCCTAAAAAAAAAAATTGTGACTGATAAGCACTATTCTTTATATAATAATTATTTATATTTAGTACATGAATATTACATTTTTTCACTTCAATTTATCCACCTCAAATATATACGATTAAAAAAAACTGTAGAAAATGACATAATCACTCTACATAAAAAAAAATTTAAATAATAATAATATAAATAACAAATATTTAAAGAATTTTTTTTTAAGAGCTTTCTTAATAATATTTTAATATAATTTATTCCATATGTGTGTACATAATAATTTTATTTTTCATTTAAATTATATTCTCATAAAATTTCTAGGTTTTTAACAACAAAAAAATATTGTATAGAAATTAACACTAAATATGGTATAATATATTGATGACTAATTTATATACATATATACTTATAAAAAAATTGTGATTATGTAATATATCAAAAATAAATGAATTTAAATTTCAAAATAAACTATTTAAAAAAAAAAAGTATGCTTATTTATATATAAATAACATTAATAACAAAAAATAAAATCATTACCTATATCAAAAGCATAAATTATAATTGGCACAATTGGTGGTTTATGTAATTATAATGAAAAATAAAAAATAACTACAACAATAATTGTATATTTGTTTTGAACATGACCTGTTGAACAATAAAAACAAACAATTTTCGGATTATTGGATCGTCTGTATCGTATAGCATTGTATATATGTTATTAAAATCATAAAATATCATATTTAAAAATCAAATAACACAATTTAAAGATTTATTAGATTTACGGGTCAGTCTTTAATCTGAGCACTTTTTTACATTTTTCAATTACATATTTACATCCGAACAAGAAACCCTCTAATTTTTGTAATAGAATCCAGTTTTGGCATCGCAGTTAATGTCACCTCACAAGCATACAAGTGTTCACTAAAATCGGTTGTTAATTTGAAATAGTTTAATTATTCACAAGAAAAAACCATTTTGGACACTTTTAGTGATAAAGCATATTAAGTATACCAAGGATTTCAGGACCAAAATCTGACAGGATCAACTAGATTCATTTAGCTTTATTATTATATCAGGAGAATAAGCGATAATTTGTTGACTTGTACTTGTTCTAGTACAAGTGTCTAAAAACGTATTTATAATTAAATGGAATATTGCAAGATATAAAATTAAAAAAAAGAGTTTGCAAATTCCTTTTGCACAATAAAAGAATAATGATCAAATTTCAAATATATCGTAAAAAATACGTTAATCCTAATTTTTTGTTGTTGTATAAATGATATAAATGAAACCAAAGACCCAAATCCAAACAGGTTTAAAGTCTATACTCATTATTGCACATTTAAAATAACATAAAATATATAAATACAAATACATATTTATGTCATGTAAAAGTATAAATCCATATTAATATCTATGTATATATAAATGTATAATATAAACTAAAAGTTTGTTTAAGAAGTTAAACCGCGAAAGTGAAAAAAGACGTCGATGACATCATTTTTCCTTGGGTACCAGGAGTAACACTACCAGCAGATGCTTAAATTATATTACATTTCTTTCTTTATAATTTAATGTTTCAAACTTTACAATAAATCAAATAAATATATAAAATATCTTTCTATACAGACAGACACATCACTACCAAAAATAAATTTATATAATGAGTCAATTTAAATTTTCTTAATAAAATTTTTGAGCTCTTGTTCTTATTGGAAAACATTTATGATATATCTTTTTAAATAAATAAAACCTTCGAGATTACTTAAATTATTTTTTGAATGTATACATAAGATTGAATGAAGAATTCTTTTCTGTTTCGCAATATATTATTTTCCAATTTTTAAACACAAAACCATAAAACTACCTAGTCATCGTTATTATTTTTTAAAATTCAGCATTTTATAATATTAAATCAAACTAATAATTTTTTAGTTACCAAATTTCTTATTACTTCTTTTGTATTGCATACCTTATAAAAATGGTAAATATTTAATTTCATATGAAGATATTTGTAAGTTGTGAAGATTATTTTGTCAATGGAAAAATTTTGAAGAATAAAAACATGATCTGTCGCCACTTGTATAATCAAAATTTAGTGTGCTTAATCTACTATTCGGTTAAGTAATTAAAATTCCACCAATATATAAATATTTAGGTACATTTAATACACATATTATAATATTAAATTCATCTAACTTGATTAATTCTTTACTTCTTAGTATAATTTATCTCCAAATTTAATGTCTTAAAAAGTTACCTTTCTTTGAGCTTCAGCAGCAAATCCTGATTTTGGTGCACGATTAGTAGACATGATTTATTATTTGAATTATTTATAAAAATTTATATTTTAATGAAAATAAATATTAAAATTTATTTAACTATGTTTAAATGCCAAAAAACTACACAAAACAAAAATATCAACTCGTCCGAATCAAACAAAACCTTAACTAAAACTAATTAACTAATTTCATTTAAATAGAGAAGAGAGAAAAATCAAGAGACAACATTAAAAGTGCTGCCATTTTAGAAATAGATTTTTAGATAGAGCTAGAGTTTTTTACATTTCGTATATTGAAAAATTTTGATTTTCCATTTTATGATTTTATGTGTATTATATTAAGGTAAATTTTAAATAATATGCTTTGGAATAATAGAATTTAAAATTTTATATTTTAAATTTGTTTAAACTTAAATGCATTTATATGAAATAAACCTCTTGGTGGTTGTGCTTTAATATGTTCATGACATTATGTGGAGGGGGTTGTGCAAAAATGTGTCTATTGTGCAAAATATGCAAAAACAAGTAAGACAAAGCGTGACAATGGAGACGGAGGGGGTTCAAAAAATTGAGAAAATCTGTTACATTATTTGTAGAACCTATTGGTTTTTTTGAATAAAGTTTATACGCTTTAATTCAAAAATTGTCTATATCTGTTATATATAATGTTTAAAAGAAATAAATGGCATATTTATGTCAACGGTTGTAAAAATATTATTAAGGAGTTATTAATGAAATTATAAAATATACATTGTGATTGTGAATGCATAAAAATATAATATATAGTACAAATATAAATCACACAAAGCATACAATGGCAACTCTGGAAAAATTAAAAATTATCAATATCATCAATATCAATACAATCAAAATTTGTAATACACGCCCCCCCCCCCCCTCAATAATCATAAGCAAAGCATACCGATACCATATTTATATACAAACAATGACATAACTGGAACCTGGAACCTGGAAGTGAATAATAAAATTATAATGGAACTAGTTAGCGGCAGATTTTGTCACTAAATTATCAAACCCCTATTTTCCCAATTTTTATTAAAAATATTGATTGGACGGAATTTAAAATCATAATCAAAATCAATATAAAACCGCTGTTTACACATTAAGGGTGAATAGTTTTTGGTGGGACAAATTGAAAATTAAATTAAGGTACTAATATAATTTAAAAAAAGTTTATCAAAGTAGGATTCGTTGAAAGAATTTGATTCAGAGAAATGTTACTAAAAAAACGGTCTTTTTTTTTTATTCGTAATACAATTTATTTCAAATATCTCGAATAAAATGTAATACAATTTATATATAATAGTTATATTAATTAAATAATTTTTTTTTTGTTTAGCAAGATAAATAAATTTTTGCTAGAGGATTATTACACATTTATTTTATTTTTTTATTATTTTGTTTTATATTTTATTAATATTTTGATTATTTTTGTAAATGTAATTTTAGTTACATGTTACCCTTTTTCTTTTAGTTTATTTAGGATTAAATAACAATTAATATTCAATTTATTAAAATATTTATCATCTGGCAAAATAAATCAATGTTGTAAATGTTTTAATTAATTTTTCACAATTTTTTTTAATTAATTATATATATTTTTTTTTTATTTATTTATTTTATTTTTTTCACTTAAAATTTATCAAATTTTGATTTAAAATTAAATTGAAAACAAAGACAACATGAGTAAAAAAAATATTAATTATTGATATTATTTTATATATATATATATAAGCCACAAAATTTTTGTTTCTTTATTTTGCAAAATCTAAGTAAAATGTAAAATATTTAAACTTAATTATCAATTTTATTATTTATTATACAATTTATCCTTAATAATGTCCTTTTTATCCAATTTCTTTTTTTATATATATAAATAAAGTAGTACATAGTATAATATTTTTATTTTATTTGGAGAATAATTAATTTCTTCTTAAAAACTAGCCACTAATGCTGTGTTAATATATAAATTTCAAAAGAAAATATAATATATATAAATATATAATGTATAAAAAAAAACATTTAAAAATGAGCAAATTGATAACAAATAAAGAAAAAATTAAACAATATTGAAAAAAAATTCTTTATTTTCTCATTTGATCAATGTTTTTTGTTAGAATTAAATTTAAAGTTAAATATAAAAATTTGAAATAAATATTTTTTAAATTGGTTTAAAGAAAAAAAAAATAAAAAACAATAATAGAAATTTTTTGCTTTTATCATGTTGTCTTTTTTTAAACTCAGCCCAATTTTTTTTTTCTTGTGATAAAAATATGTAGATTTTAAGTGATATCTCAATTTCTGCTTAATTGAACCACCACATCATGCTGGACAAAATCATATTTTTTTGTTTGTTTAAGAAATTGTAATGCGTTTGTGCTGAATATCGTCCGAAATATTTATTAATTAAGATCTATTTATTATAAATCCAATATTTTTAGACTATTTTTGAAAAGTTTATCTGTGTTTTTTCTTTTTATATGTATTTTAAATATAATAATGGTAAATATTTCGAACTTGTTATACTAGTATGATTTACGAAAATAGCGATGAAATCTGTTTTAATTTCATTCTATATATTTATATTAAGCTATTACTGTTTTTTTTTTATTATTATTTTTGATCAAAGAAGAAATTCTCATTATTTATTGTTATATATATATATTTATATATATTTTTGTAAATGTTTCTAAAGTACAGATTTTAATATATAGTAACCATTGATCTTACATAAATAATATTTTTTTTTATTCACACATTCCTAATACACATACTTGGTTTATTGCTTTGAAATCAGCATAAACTCACAACAACGAAATCTCTGAAATATAAATAAAAAATAAATTAATTGAATATTTCATAATCATATGAATCACTACAACTGAATATAATGGACTTGATTTTGATTATCAACTAATCTCTCAAGATATATTAAATTAATTTGGTGAAATTTAATAGTTTATTTATTAAATTTACAATAATTGGAAACCACATAAATAAAAAATCAAATATAAGTCTTTAGTAATAATTTAGTACTGTGAAAGTGGTGTTTGTGGACAGAAAATCAAAATCCTAAAATTCTTTATAGATTTCTAGAAATATATAAATGTAAAATACCACAATAGTTCAGTTAATCTAGTATAATTTATTATGTAATAATTTTGCTTGAAATGTGCCTGATAAAAGTTTTTATAGTACTAAATTAAAATGTAGACAATATGAAAACTAGTTAAAATTTAGTTCGTTCCAAGGCGTGTAATATTGATCACCTAATAGTTCTAAAATTTTCTACCGGAAAAGTACATTTATAATCACATTTCGAAATTGTTAGAATAATAAAGTACAATTTTCGCATTACTATACTATATAAATTTTACCTTTATTATCGTGACTATCAGCGGTGACTAGCGTTGTTGTAGTTGGTGAAGTCATTAAACTATTATTGTTGTTAAAATTTATGGTATTGGTTATTTGTTGTGACTCATTTGCAAAATTAATCAATTGATCATTTGGTAGATCCATTAAAGGATTTGTGTCGCTAAAAATTTAATTAAATTATATATAAATTTTGTTTTAAATATTTAAAAATATTTACTTTTTATTATTTATATTTTCAATATGTCCATTTCCATTCGCAATCGTATGTGTCACAATTTCATTTATTTTACCATTTGACACTTCAACAAAATTTTGTAGGTTTTGTAAATTTCTTACATTTTCTTGATCAATTATCATATTTGAGAAATTTTTCATTAAGGCATTTTCTTTATCAGTTACAGATTGTTCATATGATATAACTGAACTATTCATATCTTGCACCATATGCTCACCACCATTATTATCAATTGATATATCACTTTCTTTATGATTTTCATTATCACTAACTGGCTTAATATTAACAGCATCTAGTTTTTCTTCAGATTGTTCAGATTCCTTTAGGTCTGCTTGTAATATTTCATTATTTTCCTATTAAAGAATTTGTAAATAATTAATCTTAAAACATTTGCCATATTTTATATTTTACCTTAACGGGTGTGGAATTTGGAGTTGAATTTCCTCCAGCTTTTCTTGTTCGAGACATAATTGCTTCAACTCTTTTTCGCCGTTCTTCGCGTTCCTTTTCTTCACGTTTTAATCGTTCTGCTACTTCCAGTCTTTGTTTCTCGGCTTCTTCTTTAGCTTTTTTATCAGATTCTTCTTTCTCAGCCTTCATTTTTTCCTCTTCTTCACGTTTTAAACGTTCTTCATCTTCACGTTTTTTTGCTTCCTATAATATTTTTTTTTTGTTGATTAATATTAAATGTACAAAATTAAAACATGCACTTACTTCAATTGCTTGTTGAAGACGTTCCTCTTCAGCACGACGTTGCTCTACAGCTAATTTTGTCGATTCTTCTTCGAACTGTCTTTGTCTCTCTTCTTCCTCCGCTTGTAATCTCATTGCTTCTAGACGTTCTACTTCTAAACGTTGTTTTTCTAATTCAGCTTGTCTTTCAGCTTCCTCTCGAGCAATTCTTCGTCTTTCAGCGAGCGCTGCTTTTGCTTCTTCTTCAGTTGTTATTTTTCGAATCATTGATGCAGTCATTTCATTATCCTGACGTTCTGCAGAAAGTTCTCGAGTTGTTTTTTCTCCAGATATTTGATATTTAATATCTTTTTCAGTATCTTTATCTGATTTTTCTTCGGTAACATCATCATCATTAAAATTACTAACTACAGATGAAGTTATTGTAGTAGTTGTCGTTGTAATTGTAGTAGATTCCGGTGATTCTAGATTCTGTATAGTATCATTATGAATTTGTTCAATACTGGAAACTGAAATTATTTCATTTTCACTATTATTTGTAGACATTATACTCGAATTACTAATCAATTCAGTTTTTTCAGCATTAAATGCATTTTTTTCTTCTTTAGTTTGATTTTCAACAACTGCTACTGGAATCATTTGTGAATCAATTACAATTTGATTTAATTCTTCAGTTTTTCCAATTGAATGAACCTTAGCTGATGGAGTTCTTGGAATTGGATTAGGTTTTTGTATATTTGATGGATCCTTTAAATATTTAAAAAAAAAACAATAACAAAATATATCAACTAAAATATTAAAACGATGTAATTTTACTTTTTTGGTAATAGATGATTTCCTTTCAGCACTAGAAACTCGTGAAAGTGAATTTGAATTGCTTAAACGTTTTGGAGTACTATTTTGTACTTTTGGTAGAGGCGGTTTTTCTTTCTTTTGTTTTAATTCTAAAAAAAAATATTATAAATTTTAAATTGTAAAATGTTTTAATGTGATTTATTTGTACCTTCAAGTGATACTACAGTTCCAGCTATACTTGCAGGTCGAGGTTTACGTACTGGTGGCATTGGTCTTCTTTGTACCAATCCTGATGTTGTTGTAGATGTTGACATTGCACTTCCCGGTCTTGATGTGTTAATACTACCACCTGGTGTAACATTACCTGATCTAGATCCTTTTTAAATTCAAATAATATTTAGTATTAGTATTTATAGTGTTTCAATTATTTTCAATTAAATGATTTTTTTATTTGTTATATATGTTATATTAATAATGGGCTCTACTGTGGAACCCCACCACCAATCAAAAACCTTTACGAATTTAAAACTCTTAAACATAAATTTACGTGAAAACATATATACATATATATATTATATATAAAGAAAATATATATTTTTATATTATTTCAATATTAGTAGTTTATGTTAACAAATAACTATGTGATTATAATTTTGAAATAAAATTGGATTAGTTATAAAAACATATACTACAAACTACTTGTGATACATTTATATAAAACAACTCAATGGTGAGAATAATAACAACAAACCCAATGATTTACCTCTGATATCATTTTAAATATATAAAAGATATGAATTATTCTGAAAAATTATACAAATTTTCACAATTTTTCAACAATAAAAATATATATTATAACTAATTTTTTTTTTATAATTGTTCAGACAATTTAACTCTTCAGATTCGAGCTATATAGGATTTTTGGTATCCTTCAATACGTTTAATTTATTAGTATTTACTTTATACATTAAAGTCACCACCCCACACCAGACCTAACGCAATGAAAACCTTTCTTTTAATTACACTTTAAACCCTGTTTTATAATATTATGGTAACGCTATAAAGACATTACGGAGCATTAACGCTATAAAGACATTACGGAGAATAAGTGATTACAAGGAGCGCACTATAAGGAGAGCTATAATTGATTATTGTAGTGCACCGTAACACTACAACGAAATTATTTCAAGTAATTTGTAATATTTTTAATAACGTTATTTTTAAACTAAAAAATAATATTTGGTTACAATTTCGATATAATTAAATGCTCATTCATGTTCCGTCTGTTGTTTCGTGAGCTTAATACAAAAAGTTATGGAAATATAAGCAAAATATTATGAAATTGTGATGTCAAATTATTGTGTATTCGAATCGATGTAAAACTTATAGTTTCAAACCTAAAACAATGTAAGGAGATAATAACGCTATAACGTAACGGAATTAAATAATATTTCGTTTTATAAATCGTAAAGTTAAATTTTAATTACAAATCTTAATGATATTCATAGGACGGACATGTTCACCGTTCATCAGTTTAACAACTGACACATTTTCAATACTGGCTTTCAATAGTTCAATTGCGTAACCTCCGCCTTGTGGTGTGGCGTGTATAGGGTAATCAAATTTTATGTATGAGAAGAAAATACCATTAATAAGTTTAAATTCTACACTTCCTAAAACGCTGAATTGAAAAGTAAAAAAAAAAGAAAATAGTGCAACTTAAAAATTACTTTAAGCAAAATAGTTTTTCAAGAAAATGTAAATCAGAATTAAAAGAAAACTCAAGTTTAAAATATATAACAAAATAATAAAGCATGAATGATGATAATGAAGTTTAACTTAATTGTTTTTTTTTTTAAACAAAATGTAATAATTATTCTAAAATTTATGTTTCGTTTATGTGATATTGTGTTAAAATAAAACAAAAACAAAAACACACCTGATTGGGTATTATTATTTACTGGTGATTGTTGTTGTGCATCATCATTAACCTTTTTCTCAATTTTTGTAAATCGAGAAAGGAATTTTTTTGTAGACGATAAAGCACGATTTGTTGTTAATTGTGTCATACTCTTGCAAGAGTCCGTTTTATGTAATTGACGCAATACTGATCCAGATGAAGTATCATTGGATTGTTTTGAATTTAATTTATTATTGTTTCCTGCAGTTAAATGTGTCATACTGCGTGACATATTTTTCATATTTGTGTTGGTGGTGGGGTATAAATGGGTTTTATTATTTTTTTGTTCAATTTCAAATTCTTGCTGTTGCTTTTTACGTTCAATAATTGCTCGAATATGTTCACCATTTCGTCTTACAGGTTGGGCTAGTTGATCCAAACGAGTCATTGATACGGCGCGCCCTTATCATTTTCAGAGTTATTATTTTTTTTTGTATTTTTCAGATTTATTTTGTTAAAAATATTATTATATTTAAATAATTTCTTTTAAATTTTTATATATCTGTGCATATTCATTTAATTATTAAATAAAAACTAAAAAAAAGTGATGAATGAATGAGAATTTCATAAATTGAGCAACAAAAATGCTAATAAACACACGCAAAAAATTGCATTTTCTTTAAATATAAAATTATTTTTGGTGCTGGCAAAAATTTAATTGATTGAATTAATTCTTATTTGAAAACTAATTGGAAAACTTTTAATTACTAAAATATGCTTAATAAATTTTTGAAAAGCATTAATTTTATCAAAATAAAATTCTGAAATAATTACGTGTTATCAGAGAGTTCTTACCTGGCGTTCTTGGGGTGTGGCTATAAAGAGAAGATTTAGAACCGAAATTTGGTTCCCTTGGGCTAGGAATTGTTGGCATTAAATCTGTCTTTCTTCTGGCAACACTGCGATATGTAATTGAAGGCGAATCAGTTGTTTCCTCTGCAAATTATCATTTCGTAAAATCAAAATTTATATGTAATTTGTATATAAAAATATATATAAATTATGAAAATGTAAATAAAATAAAATTAATATTAAAAAATATAATATTCTTTGTTTTATTAAAAAAAAAAATTAAAAAATCTCAAGTCTACTATATATATTTTTTATTACTATTGTAATTCAAAGCATTCTGAAGCAAAAATTGTTGATATTAATCAAAGTTTATCAAAAATATAGTAAAAAAGCTATAATTATAAATTAAAATTGTTCATTTTTAAATTAGACTAATTATTAATATATTCACTTGTGTTTTACGTTTGTTGTTTATTTATTAAACAGCTTATTAGCGCATCAATGATCGGGTAAAAACTATTATTAAGTTTAATTCTAATGAATTGTAGCAATTAGTTTAGTATAATTTATGTTGTATTTAGGATTCTTATAATTCTATTGTAAATAACTCCAAATATTTGTTTTATTTAATTGCTTTCTAAATTAAATAAAACAAATGCCGTCAAAATTATTTTTTACTGTAAGAATTAATTTTTACTGTAAGATTACTGTAAGAATTAATTTTAATATATTTATGGAGTTTCTAAATTTTAGCCCACGCAAAATTTCTGGGTCCCGTATTAAATTATTAATTTGAAAAAAAAAAAGTTAGATAACTATTGTACTTCAGATAATTTTTTATTTTTTCAAAGTAAAAAAGATTATTGTCACATTAAATGTTGCGTGATTTGGACAATGCTTGATGTTAAAGTAGACTATTTTACTATTTATTAGTAAGCCCAGCAAATACGCGTATGGAAGCATTCTTACAAAATGATTTTTATGCAAATTTAGAAATATTTACGCAAATTTAAAAAATTAAGCTTTTGACGTTGCCGAGTATACTTACGCAACTGCTTGAGCATTCAAAATAACAATTTATAAAAGTTAATATTAATTTTTTGCTCTACAGATTTTTCCGTGTAAATTTTAAAATGCATATTGAAATTATTTTCTTGAAGTCTAATACAATTTTACAATCTACAAAGACGAAAGGCAATTAAATTGTAAAATAAATTTATAAAATGATATAGACAGTAAATTCAATATTAATTATTAATTAATAATATTAAATATTTTTTAGAATAATAGAACATGCATTATGTTCATCATGCATAGTACTGTATAAAAAAAAGAGAAAAATCAAAAATTCTTCTGAACGGTTATCATAGCCTATAGAGATATTAAAAATATAGTTATATATTTCAATAATATAAACAAAAATTAAAACAGAAGCTTTTTTTACGCGCATATATATATTTTTAAAATTGAATTAGATAATAAATATTTTCATTTGTAAATATATGCTGTTTTAGATATATTAAATAATATTTTAGTTTTCACCATGCTTTTTAATTTTTTGAAAAAAAATTATCATGCATTTTTATTATTGCATATCAAATTTCCATTCGAAGCTTTCGTATAAATAAGTATTTAGAATAATTTCTTGCTTTCGTGTTTAAAAAAAAACCCTCACCCTTAGTAGAACTATATAAGTCTTTATATGAAGGTTCACCAATATTTATTTCAGCTCCAGCAATCGATAGAGGATATCGTTTTGGGGGCTCATCATTTGAGAAACCCCAATTAAATACCTCGTACATAGATGTAGACTTACGGCGACGATCTATACACAAATTAAGGAAAGAGTGTGTTGCGTGCATAAAATAACTATTCAACAATAATTTTAACAAATAAATATTTTTTGTTTTGTAAACCCAAGAAAGAAATCGAATTTATAATCGAAACATTTTCAATTTTACATAAAAAAGTTATTAATTCGGTTATTCTTTCTTGTGTTAAACAAATAACACATAACATTAACAATTAACGGCCCAAAATTGATAATTATTGTAATTTTAATAGTAATATAAGTTCTTACGTATTTTTTTATTTTTTTTTTCTTATATTAATCTTCTTATTCTATTAAATTACCCTCATTGTGTCGATCAATTCCACCGGCAGAAGTTGCACGTTTTTTTGAAGAACCATCTGCTAACTCACGCTCTGAACTTCTACGCGTGATTGAAGTTCCAGAGTAAGCAACATTTGATATGGATGTCGACCTTCAATAAAATGGCACTATTAGTTATCAAAAAAAATATTTGTTATTAAAAAGAATATTTGTATACCTTCTTTGACTCCAATATGTGCTTGGTGATATATTACCTAATTCAGCTGGATCCAAAAGCCGTGGTGTTGAAGAACCAAATGCAAAAACTATTGAGCTTCTTTCATTTCGTCTTTTTGTATCCATTCTTGCATCACGTTCCTGTAAATTATTATTCTTAATTTTTATTAAAAAAAAATTATAATAAAAATTTCAAATTTATTAATTATTAATTTTTTACCAGATTTTTTCTTAATATATATTCTTTTCGTTCTTTTTCAGCTTCTAATATAGCTTTTTTCCTTTCTTCAACTTGTTGACGTTTTTCAGTATCACGACTACGTAATTCTTCTATACGTCTTCGACGTTCTTCTTCTTTTTGTTCCCGAAAACGTTGTGCAGCTTCAGCTTGCACTTTTAATTCTTCTATTTTTCTTTGGCGTTCTTCATTTTGACGCTCTTTAGCTGCACGTAATTTTTCGTCACGGTCTCGTATTGGCGCTAGAATATTTATACAAATTATTTTGAATTCCTTTTTTTTTTTTATTTTTTTTATATAAAATATATTGTGTTATAAAAAAACACACACAAACACATTTCAAGGTTTATGTTAATTATTTTGCGCAAAAAAAGAAAACAAAAAAATAAAAAAGAAAGATAAAAAAAAATCAAACATTAATTTCGTAAGTTATTTTTTGTGGAGATACCTTACGCATGACATCATTCAGGTTTAAGATAATGAAGATAAATTTAAGTTAATTTAATAATTAGAAAATTGTTGAACCAACTAAATAAAAATTTGTAATGTCTGTCTAATAATTGTGTAAAAGACGTAAGACATAATTTTTATCATATTTTTTAAAAGAAATTTGATAACATTGTTTTTTTTTTTAAATACTATCATTACAATATTTCTTGGAAACAGGTATTAAATAAAAATATTTTTAACAATGTGTTTAAATTCAATATTTTTCATATGAAAATATCTGTATAATTGAATGACGTCAGTTAAGGTTACACGAAAATATAAATGTGTAAATTGTCACGATATATTCCACCTACTAAAAAGCTAAAGTAATTTTTTTACAAGATGGAAGATGCATATATATTAATTTTAGTTTGTATTTATATGTTAAGAAAGACTTCTTTGATTATTTTAAATGTATAATTATTATATTGATTTTTTTTTTTAAATTAGTATATAGTTGAATATTTTGTTATGTAATTAAAATAATACATTATGATAATAATATGTACCTAAGTATAAAATAAACATAAAATGCAAAGGAAAAGTATTTAGTCCATCGTGGCTAGAAATTAAATTCATAATACTATTTGAAATAATTTAAAATCCTAAAATTTCTGGCATATAAGATTAAGCAAGTTAAAATTGTTACACTAGTTCAATTATACTGACTGTAATGTCCTAGGTGACATGTACGTACCCATCGTAAATGTTCCAGCAATTCATTTACAGACAATTTATTATAAATTAATCAGATATTTATTTTCGACAATTGGACAAAAGCTAATCTTAAAATAACATTACAGTAAATTTATTTTAAATTTTATTTTAATGTCGCATAAACTCAGAAAAAAAAATCGATAGCCTAATTAATATACCTAAGCTCACATTACTTTTCTTATTAAAAATTAACCTTAAATTTTATATACAACAAATAAAAGTTGATTGTGTAACAAATAAAATTTTTAAATCTGTTTATTGAAATTTTTAATGATAATTTCGTTTTGATTTTAATTTTAATAACAATTATCCAAATATAGTCTTACTTGTAAAATTCAAATTATCCATAAGATGTTATTCAATATTTATTGTAATAATCAAAATATTAAAAATAATTTCTTTGTAAGACCATTTATTGACCATTACAATACTCGTTACCATATAATTTTAATATGTTCATGTTAAAACTACAATTTTTTTTCCAATAAAACAGAAAGTCTAATAAATATAGTATTTTTATGTTATACTTTTTGGCAGAAAAACTTGATATTTATATATTTATATAACCTATAGTATACAAATTCTACTTATAGCGAGTTTTATTATACCGTGTGTAATTAATATATTGTTAATAATAATATCCTTTGAAACCAACTTTAATTTCTGATAAAAAAAAATATAATATTTATTTTTTAATAATACATATTGTATAAAGTTCATGCAGTTTTATTAATCTTATCATAATATTCTATCCAAAAAAAATTAATCGATATTATCATAAAACTGATATCTAATTTTAATATTTTATGCAATAATTTTCTATTTTTTTTTAGAATTTTAAAGAAATGTATAAATATTACAATATCCGTAAAATTTACCAATATTATTAGATTATTTTACAACCCAATTATATAAGCATAACAATTATGATGCATGCATGTTAGATTAATCGCGAAAATTATACCTTCATTTGAACCTGATTCCCCAATTTGTGCAAACCAATGAATTGTAGAATTAGTATTATCCATGATTGCTGTGTCTTATATTTATTATTTGTATATATATATAAATTAAGTATGAATTATTTTTTATTGACTTTTTTTTTATTTTACCTAAATAATTTATAATTATAAAAATATTTTTAACTTACTTTTCTTTTCTGTATTGATTGGACGGCCGTCTTTTATTGTTACAGATTCTAAAACAGAAAAAAAAAATTATATAAATTTATAATTGGAATTAAATATCATAAATATATAATAATATATGAAACTGTATGAAAAAAAAAAATGTAATTTGATAAAACTTATAATTCTCTCCAGCATGACTATGCTCTTTTTTTTTTTAAATAACTTTATTTGTAATTATTTTTTTTCTTCTCATATTTGTATTATCTTAGCAAGGGTATTTAACAAAGACACATGTGACATCATATTTGTTGCACCGGTTTTTTTATTCATATATATATTAGAGAAAAGATTGAATTTATTTAAGTATATGAGACACCGGTAATAAATTATTCCTATATTGAGTTTGTAATTGAGTTATTTCTAGAATATAATTGACCGTTTCGTTTCCACAGATTACTCAAAACACATAAATTTTAACTATTAGAGAATCTAGCAGAATATCTTGCCTTTAGAAATCATCAAAAATATTATTTGAAAATATAATTAACTAACAATAAGATATAATAATAAATCATGAATATCTAATAAAAAATGTATCTTTAATAAGTTTATACCTTCTTACTAAATGTGGGTTTTTTCTTGGATATAAGTATTCAATTACGTAGGCTGTCTTATTCATTTTATGGCATTATCACCTATATTTTTTTTCAACTTACTGCAATCGTACACATAAGATTTTTAAAAGCACATTTCTTTTATATTTGGGTGTATATTAATAGTAAAATAACATTTTTATTTCAAGAGTGAAGCAACTTTGTCATTCAATTAAATTGAAAAGTTAATATTTTACAATGACATAATTAATTCTCCAGGCAGAAAATATTATTTTGATATATATATATATATATATTATAATCTATTAATTTAAATTCAATTTTTTACTAATATATGAACAGATATTAAAAATTTGGATCTGAGTTAAATGAAAAAAAAATATATATTTTCACAATTTTCAGGTAAAATTATTTGGATAAGAGTAAAACCTTTTTGAGTAATGAGATAATTAAACGGATAAAAAACTTTTTTATTATTTTTAAAGTAAGTTATCCTCAATTTAATCAATATACTTTCTTCATGCATTAAGTATTTTCTTAATAATATTCGTTTTCCTAAAATATATATTCTTGGAAACGGAAAATTTTGAATTTAAGAAAATTATTTGAAATGATTCAATGATATTTTTTATATATACATATATACATTAAAATGCTGAATCATCAGAGAAAAATTATTATAAATTTAAATATTGTTGACTTTTTTTAAAGACAGACATTATATATATGGTTAAATTAGTAGTTTTATTAATTATATGTGTTTATTGTAAATTACTAGAATACAAAACTTTTGTTCTAATTTTACATGCGTCTTAAAACACATGCTTACCCATATATACAAGGCGAAGGCATAATAAAAAATTACTAATTAAATACTCAATTTCGGAGAGTGAAGTACATAAATATAATAAAAATTCTTTATACAATGAAAATAAAAAGGTATGTATATTATTATGCGAATAAAATAAATAAATATACTACTGACACATACTATATAAATCATAAAATAAATCGAACATGACATCATTCAAATTGTACCGACAATTATTATACTTTCTATACATTAGTTTTTGATCATAAATACATTATTTTAAATGTTCTTTTTATCGACTTCTCAAACTGACATTGATCTCTCAAAAAAAAAACTTCTTTTTTAAGATTGAAGACGTGGTTTACCATTATTGCGATTTTGCAAAATAGAATTAAAAAATATATAAAATGTATATATTGCAATCAAATAGTTTATGTTTATATATAATATATATATATTTATTTATAAGTAGAATAACAACGTTTACGGCTGATGGAAACCGTTCATTGACCAATTATAATATTATCCAAACTGTGTGTGATGTTATTATTAGATTATTCAAATTGTACATATAAATAATATATGGATCGATGTTTTATAGTTTTAGTATATATATATAAATATATATATATATATATATATATATATTTATACAATATATACATAAAATAAATATATGTATATAATATATAAATGATTTTGTTAAAAAAATTCTTTGTTTCTCAATAAAAAAAACCATAAATAAGAGAAATTAAGATTAATAATAAAAAATATTTATATTAGATAATAAAAATAAAAAAATATATAGCTACATACTTATTATAATATTAATTATTAAAAAAAAAATATATATATTTCTTTTTAGAATATAAAAAAAAAAACTAACTCTGGATAAAATGCAGCAAACCTAAAGAAATTGGAAGTCTCGTTGGAAGTTTTTCTTCAAGAATATATAGATATTATAAAAATAGATTTCTGTATCTTATCTTCTGAAGAAAAAGTACAAAAAAAAGTACTTATACATATAAATATCTATACTTTTTTTATATGGAGTAAAGTTTACCTACTCTCGCTGAAAAAATATATAACAAAAAAAAATATTTTTTTTTTTTATGGAAAGGGTAATAATATAAATGATTTTTACCATTGCTGAGTTGATTTTTTTTTTTTTGAAGAATTTTACAAGATAAAATCAAAGAAATAATTAATTTTTTATATATATTTTTTTTGGTTTTTGTTTTAAAGTTAATGTAAGTAAATAGATATTTTTTATGTACTTTGTAGATACATAAAGAAAGTAACACGGCACATAGTTTTACACTTCAATGAGTCTGCATATGCAAGCAAAATTTTATTAATAATAATTTATATAGTATGTACAGTAGTTAGTCATAAAGCACTTTTACAAAATTATTATTTCAAAAACACTGGAATTTTTAATTACCAATTTCAATTATAATTCTCTCAAAAAAAAAAAATATTATTTTACTTTTAAAATCGACATAACCAGCAAAATATATATATATATAAGTTAAATATATGTATCATCCCATCACTCCCAAAATTGAAAAATATTATTACATTATGATAATTTTTGCACAAATATTTAATACATAATTATATTATTGGTTTATTTAATGCTACTTTTTGAAATTATTTTATAAATATTTTTACTTTTCAATTTGTATTTTTAATTGCCACCTAAGCGCTAAATTTAACAAAAATTTCTTTATAAAAAAAAACTTAATTTTTTTTTGTTTGAGACTGCTGACTTTTTAGTCTACTAGCAGCACAATGAATCAAGAATGATGTTTGTCAAGGTTGTTTCAATTGATACCATTTTTATTAAATTATGTACATATTTTATAAATAATTTTATATAAATTTTATAATTTCTAATTTTTTTATAACACTTTTTAATAAATTTTTAATGTAATTTTTAATACCTGATAGATCTTTTGTAGAAATTTCCATGGTTGTTTAGAAGAAAATGCGAAAAAAGATGAAATGTCAAATCCTCGCCTTGTCGGTTTGACTCCTCTCTTTTTTAACTATAGTTCGTAACGCTGTGGTTACACTAGCCATAAATTCCTGATAGAAATGTTAGACATTTCTATCTGATATTTTTTTTTGACAGGTAAAAAAAACACGCTGGCTATTTTATGTCAGATATTTCTGTCTAACATTTCATTTTAATCATGTCGTCACCAAGAAAACAATTAGCTATAAAAATATTAAAATAAAAATATTTTTAATAATATAGTTGTTCACACCTCAATAATATGTATCTCTTATTTATTTAGTAGTAAACTAATTTTTACTCTCAAATAATCATCGCAAACTAATTAAATTTTAAATTTCAGGAGCAAATCTAACATTATTATCAAATATCGCCATTTGCAAATTAAGAAATGTCAAAAAAAATCTGCAAAAAAATCTGAAAAGTTGTCTAGAGAAAAATCGTGATTTTTCTGTCGGGACAGAAATCCTGTCTGGTTTACACTTGACATTTCGTAGACAGAATATATGTTCTGTCTAAGAAAAAGTCTAGTGTAAACCGCAAGTAAGTCTTGCCATACATTATTGATTTTTTAATACTGTCAAATATTAATCCCAGAAAAATATAATTGTAAAACGAAATTTTATATGTGCGATATGAAATGTACATATACTTCGAAAATTTGTCTAAAATTAGTTTATTTTACTATAATTATTTTTAATTATTTAAGAAAATGTATTTTGAAAGCAAATGATTTTAAATTTTGTAGAAACTTTAAAAAAATACTAATAGTATTTAATAACTGTGTTAAGAGTATTGTAACGGTTGGTGATTTAATTTAATTTCAACATTCGTTTTTTCCACCATCAATAATTTTTTTCGAATCGTTTAACGAACGAATGATAATTGTTTTAGATATTTAAATATGTAAAAGCACTAAGTACATCTTTTAAAGTAATTAAATTGTATACAATTAAAATAATAAAATTTTGAATTTATTTTCTATCCTAAATTTATATTTGTTATTTTTTTCATTGTTTTTTACTCTACTCCAGCTTCTACTTCAATAATTTATCCTATTGTGATATGTGGTTGTGGTCGTGTCGGTCGTCTGTGATCTGTAGTCGTCTGTGGTCTGTAGTGTGGTATTTTTCGACCACCATATGCATACATATATATTTCACATATTTAAAAAGTTGCAGTAGCAGCAAATATTGGAGTACTTAGTGCTGCACTGTTTCAGCTTCCAGCATTAAGGACAGTATATATTACCATACCAATAGTATTTTTTACATTATTTTTTAGATATTTCATATAAACATTTAACATTTAAAACTTAAAATAAATAATGAATTCCAATGAAGTATTTATTGTTTCTGCAGCTAGAACACCAATTGGTATGTACAATTAAAGTTTGTATTTAAATAACATGTTATTTTCAAGTATACTATATTTAAATTATGAATCAAAAAAACTTTCACCAACCTATAATAATTTTAGGTAATTTTAATGGTACACTTTCTAAATTAAAAGCTTCGGATTTAGGTAGTATTGTTATTAAGGAAGTCTTAAAACGTTCAAATGTTGAATCCAAAGATATTTCGGAAGTTATTTTCGGACAGGTAAATAATAAAAATTAAAAATAACATAAATTTAAAAATAAAAAAAAAAATAACTAAGTAAATTTTAGACACTTACCGCTGGCCAGGGACAAAATCCCGCAAGACAAGCTGCAATTAAAGCAGGTCTACCTATCGAAATACCTGCATATATAATTAATATGCTATGCGGTTCTGGATTAAAGTAAAATCAGCTAATTAATTATATATAGGTATATATATATATTTAATTATGGTTTTTCATTTTTAGATCAGTTGTTTTGGGTTATCAGTCTATAAAATGTGGAGATTCAAAAATTACAATTTGTGGTGGACAAGAAAATATGTCTCTAGCTCCACATGTCATCCATATGAGACAAGGTATTAAAATGGGACCTGGCACATTTATTGATTCTGTGATACATGACGGACTAACAGATTCAATCTATGATATTCATATGGGTATAACAGCTGAAAATTTAGCAAAAAAATATAAAATTAGTCGTGAAGATCAAGATAAATTTGCTGAAAAATCACAAAACTTAACTGAAACAGCACAGAAAAATGGTTATTTTAAGAAAGAAATAGTTCCGGTTGAAATAATTGACAGAAAATCTTCATTTTTATTTGATCAAGATGAATTTCCAAAACATGAAACAACTGCTGCTTCTTTGGGAAAGTTAAAACCATGTTTTATTAAAGTTATATATATATATTATATATTTTTTTCTACTATATTAAATAAATTTTATTATTTTAGGATGGCACTGTAACACCAGGAAATGCATCAGGTATGAATGATTCTGCATCTGCAGTTTTGCTTATGTCTTCTGAAGAATTAACGAAAAGATCTTTAAAACCAATGGCAAAAATTATAGCATGGGCTCAAACTGGTGTTGATCCCGAAATTATGGGAATAGGGCCAGTAAAAGCTGTAGAAATGGTGGTATGTTGTACTAAATATATAAATATAACTAAACTATTATCAAAATTATTTCTAATTACTACTTAGTTATCAAAATCTGGTTGGACTAAGGATGATGTAGATTTATATGAATTAAATGAGGCATTTGCAGCTCAATCATTATCTGTCAATAGATGTCTGGACGTTAATCCTGACAAGGTAAATGTATCGGGCGGATCGATAGCACTAGGTCATCCAATTGGTGCATCTGGAAACCGAATTTTAGTTACTTTATTATATGCATTAGAACGTACTGACGGGAAAAAAGGTGTCGCTGCCTTATGTATTGGAGGGGGAATGGGAATAGCTATTTCAGTTGAACGACTTTAAAACAAATATTTTTCCCTTCATGTAGGAACTATAATTTAGAAAAATAGCTTTACAATTTTTGTATAGATACAATTTTTATTACCAAAATATGCCTTAATAATATATAATAAATTAAGATAAAAAATATATATATTTGTGCATAAATATGGTTTAAAATTTATTTTAAAATAAAATTTTTAAAATCGTGTTTATTTGGATTCTTGAAAATATAGTCAATTGTGGGAAAACACTTGTCAGCATATTTGTTTATTATATCCGTCCAAAATGTTGGTTGGTCTCCTACATAAAAATAAGATCCCCATATCTCGGAGTTCGTAAATTTCAAAAATTTTTGCAAATCTTCCTTGCAGTTAATTTCTTCATTTAAAAGCTCTTCTACAATCGCAATTGTATCAATATTTGCATATTTTTTTGGGGTGTAAATATCTTGAATCAAATTATCGCCAACATAAACACATTTAGGTGGCATTTTATTATATTCGAATTTTGTTGCCAACAATTTTTTTAAAGTTGTCCAATTACCTTGGCTATAAATATTTCCTAATTTTATTTCAGAATTATCTATTTTATGTATTTCTTTATTATTTTCTACTTTATAAAATGGTCGATTTTCTGTAAAGAATCCAGGTTTTCTGGCAAATGTTACGACAACGTCAAAAAGATCTCTCCAATTAGGACCTAGTGCATGTGTGGCAGTTAAATTAGCAAAATCAATATTTGATCCAGTTAATAAAAACGTAGCTTTTGTTTTCTTTAATTCTTTTAAATTTTCAATAACAAATTGTTGAGTTTTTAATATATATTTGTGTGGTTCATTTTTTAATGCTTCAAAATAATCACTAACGCCCTCAGCAAAATGTTCACGTTTATACATTTGTATTAAAGCATTTAAAATATCTGGATAGAGATCATACTTTTTATCAGGAATATTTTTATTATTAATTATGTCCACAGCACGTGCCATTACCAAACTAGAGGGCATATCAAAATAATCTAATAGTGCTCGTATTTGTTCGGAAATTGGTCCATTCCATGTTGACAAGGGATCTTGAGCAAATCTTGATGAAATATTCCAATTTTTTTCTGGGCCATAAATTTTTACTAAATCATCATCCGTTAAAATTTTATTTGTACCATGTACTGCTTGTAAAATATCACCAGATGAATTTAATTTTAAAATATTACCATTACTTGAATCCAATATTAATCCTTTTTGAAAAAAATCAGTTCCATTTTTAATAGGATTTAATAATTCTTTAGAATATTGTTTATTATGAACTAAATATTTTGCCATAGTATTATATTCTAAAGGTATTATTTCATCTAAATTATATCGTAATAATGTTCCATCTAGATCGAAACCAATTATAGAATATTTATCTACATCCATGTGGAATTTTTTATAATACGAATTTGTTAAATTACGATGATGACCTTTTAATTGATTAAACGATACTAGAACTGGAAACTTGTTTTGTGATATTATTGTAGTACATCTATTGCTAGTATAAAGTGGATTTTTTGTTTCAGTGAATATAGAACAGCTGTTATTATTAAATTTATGTTTATTACGTAATGGTATTTGGTTACTAGTCGAAATTTTTATATTTTTATACAGACACTTATTTTTACAATTATATTTAAACAACATTATTATTGTCTTAATCAAAAAACCTACTTAGAAATACTAAATTTATAATAAAATTACTAGTGTATTATATTTTAAATTAATTCTATATAATAAATAATAAATGTTTTGTATATCTTATGTATACATACATTTATTTAGAGAATAGCTATAGAATAGATACATAAAATATCTAAATGAAATGACATATTCAAGGTCTTATTTTTCTCATATTTGGGACATATGAAAAATATTCACTATATTTCTATTTATTTTACTCAAATGCGTGGCCTAGTGACATTTAACTGTGTGCATAAAAAAATCAATCTCTATACACTGTAAATTAAATTTAGTAAATAAACCAAAAATAAATATGGATAACTTTTTATTGTTTTTTTTAATCAAATTTTTATTATTCATAATCAAAGAAAATATAATAGTCACTATAGTATTTACTATAGTATTAAATAATCAAACATAAGAACACATTCGTTATTAAATCTTTTATTAAATAAATAAGCAATACTTAGATATTTTTAGTAACTTGAAATTATTATTAGTTAAAAAATAATCTAAATTATGTTGAAATAAAATATTAAAGTTCAATTAAATCTTCCTTTTTCGGGGTCTCTTATTTGTCGATTCTCCGTCAGCAACATCCATTAGTTCTCCATTTCCTTGTACAGTAGTTTTTTCTTCGGTTAATGTCTTCGACTTCTGTTGTTTTTTCTCTTCCTTTTTTAATTCAGGCATTACTTTCGTATTATTATTATTGATGATTGTCTGATTATCTTTCTTTATTAGAAATATTGAATGTTGACCGCCACTTGATGCTTTAATAATAATTTTGTCTTGTGTCTGTTTGCTAGCAATCAGAATTGGTTCTTCACCATCATCTTCAGATCCTGTACCCAATTGATGATTTGATCCCATACCCCAAGCATATAAATGTCCATTTTTACCAATCGCAAATGATTGTGCTTCACCACATGTTATATCAACAATATCTTTATTATTTAATACTTCAATTTCTTTTAATTCAGTTACATCTTCTTTTAAATTATTACCAAGCCCTAGACGACCATAATCACGTCTGCCAATTGCATAACATTTACTATCTTTAGTTAAAACTAATGTATGATGTTGTCCACCAGCAATTGTTTTGATATTATCAAAATTTGTAAGTAGCGGATTTATAATTGTATCTTCTTGAACTGCTTTTTTTAAACCTAACTGACTGAAATTATTTAAACCGAATGCATAAATTTCATTAGAATTAAATTTCCGGATATAAGTACAATATGTTGTAGCCCAAATAGCTTCAATATGTTTTACTCTTTTAACATTTACATGGCCAGGACTCAATAGATCAGTTTTACCACGTCTTGATTCACCTGAAGCTGATCTTAACGATACTCTGCCAAGTTGACCCTGTTCACCACAACCAATTGTATAAACTTGACCAGTACATGTTAAAATAACTAAATGATCTGCACCGGATGCAATATCACAACATTTAATATTCGGCAGAATTTCAACTGGTGTTCTTTTATTACCTTCCAATGTTAGACCCATATTGCCATGTGAATCTCGAAATGAACCCCATGCTAATACACGGCCATCTTTTAATAAACATGCCGAATGTGAGTCACCAGCTGAAGTTTTTACACATTTTTCCGGCAAATCAACTAATTTTGGTATAAATTCTGATCCTTCATCAGAACTATTTCGACCAAGCGCACCTTCATCATTACATCCAAATGAATATATTTCACCATTTCTTGTTAAACATAAACTATGCATTCCCCCCGCACATACGTCCACAATATCTAATTTTTCCAATAGTGGGACAAGTGCAGGCCTTTTTCTTTCCATTTCATCTTCACCCAAACCTAATTGACCCATATCGCCCTGACCGCATACCAGAACTTTACCCGATATATTTGATATATCGGGAATTGGTAAATCACAAATTAATCGTTGTTTTTTGTTAGTCGTCGCTTGAGGTTTCATTTTAGTTGGAATGTTTTTTTTTTTATTTCAATTAAATAATATTTTATTTTAATAATTTTTATTTAAGAAACAAAACTTTAATTTTTGGCGGGCGCGGGCACGTTGTCAATAAAATTACCATCAGCTGTTCTTAATTCAGTAATACCAAATTTAAAACACAACAAATTAAAATGGGATCTATGTTTTTATTTTATTCCATGCGGTTTGTCAAATATTTAAAAGTGACATTTCTTGTGGTGTTTTGTGGAATTGAAACAATTTTTTGACGTCGCCGCGTTTTATTTAATTGTTTTTTGTTTTGTGCAAAAAATAATTAGCAAATTGTAGAAATAAAATTAATAAATATGACTACATCAATAGAAATTCCGCTTCGGGATACAGATGAGGTAATTATAAATAGAAATTTTTATAAAATGTTAAGAATTACACAATGTTTTCTGCCAGGTAATTGAGTTGTACCCAGATCAGTTGCCAGAGTGTCAAGAAGTATTGGGGATTCTTCGGCAAGAACGTTCTCAACTTAATACTTGGGTTACAGTTGCTGTAAGTTTACTATTCAAAATTTAATTTAAAAATACGGTTAATAACATTCAATATTATTCATTTTCTACAGCTGTCATACTATAAACAAAATAAGACTGCTGATTTTATAAAAATTCTTGAAGCTGCACGTATTGAAGCAAATATTGAATTTCGTGATTATGAAAAAGATCAAATGCGAGCATATGATATGTTGGCTGCATATTATGTGCAAGAAGCCAATCGGGAAAAATCAAAAGATAAAAAAAGAGAATTATTTATGAAAGCTACAAATTTATATACAACTGCTGATAAAATTATTATGTATGATCAGGTAAATAAGATAAAGAATGGATTATATTAAAATATCTAAAATAATAAATTAAAAATATTTATAGAATCATTTATTGGGACGTGCATATTTTTGTTTGTTAGAAGGTGATAAAATGGAACAAGCTGATGCACAATTTAATTTTGTTTTGAATCAATCACCATCAAATATACCATCACTGTTGGGTAAAGCATGTATTGCTTTTAATAAAAAAGACTATAGAGGTGCATTAGCTTTTTATAAAAAAGCTTTAAGAACAAATGCAAATTGTCCGGCTGCAGTTAGACTTGGAATGGGACATTGTTTTTTAAAAATGAATAATTCAGAAAAAGCCAAGTATATCTATAAAAATTATACAAAATACATTTAAACATATAATATTATGTTTTTATTTTTAATTAGGTTAGCATTTCAAAGAGCTTTAGAATTAGATTCAAATTGCGTTGGTGCCTTAGTTGGGTTGGCTATATTAAAATTAAATTTACATGAACCAGACTCAAATCGTATGGGTGTACAAATGTTATCAAAAGCATATACAATTGATTCAACAAATCCAATGGTTTTAAATCATTTAGCAAATCATTTTTTCTTTAAAAAAGATTATCAAAAGGTTCAACATTTAGCATTACACGCTTTTCACAATACCGAAAATGAAGCAATGAGAGCTGAAAGTTGTTATCAATTGGCCAGATCATTTCATGTTCAACGTGACTATGATCAAGCATTTCAATATTATTACCAATCAACACAAATTGCACCGCCAAGTTTTGTTTTACCACATTTTGGACTTGGTCAAATGTATATTTATCGTGGTGATGCAGAAAATGTAAGTTTTTATAATAAATTTATATTATATCATAGTTATGTTGAAATTTATTGAAAATATATAACATATGTATATTTAGGCAGCACAATGTTTTGAAAAAGTACTTAAAGTTCAACCTGGAAATTATGAAACAATGAAAATTTTGGGATCATTATATGCAAATTCAAATTCACAGACAAAAAGAGATATGGCTAAAACACATTTAAAAAAAGTTACCGAACAATTTCCTGAAGATGTTGAAGCATGGATTGAATTAGCTCAAATCTTAGAACAAAATGATTTACAAGGTTCATTAAATGCATATGGTACAGCAACAAATATATTACAAGATAAAGTTAAAGCAGATATACCACCAGAAATATTAAATAATGTTGCTGCATTACATTATCGTTTAGGAAATTTAGATACAGCTAAAAATAAATTAGAAGAAGCATTAAATCGAGCTAAAATTGAATCACAACATGATTCACAATATTACGATTCTATATCAGTATCAATGACATATAATTTAGCACGATTAAATGAAGCAATGTGTTCATTTGATGGAGCTGATAAACTATATAAGGATATTTTAAAAGAACATCCAAATTATATTGATTGTTATTTACGATTAGGTTGTATGGCTCGCGATAAGGGTTTAATTTTTGTTGCTTCCGATTTTTTCAAAGATGCTCTAAAAATTAATACCGAAAATCCAGATACACGGTCAGTAAAAATAAATTATAATATATTTTTTATATAAAAGAAAATCCTAAAATATTTTATTATAATATTTTATTATTTAGATCATTATTGGGTAATCTACATTTAGCAAAAATGCAATGGCTTTTGGGACAAAAAAATTTTGAAACAATTTTGAAAAATCCATCAACATCAACAGATGCGTATTCTTTAATAGCATTAGGTAACTTTTGGCTTCAGACATTACATCAACCAACAAAAGATAAAGAAAAAGAAAAGAAACATCAAGAAAAAGCTCTTAGCATTTATAAAGAAGTATAGTTGTTAAAATATTTAAATTTTTTTTTAACCAAAATATATTTAATTAATTGAAATTAAGGTTTTAAGAAATGATCCACGAAATATTTGGGCTACAAATGGAATTGGTGCTGTTCTAGCTCATAAAGGCTGTATAATTGAAGCAAGAGATATTTTTGCACAAGTACGTGAAGCAACTGCTGATTTTTCAGATGTTTGGTTAAATATTGCCCATATTTATGTCGAACAAAAACAATATATAAGTGCTATACAAATGTATGAAAATTGTTTAAAGAAATTCTATAAACATCACAATGTTGAATTAATGCAATATTTAGCAAGAGCATATATGCGTGCTGGTAAATTAAAAGAAGCTAAAATTGTATTATTAAAAGCTAGACGTGTCGCACCACAGGATACCGTATGATATTAAAATTATAATAAATATTAAATATATATTAATTAATTTTTGCTGACATTTTTAGATGCTTTTATTTAATATTGCTTTAGTTTTACAAAGACTGGCAATGGTTATATTAAAAGATGAAAAATCTACATTACCAATTGTACTACAATCTGTTCATGAATTAGGATTAGCTCAAAAGTAATTTTCTTATTATTTATATGATTAAAATTACATGTTTTTTTTCCATTGCAGATATTTTCAATATTTGTCAATTCATGGTGATAAAACTAGATATAATATTGAAATTGCCGGAATTGAAGCTAATCAATGTCAAGATTTATTATCTCAAGCACAGTATCATGTATCGCGTGCCAGACGTATTGACGAGGAAGAAAAAGGATTACGGCGCAAACAAGAAGAAGAACGGTTTGCATTTAAACGTAAACAAGAAGATGATCGTCGACGTATGGAAGAGGAACAACATAAATCTAAAGAAGTTGCAATGGCTAAACGTCAAGAATATGTTGAAAAAACTAAAAATGCTATATTGTTTAATGAACCACCACCAGATAGGAAGAAAGGAGGTAATATAATCTTATATAAATTAATATAATATAAATACAATATATATTTAATTTTATATAGGTGGTCGTGGACGAAAAGATGAATATATCTCAGATTCTGGTGGAAGTGATGGTCGTCCTGCAGATGGACAACCCCGACAAAAGAAACAAAAAACTGAAAAGAAAAAAGGTCGTAAACGACGTGAACGATATGAAAATGATAGTGATAGTGATGGTGGAAGAGAAAAACGTCCACGTAAAAAAGGCAAAGATAAGAAACCTAAAGAAGTATCTAATAATAAATTATCTGCGAAACAACGTCTTAAAATTGTATCTAAAGCGACAATATCAACTAGTGAATCAGAGAGTGATAATGGATCTAAAGGTCGGGGAAGCAGTGATGGAGGTAGTGAAAATCGAAGCCGACAAAAGAAACGTATTGTATCTGATGATGAAAAATCTGGTTCCAGATCTCGGTCTGGATCTCGATCAGGATCTGGTTCACGGTCACGTTCTCGTTCAAAATCACGATCTCGTTCTGGTTCACGTTCTCGTTCGGGATCTCGCTCAGTTTCACGTTCACGATCTCGTTCAAAATCACACTCCAAGTCTGGAAGTCGTTCACGTAGTCGTTCTGGCAGCAGAAGTAAATCACATTCAACTAGTCGCTCGAAATCACGTTCTGTATCTAAATCCAAATCACGCTCTCGTTCTGGTTCACGTTCAAAATCTGGCAGTAAATCCCGTTCTAGATCACGATCAAAATCTGGAAGTCGTTCACATTCTGGTAGCCGTAAATCTCATTCTGACTCTAAATAATCTAAACCAACAAAATAAAATGCTAAAACTTGATAAATTATTTTAGTAATTTTTAAAAATGAAATAAATAAAAGATAAAAATTATAAATAACAATTTATGTTTATTTTCCTTTATATTAAAATTAATTTTTCCAAAATAATGATTAACATAAATTCAAAAGGCCCCTGTGAATTTCCATTAATATTTTACACAATACTAAAACCTTGGGTTTGTTGAATAGCCTGTGTCAATTTGTATTTTAAACGTTCTTTTGTACTATATCGTGGTAAATCCAAAAGATTAAAGCATGTATGAGCAACTGGTAGGAATTTTTCATCTGTGGTTGGTTGTATATAAATCTACATCAATATAAAGTAGTATAATTTAAGTAAAAAAAATATGACAAATAAAAATTATATATACTTTGATTGCTTTCATTCCTTGAATTGGAATTCGATCACTTCCAGTTAGATAGAGTAAAAATTTCTTTTTTTCTGATAATGGCAGCTCATGAAATACTTCCCAAAACCATCGTATAGTGTGATCCCCTGATGTATAACCATTTTTATATTCAGCTTCAGATTCCAAAGCATGCCAATCATAATTTTCATTACCAACCACAACAGCCATTAATTCATGTGGCTCAAATATTTGTAGAACACGCCCACCACATACCTATATTTTGTTTTGTATATGTTATTAGAAAAAAAATATTGGAAAAATTTTGCATGAAATTAATTACTTTCATGAAACCATCACGAAATGCTTTAAACTGTTTTTCTACAGATTTATTAAATACAAAATCAATATAAAGGTCGACAAATTCAGTTCTGAAACGAGAAATATTTGTTAATCTTAATACATATAAAAAAAACGGAATAATTCACTTGTTTTCCAATGTAACTGGTATTTCATTTCCACCTGGTTTTAAATCCACCACTTGTGTTTCACCATAAATTTCTCGAGTTATTTCAAAATATAATTGAAAAACATCTTTAAAATCATCTTGGTCATAATCTAAAATACTTTGCATTGAATTGGCAAGTACTGGTGATAATTCTCTTAAATCTGATAAATCTACAGGTTCGTCCAATAATTTTTTATATAAAGCCAATGGAAATGGTAAATTAATTATTGTAAAATTATATATGGCTAAACCACATATAATTCCAATTAATAAGTACATTGATTCAGCTTCAAATGATGAATCTGAAAACCACATAAGACGTGTATCATCAAATTCTTTAAACATTCCATATTTTAGATCTAAAATATCTTTTAAAAGTAACATAAAAAATTCTTTTCTAACACCACCAGCATCTTCAGCTTCTTCATTAAAAAATTTCACCTTAAATATTTTATTATATATAGTTTGATTTTTGTATAATTAATAATATTTAATATAGTAATTTCTTACTAAAAAATTCGAAATCGAAATTCATTTTGTACCTTTAAGGGTTTTTTTAAATCATTTTGAGCGAATTGTGTAATTTCACGTAACGTATCCTCTACCAAATTTTCTCTGCTTACATTTAAAACAACAAATTGTGATATTGGCTGATGACTTAGCGTAAATAGAGCAAAAAGACCCTAAAAATAAATTATGATATTTAAAATAATAAAAAATTCGTTATTTTAAATATTATTACTTGTGTTGCTGCATTTTGCATAGCACTGTGCATTTGAAAAGACTGATCTGTTTGTAATAATAATGTTTTAGCTTTTGCATCAAATAAGAATGGATAATTACAAAGATAAAATGTATTTTGCTAAAATAACAAATCAACTTAAAATCAAAAATAGGATTTATGAAGTTTTTATTTTTAATTACATTTTTATCAACAAGCCACTGAATATAATCTTGTTGTATATCAACAAAATCAGTTATATCAGGTAAATGAAATGTTGAATAAGAAATTTTTTCTTTTCTTTGTCGTCGATTTATACTATGTAATAAAACTAATAATCTTAATGCTGCTGCTAAATTTTGTTCATATGTAATATTCTGTAAACATAAATTTTATTATAGTTATATTTAAATATAATAAAAGTTTTTTTTATTTTTGTTTTACTTTTCGTCCATTTTCAGCAACATTTGGAAAACTAAAATTAATTATATAAGATACAACTCCTTTATAATTTTCAACTAATCTTTCGAAATAATCTTTTGGAGTTGTTGACCACCAATGTGATATTATTTTCAATGGTATTTTTGTTAAACGAAAAACTGATTGCGTAAACGGTGTATGCAGTTTTACATGATTTTTCGCATTTATAAATTCATGATATAATGGTAAAATTAAAAATATTCTTAAAGTTTCAACATCTGCTGGTGAAGGCACCAATGATTTAATCAGTTCATTTGTTATGCTTTCCCAAATCTATATAAAAGATTTGAGATATATATAAAAATATATGTATATACATATATGAAAATATATAATTGATTTGGAATAAAATAAATATATTTACAATTTGTTTTAAGCTATCGTTTTCAATTTTTCTTATACATTCAAATGCTTCTGTTGCACTAATTAAATCTATACCATGATGTTTTGATGTACAGCAAAAATGACGATTATTTGATAATAAAAATGATGCATTAATACAAGCTTGATTCTTAAATATTAATTCAATGGTAGATAGTAGGTCCAAATCAATAGATTTATCGTTGGGCAATTGGCAAATTGTATTTATAGATTCCATGGTCAAAAAAACAATTTGTGTGCTGGCCCTTAAAAAATATGTTTTTTTAACTAATTTCAGAACAATTTAAATATAATTATTTAATAAAAATATTATCGAAAAAAATTAAAAATATGTACAAGTAATTGACAATCAATAGAAGATGATAATCGATGCATGTGATCATTTTTATAGAAAAAAATATTGCTTTAATTTTAATTAATGAATTGCACGAATCCAAGTAATGAGAACATTTCCCCTTAACTATGAACCCAATATTTGGCTATGTGAATGGATAGCATTTTCTTTTGAGAATTGGTTCCGTTTTCTGTATATATTAAAAAAAAGCGTTATTTGAAGTAAGAGAAAAACAATTTAATTCACTATCGTTTTATCTAGCCAAATCTTCTATTCAAAAAAAGGTTGTTTAAAAATAATATCAAAGAATTTAAAGAATTTTTTACCACTTACATAACACCATTTATATATCATATAATAAATTATTTACTTACAAGTAAAATCTACAATCATCAGCTAAAATTTTTGTTGAAAAATCTGTAGTCGATACTATACATTGATCTCCACCAGAAAATATTTTTTTAATAGTTAATGCAGAATTTAAATCAATGTCCTTTCGTTCATTATTATCATCAAAAATAGTAGAACCTCTCGGTGAAACCTAATTTAAATAATTTACTACTTATAATAGGTATATATTTTTTTAATTTTGTATAATATTTACCCATGGTCCTAAAACTACTTGTGGTGTAGATGAATTATTATTATTTCTTGTTCCCAATTGACCACAACTACCTAAACCAAAACCATAAACACGTCCACGAGATGCAACTAAAGCTAATGTATGACGGCTTCCGCATGATATTTGTGTTATAGTAGTACCCATTAATTCGGTAACCTAATAATGTATTGTAAAAATTATATAATTCCCGTCTCTTTTTGAATTGTTGTTTCATTTTTAAACATTTTCCATTTAAAATGAAATACCTTTCTTGGTAAAATTTCACTAGTAGTTGATCCATGTCCTAATTGTCCATATTTTCCTAATCCACACGAAAAAACCCCACCATCCAGCGTCAGGAATATTGAAAAATCATCACCACATGATATATATCTAACACCCAAATTTCGTAATGTTTTTAATTGTGTTGGATAACTTTTTGATTGTTCATCATTGACACCTAATTGTCCTTCAACATTTTTACCCCATCCATATACAGCACCAGAAATTGATATAATAAAACTATGATGCGCACCACAAGCAATAAATGCAATTGGTATACCAGCAATAGAACTAACCAAAGTTGGTTTTATAACTTTTTCAGATGTATTACCTAACCCTAATTGTCCAAAATCATTAGCACCCCATGAATATAATTCACCATCTATATGTAAAATAAATTAATATTAAAATTTGTTATTATTATTACCAAAAAAATATAACTACTTACTATTTACTAGAGCTAAACTATGATTTTGTCCGCTTGCTATTTGAACGACATGTTTAGTTGCTAAAGATTTTATAAGTTTTGGTGTCGTTTGAGTAACTGAACCATCGCCATGACCCAATTGTCCATAATTATCCGAACCCCAACTAAATATCTGGCCCCATTCATTTAGGGCCAACGAATGATTTGCACCACATCTTATTTGTGTTATACAATAATTATCCAAAGACGAAATTATTTCTAATATTACAAAAATTTTAATTGATTTTGATTATTTAATAAATAAAACTGTAATGAGATTATTTAAAACCCCTATAAACAGTTAGCATAAAAGAATTTATCAAGCCATATAAAATGTGATTTTTAGTTATGAAAATAAGAAGATTAATTTTGTGAAACATATAGTGAAAGCTGGAACATACTAAATGTTGGTGACATACGTGGCCTTTTTCTTGATATATCTTGTCCAAGTTGTCCATAATCATTACTTCCACATGAGTAAAGTTTTCCCTCTTTTGTTAGCAGCAATGTATGAGTTTGACCACAAGCAGCTTCTATTAGATCCGATGCTCCAGACCATGGCATTTGTCTAGGAGTTAGAATCTAAGAAAACCATTTATAAATTTTCAAACTAAAAAAATATATTTTAGTAATTTTATAACAAAGGTTTACCAATTCATCTTCAATACCACCTAAACCTAATTCGCCATGAACTGTATTCCCCCAACAAAACACAGCCATTATAATTTAAATTGTCTTTAGTTTATTTTTCCACAATAAATAATGGATTTTTGTATATACAGTTTGACAATAAATAAAATAAACATTTAAATATTAAATTTATCCCTATTTTTATTTAAATATACTATAAATTTGTTCTGGAACAATCACAATTAAAAATGATTTTGTAGATAATTGTCTAAAGTTGAAACGGGATTGTTTTGATTGGCAATGAAATAAAATGACACTGTACTGGCTGTGATGTGACTGATGGTGACTTTAACTACCCTTTAGGAAAACTTGGTCTGATTGAGTTATGACATCACATCTGTCTACCGGTAAATGATTTTTTTAAGATATGCACCCCCAAACATAATGTAACAAAATCTGGCCTTACGTTTATGACCTGACTCAGATATAACTTTATAATATTTAAATCATACCTGATTGTTTTTTATTAAAAACATTCCTTAGTCACAGCTTAATCAGTTCTGAAGTTTAATGGTCTGCTGTGTTGGTGTTGTGTTATAGCTTAACCAAACCTGATGATTTTACATTAAAATCATACGTAAATCATATCTAAGTCAGGTATGATCGTATGATTTATTAAGCCTGAATCCGGTATGATTTACAGATTAACAATTTCTTTGGAACATTGAAATAATGACAGAAATTTAACTGAAATGTTGTTTAATTCCACATGGTGCCTGTCTGGTCCATAATTATAATATTTCCTCTGGATCTTATGAAATAATGAATAAAAATAATAAAATTAAAATAAAACAAAAATGTTATACAAAAAAAATGCGAAAAAGAAACTACGAGTAGGTATATAAATAAGGGATGCATTTTTCGTTACGGCAAATTAGGTGTTTTCAACGACAAATTAGTTGTTTTCAACGACAAATTGTGTAATTGAACGGCAAATTGTGTAATTGAACGGTAAATTTTGTAATTGAACGGCAAATTGTGTAATTGAACGGTAAATTTTGTAATTGAACGGCAAATTGTGTAATTGAACGGCAAATTGTGTAATTGAACGGCAAAATATGTAGCGTATACTAATATTAAATAAATAAATATACCTTGTTCTTGTAGTATAATAGAAAAAGAATAATACCCTTGTTCTTGTAGTATAATGGAAAAGGGAATAATATTTCTGGAAGACTATAATGTGAAAAATTGTCGTGCAAACTTCTAATATTGTCGGGTTGGATACATATTCTGCTGTGCAACAATTGTCGTTCCGTATACCTAATTTGTCGTGCTGAAATATATTCCCCTATAAATAATGATAATATCATACTTGAAATAATTCTACGCCTAAAAATATGCATTATTATATTCTAAAACGAAAATTGTATTACAAAATCTTCAAGATAATATTTATTTACATAGTTATTTATATATTTCAATATTTATTCATATTTCATTTATTGATGGTCAGTTTACGATAATTATCTATGAATTGACTATTCATACCATGCATATATAATCATGCACTACGCTTTCAAGGCTGACACGACTTAGTTTTGAAACAAAACCAACCAATCAAAAAAAAATCTTTTCATAGTCGTCGATACCAGTCGACACAACAGTGAATTAAAACACTCATTTAAAATAAAACCGTGACTGAAATCCCAGCAAAAGTAATCGGTAATATAACTATTTATTATGCTATATCTAATATGGGTAAAAGCAATACCAATACAATTGTATTGGTATTGGTAAAAGCCACCTATATTTTGATTTTGAATAATTATTACAAATACCTACACAAAAATGAGAGTATGTTCACAATGAAACTTTGTCACTAACTAGTTTATGCGGTAATTTTGCATTGCCGGCAAATTACATTTAGAGTTTACGCAAAGAAAATAATTAGTTATTGCGATTATACATTGCCTGCCGTTCATAATAATATGATTGAAAATCAATGGGTTTATACCAAATGATTGTCGAACAAGTAATTTTCGACCAAATAACATCCCAAATGGATTAGTGTATTTTTTTATATATATTATTTTTATTTCTTGTTTCTCATAATATCTGTAAAGTAAATAAATGGAAATAAAAGACACCATTGCAAATAATAAAGTATGGCCTAAAACGTAGGTCCAGAATAAAGTATAGCCTAAAAGGTAGGGAGAAATTAATTATTATTATCGTAATTTTATATATTATATGGTCGAATTTTAATGGTAATTAGATGACGAGTTTTTCACTATGGTTAAAAATATACGAACCGCGGTCTGTTCAACAAACTTCCATTAGCTAAACTACGTTTCAATACAAATCCTTAAAATATGAATAAAAATGAATAGACATAGAAAAAATTCAATATTCGGTATATATGTATATGTGGAACATGTAATGAACTTACTTACGAACAAGAATATCCACATAAAATTTGAAAATATCGCAGGATATTTAAATAAAAAAGCCACGCCAGGCAGTCAGTCAATTGAAATCGCATGAAATTCTTAAATACAAATTATACATATAATTTTATGTTATGTTTGTTTGATCGATTAATTCCTAGTTTCATTTTCTGTGCTAATTAGAACATCGAAAACTTATATTTTTTACCATAAATAAAAATTAAATTATTAAAGAATCATTATGGAAGTTATGGAAGAAGGAAATTTAATGGATAGGGTACCTATTTTGCTTCAAAGGGACTTACAATACTATCAAGTAAATATGTAGTTTAAAATTTCTGAGAAGTTAGAGTTTATTTTAAAAAATATTAAACTTGTCTTTTTTGTTGTAGGCTCATCAAAGTGTTTTACAAGAACGCATTTGTCCAGGAGTTGTTGGAGGAAAATTAGACTTTCCCAGATATGCTTCATTCGCTTCAATAAAGATAGTTCTTTGGTATAAGTTCTTTGGTAACAAGTGAAAACTTGTTATTTATTAGTCCAACTATGATTTGCGAAATATTATAAAACTAAATATATATTTAATATTTCTTATTATCACAATTTATTTATTTAAATTTATTTTGTATAGGTGGGAAGATGAATATTTAGCGGCTTATAGAAAACATTCTGGATTATTGCACACAAATACGGATGCAGATATTCTTAAACCTAATCAACAAGATGTATTAAAAACAATATTTACTATTAAATAATTTTATTTTTAAATTTAAAATTTTAAGGCTGGCTTAGGAGAAATAGTTAAAGATTCGGATCCAGAAAAATTTGTTAGTTTAGTAACCAAATCAGCAGATCAACTTTTAGAACATCTTCATTGTTTAAGTCAAGAATCTTTAGATCATGCTGATCTTACTGTATTAACAGCAACTATTGGTGCATCGGCATTAATAAAAAATTGTATTTGGGTTTATTTACAATCAGTTACAACAAATATATGTCCACCTAGAGTTGAAGACGATAAAGGTGGTTCTTTAAAATTAAGCTATAAACAATATTCTGAAATGACAGAAGCATTAGCTGAAAGACTTCTTGATCTACATTGTCGTCTACTTACATTATATATTATCCAGGATGCTGATTGTTTACATTGGGAAGATAACCAACCATTTTTTGAATCTGAAAGAGGTTCTTATACTATTCAAATGTGGTGGTTATATATTTATGGGACTAGACAAGATTTGTGGAATTCTGTGCCACCAAAAATGGCACAAAGAGTTTTTGCTGGTATATTAAATGAAACTCTTACTGTTTTAACAGTTCGTTATACACAAGTTAAACTAATATTTTTTTAATAAAACAAATAACATTACTACTATATTTATTGAAAATTTCTTTTAGACAATTCCTAGTTCTGCAAGATCACAACTTTTATTAACAGATATTACAAATATTTTATACTGTGTAGCTGAATTGCTACCATGTATATCAGAAAATGGTGAAGCATATATTGGTATACACATATTAAATTAAAACTTAAATTAAAAAATAAAAGTTTTCATATTTTAAATTTTACTTAATCAAGGTTTACAAATCACAAACCAGAGTAAAATCATTAGAGATATTCATGCTAAATGTCAAGAGCTCTTTTCTTGTTTGCTATTACGTGGTGCTTCACTTGGAGTACTTTTTAAAGTATATTTCATAAATGATTTTATATTCTGCATAAAAAAATATTACATTTAAATAAATATATTTTTCTGTTTTCATGATACAGTTATTTAGAAAAGGCACACGAAGCATGGAATTATTTTCATCACGTCAAGGATTACCAGGTGCTTGGGTTGTTTTTACACTTCCAAGGTTATTTCCAATGTATCAACAAGCTGCAGGTCAATGGGTATCTAGATCTTCTGAATTATCAAGTACTACAGCAATAGCATTAGAATTAAAAGTACTTATAGCTGCGCCACAGCCCAACTGGTCCTTTCTATTAAAAGTGAATACAATTGTAAATTTATAAGTAATATTTATTTGAATAAAATTATTTTATTTGTTAGGTACTGTTAATGAGAGAGGCTACAGTAACAGCAATTATATTACATCATCTATTAAAAAATCTACCAACATCGGATAATTTTCGACCAGCTTTACAGCAGCCTTTTTATGAAGAATCTGTTGAAAGAAAATGTGAAGCATTTTTATGTTCTGGCGAATGTTCTAATCCAAATGAATTAACATTCTCTGATAATGGTAAATGTTTGAATGATTGAAAATTTAATAATATTATAGATTTTTTTTGCATTTTTATAATGAAAATTTTCAAATTATATAAAAACGTTTAATGACATTTATATATGTATATAAGTTTTTCTGAGCATAAAAAAAATTATATTTACACACTTTTCAGATCCTATAGGTCAAACAAATTACCAAACTGTATTAGCTTTAACATACATTATTAGTGCAACTGGGAAATCAATTGATATTAACACATCTTTAATATCAGCACTTGATAAAAGTCAAATACATAATTGGTCAGATTGTCTTGATAAAAGACAGGTATACTAATTTAATAATTTTCAGATTAAACTTAAAATTTCTTTAATTTCAAAATTAATAGTTTTTTAAATTAATAACAATACTTTTCAAATGAATTCAAATTATAAAGATTTTTTTTTGTTAATGTAGTAAAAAGTTGAATTTAATTTGTAAATGTAAAAACCTATTTAAAATTTAAAATAAATCTCGATTATAGTTATGGGATCAAAAGAGACCGCCTTGGTTAGAAGCTATATTACAATTTGTATATCCAGTATTAAATTGTATTGTTCAAATGTTAGTTAATGCTGTACATACTGGTGCAAGTATGTATCAAGCAATGTCTTTAGCTATAACATGCCTTTCAGAAATGTGGGATTGTATACCAGATGGTTTATATAAAGTATCATCTTTATTATCTGATGTTATACCTGTTGCTACAAAATCTCTTGGTAATAATATTTAATATTATATATATATAACATATAATGAAAATTATAATAAACTTATATAGATAATCCAATATACTTTAATATTTTAAAGGTGATTCTGTTTTAATACAAATTCTATTCACTGCATTATATACAAAATTATTAGAAGGAGCAAAACAAGAAGAACAAAATTCAAAAGGTTTAGTTAAACTTTACTATTTTTTTTGTTACATATAAAAGCTTAAAAATTTTATAAAACATGAAAATGTAATTAAATATTTAGATGATACTGAATCAAAAGCTGCAATTTATCATACATTATGTGAAGCAATATGTTCAATAGATGAAGATAATAAACATACAGATCAAATAAATTTATTTTTAAAACAAGCTAAACAAAGTCGTAATGCAAAAATAACATTTGTAAATAGTCATGCAGAAGATAGTGCTGGTACAGTAAAAATTGGTGATCTTGAAGATGGTTTACAACAGTCATTAAGTAGTTCATCAATTGGGGAATTTGATGTAGAAACTGCAGATTATATTTCAGAACTTTTAGCTAGTGATATAATAACATCATGTATAGGAAAACAATGTTTAAGAGTATTAAAAAATTTAATTTTTTTTTAGAAACTTTTTATTTTAATGTTTTTTTGTTGTTATGTTTTAGATATGTTACAATTATATGAAAAATAATAAAGAATGGATTTTACAACAACTTTGTGTAAGTGAAATTGAAATTAGTGAATTTCAAAATTTACATGGTCAAAATATTAAGGAGGAAGAACAATCATTATTAAAAACTATGTTTTTTATTGGTCATACACCATTTGATCAGGTTTTTTAATTATTATTATAGAATACAATTATAATATCATGATATTTTATATATAGTTATTAACTGGTAGATTAAAAATTGATTATTCGCAATGGCTTCAAATACCAATGTCGTTAACGCCAGAACGTGTTTGGTTACAAATATCACAAAGATATGAATTTCAAGAAGGTACTAAATTATCATTACATGAAGCAGCTATGGTGGCAACAATTACAAATAATATAAGAACATAATTATTTAAATTTATCAATAGAAATAAATATTGGAATATGATGTTATTTGTTTTGAATTATATTTTAGATATTTAGAAAAACAATTTTAAATACATATTAATATTAATATATAAATATATAAAATTTAATTTATAATTTAATTACTAATGCAGGTTGAACTCTGCACTAGGAAATTTAATATGTAAATTTAAATTAATAACTATGACCTAACCAGGATGTTATTAAAATGTAAATTGAATTTACTAATTGTTTAAAGCAGATATGGAAACCAATTCTATTTTTTTTGTTTCCTGTGGTTGGGTTTTGATTCAAGATTACCTGGAAGTTTTGGATTTAGTTTCGATGTGGTTTTTAAAATATTAATTTTTTTTTGTTTTAGTTTGGTTTTGTTTAAAAAATGTAATCAATCAATTATAATCAAACTATTTTAAATTATAATAAATAATTAAATAACGTAATAAAATTAGAAATAAATAATAATAAACAAAATAATAACAACAGAAATTCTAAATTCTGAACAAAACTGACAGTTTATGACGTTTTTTAAACTTTTACCGAAGTAAAAACATACTCCAAATGGTTTGGTTAATTTGAAAAGTGGATACGATTTTGGTTCATAAAAAATTGGTTAGATCTCTAGTTTTCCGGTTCGGTTCAAACTCGGTTTCCATCTTTGGTTTAAATCTTAAAAATGAAAACAAACGTTCAATATTTAAATAATATTTACTGGTGTGTTATTAAAACAAATTATATATTTAACTAATTTTTATTAATAATTTAGAAAATTTGTTTAACCAATTTTTATACGTTTAAAACTATTAACAATCCCTCGCTTTTTAATAAAAACTCTAATCATAAAATTAACATGAAATCTAGTGAGTATTAATATTCAGAACCTATTATTCTTAACAACACTTTATATATATATATAATAATTATGTATATTTATGTTTATCAAGCAAAATGTGTACAAATAATAATTAGTACTTTTTCACACCTACTTTATGATATGTAAATTCTTGTTTACCTAAGGTAAATTCTAGAAGCTTAAGAATAGTTTTTAGCTTTGACAATATTAAACACCCTATTTTTATCGTCCATCTAATATCAAAAATGTGAAAGCTTTATATTTTTTTTTATTTTTTCTAGGGATAAGGTGTACGCAGTAATCAAACCAAGTCCATATATTTATGGAATGTATAAAATATAGTCAATTTATGGGGATTTAAACTTATACTATAAATTTATACTATAAATTTTCTTGAATTTATAACTTCTTAAACCAATATGACTAAACCCAATATGGTGTATGAACTAAACCCGTCCAAGATGATTTCATTTATCAAAGAAATTAGATGGTTCAACAAGCTGTTTTAATGATGCAGCAGCGTTCAACTGGACGGTACAATAGGCTCCCTAATTATATGTGGTCTATTCATAGGAAGGAATCTCATAATTCACACTATTTTAAAACGTATCAACCAACCAACAATATTTTCTATTTTACAAATATAATTTTGAAATAATTTGCCCTTCAATGAAATTAGTTTAACAAACTTAATGATTTTTTTTATATATATATAAATGTAAATAGTAATTTATATTTTTGTACACGTACAAGTGCATTAATCCAAACGCATAATAATCCGAACTATCGATAATCCAAACGTGCGTTCCTCGGAACGTTTGTTCGGATTAGAAAACAATTTTTCAGAATCCTTTTTTAAAGAATATAATATATACTTTGTTTAAATTAGTCATTTTTAATCGCAGTTATTTTGCCTTTTATTAATTTGTAAAAAAAAATATTTATTTATTTATTTATCATTTTTCTTTCAATCTGATATCTTGCGGTTGCGGAGCAATTATGTCAAGCTTGAATATATATAATATACATATATATTTTCGGGGACTATTATGTCTATAATTTTGATAAAATATCTTTGCGTTTGATAATCCGACCAATAAAAAAAAAATTACGTTCGGACTAAGGCACTTGTACAAATTGGATTTTTAAAATATTTTATTTTTTAAGAAGAAAACTTGATAATTTGCGTACATAAATCAATATAAAATTATTAGACTTAGAAAGTAACTAAATCAAGATAATATCACCTAAACTTTAAAACAATTACTCAATTAATTAAATAAATTTTTAATTATAATTATTAATTATTAAAAGTTATGCTAAGAAAGATACTGTGCAAATTAAATTTAAAATTCAGATATTAGCTTATACTTTGAATGGGCTGGTTAAATGTGAAGTATATCATTAAAAATTAATTCATTAAAAAATTTTTATTCTATTTTTTATTGTTATAAAAATTAAACCACCGGTGAAAATATTATTTTAAACTTAAAGCATATAATAATGATTGAGTAGTGCAATTATGTAAAATGATTCATGACATCATATATCACACTTCAAAATATAGCATCACTTGACTCCATTATCACTGATTTATTTATTTATTTAATGCTTAACTCAAACATTTACAATTACAATTAAGTACTTAAATTCTAGGTTTTACTATTAATATTATTTACAACTTCTATGATAATTTTTAAATATAGTATTTTACGTTAATAATTAAAATTCAAAATAATTTAAAATATAGTTTCTTTTATATTATGTCAATTATTTATAATTAATTAAAGATTCGTTGTGATAGGTTTAGCATGATAACTAACTTGGCTTGCTGATTAAATTTTTTGTAATAACATTGTAAAGTTAAAAAATTATTTTGTTATTAAATTTGAATTTCAAAAATGTAATTGTCACCAATTATTTTACATAAATTCCACCACAGTATTAATAAAAGAAAATGAATTTAAAATAAAATCACTTGCTCAACAATTTCAATATGCTAATATATAAATAAGAATTTTAGAACATTTTAAAATATATTTAGCACATTTTATAAAATTAGGTAAATGTTCTATATAAAATACACGTACAAAGTCGGTTGAATTATATTATAAATAAAAAACAGAACTTTTCAAAAAAAGCTTTTGTTAAAAAAGCATATTCTCCCAAAATAAAAAAAAATATTAATGTGTTAGAGATAGGGGTTGGAATTAATGCAATTCTTCTATAATATGTTGTGTGCGAGGGATAAATTTATCTGAAAGATTTAAATAGATGGTGTTAACATATACATTTATTTTACAGATAATACATAAAAATATATATAAACATTTTTGTATGTTGATGTTCTAAAATGAAAATGCGGAAAAATATATTATCTCAAATTTTTGTTATTTTTTTTTTGTTGTCTCTCAGGAAAATAGAAGATCCATGTGGAGGGACCCTTGAGAAAATTCTTTGTGTATATTTTTAGTTGTTTGCAAACTTTCGTGTTGTATGGTTCAGTTTAATGGTTCAGTTTTAATATATATGTTTCATTAAATTTAAATGAAACATTTCGTAAATAATTTTAATATAAATTTTTATTTTATAATTTAAAATAATTTAAATCAAAGTAAAAATAATTATAAAATTTGTATGTTAATTACATAAAAAAAAAAATTTATGATTCAAATAAAAAAAAAAATTATAATATATGTTATTTTTTGTTGTTGTTGCATATACTTTAAATAAAAAATCTTCGAATTTTAATAAATAAATCTAACTATTACTAAAAAATGTTTACATATATATAACAACTTAGAATCAATGAAAAGTTTATGTTGCAAAGTTTTTTAAAAAAAATATATATATTTATATGAGAATTGTATATTACTAAAATAAAGTTTTTACAAGTTTTCTTTAATGCCAGTAAGCATATCCCAAACAACGAAAATACAAAAAAAAAACGTATCTTTGCCAAAAGAAATTCTTGATTTATATTCTGTTCATGATATCAATGCGGAGACGACAATAAATTTTAAGTCTGGATTTAGTTTTTCGTCTTTATTAGTTAGTGTTTTTTTTTTATATATCCTTTAAATTTAATTTTTATTTATATATATTTCTGCAGTAGTCCTTATAAGACTCAACATATATAATATATGGTTTTTAAAACAATATTGTTATTTTTGTTGGTGTGTTTTTGTTATGTTAAATATTTGAAGAAATGAAAACAAGAATGTTAAATTTGTGAAAATTAAATAATATTATGGATGGAATTAACCGAAGACGTAGACAATCTGGAGATTCTTGTAATTGTCTAAGACCTGTGATAAGAGTTTGGGGAATAATGAGTGCAATTGGTAAAATTATATATATATTCATATATTTTCATTGATTACTTTTGTTTTTTGATAAATTACTATAACTATCGATATAATAGATATCATTTGTTAGTATCTTGTGGAGCATATATAGAAAATAATATATTTGATAGATAAATTTCAAAATAATAATAATAGTTTCGTCACAAAACATATTTTTGTTAGATTGTAAAGTTTTCTTGTTAAGTCATTTTACAGCCCCCTATTACCAACCCTTAAACTATATATGGTTACAGGTAAAACTCCTCAGAATTAAACGAACAATTAAATAAGTTTAAATTATAAAATGTAATTTAAACTTTTTGTGTTGGTAATAAAAATAAACTAATATCAAAAATGTGTTAGCATTTAGTCAACATCATTGCAAGGAAAATAACATTTAAACTTATGTTATTAAATTTCTGACATTACTTTAAGAAAATAAACAAGTAAATAATATTTACTAAATAAATATTTGATTTTGCTTTAACCGAAGCATTAAATGTTTTAGTCCTTATAAATTTATAATTTTTTAAAACTTAAATTAATTCATTTTGTTCAAATTTATTTAATACATTTGAATCATTTTCCTATAATTGTTGATTAAAATTCTGAAGAACTAATTTAGAATACGAAATGTTTGACTTAATTATACTTTTTAATTGTTAATATACAATTTTTTTTTATATTTAAATTAAGTAATGATATCTATCTATCTACATGAAGAAATTAACAAAATTTTATGAAAACGTATTTACGCCTTTTTAAATTGTAATATTTTTTTATGGCTTTTTGCCATTTATGTCATAAATTCTTGTTTAATTTTAATTTTTAAATTAATTTTAAAAGTTAAATCTCTTTTTCCTTTTTTTTTATTTATATATTATTTTTATTTGTTAATTTAATACATTCAAAATGAATCGTGTTGTATATAAAATAATTTTGAATTTGAATTTTCTTGTTTATTTTTCTTGTTTTTTTTTTCTATATAAATTTTCCTCTTAATTTTGAGAAATTTATAACAAACAAAAATTGTATTTTCAACTAATTAAATAAAATACGTATTTATATAAAAAATTACTATTGTACATTAAAATAAATTAAATTTTTTAGCAATTTCAGAATAAAAAATACAATTTAGTTCAATTAAAAAAAAAATCGATTTTAGACTATATTTGTATTCCTGGTATGGAAAAATGGGATTAATTTTAAAAAGCAAAAATTTCGTATTAAATCCGGAAATTAATTATAAATATTATAAATAAATTAAAATATAAAATTTCATTGCTGTTTTTGGAAATCAGAACAAATCAATGAAACGAAAATTTTATTTAAATTATTTATCTATTATTATAATTCAATAGTTTTTGTCTATACAGTCCAATAAATATTATAATCCAATGTCATAATTAGCTTAAACAATTTTTCTGATATAAATATTAATTTCATAAATGAATTTTTAAATTAATTATATTATAATTATCATATAATAACTAATAAAATTTTTGTAGAAATTACCATATGAAAATTAAATGAAAAATATAAATTAATTTATACATATATAAAATTACTTGTATGAAAAAATATTCGGTATTGTGAACACTTGAGATTAGTAAAAATAGATTTTATGTTTTTGGAGTTGGTGATTCAAAAATTTCAAAGTAGTTTTTATACAATTTGGTACACAGGTTGCTCCAGTTGAAGTCTATGTATAGCTGAAGGAGCTGTAACCGAAAATTTTAAATTTAAATTTCATGTATTCTAGAGGCTAGTAATAATTGAAGGGTATTTTAATGAAGTTTGCTATACAGTAGGTTTTTATTGTCCTGTAACATTTTCATGTCACTTTGTTGCTGCAATATTTACTATGTGTTGAACATGTAAAATGTTGTGGAGATATTTCAATTAAATTGACCACATATAGATTAGATTTGTGATTGGTAGTTGGTGACTGTAAAAGTTGGAATCTGTAGCTTCAATGGGTTTATTAAAATTTGGAATTATTGATGTCTTCAAACATCTTCATTTTCAAACATAATCACGGTCATAATCATTTATAACTACGATCTACGAGTTATCTGAACTCCTTAAGTTTTTATTATTATATTCTGAACACAAGAAATTCTTCACAAAACCAAAAACTTAAATTTATTTCGCATCAAAGACGAAATTCAAAATTTATATAAAAACATTAAACACAAAAAAAATATATATATTAAATTAAATTTTGAAATGTTGAAAGTAAAGAGAATATTGACAGTAAAGGGAATTTCACAAAAAATATCATAGTATTTTGAAAAAAAATAAAGATATACGAGTATACATAAAAAAGGTACATAATATCTTTAAGCATTTTTTGGTACACCTTTATCAAATATCATATTTTTGCATGATCTTTTTTAATTTTAAAAATAATTTGGTTTGAGGGCGCTCTATATATTATTTATAATTTATTATAAGAATTCTTAACATAATATTTTTTTTTATTTATATAAAATATTTTACTAATTCTTTTCAATGATATTCTTATTATTAATATATTTTAATAAAATATTGAAATTTTACTATATAATTTGTAATTATGTCAGCAACAGGTAATTCTACTGACATATTTTGTTGATTTTTTGTTCAATCATAAAGGATATTAATAAAAATGATTGAAAATTTTCGGATTATTTACATACTATTATATATTAACTATAACTATTTAGGACTTATTTATGTATGTAAGGTTAATTTTCTTTTAATTCGAAAATAATTTAAATTTTTTTAAATTTATTGAAACGTTGCTCAAATCTCGTAGTTATTTTTAATAAAACTTTATTGAAACGTAACTAACCAAGAGTTGCTGAAATCTTTTCATAGATAATCGTTTCAGGAAGATACAAAATTTAAGATCAGTTAAAACAAGAAGAATGTTTTTTATATAGGTAACTGATATATATTTCTCTTGAAATTATCGACCCAAAATCCTATAGCTAGACTTGAGCGGAGCTGGTTCCCATAGCTAGACTTGACCGGAAAACAACTGCATGCAAAAATTTCAATTAAATTGGATAAAACTAATATGCTTTCTATAGAACACATAAAATATATTGAACAAAATCGAAAATTCATGTCCATCACAACACTTTATTAACTATACTCGTAATATTTTTGATATTTCTAATTTTTTTATTCTATTGATTTACTAATTACTTTATGAACTTTGATATTTTATAGTTTAGTTTTTTGCATGTTTACTTAATGATCAAATAATCATCAGTAGATGAAAAATTGTTTTTTTTTTATATATAAATGCAAATTAATTACATATATTTATGTTGTAGTATTTTAGAATTCAATTATTGACATTTACAAATTTCAATAAATTAGCTTTGAATTTATCACTTTGAAAAATCATGGTAAATTTCTATCAGTACTGGATTTAACAATCTTTTGATTGTAGTCATAATTGAAAATAAAAGTTTATAGAATTCTATAGATAAATTTTGTAAAATTTTTGTTAATTTTAATTGTTCAACAAAATATTGACTAAAATACTTCAAAAACAATTAAACATATATAATATAAATTATACTTAAATCTCAAAGGTTAAGATTAATTAACAAATCATTAAATATCAATTGGATATACAAATTCAAATTGAATGAATTTGTACTAATGTAAAATATTTATTGAAGTAGGTAAATTTTCTATGCTATTGAGTTTCCCAATAAGTAAAAGTATTAAGAAGCTTACAATTCAGATAAGAAATCCAACTTACAACCATTAACTAAAAATTATCCAAAACTTTTACAAGTAAACTATTGTAATTAGTCAACATTCTGATAAAGTTATAAAATTTAGAGAAAATAGTAAAAGTTTTTGGTGAATATAAAATTTTGTAACTTTAATTTTAGTTTTTCTTGAATTGTGTTTATTTAAATTATTTTATTTTTGCATGAAATTCCATTTCGTATAAATAAATAAATTATAAACTTTTTACAATACAATTTTTTTTTCACATTTCAATAAATTTATATTAATCTTCATGGGGCTATATATAATTTGTGTAATAAAAAATGAGAAAAAATATGTGTTTTTTTTTTAAAAAAACTAAATTCATAAATTTTAACTATATATTTTCCATAATAATGGAAACTAATTTTTTTTTTATATATATTTTAATATTTTAGTGACTTACTTTAAAATTTTATTATTAGTAGTTTTTAATTTATTTATTTATTTATACGAATTGGAATTCCAATGAATTTATAATAAAATTGTGATTTTTTGTTGAGGAAAACCTAGAATATAATTGAGAGAAAATCGATTGAGTCATTTTTATGGTAATCAATAATGGTCTGCGAAAATAGCCATAAATATTAAAAACAAAATATGTAAACAATATAAAGTTCAACTGAATACTGAACAAATATTGTAGAAAAATATGGTGTCAGTACAAAATGCAATATTGCATTATGGGTTTTATACAATTTGACATCATATCGCCAGAAATTCCCTTAACGAATTTTCCGATTTTTCTAGAAAATTTTAGAATTCTTTGTTTTATAATTTTCTGTAAAAATGAGAAAAAAAAAATCTGTTTGCAATGTTCGGGAAAACCCCCAAAAATCTTCAATTTTCGCGAAATGTTGGTAAGTTTTTATTTTTGTAATTTTCTGGTAAATATATGACTTCTGCCATTTCGAACTCCCATATCTATTTATCGCGTTATGGGACTATCATTTGTCATGTAGTGATAAGTACTGGCATCGATTTTATTGTTATATAAAGAAAATGCATCTTAATTATGTATACGATGATTTTAAAATTTACAAACTTTGAATGATATTTTCAAATTTAAAATCATTTTTCTTAAATTATCATATTTTTGTTTTCCATCACGTTATCAAATTGTACTGAACAATGAAAATATTACATTGTAAAATGACTATTCCCAAAATGGCTCTATGTCTAATAATATAATAAAATTCTGACCAAGAATAATTAATTATCGTAATACAGAAAATTTCTGGAAAATTATTTTTAATAAAGATAATATTCGAGATTATTTTTCTGAAATATCATTTGGTGCTATTTTGTCGTCAATATGATTTTGAACCCGCCAATCCAGAAAAAAAAAATTGATTGATTTAATGTGGTAAGAGAAATTTGTTATGAATAATAATTTTCTGTCATTTCCATTAAAGATTAAATTTAATTTAAAAATTATATAAATTTATATCTCCTAATTTTATTATATGGGATAAACCGAATTTTTTCGAATAGTTTTTCATTTTTTTTTTTTTTGCCATTGTCAAAGTCATGTCTACCAAAATTTGAATTGGTTCCAAAAAATTAAATTTGTCAATAGTTTAGCTAGTAATTTATTATATTATTTTTGTTCATTCACAATATGATTTACAACTGCAGTTGGTATTATTTTTGGTTGTCCGTATATAAATTATATACGTAATATATATTACAATTATATACGTACATACATAAATATTATATATAGCCTATATATAAAAACCCACATAATTTTAAATTATATTTTAGTTAATATACATTTTTTATTTTAGTTTTAACATTTTGTTATAAAATAAATTGAATTTTATTTGTTTTACAAAAATAAGGGATTCAAATTTAGGATACTATATAATTATATTGTATATCCTAGTATATCCTTTTTAAATACAAATATATATAAAATTAAAAATTCAAAACATTATCCTAATTTTTTATTTTTATTTAAATTAACTAAAGAATTTTAATTTTACAAATGTTTGCCGGAAATAAAAGTTTAGTACGTGAAATTTTATTGCATTTTTATTGGATTATTTATTTAATTTGATCTTTTGGTAAGCTTTTGATATAAAATACTTAAAGAAGATTGAATACTTTATACTAACTTTCAAATTGAAAAAATTGTAAAAATTAAAATTGATATTTTGATAAAAATATATCTTTTATTTATTAAATTTTATTACTGCTATGGGAATTTACGTTTTTAAATAAAAATATAAGAATTAATTTAAAAGTCTATAGATAGAATTTATATTATGAAACTATTACGATTTAATATAAATTTTCTATTGCTCAAGTAATAGTTATGAAAACGAATTAAACCTTTAACTCTTTCAATTCTTCAAGGATTCTGTTGTCGTACTGCTATGATCAACTCCCTCTAAATAATATTATTTTGTATAAGTAAATTGTAAATGTGCCCACAAAGTTACCCACCCACAAAGTACCCACAAAGGATAAAATTGATTGCCAATTAGAATATTGAAATAAAAATTTCCGATGATATCACATTTATTATTTGTATAATTCTTTTTTTTTTAGATATTCTTGTACATAGGGTGTAGCATAATTAGTCATGCCATTTATTTTGCATTTAAGTAATAGAAGAAAACATTAATTTCTAAAAATAGGTTTCTTAAAAAGACACAATCCATTGAACTACTGGAAAATATAGTCTCCTCAAACATCCTGGGCTTATTTAAGTTTACCAAGTTGCAGAGAAATGGGTTGTAAATGTACAGTAGATCCAATGGTTGTAGTACTCTCTTGAGTTTCTCATAGAATGGGTACTGGCGCGTCTCGTTGAAACTTTACATATTATGCAGAATTAACATATTCAATAATATCTCTAGGATGATTTTGGGGCGTCACTGACACCAAACTGTAAAACCATACAGTGATTCAACGATTTAATGACTTTTGGAATAAATTTGACTATAGATTTTGTAGTTACTCAATATCGGAAATTTTGTTTGTTGACAAAACCATTCAGCTGAAACCCTTAGGTTAATTGTGAAACACGATTAGTCTAAAATTCTTAATAAACAAGAAAGCTCTGTGTATTTTTCAATATGATGAAAAGATATATATCTGAAGTTTTTGTATTCGTGTTTAGTGATAACCATAAATAATATACAAATTGACACTGCCAATAAAAAGGAACCAATAATCACATATAAACATAAAGTATACATAGTTGATGATTCAATTATCAAGGTATAACAACAATTATTTGTCATACAGCTATTGCACTGTATAGGATAAAATTAATTGAACTTTGCAGGATCGATTTTTTAAATTTGTAATCAGCTTTTACTTAAAGTTTCAAAAAAAAAAAAAAAATTAAACAGTATAGAAAAACCTTAAACTTGTTAGTTGTTAATTAATTACAATTAATTAATTACAGTGAAAACAGTGAAAATACTCTTGAAAATACTTTCAGTATGAGTCTCTCTATTAAAAGTTTATTAAATTTGATTTCAGTGGTCCCACATTTTCGAAGAAATCAATTATTAATTTAATTCATTATATTATAAGATATAAATAAATCAAAAACTTATTAAAAATTTTAAATTTGCATATGTAGCACCATAATTTTTCTAATAGGGTCAGGATCCGGCATCTCCGTTAATGTCAGAATAACCTATGTCTCATCTCTCATCCCAACAACACAATTGTATATTTCAAATAAAATCAAATGGAAAATTATTTAATTATTCACCAAAAACCAATTCTGTCTGCTAGATGGTTTTATAAATGACCAAGGATAAATTACAAAAATCTAGAGGTGATCCATTTGATTTTGTACTATAGTACAAAAATACCTGAAAACCTTAACAGTTTTAATCAAAAATCGTATATAAAATTCAAAATTATAAAATATTATTTAAATAAATATTATTATGTAAAATATTTGTATAAATATAATTGAATTTTTGTTAATAATAAATATCATATTTTTCATTTATTGAATAGATCATATGACAAAATCTAATATTTATCTGTATGTATAGAAGTTATACATGTCAAAATATTTATTTACAATATTATTCAAATTTAATGAAATACAAAAAAAAAAAACAATTTAATAACAGAAAAAACACACAAGATAATAAAAATATATATATATATATATATATATATATATATAATAATAATAATAAATGAAGACAAGGAAAAGTCAAACTTTCAACTTAAAGAACTTTTGTTTTAACGGCCCAAAGGGATGAATTACATAAAAGGACATTTCAAAACCAACTCATTGAATTATTCATGAGAAAATTTTATATGCTATTTAGGTTCGTTCATTCATTTTCGTTACTGGGCTCTGTATATGGTATATAAAACAAAGCTGGGGTAAAAGATGTAAAGACATTTTCGTATGCTCATTTATATTTATACTTCTATCCCATTTTTAGTATAGTATATTAGGAAAAAAAAAATAATAAATAAATTATATATTTTATAATATTAATAAACATAGACAGAGAAAAATTATTATTTTGCATAAAACTTCAGTTTTGTGCGTAAACACGTTAAAAACACAATTTATTTTATATTATTTAAAGAAATATGATATAAATACATACTTTTCTATATAGAATATTTTCTGGTTATTATGTTGAAATTATGAATATAATATTTTTTATTGTCATATGTTTTTGAAAATTGTATATACATAATTCTGTTTTTATTTTGTTAATTAGTTTGTCTTAAGTGGTTGTACTAAAACAAAATTCATAAAAACGTTTTAATATTATTTTATATAAATTTGTTTTTTAGACTCCTAATTTCTTTTTATAATTTTTCTTTTTTATTTATAAAAATTACAAAAATTAATTAATCTAATGGGTTTTGATAATTTCGAATAATATAACATAGACAATTTTTATGTAAAAAAAAAAGTATACGAAAAAAAAACATACAATATTTTTTATCAAAAAACTATTTCTCGTAATTTTTATTTACTAAAACTTTAATAAACTTTTTATTTACAATTCAATTTTCAAAATTATCTTTCTATATAAATGGGATAACTTTTACGAGGAGTCATTATATGTATAATTACGAAGTATTGTGATAGGAAAAATAATCAAAAAATTGATTTTACTCAAATTAATTTTGCTTTCGAGCTTTAAGATTTCAGTATTCATAAGAATAGTTTCCACGAAATTTTGTACCCAGGTTTCTAATTGATATTAAAAGTCGGTAAATTCGGTGGATTCCTGTTTTTAAATGTCTTAGGGAACTATATGGTAAATTCTTATTCGATTTCAATGAAAATTCTGTCACAGCTTCTTTCAATTCTTATTGATTTTGGGTAAATTTCGGTTAGTACAATTGATACCAATTTTTACAATTATAGTTAAAATTGCCAACTGGTAAAGTTTGTTACAAAATTACTATACTTGTTTGACATACTCCGAGTTATATGTTATCCCTAGTTTAACATATTTTTTTTTTATAAAAATGAAATAAATTTCGATAAAACTTTACTTATAAATTTCAATTTTATTTTGTTAAATATATTACACTTTTCAATTTTCAGAAAGGTTAAGTGATGTTTTGTATTTTCTTTGACTATTAGAGTATTGAAAAATTAAAATTTAATTAATACAATTATTTTCAGTCTATTCAAACAATCTATTCAATATTTAATTCTATAGTTTTGATATGTATTATCCTTTTAAAATTGATGTTATAAAATTGTATAAATTTACATTTAAGAATCATATACGACATAAAATCAGACAGGAACTCGAATTTAATTGTTTTAGTTTGTCCTTTGACGTACAAAAATTCTGTACATATAGAGAGGTAATTAGAGAATTTAAAAAAATATATGTTTACTTAAAAAAAAAGTGAATAAATCAACAAAGTGAATAACTCAATAGTTTTGGAACTAGATTTAGATTAGATTTGATTTTACAATCAATTCCCAGACCCGTACTGTAGACAGAACAGTATAGCTGCGTCACGATTGTATCTAACTATACTGATATGTCGTAGCTGTTTTCCAGATAGCGTTTTGCATATACATAGTATGCATTCTCCCGTCTTACCTTCGCCTGTACAGAATCTGTATATACTCAGTCTTCCGATAATAAAAGTGTGTGTAAATATATTTTGAGTTTGTAGTGCCCTGATTTTTTTCTATTCATTCCCAGCAATTCAGAGGCCAATTATGAGCATCTTCAATTATTTCATTCGCCTGCTTCAATAATTTTGTTAGGATCACGCAGTTTGGTATTTCAACGACGGCTCTGGTTGTGTGAATGTTTCACCTGTTCTAATCGAAAATTACTAAATATATAAATAATTTCATTTTAAATAATTTAAGGTCCTTTTTCTGTATAATATTGATATCTTGTTAACCTTTACAAAAGTTTCCAGTAAATAATAATAAGGGTAAGTGTTGAAAGACTGGAATTTAAGGATGGATTTGTTTTATATAAATAATTTTCCTATTGAAATATAAAATCTTTACAAATATCCTCTTCTAAATGGTATATCGGACAGTAAACCAGTAGTTTTTTTTACAAAAAAAAAATATATTTTCTTTACCAAATAAAAAGGTATTTTCTATTTTCGTTTATTTATGGTATAATTCATTCTTTCCGATTCATAAACTTTTTTATATATACAAAGCAAATACGTATAAATATATATACTAAGTTTAGTAAAATATTTTGTATTTATATAATATTGTTAATTTTAATTAGTGTAGTCAAACAAAATAAGAGGATTGCGAATATTAGTTGGGGATATTAATATATAATTTAAGTAAATGGTTACAAAAACTTATTTCGATAAAATTGATTTATTATCTGAAAAAAATATTTATAAAATTTATTTTGTTACAGTGAATAAGAAACTGTTTGATGTATCTATACACATCGTATATATATATGTATATAATAAAATCAATAATTTTCCGCTCTAATTTGCCTCAACTTTGAATCTGATTATATATTAAGGGTTGCCATTAATTGCTGACCACAAATTTAACTATAAAAAAACGATTTTATCTTAGTACAAATTAAAGTTTTCGTTTCTACAACTTAATTCGTCCAATAATTTGGAATCAAAACAAATTATTTATAATTTACTTATTAGATGAATATCAAAATCAAAGTTTTGACTTTGGTACTATCGACTTTAAAACCATAAATAAATTTGTGTAATAATTCTGTAACATTACTGCGTAAAAAATTTGAAAATAAATATATAATTTTAATAAATATTTCACTTTATTTTACTGGTAATAGTTTAATGGTTTTTTTTAAGAAGTGAAATTTATTCATTCAAAGGTACATTATTAGTTATTTAAATATTAAATACAAAGTGTGAAATTTTGTACAGAATTTCAATAAAAATGATTTTATTCAAAAAGAAATATATAAAAATAAAAAAAAAAACAAGGAAAAATATTTTCAATAATTCATAAAGAAAATTGCAAGAAAATAAAAAAATATTTTAAGGTTTTGAGTTACAGAAAGAAAATATATAATATATATATAATGAAATAAGAAAAAATTTGAATTTACAATTTCATTATTTTATATAAATGTACCATGTATACGTGAAAAATAAAATATTGTATATTTTCATTTTTATATCACAATTTTCTTTATAAATAATATAATTTTTTTTTTTAAGTAAATAAATAAAATTTTATATCTTATTTATAATGTAAATAAGATGTGTAAAGTTTCATTTAAATAATTGCATTTTTATAATAAATATAATTAAATAATTTTAATTAACTAAATTATATTTTAAAAGTAATAATTATCTTACACAAATATGATAATTTATGGAATATAATTTACTCGGTATCGTAGTTGATTTAAAACATATTTTTTATGAAAATTCAATTCAAATTTTAAAATTTAGGTAAAGTAGTTTTTTTCAATACGTGTTAGATTTGGATTTGAGAGGGGAACCGGTGGGGTTCATACAATTAGGCTAGAATTAGGTCAATGCTATCCATGGTATCCTTCATATTAAACATGTTGCAGTGACTGGACTGAATAAGCAACTCATTCTACCTAATTTCAGAACTGGTTTCCAACACAGAACAACAGCTTCGTCACATGGGCATAAGACAGGGACAATTACACAAAATTTGTTCAGTTGTATCACGTTCGCCAGATAATAACTTTGTGAGCTTTTGCTGTTTACCTATAAAATTAGTTTAAATGACAATTGCTTTACACAATAAAAATATTTAAGTGTTAACTAAGCTTAGTTTAAATAAAGATTTTATTATTTTCAAATGAGAATATTTAATATGTTGTTACGTTACATTACTTTGGTGGTTACGACAAATGACATATAAAAAATTGTTTTGGGTTTCCAAATAAAGTACATATAACATTTTGGATTTTCATGAATTGTGGTCGGTGTTTTGTTAATGCACGAGACACGTACCTGTTTGCTAGCAACTAGCATATTTGAATCTATTACTCTGTAAACTTCTCGGTGGCTACAAATCTTGAAGTAAACAATATCATTTTCCTAAATAAAATAAAATTATAAACCTTTATGTTGTTGAGTGAATTAAATATAACATATATTGTTAACGTACACTACTTTTGACAAGTGAAATTCAGCAAAGAAAATTATGGTAAATTCTTTAATTTTTCATTTTTAAATCTCGGAATTGGTTTACAAAATTGTATAAACATAGTTTAAGATCTGGCAAACCCTTTGAAGCTCTCACTATGAAATCGGGTATTGAAACGTAATAATGTTACTTAAGCCATCAAAAATTTTCAAATAAAAAATCTTATTTTAATTTTAACTCGTATTGAAAAAAACATGCTTTGAACAGTGTACATATTAATTTTCTATTAGCAAATATTTAATTTGACATTTATCATATAAATTAAATAAAAATTATTTTTTTATTTTATTTTTTCCAAGTCAAACAGTCTAAAGTACTAATATTTATTCTAAATATATGTGACAAAGTTCATATGGCCTAAAATATATTTCTATTAATAAATTTTTAATAAAAAAATTTTTTTTTTATTTTTAATATAAATATATTTATTTCATATACAAAAATATTATTAAGTGGGTATATATAAATATAATAAAAATATTCATTTTTAACGAATAAGCGTTTTAAGTTAATTGAACAATCCAAATAGGAAAATTTTAGATAAATAAAATTTTATTAAGCTTCTTAAGAAACAAAAATAAATAAACTAATATGTATTAATATAGCATATTATTTATATGATGAGTAAATTGATCCAAATGCTTTGTCAAACAAAATTAATCAAAAAGTATTTTCAATTCAATGAATGGAAAATAGAAAAACAATCGAATTACGAAAGAAATCTGATAAGATTGAAAAAAAGAAACCCAATTTTCTTATAAAATTGTATAAGATTTGACATAAAAAAAATATATATCTATTAATACATAACAATATATGTATTTGGTAATATTTATACATAATTTTCTTCTGTCCAAATCAAAACATATCAAAAACTCAGAACTATATTTATATAAAATTATAATGAATTCGTATATAAAGATATAATATTAAAAATACGTTTATCATACATTTTATATGATTTGGCTTTTTATACATTTTACAACATTTCTCTTTGTCCATATAATTTATATATTCATATTTATGTTTCTATTAAAATTAAATTATAAATTTATGTATTTATTATTAGTTTGTTTTGATTTCATCTTTCATATGTATATATAATCATAAATATATTGTCATCATAGTACGATTAATTAATGAATAAACAATCTGGAAAATATTTATAGAGTGTGTAATGTACATATTTTTAATTAAACATTTATTAATAGATGATATATTTATTATTCAACAAAATTGTATAATCAAAGTTATTATTATATCAACAGGGTGGTTTTGTTATATGTAATATTCAGACGACTAACTATTTAACAATGAGGATATATTTTTACCATAGAGACGACCTTCAATAGTCTAGATTTCTAAATAGTTTTACATATTTAATTTATAAATTATTTTCAGAAACCTAATTGTAAAGAATTTACTTATTATATATAAAAATTGTAGGTAATTCTTGATTACAAAAATTTCTATATTAAATATTTATTTCATTTCTTTTCGAAGTTATAATAAATTGTAACATTATCGCTTCAGGAAGTAAACCGAAATTTCTTATTGATTGATTTAATTTATTTATAATAAAGATATCGAAGGATTTCATTATCTTTGGTTAGACGGTATCGTGTTACAGCATATATGCAACAAACTATCAGATAGGTCACAAGGAACCGAAAAACCTGAAAATCTATGATTAAAGTGGAGGATAAAATTTCGCCTTAAAACAATATTTTCATTTCAATTGAATTGAGACAGTAAAACGGGAAATAGTTAAAACTATACTAACAAAAATATTTAATTCATTATATTTTAACATATAAAAACTTCATTATTTAATCATGTATTATGTCCAACTAAAAGCCTCACAGGCTTCAAATTGTAAAATTAAATTGGGAAGATTTATGACCAAAATAATAATATTTTTTATATATCTACCCAAAATTAGTTGTTAATGAGTTATTGTAGATATAAGCAGGGTTGTAAAAACAAAAACAATTTTCGAATTTTGTGCGGAATCACATTTTTATTTAATAATTTTTATTGTTCTTTGATTCGGATCAAAATTTGAATCTCCTCAAATGCTGATTCGAGCGATGCGTCGATCTGAATCAAATTTTTGAATAAATATTTGATTAAATTGATTTTATACCTTGACAAAATATTTAGAGCAGCGCTTAAATTGGTAATCACTCCCAACCGTTACCAATTAAAAGATTAAAATTTCGAACAACAATTGTTGTTCTTATACATATATAAATAATTTTAAAAATATATAAGTAATAAAATATCAAAAACCATTTATTTTTATATTACATATTCTAATATATAATATTATAAAAATATATATACAATTTGTTTCGAAATTTGATTCAAATCTAATCATCGTTCGAATCAACATTTGATCGAAATCAATATTGATCGGAATCAAAATGTGACCGGAATCAATATTGATCGAAATCTAAATCGATTTTATGACTTTTGTAAACTAATTCGATAATATTTTGGTTTGAGCAGTGATGCGATTAATTAGTTCGCTATTATATACAACCCTGGATAGAGGATGGGTTTATGAATGGATGATGGTCGTTTGTTAGTATATTAAATGTGGTTGGTTAACAACTATACCCATTTTGTTTATAGAAAACTAAGGTATATAAGTTTTAAATAGGGCAATATATATATATATATATTAATTTTAATAAATTGTAAGCCAATAATTATCAGTTGTATAATTACAATTTATTTCATATTTATTATGGTTTTGTAAACCACAAAAAGGTACAAATATACATATAAAAGTCCGTAACAGTTTCTTGATGCATATTGCTATTTAGTATACATTTTCATCCTTATACAATATTTCGAAATATTTTAAATACCAGTAGTAATTATATTTAATCATTGATGGTATTTACAATATTTCGGAAATATATTGTTGTATGTATAAAAATTAATAATAATTTTCAAAAAAATATTTATCTTTAATGATTATTTTTTTTATTTTTTTTTTTGAATTTCAGTTTCCTGTGGTGTTGGAGTGGATATTTACGTACATGGATTCAATACTGCTGGGCTTTTAATATTGCAAGTTATTGTATTTGTATAAAAATTAAAAATATTTAATTACTCTTATATTTAATACTTCTTTTAGATTGGGATCAGCACTAGTTTTATTTTTTGAAATCAAATGGGTTGTGACGCTATTTATACAACTGCTTTTTGCAAGGTAAGAACTATATAGAGTAACATAAATTTTATAATTTCTGCATGAATTAATATATACTTTATTCGCTTTTAATGGGTTAATTGGCAATTAAAGTATACATATAATTATATACTTTATAATAAATAGTAATATGTATTGGATTCATTATTAGTTATTGGGAAATGGCGACAAACTGTAACGTTTTTTAAATATTTAGTTTTGTATTTTATATTTTTTTATTATTATTCTATTTAACTTATAATTTGTGGTAAATTAAGCTGGATACGTTTTTTATTTCTATTTCATTATTTTATATATTATTCGAGCTTCAAAATTTAAGGTACAAAAAAATTTATTGAGGAGGAGAATTGAGGGTTTACAAAGAACTGTTAAAACTGTTACTGAGTGTGATTGAAATATCCAAATGAAAGTAAAATTGGGTTTTACAAAGAATGTTGAAACTCTTGCAAAAATATTATATAATATCATGAAAAAATTTGATAATCTTAAAAAAAATTACATAAAAAAATGTTAAATATTTAATGTAATTTACCTGAGATATAATAAAAAAACTGACTCAAAATGGCTGAATATAAAAAACAAACATATGAAACTGATTTTTACAACCACATTTAAAAAGCTTTCATATAAAATTATATAGTTATAATTATTAATATATTGTAATTAGAAAATATATATCTTTATAATTCACTACATTTTCAAATTTTTAAATTTAAATTTTCATTAATTATATTTTTTCCACTCACAAAAACAAAAACCACCTGTATTATAGATTTTCAATATTTTTTAAACTATTTTAAATGTGAAGAACACTTTGAAAATTATTTTAAAAGATTTATTTTATAATATTATTAACATTTAAGGAAGAAAAAAGATAATTTTTATAATTTTAATTTATTTTTATGAAAACTAGTACGAAAACGTCATGTTTCACACTGACTAACTAATTAAAAAATGTATAAAAAATTGGCGCGAAAATTGATATTTAATTACCGCGGCAAATTTTATGTTCCTTACAACTATCCCTATAGTTTATATTTATATAATGTTAGTAATAAATTCCGACTTTCGAACTTCCGAATGAAAAATGCATTAAAAATTAAAAATATTTAATTACTAAATTACTAATATGTAACTAATAATATATATTAAAAATATTTTTAAATAATCTTTTGTATATATTTTCTACATTTTCTTATAGTGACAATTATAATTCCAGTTGTGTTGATTGTTGGAGCATTTGTAGAATAGCTGGTGGATGGCGGCTTTCACCATTTTATATTGCCTTTGGTACAGCTTTAATTTTTTGGCCACATAATTTATGGCTAAGTTATATTGCTGGAATTCAATTAATATTCTTAGCTGTTTTAAGATTATGCACATTGTTTCGCTTTAGTGGTAATTCGAAAGGTGGAGAAGGTTTGTTACCTCAACGTGATGATTTTTTTGATAAGTAAGTTTAAAATTTAATAAGAAATAATATAAATAAAAATAATTTATTTATATATGTTATTATCAAAAATTAATATATATTTAATTAACTTCTTATATGTTGTTTTTATTTAGAATATGGAATTTTTTTTATATTCTCGTACATAATAAAGTTCTATTTTTTTTTATTTTAACTTATTTATTAATATTATTTTATTTTAAATCATATTTTTATAGATCTGACGCATTTGTGGATGGAGTCGATGATTCCTTTCCGGAAGTTTGTCATACTTTAGAGGATGAAGAACCTATAGATGATGACAGCTAAATTTCCATGTTGTACCTTTATTAAAATAGGATTATTTTTTGATACAATGACAATAAAAAAAAATAAAGATTTTGTTGTTTATTAAAGTAAACATAAAAAAATTTTGTTGTTTTATTTCATATTTTCTTTAAAAAAATATATATTATTTTTTGGCTTGATGACTGCACTCGTCACCATTTCATTCAGCCAGTTCGAGAAAAAGTGGCTGACTGACTGGGTTCATCAATCCTACAACATTTTACATAAAATAGATGCCTATCATCTTTAAATATATCTAATTTAGTCATGATGATGGTTTATTTTGTAATTGTATTACAAAATTGTAACATTGTAACATAATTGTAATTGTAAGATAAACTGTAAATTCTGAGCTGATGATCCCACTATATTTATTAACAAGTAAAAACATATCTCCGAATAAATCTTCCTAAAAATAAATATTAGCCATCGATTCGTGCGTGATGGGATTTGGTTACGCATTCTTCTAAACCAATTAACTACGAAATATGTTATTATATATGTCAATCTGTTTAATATATTATACTTCATCATTTGCACCTACAAAAATTTAGAAGACTTTATCGATGACTATTTTACGTTTACTTCACAAATTTTATATTTAATTAAATAATTAATTTCTAAAAGTAATTGAAAATTGAAATTAGAGTATACATACCTATATTTTAAACATCAACATCGATAGCTATTTATTTATATATATTAATATGACATATTTGAATTCAATTTAAATAAAATACAAAAAAAAATATGTTTAGTTCTAGTTTTAAAACAATCCTGAAGTTTATAAGTTAATGAAATTTTATTGTTTCCTTTTCTAAATTTAAATTATAAAAAAATAAAAATAAGAACTACACAGGTCACAATTGCATCCCTGCGTTCTGATGTAACGCTATAATTTAATTATAATCTTTTTACTGGGTGTATAGTTTTTTTCGGAACTTTTTCTTCCACAATGACATATTGTGGAAGAAAATATCTGTCATTCGGAGAAATTATATTGTCAAAAAAAAATTTTTAGTGATAGGAGTATTTTATTCAAAGGTTAATTTATCAAGACTAAAAGTAAATTTATAATATATTAAAATGTTAAGAGTGGATCCACGTCGCAAAGAAAAAGTTATTAGATATAAACCAGCTCAAACAAATAATGGCGGTGGCGAAGATCTTATGCCAGATTACATGAATATATTGGGTAGATCAATAATCATATTATAATCCACAGTATATTTATTATATGAATATTTATGTTTAGGAATGATATTTTCAATGTGTGGCCTAATGATGAAGCTAAAATGGTGTGCATGGTTTGCTCTTTATTGTTCATGCATTAGCTTTGCAAATTCTCGGATCAGTGATGATGCAAAACAGGTATATATATACAAAACGAATTCTAATAATAATAAAACACTGCTTTCAATATAATACATCCTTAAATATATTTAAGGAAATTAAGAATTATAAGAAAATATTTTTTGCAAATAAATATATTTAAAAATGTTGATCTGCAGTTTCTTAAATTGGAATGTATGATTTTTTTTGAAAATGAGAATTACTAATGAATATTTAGCATTCTGAGTACTATATAGTTAAGATACACAGAGCACAGCAATCTTATATTTTCTGAATTTCCATTTCAATCTGTATTTATATATTATTTTTTTTTTTAGGTGCTATCTTCTTTTATGTTAAGTGTTAGTGCAGTCGTAATGTCATATCTTCAAAATCCTGCACCAATGACACCACCATGGGCTGCAATTTAATTATATTTATAGTAATTTAAAAAACAAAAACTTTTATATTCCGTTAAAAAATATATTTCAATCAGTGTTTTTTTTTTGTTTACGTTAACGATAAAATTTGAAATAATTAAAAAAAGGATATTACATATTATTTAAAAACTAGACTTTTTATCAAAAACTTTCTTGTCACAACTGAAAACTACAAATTTATAAATAACTCTAGAATGGAAAAAAATGAGTATTTGTTATTAACTCATTATATAATCTTTAACGTTTGTTATGCAATATTTTAAAATTGCAAGAAAAATAAAAACAAAATTGGTATTACTAATAAAATGCGCAAACTTGGTGTGTTAAACTTCACCAAAGTTAGTATGGCCAGTGTTAACAGCATGTTCTTGGGCTTGTACTTGTCCAATTAACATTGTATCACATTGAATGCAACGTAATGTAAATTTATTTACATCTGTAAATTGCCGAGATGATTTAGCTTCTTTAGCTATTTGCTCAGCTTGTTGATATACATTTTCGGCTTCAATAGGGAAAATTGTTTTTGGTTCTCCACCCTAAAAAATAATATTTTTATTTTTCTGATTTTATATGTACAAAACTCTTTAAATTTACCGATATTGATTCCATATATAGTGGATCATAATGTATACCATCAAAAAGTAAAAATACTCGCATACCAAAATTTTTATCTTCACCAAATCTATTAATAATAGCATTTGTTATATCAACTACATCAATTTCTAATCCATAAAAATTTGATAAAATTGATACTTCAATAGCACCTCCCCATGATTCTGAACGTTTTATCCAGTCACAATATTCTCTATTTGGTTTACCCAAAATTGCTTGATTATATGTTTCTGCATCATTTGCAACTTCTTCAGCAATAATTGTTCTCATATATGAATTATTTTCAGTGTCAACCGCACCTTTTAGTACAAACCCAATACTTGTAAATAAACACGAATTATCAGCAGGTACAACTTTTTTTAATAATATTCCCATATAATCTCCATCTGGTTGATTTATTAATTCATCAAAACGTTTTGATTCTTCTTCTTCTGTAGCTAATTTTTTTGCCAATTCTTCATCTTCTTTTAATGAAGTTGATTTTTCTTCTACAATTAATGTATCACCACTAGAAATACCAGATTTATTTAATTTCTCATTATCTTTTGATAAATCTAATGGTTTTGGTGGAAAACCAATTAATATATGTAAGAATGGTGCTGGAATATCAGTAATTTCAGATATTTTTAATTTTAAGTCAGCTATTGTTGTAGTTTCTTCTAAATTACTAACAACATGTTGACCCTTTTTCGATTTCACTTTTAAAGAATATCCAGTCATTATTTTTTTGTTAATAAAATATTTAAATAATTGAACGAAATAGTCCAAAATTGATTTATAAAATAATTAAAGTAAAATGAATTATGTTATTTAATGCGTTTTTTTCACTCTTTTGACATTTAATGACAAGTCATTTTATTTTCATTTCAGGGTTGGCAAATTTGTGATATGTTGACAGTTCAGCTGTAAAATTCATCGGCGCATTTAATTAAATTCTCAAAAAAACCTTGCAAAAAATTCACACATTTGTAGATTTTATTATAAATATTTATATTTGGCAGTACAGTACAACATTTGTCGGCCATATCTATTTTTTATTGACAGTTCAAATTTTTCTTTTTAGATTTTTTAAAAAAAGCAAAAGTTAAAAAATTTCAAGTAACTTTAGCTAAAAATAAATCTTATAAAGTAAGTAAATTAATTATCATTATAATTGTTGATTAATTATATTTAATGTGGGTATGTAAACATACAGAAAACTAATATTTTATATATAAGTACTGTAATTAAAATATTTATGTCATAAGTCAGTATTTTTTCCAAAATGGTTTCTTTGGAGAATTTCACTTAGTTTTTTGATGACATTTCCAAAAATTAAAAAAAAACATTTATAAAACTTAAATTATATTTTGTTAATACATCGTTTGAATATAAATTCATATATTTCTACACGTGTATTTAAATATTTATAAAACACGTGGATTTTATTATATATATACATAAAAAAAAGTCGAAATCTTATTACAATTAATCACTGTAATATCTATTATAAAGAAATAATTAATTCAAATAAAACATCAATCATATAATACATATATGCTTAACACATTTTATAATTATAAGTTTAATAATTCCAGAATGTCCACAACTCATAGACATAGATACAAAAATGTTGGTCTCGATTCTTCAGAAATGCGCAGGAGAAGAGAAGAAGAAGGTATACAAATTCGAAAACAGAAAAGGGAACAGCAATTAATTAAAAGGCGAAATGTTGATGTCCCTGTGGGAATGGACAGTGAAGCACTTCAAGTAAATTTTATAAGAATAATAAGTTCTAATTTATTTTAATTCACTTTATTTTAAATTAACAAAATAAAATAGGAAGATGACATGCAATCACAAAGTCAATCAGTAATTAAAAAAGAAATGATAGAACAACTTTATAGTGAAGATGAAACAGATCAATTAAACGCAACACAAAAGTTTCGTAAATTATTATCTCGTGATCCGAATCCTCCAATCGAAGAAGTTATTCAAACTGGTATTGTACCACGATTTGTTTGTTTCTTAAGAAATAATAATAATTCAACTCTTCAGGTAAAATTAATTTTATAGTTTTTTTTTCTTTATACCTATGTAGAATTTAAATATTATTAATATAGTTTGAAGCTGCATGGGCTCTAACAAATATAGCTTCAGGAACACCACAACAAACACGAATAGTAATAGAAGCAGGTGCAGTTCCAATATTTATTGAATTATTATCAAATCAACATGAAGATGTTCAAGAACAAGCTGTATGGGCATTGGGAAATATAGCTGGTGATTCCCCAGCTTGTCGTGACCATTTATTAAATGCTGGAATTTTATCACAGCTTTTACAGTAAATTCTACTCATGTAATTAAAAAAAAAAAATATTTATGAAGACAATTTTATTACACAGGGTTCTAAGCAATCAAGAACGTTTGACTATGACAAGAAATGCTGTATGGACTTTATCAAATTTATGTCGCGGTAAAAATCCACCAGCTGATTTTACAAAAATTGTAAAAGGTTTACCAATACTTGCACGCTTATTAAATCATACTGATGTCGATGTTTTAAGTGATACATGTTGGGCAATTAGTTATCTTTCTGATGGTCCAAATGATAAAATTCAAGCTGTAATTGATGCTGGTGTCTGTAGACGATTAGTTGAACTTTTAATGTAAAAAATAATACATATATAACTAGCACGAATTTCAACAATATTTTTTTTTTTTTTTTGCGTTATAGGCATCCACAAAATAATGTTGTAACAGCAGCATTACGAGCTGTTGGTAATATTGTAACTGGTGACGATATACAAACTCAAGTTATATTAAATTGTAATGCATTACCATGCATTAGACAATTATTAAGTTCACAAATGGAAACAATTAAAAAGGAAGCATGCTGGACAATATCAAATATTGCTGCTGGTAATAGACAACAAATTCAGGCTGTTATAGATACAAATATATTTCCCGTTCTGATGACAATATTACAAACATCAGATTTTAAAACTAAAAAAGAAGCAGCTTGGGCTGTTACAAATGCTACAAGCAGTGGTACAGCAGAACAAATTCGATATTTGGTAATTAATTTAGAAATTTTAATTTGTAGGATATTTTCTAAAGTGTGAAAATTAAACTTTATATCCAATTGATCTTCTATCTTTGTTACGATATAGGTTCAAGTTGGTTGTATTCCACCAATGTGCGATTTCTTAACTGTAGTAGATTCAGATATTGTACAAGTTGCTCTAAATGCTCTAGAAAATATATTAAAAGCAGGTGAGAAGTTTAATACAAGGCCAAATCCTTATGCTATATTAATTGAAGAATGTGGAGGTATAATATATTGAATCACAAATTAAACATATTTCAAAATAAACATCTTTTCAGGTTTAGATAAAATAGAATATTTACAATCACACGAAAATCGTGATATTTATCATAAATCTTTTTACATAATTGAACATTTTTTTGGAAATGAAGAAGAAGATACACGTGTTGCACCAACAACTGAAAATAATCAATACCAATTTAATCCAGACCAAACTGCACCAAGTGGTGGTTTTAATTTTTAAAGAATATTTTATAAAAATATGCAATTGAATTTAAAAGAAGAAAAAAAAAAAAGATTAATTATTGACTCTTTTTATGATTATACATTATTAGAAGAAGAAAAGAAACGTAATATTCATAATAAAAGTCAATAACTATTAATATATTATTTATATTGTAAATTATAATTGTTTATTTTTTTTTTTTGGTTTTTTGTTGCTTTAACAAAAAATAAATAATATATTAATTTTGGGAAAAAAACAAATTCTTTTCTATTTAAAGTTTTTAACAAATTACAAAATTAATTTCAATTTTTAATTCTTTTTTGTTAAAAAACTTGAAATATACAAATACATATATATATATAGCTGCAAAACACTTATAAGATCTAATTTTATAAAATAATAAAAACAAGAATTGCTTTTATTTTTCTATTATTTATTTAATTAAAATTATTAACATAATTGTAACCTTAAGTAAAAAAAAACGATAAGAAAGGAATTAAATAGAATGGTGTAAAATAATAATAATAAAAAAAAAGATTAATCGCGTTATATTTTTCTAAGTATATAAAAAAATTTCCTTTAATCTTTCAATAAAACAATTTATTAATTTTTTTTTTTTAATTTTTTTTATTTCTGTATTATATATAAATTGCGAAAAATATAAAAAAAAATTATTCACTATTTAAGCGAAGTACTGAATCTGTTACTCTAGTTATTAAAGCATCCAGTTCATTTTGATTTATTGTTGCTCCCCATAAATGAGTTAATTTATTTTCAGCTATTTCTAATGGTTTACCTAAAATAAGTATCTTGATTAGTAATAAGAATTTTTAATCTCGACACCATAACATCAACTACATTTATTAATTTTACCTGTGTCATAAGGATTCACAGTAAGTGTTAAAAAAATAACTACTTTGTTTACAATTGGACTAATGGAATCACAAATAGCATGTAAAGCTTTAGCGTTTTCTGGAGGAATCTATAACAAAAAAAAAAAAACAATCCATATTAAAGTGTCTATAAATTATATAATTTATGACGTTTGATGTATACCTCATTTAAATTTGCTACTATTAAGACGCCACCGTCTTTAATGTCCTAATATAAAAAAAAAATTAATGAAAATAATTAAAAACTATTTAAATATACCTACTTTTTTGTATTTATCAATAATTGTCCCATAATCATTTGATATAAAATCTTTGGTTGCCAACTTAATTGGTTTTAAATTTGGATCTATAAATTCAAAAAAATTTAGTGTTTGTAGAATAATATAAAAATTAAAATTACCAAAACAACTGGAAGAAGTATTTGCAATTTTTTCTATTAGATTTATTGTTGATAGATTATTTTCATGGAGAAATAAATATACAGCAGGTGTAGCAGGATTATTATTTAAAATACCTTCAATACCGATAGTTATTATTTTCCATAGTTCATCGTGTTGATGTGGAAAAGATTTTTTCAAATTTACAAAGGAACATTTTTTATTAATTGATTGAATTTTTAATTCTTTTGGTAGTTGATTCGGTATTAAAATTAAATATATTGATATTACTACTACCAATATACACATTAATGTATAAAAACTGCATAATTTACATTTAGAATCATTAATTTGAGGTTGTTGTATTTCGACTTTTCGTAAGGAATCTTGCTGTCGGTCTTCACTATTTAACCGCTCTAATTTTGGTTGCGACTTATCAATAATTTCGTTATTTCGACAAGGTGATAATGAAGATTCTCTGCCATATTCTTGTGGAGATTTTTTTTGTGTTACTCTTTCAACAGTGTTATGTGTTAGATTTAAATTATTGGTCGATGATTCTACAATTTTTGATGTTTCTTTTTTTTCGGATGATTTTTTAATATTAATTTTAGAAACACTACCGCCACTGTTTTTTTTTCCCCCCATACTTTCATAAATATTTCTACAATTATCGTGAAGATCGTGAATAGATCTTCTAGAATGTATCGACCTTTCTATACTTGATAATATATTCTTTTCAATAATCTTACTACTACTCATTGATATTCCAAATTCCACTAAAACGTATACAAAAAAGATCGTAGACTGATAACATTTAACATTAACTTTACATTTAATTAATGGTATTATTCCATATTCCAATTATTGCTCCATATACTAACTATATCAAAAATTATTAAACTTTTAAAACTGTACAAAACCGACAAAACCACAATTAAATTTCCTTTTTTATTAAAAAAACCCTTTTTGAATCAAATATGAAATGTCAAAAATTAACAAAAAAAAAAAAACAACCAAAAAGGAAAATCAAAACTATTGCTTCAAACAAGCTCGACTGACGACGGACGCAACGGACAGACAAGAAACGCATAAGAATTTTCGATGCTGCAAACTCGACGGTTGAGACGGACTACATATTCTTCAGTAACAGTTTATAAACATTTTTTTTTGTAATCAAAACTATCTACTTATACTTTAAATTAATTTTACACACTAATAATTCACTCAAATTTTTTTTTGGAATGTTAAATAAATTTATTTTAATTCAAAATTTAGAAAAATACCTATTTTGTATCCGTCGTGTCCGTCGAAAGTTGAAATCGATTGAACTTTTGCGTCCGTCGTGAGTTTGCTCACTTTCATATATTCCTATACATTTGAACTTTTTTTCGACATTTAAATCCGGCTCCGTTGCGTCCGTCGCGTCGAGCTTGTTTGAGAGGTAACGCTAAAAAGCGCTTTCTATTTGTATTTGTACTGAAATTGAATAAATATAAAAAGTAGAATAAAAATTAACTGCTTTTGCTAATCTTAAAATTTTATATTCAGTTCACAATACAAAACCAAGTGTTCAATCGAACGCACCGTCTGCAGCTCCAGGAGCCGCAGAAATTAGCTCTTTTCTGAATATTTCTTTCTTTCAACTTTCTTTTACGTTTTAAAGCGGAAACAATATAGATGTACGGCGGGAGTATCTCAGCTTTTAATTTTCAAATCTGAATGATATTTTTTTTTTTTACCACATCACAGATTAAATTAATTAAAATGTCTGCATTTTATAAAAATGAAAATTTATACATTATACATAGTAAATATTTAAAATTTCTTTGTTACGGTATTCAATTTGTTACGGTATTCCTTACAATTATTCATAGAAATTACTTAGAATTCTTTAAAATATTTCATATTACTTTCATATAACAATAACAAGATAGAACAAAAAAATGCATGACTATTCTGTCTTATAAAGTCAAGTCATTCTTAAAAATTATTATTGGATACTAAATTTTTTTTTTTTATTATTTTATTGTATTTATTTCGTATATTTATGATACGTTTATTATATTTTAACGTTTTCTGTACTACTTAGGGTCGTTGAAATAGCATTCTGAATGCTGCATTAATGCAAATTGACCAATTTCGAATTGCGTGTTTCATTGCGTTAGAAAAACATCGGAACTATAGAATATAATTTACATACACTACAAAGAGTTTACATTATTTATTTCATATTCTGCACTGCACTGTACTACACTCTATACTTACTTCACATATATAATGTTTTATTGGTGTCTATGTTTTATGAAAATTAGAATTCTCTATCCAGCTAATAGCCCGAGCAGAATCAACGCAGAATACATACGCGCAGCCTACATAAGTAATACAAAAAAAAGTTAAAATGTATGAAAATATATGGAACCGATTATAACAAACGCAGCCTCGTCGCAGAATCGAGAAAAAAGTTAACCAACTTTTAACTTTTTCCGTAAGTACGCTGGTAAATGTCACATTAATATCAGGTAGAAAAATATTGGTAGGTTTTTCGCAGCAAAACTACTTTTGATTGTGTTCGGTAAATATTTTTTCTTATGTTGGCTGCGTACGTATTTGATTCTGCTCGGGCTATAAGAGAAATTTTAAGGAAATCATTTAAACTGACGATGCAATAAGGAATTTATTGTATGAACAATTTGACATAAATCTCAAAATTTATAAAAATAAAAAAACGCAAACCTTCAATTATGTATACATTAGAAAATATCCCTAAATTGCACTAACTAGTTTTTTTGCTCTATGCAGTGCAGTACAGAATAGAAAAAAAAAACGTAGCTCGCCTTCAATATTAACCCTACAAAACTACAACCACACTACATTTATAATTGACAATATTCACAAGCAGCAATTCTTGTTTTCTTTTGTTTGTTTTTGTTTTGATTTTAATTTTCATTCAAAAGACGTTTTAAATTTTCTTTTTATGAGTAAATTAATGGTAAAGTAATAATATTAATAATTAATATTTACTAATTTATATTACAGAAGTTTAAGTTATTTATGAAAATTTTAAAACAAACCATATGCATATATGTATGATGAATGAAAAAGAGGAAAAATCTGACGATACAACGCAAGCTATTCGGAAGATAGAAATAATTGAGTTATTACATGAATACAATGATATTAAAGATGCAACACAAATAATTTTATCAGTACTTGCTAATATGGAAGGATTAACCAGTAAAGAGATTCATTTAAAATATAACTTGCCTCTAGATTCGTAAAGTATAACAACAAAATGTAAAATATAAATTTTTTAAAAATTGTTACTGAACTGAATCAATTTTTATTAAAAAAAAAAAAGGTTTAAATGTAATTTAGTTTTATATAAGCAATTAAGGTAACAATATAAGTTATTAAAAGACAATTTCTAAATATTTAAATTGACGTAGTTCGCGCTCAAAATATGCGCTGATTTATTTTAACATAACCTATGTTTTTTATATCTTTCCCTGGGAAAATAAAGGTTATGTTTTATGTACTGTCAAAGTGAGAAAATTCACATTCATTTATTGCCGCCGCGTCTTCTATTGGAAATATAAATATTAGATTTTTATTTTTATTATTTTAACTACGTTTTTAATTAAATAAATGGCTCTGCAATTTTCCTGCTTAGATTTCTTAGAATTTCAGGTATTTACATTTACCAATTGAGCTTTTGTTGTATTTTCTTGAAATAACCTTATTTTTAGGATTGTTTGAGGAAGATGCGTGATATAGATGATAAGATTATATATGCTTTGAATACATCTTTGCCTACAGAATCTTTTAAGGGCCAATTTAATGGTGAATCTACTTGTAAAAACTTATATAAAGATTTAACCACTGGCCATAAAGAAAGAGAAGAAAAGATAAAACAGTGTATTGTAATAACAGCTGAAAATGTAAAAAAATTAAGGGAAGAGCGAGAAATTAATCGCAATAATATTGAATTGGATAAGAAATTCAAATCGGAACAGAGAAAAGTATATCATAAAAAACTATTTTAGACTTTAATTTAAAATGATTTAAATAATTTTCAGCTAAGACTTTTGCAATCTGAATTGAATGTTGAGGATATTGTTAAGGATAGATCTTATAAAGCATTTAATGAAAGATGTAGATTGTATTTTAAAGCTGGCCCAACTTTATGAGGTTTTTTTTAAATTTTTATATTAAGAGAATGAAGTAGTGCATTTTTTTACATAGCATTTTTGTTAATAAAGTATGATTATACAAGTAATGAAAATACTATTAAAAAAAATCGTATTTATTTTATGGTTAATAGTTTGATTGTGAATCATTCATTTGTCATTTAAGTGTCAAAATCATCTGAATTTTGACCTTGTCATAGAGAGAAAGTTGAAGTTGGAAAACTAAAATTTGTTTTATAACATATTTTTGGAGGTAAATATTACTGAACTGATTATCATTATAAATAAGAATCTTACTTAAATATTTTTCTAAAAAGAGTATTTAATTATTGAAGATTTATATGTTCATATAAAATTTTGTATTATTTTCGGCCAATTGTACAAAGCAATTTCTAAGGAAAAATATGAAATTTCTTCAGAAACTTATTTATTTTTTTCGTGAGTCACAAAATTTAATATACGATAATAGCGATAATACGATACAATTTTAATATACTTAGATATTATATTAAAAGAATAGTTGTTAATTAAAATATCTTTAAGAAATTACTAAGATTGTTTTTAGCGAAAGCTGAGAAAGATGATCAATAATATTTTGAAAACTTTTATGACGAGGCAACACTTTGTAAGAAGGCCTTTTTCGTTGACTGGTGCTAATTTGCAAGGAGGAAGAAATCATAATCCTACAAATATGGAAAAAAGATATTTGGTATGGACTGGAAAATATAAAACAGTGGGCGAAGTACCTAATGTTGTAAGGTATTTTATTTTCAAAAAATATATCTTATTTACTTAATTTTATATATTACAATTGAAAAATCAAATACTTCAAACTAATCCCAATACAATCAGCACTATGATGACAAGTATTTAAGAAAAGATATTCATAAATAATCTTTATTTTCTTGAGATCTCGTTTTGAGTCCATATAAAAATATTACTGATTTTTATTACTGCTCTATAGATTTATTTATATATTGATATAACTATTTTATTTATATTATTGTTATCTATATTTAGAGAACTTCTCTAATAATCAATGTTTTGATTATTTGGATCATCTTAGTATAATAATCATTTTTATATTTTGGTACATGAAATTTTATTTGAGAATAATATGATGCAAGTTATTGTTATAGTATTCATTATTGTATTAAGAACATTCTACAGTACACATATGTTCGTTCGGCGATTAGCTTTAGTTTTGTCGGAATATACTGCTTTAATCTATTGAGTATGATTCCAAACTTAGTTCAGCATATTTTCTATCATTTATTATTTTTTCGAATTTTATTTAAAGTTATATTGCCATTAAATCTTAAGCTCACGCTTAATTAGATCACTTTCGACTTTTATTTCTATATCTTATTAGTTTGTTACCACTTATTTTGATGCGTTTTATTTTTATTTATGTCATATACTCTTGTTTTTATATAATATTAACATTATTGTAAAATTTGTTGATCATATCCACTAATGTAGAATTAAATTTACAACATATACTTAGCTATGCATATAAATATTTTGACATTAAAGTTTATTACTAAAATTTCTGATTTATGTTCAATTCTTTGATTTTTTCCCTAACGAATTATCAGATTTGTACTAAATTTGGTACACGGATTGGTTTCGCGATTATATCAATTATGTATATACATAATTTAAAAAATCGTATAAGCTTAAGACAATTCTTATTATATTCTTATTACTTATTATACAATTCTTATTAAAAAAAATACCCGCATATCATGTTCCTGAACCATCTATATTATTATAATGGCATTACCGATATTTATAGTATGTTGTGCAACCACATGAATATTATTTAACGAAGGCGATGTCCGATGTTATATAGGTATTGGATTTTGTATATGAAATTTGAATTGAATGATTGTAGTCATATATTGTACATTTATACCTCACATAGCACCGTTATTAACTTAACAAATCAATTATTTACAAACTGTACCAGTCTAAGCAATCGGTATTAACACACCACCTAAACTTAAGTTACCTAAATACATAAAAAAAATGAAGATAAATACAAGACTAATTAAAAAAATGTTATCCAAATTATATAATAACAACCAATAATAGATTTAAACATTTAAATAACAAAAAATTTCAGTTACGAAATAATCGATCGTTGTTACAACAAATTGCGAATTAGACTTGCAAATATTATGATGTTTGGAACTATTCTTGGATGTGTTCTAATGGTAATAAGTGGCAAAAGGGCAGCATCACGAGGTGAAACTCTTACTAAACAAAATGAAGAATGGCATAAGAAATATAATGAACTTAATCCAACTAAATAAATAACGATAAGATCAGATACCTCATATTCATTAAATGAAAATTAAATACATATATATATATTTTATTAATAGCCAGCACATTTTGTATGCTTAGTGCTTTTTTTCTGGTAAAATAAAAAGAAAGAAAAAACATTTTCAAAAGATGTTAATTCATTATTTGGTTTTATTTATATCATTTCAGAGTTGAAAAATGTCGATAATTCTTTTATAAACTTAAATATACAAATAATTCAATAAAATTATCTTAATATATCAAGAAAAATCAAAAGTCATCTCTCTTGAATTAAAATAGTGTTCTATTGAGCTGCAAAAAAAATAAAATACAATGGTTTTTTTTTTTTGTATGACTGGTTCACATAAAATTTATATAAAAAAAAAATTATGTATACTTTATTCTACCTGGTCTTAATCTGTATACCCAATTTCTTCCTTCTTACTTATTTATATATAGTATTTATATATTATGTTTATATACAAATAAAAATGCCACGAAATCTTTTTGACTGTTAAACATAAAAAAAAAATGGTACATCGACTTTTAAGAGCATCACAGGTAGATATTTATTGTATTGTATATAATAATTATATATTGAAACGAACATCCTTGTTTCAGATATTCATGTTTTTTTTATATATATATATCTTTTTAGCTGTCTAATCGTAATTTATTATCCCTGTTCAATACACATACACCTTCTTTTATATGGTTTTTTATTGTTGTTAATGGTGATTTGCCTGTTGAGTTGGTATGTTATAAAACCCAAAAGGATGTTTTTTTTTAAAAAAAAAAATTGTACTCTGTGTAACAAATATATTTTTGAAATATATATATATATAAAATATAAATTTCTATACTCTGTATATACATAAATATTATATTTTCTGGGACTCGGTTTTTATACACTACATATTATATTATAAATCTTTCGAACAGGTTTCGAAAAAGTAGATTTTTGTTGTTTCGGTTTTAAGAATTGTTTGACGATAAAAATGCCAACAACTATAAAATAAAAAAAAAAAATCTGGTTAATATTTTGACCATAAACTTGTTTTCTTTGTACATTCTTCCAGACTTTAAATTTTTTTTTATTTTAAATCAGCTCTTTTGATGCGTTGGCTTAAAAATCTAGTTTTTATAAATAATAAATAATGTGTTTTAATATTATACATAAAAGTATATTTATATTTATATATATGTAAACCAAAAAGATTTTAGAATATAATTGAAAATCTATCAAATTATTGATAATATGTATATACATATATATTTATATTTTGTTGAAGTAGCACTAGCATTAACTTCGGTAAGCTAGCTTTATGACGTTAATATATACACTCATACAGCTAGATAACCAAAGAGAACTTTAGCACCATAATATTTCCCCCAAATATATATGTAATTAAATTTAATATTAATTTTCCAATCATTTATTTATTTATCATTTTTAATAAGAATTTATAAAAATTCTGGTCAACACAAATTAATTAATTTTATTTGTTAATATGGGTAATTATAGTAAATTTACACATATATAAATTTTATATAAAATTATTACTCACCTTTTTATCTTAATTTATTTATATTTTATAAATATGAACATATAATAATAAAATATAACAAAAAAATATTAGATAATTTCATCATCGCTTTTCTTATATTGACTTCATTATATCTAATATAGAAATGACGTAAATAATTCTCATATAAAAATTAAAAAAAAAAATGGTGATGTTGTACTGGTCTAGTCTAGTACACATAATAATAATCATAAAATATTTATTTAAAAAATAAATTTCTCGCCTACATTTTATTAACCTTACCATTTAGACAATCTAAAATTGAAAAAAAAAAACATTAATTTTTATAATTTAATTTAAAAATTCTTGTAAAATAAATTTTAATTATTATCTGTTTTTATAATAATATTTGTTCAAAATTTAGTTTAGTTGAATTTTTAAAAATCAGTTACAAAAACAAAATCACAGAAAATGGAAATGGAAAGACGAGAGACCGGTATTTAAAATTTAAATTAATTTATTACTTTATATTCAAAATTAATTTTGTTATTTCTCTACTGTAATGTCCTGTTGTATATTTTATTATGTTTGATTTTAAATACCATATTGTCTGTTGCCTTTTTTCATATAATTTGCATATTTCTATATATTTATAATACATATATATATATTTATAACGGGTGAATTTTATTTAGTCGGTTTTCATTTGATCGGCCCTCACTTAATCGTAATACATTTCATCGTTTTTAATATCATCGGTAAATATAGTTTTTTTTTTTTTATAAAATTGGCTCTAATTTCTTAATCGGAATAATATCATTTTATCGGTAAATAAATGTACAGTAAATTACAAATAAATATTTGTTTTTAGAATTTATGTCAGCAAAATCTCGACAAACTATAGATTTTAATAATTAGAATTCATCTTCCGATAAAATATGAACAGATAAATTGAGAACCGATTAAATGATTAACCGACCGATGAAACGTATACCAGCCTTATCAACATGTGGAAATTAAAATTCTGAAAAGTAAATCCATTTAAAAACAAAAATCAATTTCAATTATTATACATGCAAAAATTGTTTAAAATATTTTTTTCTTTTTCAAAATTTTTATAAAATTTATATTAATTTATTCGAAATTTATATTTTTTATATATAGAAATAATATCTTTAATAAAAAAAAATAATGAAAATATGCTAAGTGCATTTTAAAAGGAAATGATGTTAAAATTAAGTAAAAAAGAGAAGTGTACAAAAAAAAAAAGGGGTTATCATCCAAAAATTAAGTAACACAGAATTTTTTTTTTTTTTAATTTGGGAATATCTTTCTTCGCATAGTGTATAGATTGTTTTTTTCCGCATTCTTTTCATTGTTTCGGTTGGTCAAGTGACTGGAACGGGTGTGTAATCTATTTTGTTATGTATTTTATATATAATTTACAAAAAAAAAAAAAATTAAAAAAATTCTCACGAAACTAAGGTCTCCTCATTGCAATTATAATTTTGAAAGAAAAATAGTTCAACCAACAAAAATATTTAAGCATATAAGAAACAATAAAAATATTTTACACATCACAAGTTTATAATAATTTCGAAAAACAAAAATTCATAATATATAAATTGACCATTTTATTAATTATACATCATTTTTTTTTTTAATTATAAAATTAAGAAAATTTATATTTCAAATTCTTCTGATTAGAAGTAAATTTTGTACCCATCTAGAAATTTGAACAGATTTCTAAATAAAATAATAACTTAGAACTCTATATAAAAAAAAAAACTACGCAATCAAATTTCATTTATTTTTTTACTATCTTACCATATTAGCAATCTAAATTGATATAATAAAAATTTGTAATGATTTTTTATTTTTCTATAAAAAATCATTTTATACTTCACTCACTATGTTTTCTTGGCGAACTTAAAATTTGAATGTTACTTTAAATATTTTTAGTTGCTAATTGTTTTAAACAAATAAAATAATTGTTTTCAAAAATAATAATAAAACCGTATAATTTTTATTTAATATTTTAATTATTATAACAATTAATTTAACCGGATTTGAACAAAAAAAAAAAAAATATAATATTATATAAAAAAAAAAAATCAAATATAAATAATTTTTATATTTATTTAAAAAAAAAAAGGGCTAAAAGAGAAATAACTTGCTTAAATTTGTGTATTTTCTTCAACGCCAAACACTACTAGACTAATTTTGGTTTTCAGATTTAAAGTTGGATCACGCTCGAGATCAATTCATACCTGCCGCACCAACAAAATATATACATCTATACAAACTTACATACACTTATTTCATATCGTGCTTACTGCTGTATGGCATTTTTTTTATATATATACAAATTAAAAGAAGGTTCAAGAAAATGCGGGAGTTAAAAGCAAAAAAACCAGTTTTTCTTATAAAAAAAAAAAAAAGTAAAAAAAAAAAAAACGAAATTAAATTAAATTTTACACTCACATTTATAAAGGAATTTTTTTGAATAATCTACACACAGAGAAAAAAACACAAAAAAAAAATCGTTTTCTTAAGTCAATTTTTATTCATTTAAATTTTAAATGAAAACTTTTTTTACATGAGACATTAACTTTTAGTATAAATTTTTAATTATTATAATTTTATAAAATATTTATCTTATTTGTAGTTTTTGTTTATACTAAATATTTTTTTAAAAATATTTTAAGAATAAAATTGATTTTGTCATTGATTTCGTTCTTTTTAATATTTAAAAATTTTATTTACAACTAAAACAAACTAAACTTGATGGTAAACTGAAATATGATATATCTCTGTAAAGAAAACTTAAAAAAAAAAAAATATTTATTCAGAAAAATATAATCAGAAGAAAAAAAAAAAATATAAAATTTAAATTTGCCACGCGGCATTAACGTTCAATTTGGGGATATCTTGACTGTTACTTTTATGGTCAACCAACAACGAAGCAAAAAAAAAAAAAAAAACCCAAATCATCGAATTGGCGGGTAAAAGATTCATGTCTTTTTTGTACATTCTCACGCTTATATATATATATGTCTCAATATATACATTTATATATATAATATATATATAGACATATATATATAAAGTGTATTGAAATACAATAAGAAGAAATTCTTATAGTTCACCTTTTTATTACTTCGTTTTTTTGATTTTATTTGCGAGAATTTTTATTATCGGTGTTGAATTTTAAAATATTTATATTTATTATATACTATATATATATATATATATAGAAAATAACTAATTGACACATGTATATTTAAAAAATCAGAATAGATGTGACTAAAAAAATATATGTATATATAATAATTAGAATGACGTCATTAATTTTTTCGAGAGGTCATCGATTTTTCTTAGTATTTTCTTCTTTTTTTAAAAAAAAAAAAATGATTTCAATTCATTAATAATAAATATTTGAATATTTTTATGAAACATTTATAGTACATAATTTATAATAAATGAAATAATTTTATAAATTCAAATTTTATTCGAATAGATTATCTTTATTTATTATCATTGTTCTGCTCAAGTGAAACTTTGTTACAAAATTATACTATAAATATTTTAAAAGTATAAAATTTAATCATGTTTGAAAATTTGATATACGAAATTTGAAAATTTCTTGAAATAACCCAAAAAATTCAATAAAATTAATTTAGAAATTATTGAATCCAAATTTGATATATTGTATATAGAAAAGTTTAATATAATTTTGAAATTAATTTTCAACAAATACTTAAGGCACAAAATCAAAAATGTTGTTAAGAAAACAAAAAACTTAAGACACAAAATCGATTTTATATAGTATATATTATAAAAGAAATAAAATTTATATTGACAATTATTTTTTCATATAATATAAAATTTCTTGAAAAATAAAATTTCTTAAAATTGAAAGTTTAATTTTATAATATATAATTTATTAATTTTTTTTTTTTTTACAATTTTTATAATATTACTTTAGTTTAGCCACTTTAGAGCATATTAACATAAAATTTATGTAATATTTTTAATAATATTTGAATTTAAATATTCAAACATGTTACAAACCATCAAATAATATTTGCAAATTTTAAATTTTAGTAAAAGAATATATTTTTTGCGATTTTTATAGTTAACTGAAAAAGAAATATTCTATATAGACCATGGGGACAATGTACTGATCTATATGTATTAAGAGTATATATAACACCAAAACATTCTTAAAATTTTGATTTTTACAAAGATGTTAGTAAAATATAAATATCCCAAAATACTTTTGGAATATATAAAATCTATTGAACATCAAAAAATGTTAACAAAAAAAAATTATATATATATACAACGAAACAAGTTATGAAGGCAACCATGAGGGAAGATGAGGACTTTGTTAGTTGAAAAATGAAAAAAAAAAATGTAAGATACTAGTGATGCTAAGTGTGCTCTTATCCCAGCCTCCTCATATATAGTGAAATATGTTAATATATACAATATTATATATTTATATATATATAAATATATATATATATATTTATATATATGAATTTATATATATTTATATATAACCAGTTTTTCACTATAGAATCAGTTCATTTAATTTTATTATATTCGACCGATAATTAAATAAAAATCTTATTTCAAAATTATAGATTTTATTTTAAACATACATATAAATATAATTTTAATAGAATTAATTATTAAAAAAAAGTTTTTATTTATATTAATTTAAAAAATTTGATAATCTTACAATCTTGAACCATCATTTTAAAATGCATTTCGTGGTCAGGTCAGAACAAATAATTATACAAAATGTAACGACTTTTTTTTGAAATTTTATAAAGTGGGCGAACAGACAAAACTAAGTACAATTGCAATTTATGATTGTGTGCTCAATTTTTATTAGTCATTTTTAGTTGCCATGCGGATTTTATTAGGACAACTTTTATGTTGTATGTTATGTTATATGTACATTAACGTGGCAGATTTAAATTTATAACAAACATACATTATTAATCTTGAAATTAATAAAATATGATCATACAATTCTTTTACAATAATATTAAACAAATTTATGAACTGTATTTTGTATTCAAAAAAACCTAAAACATTTTGGATACATATTAATGTGTCTGTGGCGTAGCCATTCAATCATTCAATGGTACAACAAATTAATGTCTCACTATTAAAAGCCATTATAGATTTGTTGTAATTAAAGTTTCTATATACTGTGAAGAAACTTATTATACTTCGGAATAACTTGCTTTAGAAGTTGGTCGAAATTCCAATATAATGTCACGAAATCTGTATCAGAATTTCTATGCTTTTACGTGGAGTGAACAAAAAAAAGATAAATGAATAAGTTTTTTTTTTTGAAAATAGGAAGTTGTAAATCAGTTTCAATTAAGTTATCCCTCCTGAGAACATAGGACTTCCACTTGATAGCACCATCTTACACTTTCATGTAAGATTACATTTTCTTAGTTCTTGGAGAATTATGCGTATTATATGGTTGGCCGTGACTATACTTGATCATTGAAATTTCCATTTTGGAGACAATTTTCTTTCTGATGGTATGACCGAATACATCGACTTCATCGTTTTATTTGTTTCAAGTTACATTAATTTCCGAATAATTGAAAATATAACATTAAAAATATGAAAAATAGTATAAAATTGAATCCAAACGTTTATTTAAATATATGATTTTATAATAACTCCTCAATATTTACTATACAACACTGAACATATTAGATAACTTTTTTTCATGTAGTTGGTTTTTAGTATAATCATTAAATATAAATATACACATTATGGCAAACATAAGATAATTAAGACGTTCTGTACGCCAATACTATTTTAAAGTAGATTTTAATTTAGTTGATATTTATATGGCCTAAACCTCGTAGATCGCAATTATTGATATATCAAATATGGCCTAATCCTCGTAGTTCGTAAATATTAGTGTTTGATGTCAGTGTTGAAGCGGTGGATTATTTTATCTTTGAGTAATTCAATTTATATATTCTGCATTATACTTCTACTTTAAACTAATGAAATATTTTGTTTATTGATTATATGTTGTTTAAAAAAATTATATTATTTACATTTCATTATTTAAATAATTTCTTTAAATAATAATAGCAATCTATACATTAAAGTTAAATTAATTATATAAAAAAATAATTTCTTTTTGGAAATAATTGTTTGAAAGTTATATGATTTTATATTTTTACAAGGTGAAAACGATTCAATTTATTAATGAATTACAATAATTTTAAAATAATGATGTTATTGATTTAGAATTAAAGTTATATATTGAAATATTTAAATTAACAAATATAAAAATTGTTTTTAGAAGATATATTTTAGAAAATTTCAAGGTTTTTATATAATTTATAGACACGTTGCATAGAAAATTGTTAATACAGGGTGGTTCGAGTTAGGGTGCAAATACTTTAAGGGGTAATTATCATAGACTGAACAGTGGAGTTACTTTTAGTTTTTATATGGAAAAATTTTATATTTTGTTCATTTATACATCTATTTTCATTTGAAATACTAACTATAAGACCTATAGATAAAAACTTTGTATGGTTAACTTGTAATAAAAAATTACATTTTTTTGTTGAGTAAAATTACATTTTCTTTAAAAATTAATAAAAAAATAACTGAAAACTTCAAAGACTCCTGGTAATATTCAAAAAGAAATTAATCAATTTCATAGCCTAATTTCTTTATTATAGATTGCGATTTTTTGGATTTAGGAAAAAAATTTATTAAAGTCAATTTGGCAGAAAAAAATATATTTTTAAAGCTGCAAACTCGTAGAAACTTTTTTAAACCATGTACCTCAATCAGAGGGCGTTTAAAATAGATCTGGGAATTATCTTAAAATATTTGTACCTAAAGTCGGATCACGCTGTATAAGTCCTAAAATATAATTTGTCAAATATTTATTATAAATTTTAATCAATATCGTGTAATTCTGTGCATAATTTCTTAATGCTTTTCTATGAATTTTATAAAGAAGTTTCGTATATAGATAGAATTTGGTGTCAATTAAATTTCATAAAATATTATTTATAAATATAAAATAATCAAAACTAAGAATCAGAAGTTTTATATTTAGATAGATGAACTTGGTATGTGCGAAAAAAGAATTTAATAAAAAAAAACCAGTTTTAAGTTCTGAATTTTGAAAAAGGAACAATGTTAAGATATGATACAAAACTTTTTCAAGTATATATAAGTAATATATATAAAAATTTTATTTTATTTTTTTGTAAACCAGATTCTTTCTATTTTATCGTTTTTCTGGGCGAATGGTTTTAAAAGTAATACATATATATATATATATATATATATATATATTTTATAAGCATATACTTTTTTTAAGAAGTTAATAAAGAGAGTGGAGGCTGTATAAAGTAAACGATGAAAAATTATAAACCCCAAGCTATCAGACAGGCGACCCTTTGTACACAAAAAAAAATATATAAATATATATATTTAAACGTTACGAATTGAAGTTCGCAACAACGATTTAAAATATGCATTTTTATTTATATCTTCAATCGTCCGTTTTATTTTTAGAATTTGTTGGGCGCAATAAAAGGGTACAGTTGTGCGCGCAAAAACTGCATTCTTCACAAATAGTTTAATGTACTGAAAAAGGTAATATGTAAAAAATATTTTATATACTGACAACTAAAAATTCATTCTTAAAGAAATAAATTGCATAATTTTAATGTAATAAAATAAAAAATAAATATATTGATATTATTATTTTAAATTATATTTATTAGTAGTAATATAATTCATTCTTATAATATATACATACATATACATAATATAAAAACAAATGTTCTTAAAATAATTTTACTTCTTCTATTGAATACCATTTAGAGCTTTTGTTTTCTTTATAAATCTGTTTCTGATTAACTAAATTATATAGTACTGCTGAAAATTCTTCCAAATCTCTTAATTGATTCTTATATTGTATTATGATTTCATTCCATTTTAATAGTAAATCAATTAGCTCCAAATCACGTGATAATGCTAACTTTTGAAAATGGGTATTTAATAAAATACCAAACCATTGAAAAATTTTCAAATCTTCATCAAATTCAATACAATTACCAACATTATATTCTTCTAAGCAATTTTCTTTGGTAACAATCAAATTATAAAGATGTTTCAATAATATTAATGCTTCATTTAAATCAATTTCTTTTCGAATATATCTGCAAATACCTTCCGTATCAAAAGAACAAGATAATATTAAATTAATCAGATCGTTTTTTGTTTTAACATTAATTTTACATGATTTATTTAATAATATATCTAAATTTTCTTGTTCACCACTAATAAAATTTATTTCTGTAGTATTTTCATATTGTTCTGATGATATACCATTTTGTTTTGTAGTACAATTATCAATTAAATCAACATGGAAATCAATTAACGCATACTTTAATACCTTAGTTAATATTTTTTCTGAAATATTAGTGTATCGACGTAAACATACTGCTATATCTTCGTTATCTTCGGCTTTTATCAGTAAGGTTAAAAGTTTTTCAGAAATTTCTTGTTCACTAGCACCACATTTTTTTAACTCATCAGCAATTACTTCAATTTCATTTAAATGAAATGATCCGTTATCATAAAAATTAGACAATAAATTAATTTTAATTTTGTCATTTGGTATAGTAGATGATAATATCTCAAAATTAATATTATGACTACATAAATCATTAAAATTGTTATGAAAATCATTGTACGATTGATATGGTAAGACTTTACCATCTGATATTTTGTTGCTACTAACTAATTTCTCGTTAAATTTTTCATTAGAAATTTCCCTTAAGTTATTACTAGTTGTGGAATATTGCAATAAATCTTCTAATTCATATTCTTCATTAATTAAATCATCAACTACATATGATTGTATATCTGCACTGGATGCTTGTGATCCAATTATTTCTGAAAGCAGTTCTTTGGAAACACGAAATGAAACAACTGATAAATTTTGTCCCATTGCTAATAATATATAACTACCAATTACCCATAAACGTGAGAAATCAAAATAAATTTTAAAAAATTGTTTTGCTTTGACAACTTTAAATTGGGTGTTATATAAAATTAATGAAGCACCTTCTTGTCCACTATTCGAACCATAAATTGCAACACAATGTTTCGATATACCATGAACAGATAATGGACTGTTAACATTTAAAATATCTATCATAGATAATATATTTCCGGGTACATCTTTTACTGAAACATTATCATCCAATGACATTAAAAAAATTCTTTTATCAGACCCTATTAAAAATAAATATATAATTTTTATTAATTAAATTGTAATTGTATACATTAAAATCTATATTTACATATGGTGATTAATGATGGAAATTGATGACCTTCAACGACAGTATAACCAGATAATGTTACATTTTGTACTCGTCTTTCTAGTTTATAGATTTTTGGAACTCCTAATGGTTTTAAATTTATTTCATCCAAATATATTGTTACTAATTCAACCATATCAGTTTTATCATTTTTATAAAAATAAGTTAACATTTTTCTACCATCATATAAATCAAAAAGTTTTGAATTATTAACTGCATTATAATGTAGTTGATTTGAATCTGTAAGATTTTGTTCCTTTCGTGAATCTATTGCAGATGATAAAGATTCACAAGTGCCATCACTATAGAGTACAATTATTTCTTCATGTTCAATAAGATCAACAATGTACTTATAAAACTGAATTTGAATATTATTTAAAGGAGGATATGTTATTTTGTTATTAAATACATATATATTTATTTTTTAAGTAATTACCTTTATTCTTTTAACTTTATTTAGATCTGTAACGTTTTCATCCCAACATCGTACATATTTATTAGCAAACACTCCAACATAATTATTACTTTTTTTATTATATACGACTTTGGATGAAAGTTTATCCAAAACTGTCCAACTATGTATTTGTTTTTGATTAGTTAGCTGGAAAAATATTATTCAAATTAATTTCTCTACTACATGTTAATAAATCTACTAGGTTAACTTCAATGTTCATTGATCAGTTAGTGGTTAGTGGTATGAGGTAAAGAAATTAACTGTATGGATTGTAGTTGAAAGAATATATATATTTATTTGTTTAATGAATTTATTGCTTTGAAAGAATTACGAGAGAAAGCACTTTCGTTGAAGTTCAATACTTCGATATCATAAAATAAATTTAATTAGAATTAAACAAATAAACGATTACCTTAATTACAATAATTATATTACGTCCTAATGTTGTAATAATATTACCATCATCCTGGTCTTTAGATAAACCTAAAAATTCCTTGGTGTCGTGAATTGGACAAAGATTATAATATGCCAGAAATTTTGCCATTTTGCTAATAATAAATAATAAAACCAAATTCAAAATATTTTATTTATTTAGTTGAAAAACAAAAATTTATTTATTTTGTTGAAGAATGGAGCACGTGAATTTTGACGTTTGATTAAAATTTTGTGTCGTGTGATGCTGATGTTTCACCGGTGTTCAGTGACTTTACTAAACAGCTGTAAATAATAATTATGGTAGAAACAGAATATTTTATATTATAAGCAAATTAGAAATTTCCTTTGGGTGTAAAACAAATGAGGTAAGTTTTGCAATTTCACTCAAAATCAGGATTATTGTTCTTATAGAAACTAATGACACGTTTCGTTCTTTTAGAAACTATGAGCAAGTATTATTCTTTTAAATACCTGGCAGGGATCAACCTGTAACCGACCTCAACGATAGCCACCCGAGTAACCATATGTCAACAATATGTGACAAATTGTTGACAAAAACTGGTGTATTGTCGACAGAAATTTGTGACAAATTTTGTTGAAAAAATGTCAGTAGGGTTTACCTTACTTTCGACACCTCAGGCGACAAATTTGTCAACCAATATGTCGACAATTTGGTGATGATTTTGTCAACTTTTTGTCACCAAATATGTCAACAATTTGGAGATAGTTTTGTCGTCTTTTTGTCAACCAATATGTCATAAATTTGGTGAAGACTTTGTCACATTTTGTCAACAAATATCTCATCAATTTGGTGACAATTTTGTCAACTTTATGTCAACATTTAATTCTCAATTTTGTCGATAAATAAATAAAAATATGTTTGTTACTATTGTTATTTTCATATTGTTTATATTTTCATATTTATACTATTTACATTAAAAAGTAATGTCAATGTTTATTTTTTTAAAATACTATTTACATTAAAAGTAAAAAAATAAAGCATACTTCAGACTTAAAATTTAAAAATAAAATGTCTTCTAAAATAAAAAACTATTTACATTTAAACTAACAAATTAACATAATTCAGACTTAAAATTAAAAACAAAATATCTTCTGACATAAAAAAAACTAAAAAAAACATTGTCTTCTGACATAAAAAAAATTAAACTAATACTAATATTTTTAAAAGCATTACAAATGAAGGCTTTTTGCTTTAGTGGCATTCCTAAAACGTTCTCCAGACCTTTGGAAGTAAAATTTTAATGCATTTAACGCAGTCTCCTCATCAAAATCTCTTTGCCTACTAATTTTTACAGCATCTGCAATTTAAAAAAAAATTATTATTACTCCTAAAAAACTACTTTTTTCAGCATTTTTATTTAGTTGGTTTTTAATTAATTTATATTTATACTGCCTGCACGAAATTTTTAATTTTTTACCCATCTTTAAATATTTATTTTATAAAATAAACGGAGAAAGCACTACTGATATATAAAAAATAAACTTTTACTTACCTGAAAAATATAAATATATACGTGATGATGAAATTGAAATAACCGACCATTTATTTTACTTTTTGCGCAGTGTTGCCTTTGACAAATTTTTGTTATTATTTGTTGACTGGTGGAGTGGTTGGTGTGCAACCACATTTTTTCAACAAATATATGTCAACAATTTGTTGACTGGGGATTGGTCGGTGAGCAACCACAATTATTCAACATTTTTTTTGTCGACAATTTGTCAGTATAACTCTGGTGACAAAATGTATATACAATTTTGTGACAAAATATTGACAAAAATTTGTCATGACAATTTATGGTTTCTCGGGCAGTAACCGACTTTTATATACGTTTCAACCCTATTTAACTTTTTTCGCGACCACGAGTGTGAGTGGTATCAGAATGTTTGCTAAAACGCTGATTAGATACTCTGAAACCTTCTCCGACATTCACAATATTAATTAACCAACCAACAATGGCTTAATACATGCAATATGAGGAAGATAATAGTCAAAATTATAATATATATATATATATCGGTTAATAGAATTAATAAACCAATCCAAACGTTTGGATAACGACTGGCTATATCAAACTTTTTATATGAAATTGTCTGGCTACGTATACGATTCAATACTTCATTATTGGATAAACCATTAAAATTGTCGTATAAACTTTACGAAAATAAATTTAGTTGATGGGTTGAGGCAAAACCTTGTAGTGCAAATTCAACATAACCTCGAAAAATATTAGGGTTGCTATTTTCACTTATATGTATATATGGTGTATATATTGATGAAATAGAAATTTCCGTAATAAAAAGAACACATTAACACATTTTATTAAATTTTATGAGTTTTTATTGCATATTTTAAATTATAGAATATTAATGAACGATTTTTTATTTGATACCATCAGAGTTAATTGTAATAAATATAAAATATAATTAGAAATTACAACTAATATATTTGTTTCATCATTAGATATAAGAGGAAGAAAGCAAAATAGGAATTAGGGAATGTAGAACCTGAAAATAAGAATAAAATATTATTGGTAATGACTAGAACTAGCCCTTCATCCAGTTCAGTTCATGAGTTGAAAAATATATATAGTAAAACAGTTGATAGAATATAATAATCGTATATAGTAATAAAACGAGTTGATGACACTCGTTTAGAATATCTTCAAAGTTTTCTTAGGCGCTCAGAAAAAGATTCTAAACGAGTATTTTGTTCTTATAACAACAGGTACACTCTACTTAAACTTTTAAACTAGTTTTTTTTTTAATTTTATTACACAGGACCCCTTTTAAAAAATAAATATATGTTATTTGTTTACCATTTTTTCTTACAAAAAACATGGAAAAAATTAAATAGTGTTCCTTTTCGAAAAAGTTTGGTTAGACGTGACAATGCTTCTATTTATTATGTTTTGGTTGAATTATATTGTCTTATAAACAGTATGAAATATATTTATTGGAACTGCGCCGAAGAACATGCATGTCAAATAGTTTTTGATTGACTTTGGTAAGTGCAGTGCAAAAATAATTGTCAAAACACGTTAGCAAAAACAAAAATTTTCAGAGTTGTAAAAATAATAAAATAATGGGTGGTAAATCTAAACAAACTCAACGAACGAAAAACAATGCAAGAGTAATTAACTTTATTTTATTTCCAACCACGAAATAAATTCAAATTTTATATATTTTAAGCCTTCAAATAGTGGTCGAAGCGCTGAATTATTAGGCTCAACAATTCCAGCTTTTGTTGGCTTCAGTGCTCATTCGGATCTTGGTATGGTACCTTTTGCTCCAGGATTTTCAACAATGGATTCATTACCAGATACATTTGATGCTAGCGTTGGTGCACAGTACCAATTAGTAATGCGTAAAATGTGTAAAAAAGATCCAATCACAAAAGTCAAAGCTCTTCAAGAGTTTCAAACATTAGTGTCAGAGTCAGATTCTGAAACTATTAAATCGATTTTACCTTTATGGCCAAAATTCTATCATAATCTGGCAAATGATGTTGAGCACCGAGTTCGTGAAACAGCACAACAAGCACAAAGTACTATTGCAACAAAATCTGGAAAATCTATAGCACCATTTCTTAAACAAATAGCTCCAGTATGGATAGCAAGTCAATATGATAACTATGCACCAGCTGCAAGTATTGCTACAACAAGTTTTAAAACGTCATTTGCAGAAAATAAAATTCAAGAAGTTCTAAATTATTGTCAAAATGAAATCTTAGATTATATTATTAGAAATCTAACATTTCATACTGCATCAACTTTAAATAGTACCAAATCATGTTCTGCCGAAGATGCCGAAAATAAATATCAACGTGTTGTTATTGGTAGTTTAAAAACATTGGCATTCTTTGTGGAGAAAACATATTCATCAACAGAAGGCCTTAATGAAAAATATCAACAAATTTTACAAAATCAAAAATTTTGGAGTTTTTCAAAACATAAAACAACGAATATTAGGTTTTATTTATTTTATATATATATATATATCATTATCAAATTATGTATATACTTTTTCTTTTCTTTTTAAAGGGCTGCATGGTTTGAACTAATGTATGTTATATTGCAATATGCACCAGCAATATTAGAAACAAATCGTGTACAAATTATGCAAATTTGTTTTCAAAATATGGATGAAATGGATCCACTTGTATCTCCTCATATTTGGGGTTGTATTCTGGTAATACAAACAGTATTCATTGATTGGTAATTATTTTAGTTTGTTTATATTGATTTATTACATTAAAAACTATTATATTTTTAGGCATGATATTGTTAATATAAAAAAAACAATTCAACCAAAATTTAATTCTTTATTTAAGAATGTTTACAATGGAAATGCAACGATTTTTGGCCCAATTTTTTTACCGTTTCTAGCAAAACTAAATGAAATTAATATAAATGATTTAGAGTTATATGAATTTTATAATCAATTATTTGAAAATATGAAAAAATCAATGATTTCCACACCAACAATTGTACAAAATGTTAGTAGATCTGATATTGCAGGTTTAACTATAGCCTTTTATGAATGTTTACGTTTTGTTATTAAAAATATAAATTCAGAAGTTGAAGAAAATAATTGTAAACATGAAATTGTTGCTTATGAATATTTTGAAATTTATATTATTGATATAATTAAATGGAGTTTTCAAAATGATCATATTATTACAAAATATATTTTTCGACATTGTTCAGCACTTATTGCATATTGGTCAAATAATATTGAGAAAAAATTGTATTCAAATATTTTGAAAAAGTTTTGGTTACAATTATCTAATATAATAATGGAACAATTATCAAATTCATTGGTTACGGAAATAAATATAAATCAAATTATAGAATTTATTCAAATTTTACGCAATGCTACACCATCTTTAAGTGACAACAAAGTTAAATTTGCCGAACAAAATAATAAATGTAATACAATCGAAAAGATTAAAGTTACATCAGAGCATATTTTAAAAGAATTAAAATTAGTTGTAATTCAATTAGTTCGTAATTATATTGCAATAACATCTACGGAATATAAAAATAAATATGTAATACATTTGAAAACGCTCTGTGAAATGTTTAATGATAAAGAATTTTATAAAAACATTTCTAAAGAAAATGATTTAATGGTAACACTTAATCAATTTAAAGTTTTTATTAAAGACAAAGATCAACCATCTGAAGAAATAATTGATATTATATTTGAAATTATTTTCCTATTAGAAAAAAATCAACAATTTGAACAACTTAGATCACTACTAGAAGTAATATTTTTGTATTAATTCATATATTTTTAATCCAATAAATATATTTTTGTTTTAGATACGGAACAATACTGTCCAAAAATGTATATTACAACGAATGTTATCATATCCATTGTGTATTGAACCAGAAATTCGTTTAATCTTGGGTGAAAAAAATGTTGTCGATATAATTTTAAATATTGCTAAAGATGTTATTAAAGAAAATTCCAAAGAGAAATTTAATTTATTACATAAATGTTTTTTCCAAATTGATTCTGGTAAAATTTTAATAAACTCAGAAGCAGTAAATGGTATTATTGAAATAATGTCAGAACCCTTAACTAATCCAAATGGTTTGGAAACTATGATAGATACTTGCGGTAGTTTTATAGCACAAATTATGCCAGTTATATCAGATAATTCAACACAGGAACAACAAAATAATATATTTTTAAAATTGTTTAAATTTAGTATAGATATGGTAGTAAATGATAATCTATCAGAAGATACATTATGGGAGATTACAACATGTTGGCAAGATGCATTATCAAGTGAAGATATTACTATGAATGATGATCTTATTTCGAAATGTTCTAATATTGTAGAAAATCGTATTAATACAATAACTTGTGATTTATCTATTTTAGAAATTAATAATATAGCTGATATTGTTGCAAAATTAATTTTATGCAGTACTGAAAATATTGATTCTATAAACGATAGATATGAAATAATTGATAAATATCTATTAATTTTATTGGAATCAAAACAATATGAAAAACTAGAGTATCAATTAATAGATTTATGTAGTTTTTTTGAAACATTACATAAAATTATAACAACTAATAATTTGGATAGTGATTGTACTAAAGATATATCTATAATGGAATTAAAAAAAATCTTTCGTCATATTTATTTTAAGTTTTCGATAATATTTCGATTAATTTGCAACATTAAAGATGAAAAAAAACCTATTTTGATTAAAGATGGTAGTCCCGAAGATGAGCAAGAATATACAGAAGATTATTGTGATCCAGAAGAAAATTTATTAAAAATATTGTCCGATAACATATATAATTTTATATTGAATTCAATGAAATATGCTGCAATTGGAGAATCTTTCTTACAAAATAGTGATATGGTATGTTAAATATTTATTATATGATTATATATTTCATTACAGCAATAAATCGAATTCACTAATTAACCGAACACAAGTGCTTTCGGTCAATTGTATGTACATTCAATCAATTAATTGGTAAATTGTAAATTCGGTTAAATGTTTTGTCGGATACCAACTCTAATTTTTAGTTTCGTATATCTAGTGGATAAATAATTTATTTTAAAAATTTTCTATTTGTATTTTATAGCTAACTGATGAAATTCAAACCCTTGTTTTGAATCTATCTGAAAAAATAATTTTAATGTTACAACATTCAAATGATAATTTTATGGATAATCTAAAATGTCGACTTTGTGAATTAGCAACTAATGAAGATTTGTCATGGATTCGAGTATTACCTTGTCTATTAAATATAAAGCCATACAATTTGTATGAGGAAAATGGAAGTATCGTATTGTTTGAAGAATTGTCTGAACAGTTTTTGGCGAAAAATAATTATCTTGGTTACATTAATTTCATTCAAGTAAATACATATTTTTTTTGATAATAATTAAATATAATAATTATCTTTATATTTATTTATTTTTTAAGATGATTGTATCAAAATTAACAAGAAAAGCATTACCCAAATCAAAGGATATTTTACAAACAAGTATAGATATTACATTACGATCTGGTTATTATAGAAGTTTATTAGCTAATCATTTGGATGGTGACGTCAATGATATTGAAGATCGAAAATTAATAAACGAATGTATCAGTTTTATAACTGATGTTGGAGAAGAACAACAGAGCAATAATAATAAATTTATTTATAATGAGTACGAACGAGATAAGAATAAGTATATTATAAGGTGGATGATATTTTTTTTTATTTTGTAGGAACTTGTCTAAACGTGAATTTAGCAATATAACAGCTGTTACAGAATTTATGAATTTATTAACGGAATGCATTGAAAGATTTCCAACTGAATTGAGTATCCGAAATTGGGATAGTATAAGAATTGGATTATGCTCATGGATTTTGAGTGTTGCAAAAAGTATTGAAGATTTTAATGACCCAAAGGTAAATGTGTAAATATAATTTATTTAAATAACATTATATTTTCTTACATATATGTATTATAGGTGGCAATATTTGTATCAGCATGTTATCTACTATTTGCAGCATTATCAAGATTTATTAAAAACGAAAAAACAAAAAGTTCAACACAATTTCTATCAAATATTATTGATGAATGGGAAAATTTGTTTTCGCGTGAAGTAAATTTAGTTCTTTTCAAGAGTTTTTACAATTTAGTTTTGATGGAACGTATGACAAAAATATAATTTTTAATTTTGTCCCAAACATTCTAATAATAACGATCAATTTTTTATATTTTAGCAAAATCTTTTTCAACATGTTATAATACTGTTTTAGATGTTATCAGTCCAACTATAGAATATATCGATTTCAAAATATTATTTGATGTAAATTATATATACATAAAATCTTATGAAACATTTAAATTTATATTATTTTAATTATTTTAGGCTTGTAAAAATGGTTTTAAAATTAGTTTGAATGATTTAATTAAATTCGTATTAGATAATTTATACAATAAAAATAATACTGTTCGGATAGCATGCTTATACACTGTAAAGAAATTATCACAAGATTTAATAAAATTAGACCTAGAAATTTTAGAAAAAAGAAATGAAATTTTACAAAGAGATTGTGGATATTCAGCAGATGATTGGCATTATTTAAATCAATTTACATCACATATAAATGATTATGGATTAAAAGTTGAGCAATATATTTCAGAATTTAGGTAAATATAATTCTGTATAAATTTATATAGGTATGTATAAATTTTTTATTTAATATATTTCTTTATAGTTACAAAATGACGGAATTATCTGAATTAAAACCAATAAACCAAAAAGACGCTTTAACTTATTTTTATATTTGGGATTGTATTATTGAGATATGTTCAAAAGCTCCAGCTGAATTAAGATCTGTTTATGCAACTTGGATAAGTGATCATAAATATGAACAAGTAAAATAAAAAATATGAAAGAAAAAAAAAATAATATTTATAATAATAATTATTATATTTTAGACTTTATTAAATTTTCTATTTCGAGCAATGCCAGTAGAAATTCTTAAAAATCATGATACTAAGGCATTAAATAATGATATATTTAAATCAATTAATTGGATTAAAATTAAGGGTATGTTTTATAAAATTTTGGCAGTAATCTTATATTTTTCAATATTATATTCTTCATGTTTTAAAAAAATTTTAATTTTCTGATTCATAATTGGTACTTCCATATTCGTCAGGTGAGTAATTCTGTTCTTCTTCTTCGGCATGGTCTTCTTCTGCTTTATCAGTTCCTGCAGATGAATCTGAATATGGTATATAATCATCAATTGGAAGACGGCCTGTTTGATCCTCCATATCACGTGGATAATCTCTTGGTCTTTCTTCAGTAGTTCCTTGTTTATATAATGGTGAAAAGCCAAAATTTGTAGTAAACTTTTCCATCCATATTGTTATATTCTCTGCCAAATTAACTAAAAATTTATCTAAGAATTCTTTTGAATCTGGTGTTGGCATTTTATAAGCTGGAAATAAAAAAAAAAATTTTTTATTAAAATTTATTATTTTCATAAATGAAAAAATATAATTATTAAATACAAATTTACATGCAAATTGCGTTATATTCCATAAAATAATATGTGATAATGATTTCATTTCTCCTTCTATTTCAACATCATGAATATTCATAAGAAAATCTTTCATAATTTCAAATATACCCCAAACAATTTCCCGAATTTGACATTTTCTTTTTCTAATTATATCTTTTTTAATACGTAATGCTCTTTTTCTTAGTTTCTCTCTCTGTATATATTTCAAATAACGTTCTTCTCTTACTAGCATTATTGCTCTTTCAATATCAGTATGTTCTGGATTTTTTTCCGGTAATAAATATTTTGATAAACTATTTAATTGACGTACTGTTAATTTATCACAATAATTTTTCCAAGTATATTCAATAGCTCGTATTTTTGGTACTGCTAAAGTATCAATTCTAGCTGTACAATTTGGTAAATATCGTTTAATATAACGACATCGAATACGTGGATATGATACTCTGCAAATACATTTTTTTGGTTGTGCCAAATAACTTATATGCTCATCAGATGTTAAAATATCACGATTTAATTGAAAATTACCAAAATGCCGACATCTATGCACTGGTACTTTTAATTTTTTACTATAATAATAACATTTATAAATTGCTGGTCGTATATTTTGCATTTGTGCTTTTCGGCCATCTTCATAGAGTGGTTGAATTCTGGGTTTTGCATTACGTTTAACAACTTCCCGATCAACATAAATTTTAGCAGCTCGTTCAATTTCTGATGTAATATTTGGTGGGTTATTTTGATCATCAGAATCAAGTGATATAACATCATTATCATCAAAAGTTTTAGGATTTGCCATAATTAATTAAAATATAAAACACGAAAATTACTAAAAAATTTTGTATAGAATACAAAGAATTTACAATTAAAAATAAAATTATTTATTTTTTTTAATAATAATAATATTTTTTAAAACAGCCAACTTGGAAATTTTTTCTATCATGGTTTTTTTTAATCATATAGTTTTTAAATATGTATATACAAAAAATATAGGTACAAATTTTACAATTTCTTTTTTTAGATGATACGATATCAGTTGAAAGATGGGCATGTTATTTATATTCACAAATGTTAAGATATTTACCAGCAGTAGTTAGAAAATGGTGGAGTTCGGCAAATGCTCGACAAAAATTATTTGTAGATAAACTAACAACAAATTATGTTTCAAATTTAATATGGCAAGAAGATTTAAAAGCGATTCATAAAAAGGATAAACATGAAAATATGCAGGTTAGTTATTTGATATATTTTGTTTAAGAAACGATGAGGTCATTCTAGTTTTTGGGTCATAATTTGGGAGTTTTGACATAGTTTAGGCTCTTACGTAGGAAAGTACTCTAGCATTCAACTATCCTATTTGTAACGTAAAATATATTATACTATTTCGCGGTATCTATAATTTTAAGAAAGAAATATTACGTGCTATAAAATTATTATCTTTTCTTACGTTATATATCAATTATTAAAAATTTTTCCCCCCAAAATTACGATTTACTATTCAGATTACTGTGCATACATCAACAAGAGAAGTAATTGCAATTTATTCAATTGATGAAGCCCGTATGGAATTAATTATTACTTTGGCACAAAATCATCCGCTTGGTGCAGTTAAAGTCGAAAGTGGTAAACAAATTGGTGGTAGAGCATCATCTAGAAATGTTGGAATGCAATTAACTATATTCCTTACACATCAAGTAAAATAATCAATATTATTTCATTATTGTAATTTAAATAATGTTTTTTTTTTATTATTTTTATTTTACAACACAATTAGAATGGATCAATTTTCGATGGTCTCTCGTTATGGAAAAAGAATTTAGATAAAAAATTCTCTGGTGTTGAGGAATGTTATATATGTTATACCGTTATACATCAAGATACATGTCAACTACCAAAATTAACATGTAAAACATGTAAGAAGAGATTTCATGGTCCCTGTTTGGTAAATATTTTATATTACAAATATATAAATAAATTGGAAATAAAATTGGTAAATTAAATTTTAGTATAAATGGTTCACCACTAGCAGCAAATCAACGTGTCCACTTTGTCGAAATGTTTTTTAATATGAAAATCTAAAAAATTAAATGAACAAAATAAAATATAAAATTGAAATTTTATTAGTGTAACATTTTATTTGAATTTATCTGTACTCAATCGTGGTTTAATAAAATATTCAAATTTTATTATACAAAATTTGATAGTAAAAAATAAATGAAATAAAAATTTGTATTCTATATTATATTAAAGATTATTGTTTTTATTATCTCACATATTTTTTTTCTTTTTTCTTTTTGAATTTAAATTCATTTATATCCATACATCTTTCTCAGTTATTAACACCATAAAGAAATAGGTTTGTTTTAGTACAATTTTGTGATAATTGATTTTCGTTTTCGTTTTTTTAAATTGATTAATTTTAAAAAAAAAATCGTAATATTTAATTTATATTAAATAATAAAAATATCTTGTTTTCTAACAAAAACAATTTAAAAAAAAAAAAGAATAGAGAGAATTTTTAATCATGAAAATAATAAAATTTGTAATGTGTTTCACAATATGAAAATTTCCAATGTTTGTTCTGTTACAAGATTCTCATAAATAAGAAAAAATTGTGTTTTTTTTTTTAAAATTTTAACCAGCACCATTGATCAAACCAAAATTAAAAGCAATTTATACAACATCCAATCTTTATTTAAAAAAAAAATGTAGTTTAAAAAGGCAACAATTTATTTATATGTAAAAAAAGAGACATTTCGTTGCATATTATAATAAAAATATAAGAATAAAAATATTGTATTTTTTTAGAGGAATTATATAATTTTTGTGCTATGGCATCTTATTGAAATTATAATTTTATCATAAAACTTTTATTATTTTCCTTTTTGCTTTTACCATTTTTTTTAAATTGTATATAATAGTACAAATATTTGTATAAAAACTGTGCTGTTTTTTTATTATAATAATTATTATTAAATTTAGTAATTCAACATAAGAGTTTTTACGAAATTATAACATAATATTGTTTTGTATATTTTTTTTTTTTTTTTTTTTTTTTTTTTATTTTTTGTTGTTTGTTTTTCTTTATTCCTTTTTTACATAATATATAATATCATTTTATTATATATTAATATTTTATTCAGTGATTTATTATTGATAAGAAATTTAGTGGTATAAATATTATTAATAGAATTACGAATCACACGTCAAAGTAGACTGCACCTTGATAACCAACTATCCGTTTTTCTGGCAGGCTCAGATGCACGTAATTGATGACCTTTTGGTGGATTATTTTGTTCCTATATAAAAAAAAATTTGTTTTTAATTTGCTGGGTGAATATTTTTTTTAAATTTACCATTCGTTTTTCCATTTTAGCTTTTATGTCATTTGCAAGTGTTAAGAATGCTTCTTCTACATTAATACTGGCTTTAGCTGAAGTTTCCATAAATTTAATACCATATTCAACAGCAAGTTGTTCTCCTCTTTCTTTAGAAACCTTTTTTGAATTTATACATTATTTTTTTATTGGTTTTAATTAAAAAAAATATTTACTTGTCGCTTTTCATTTAATTCACATTTATTTCCTAAAAGCATTTTTTCAACATCAGCAGAAGCATTTTCTTCAATATTTCTTATCCAATTTTTAATATTCTCAAATGATTTTTCTTGAGTTATATCATAAACCAGCATTATACCCATTGCTCCTCTATAATAAGCAGTTGTTATTGTTCTGAAACGTTCTTGACCAGCGGTGTCCCTGATTTTTTTATATTTGTAATAAATTATTATTATTTTAAAATGTATAAATTATTTTTATTTACCATATTTGTAATTTTATTTTCTTGCCATCTAATTCTATTGTTCTAATTTTAAAATCGATTCCTTGGTAATAGAAAAAAAAATATTTAGTAAATAAATATGAATTAAAAAAGTGTTATTAAAGAAGTTCTTAAAATACCCACAATTAAAAAAAATATGCATCAAAAATGTCCGTACAAATTTGGATATTACATAATGAAAAAAGGCCCATAACTTTAAAAATTAAACCACCCAATTTCAGTTTTAATTATTTTAACGATAAAAACAAAAAAATTACAAATTACATTTTTGTTTTAATTAGATTATTAATACGAATTTAATTACTATAACTATAATTAATTAGGTATTAATTGTAAGTTGCTAAAAGAAGTGCATTATTTCTTATTTTCCGAAAAGTTATAAAAACGAAAAAGAGCTAGAATTAAAATTTGAGAAACAATAGTTAATTTTTCATTTTAATTCTAGTTCTGTAGGTTGTAGTTTTAGTCCAAGACGATATTATATTTTTTGGGTGGCGGTTTTTTATTAGGCGATATTTCATTCAAATAAATGTAATTGTTTTGTATTCTGAATTTAACATTTTCTTAACTCTTGAGCTCTAATTACAATATATAATTTTTCACCTTAATCCATACCGAACCAATTTCAAATAAAATGTGTACCAATAAATTTTGTATAATTGTAAATTTATAATATAATTTATAAATTAGAATAAAAAAAAAAAAAAAAAAAAAAAATATAACGTATAGTAAATATTGACGTACTTTAAGGTTAATAATATAATTTTTGGAAATTTGGAACAGATACAAAAACAAAATCGTGTTTTATACAGAAATAGTTAATTAAACCTGACAATTTAAAAGTATTTCTTAGATTACAAAAAAAAGCTGACACATAATTGTTATTTTATAATTGCAGATCATCTATATTTTAATTAATGAACTCTTTAGTTTTATATTTATATTTGTTTTATGTTTGTTTTTAATTTTGTCATTTCTATATGTAAATAAATTACTTTGTATTCTATAATTTGGCAACTATTCTAATAAAATTGAAATTTAATTTTAATACTATATTTATATAGTTTCTTTAAAGTAATATTAGAAAATAAATAATTTAATTGTTAGTCATTATTTTTTATTTATTATTTCAAATTAGTATTGTGAAAACATTTTGTTTACGTAAATTAAAATGCTTTTTTTTTATAAATAAATCTATTGTATAGCTTGATCTTGGTATAGAAAAAAAATGCAAGTACAAAGTACTATATACATATATACACAAATTATAATGAAAAATAGTTGTTATATAATTGATTAGTAAAATTAATATAAAAAATTATAAGATAATATTATTTACTTTGATTATGTTTTTTATATCTATAATTATGAACCGGATCGACATTAAAAAATACTTATAATATTATATACCTACATCATAATTATTATCGAGACGACAAAGAAGATATAAACAGAGTTCTGAAAAATAACCTGTTGTGATTTTGAACACAAAAACTAATATCTTCTTAAAAAAACCTTTTTTTATTCATTTTCCAGACAAAGTATAATTCAACATTTACTAATATTAAAGTCTATATAGTAAAATTTCTTAGGATTTTGATAATAAAAAAAACTGATTGCGTGTGAATCATCTTAATCGATCATTGGTCATTATTACTGTCGAATTGTCAAATTTGTCTAGGCGCTTTTGTAACAAAGTTAAAATATAAATGATTTTATTCTTTAATGTTTTTAGACAAATCGATAAAATAATAGGTATAAATAAATTTTAATAATTTTTGTTTATTATAATTATTCACATTTAAATTAATATTAATAATAACATTTTATATTTTTTTTACCAATTGTTGAAATAAATGTTGTATTGAAAGCATCCTCAGAAAATCTGAATAAAATACAAGTTTTTCCAACACCCGAATCACCAATTAAAAGTAATTTAAACAAATAATCATAAGTTTTAGCCATTATATTGTAATGTATAATAAAAATAAAGAAATAATATTGTTTATATTTTAAAATAAATTATTTAACATTTAATTATTTATCAACTTTATCGCTGGGATTGATTGCAAATTGTTTTATATTAAATAAAAAAAATTAAAAAAAATGATGACACATTGACATTTAGATTTTCCTTCTCAACACAAAAATGAAAAGAATTATACCCAGTTACAAGTTGCAACATATTTAATTAATAACATATGTGAACATGAAGGAACTTTCAGGTTTTATAAAATGCCGGTAGTTGCACAATTTTTTTAAAATGAATTTTGAATATATATATTCTTGTATGTACAATATTAGTTTTAAAATAATAAACCTTGTAAAGCAGCTTTAGCTATTGGCGGTCTTATAGCAATTTAACCGTTAATAAATTAAAATATTACGTTCACATGTGTCCGCGTATATTCCTTCCTTAATTTATACAATTTACTTAAAAAATTTCTATAATAGCAATTTACAATGTTAGATATTAGTCAATTATCAATATTTTGTACAATAAGGAATGCAAACAGTTAAAATTGTATCTTCCTAAACACTTTTGTAATTCAAAAATTTGAGCAAAGAATATGTGATATATTTTACAGGCTTAAAAATTTCTTATCTTTATCGTAATTATGTAAATATTACTCGTTATTTATGATTACTATTACTACATTGATTGTATTGTAAGACTCATTTTGTTTTCATTCTTTTAAGTAGCTCTTTGCTGCCCGTGAGCTGTGACCTTTGCACAAGCAGCAAAGAGTTATTTGGAAAACGTAATTTATTCCTCTAAGTAGACGTACAGAGTGACGCTATGACGCTATGAGCGGTACTGGAACCTGTGCTGTAGTGTATTTTTATATAAAAAGCAACAATAACAACATTACAGCACAGCTTCCAGCACCGCCAGAGCCACACTCTGTACGTGAACTTAAACTTAGTTCTTAGACAAGACACATTCAAATTTTTAATATAGTACAATTAACGCCACATGATGGAATAATTTAATTTTTTAAAATATTTAAATTCTAAGACTGTTGGCAATACTTTTAATGTCACTATATATATATTATATATATATATTAATATATGTACTGTCAAAAAGAAATTATGTTTTCCAATGGAATTTTTATTTCATAAATATTTATTTTAATATTTTGTATTTAAAATGTTTAATTTACACATTAAATGATATATTTATTTAAAAATGGGTGTAAAAGAATCCAAACCATCTTGTATTAGTGAAGAAGAAGCTATTAAACGAGGTAAGAAAAACATAAACCAAATTTAGTTAAATACGTATTGGATAATATATTAATTAAGTAAATTGTTTTGTAAAAAAAAAAGATTTTTATTTTTTCTTCTTTGAGTAATGTAAATAATCATTGAAAATAGTATTCTCTTTTAAATTCTGAATATAATGGTAAATAAAAATTTGGAGAAATTCTGTCTATTAAAATTTATATTTTTATATTAAATTTTTTTAAGTTTCTTTCATTAAAAATGTAGTTTTTACGTCATAGGGTTTTTGTATGTATAGATAAATATTAAATTATATTATATGGTAAATTCTCTAGTCATTAGTTGAACAGTAGTATTTACATAAATATTTTTATTTATTGAAGATTTTATAAAGTTTTAACTTTTTTATATGTACTTAATTCATTTTGAAGGTAAAATTTTATGATGAAAATATCAAAAGTATTATATTATTTATAAAAACCTATTAATTTAAATTATACCTATATATAAAAAAATTACAATTCTAAATTAATATATTTTTTTTGTTACAGTATCTGAATCAGAGTATCGTCGAATTAAAGATACATTTAAAAAATCAACTGGTCCAGGACTATCATATTTAAGTCAAAGTGCCTTTCAGCAGGAGATATTATGTGAAAGTGTTCCACCAATTGTTGCTGATTGGCTATATACAGCTTTTGGTGGAACATCAAAGGGAATATTATTTAAAGATTTATTTTGTGCTTTAGTATTACTAACTCGTGGTAAAGAAGAAGAAAAAATACGGTATATATATAACAAATTATTATATAAAATATTTGATATGTTATGGTTTTTTTTTTTTTTTGAAAAAAGTTTCCTTTGGAATTTTTACTGCAATGATACTGGAACATATATTTTAAAAGCTGATTATACAAAATCATTAAATCTTGAAACAAATATTCATTCAACAAATTCTACACCAGAATATACAAATATTCGTGGCCTAACAAATACCAGTGTAGTACTATCATTATTTTCATCATCCGATCGTGTTACATTTGAACAATTTAAAGAATGGATAATAAATCATAAAAATGCGACTGTTTTATCGAAATGGTTATTATCAAATCAAACTTGTATAAATTTAACATCTGAATTAGAAACGCCAACATTTTATCAAAGTTTAGCTGGTGTAACACATTTAGAAGAACAGGTAATTAATTGTTGTTATAATTAAAATTAAACATTTAAAATTAAAAGAGAAATTTCTTTTAATTAGGATATCGGAGATTTAGAGAAAGAATTTTGGCGTCTTAAAAATAGTTCAATTAATGGCCAATTAGATTTAGATTTACTTGCACCACTTATAAGCCCGCCAATACCTAAAGCTGCTTTACAAGGTTTATTTAGTGCATTTGATGAAAATCGAGATGGTCATATCGATTTTAAGGAATTATGTTGTGGAGTAAGTGCATCATGTAGAGGACCAAATGTAGAGAGAAGTAAATGTAAGAAATTATTTTTTTATTTTATGAAATCTATATAATTAAAAATTTAATTTTCTATATTATATTAAAGTCTGCTTCAAAATATTTGATTTCGATCGTGATGGAATACTTAATTTCGAAGAATTAAATCAAATGGTTGAAATATTAATATTTGTTGCAAAAGAAAGCAGTAATTCAAATCATTATCAGACAATTACGAAAAGTAATGTATTAAATGATTTAATACGATTTACGAGAAAGAATATTAACAGCGAAACTGAGAATGAATTAACAGAAGTATAAAAATATATAGTGTTTTTATAAATGGTAATGTTAATTAAATAAATTCAATTATTAAATAGGAATCCAAAATTATCTTAAGACAAGAAGATTTTATGATGTGGAATGTTGAAAGTTCATTAAATTTAGTACAACCATTTTTAGATTTAACTTTCGAAGTTTGTCACGTTGTTTTTGGTATACGGCCACAATGTAAACACATGGAATTTGAAATAGGTATAAATAAATTTGAAAAAAAAAAATTGAATTCTATATTTCATTTCGTTAAATTCTTCATTTATATTAGTTAATGGATGGCTTAGACGGGAAGAAAGAAGGGGATATAAAGTTGGTCAATTTTGGTATTTAATATCAAAAAATTGGTGGAATATTTGGACACAATATACACATAATTATTCATCTACATCTATACCATGTACATATTGTAAAAATACTACAAATAATGTTAATCAAAAAAAATCAGTATCAGTTGACGAAGCAATGGTATGTGATGAAAGTTTTAATTCAACCGAATCAGTTGGTGATTTATTAACAACTGCAGATTCATCTAGTTTAGGTTTGTTCTTTTTTTGTTAAAATAATAATAATAATAAGTGGATATAATATACCTACAACAATTTATTGATAGATTTTAAATTAAATAAAAATAATTAAATATATTAGGTTCTGGCAGTAGTGGCGTATCTTGTGGTCGTTATTTAAGTGCACAACCAGGACCAATAGATAATACTAATCTAATAACACCAAACCCTTTTAAGAGTATACGTTCGTTAACTGGCGAAGGAGGTCATTTAAAAAGAGATACTCCATTAGTTCAAGGACATGATTTTGAATTAGTTCCTAAATCTTTATGGGAAGCTTTAGCACGTTGGTATGGTTTTATCCTACCATTACCAAGACAAGTAATTTTATTTTTATTTGCAGAATTGGTTAATTTTTATTATTTATATGGAATTTTATTTTCAGGTTATTCAGCCACCTAATATACCAGACGTTGAACTGGAATTATATCCATTAAACTTAAGAATTTTACTTCATCAAAATACTCCTACAAATTTAAATCAATCAATGCCATCTTGGTCTGCAGTATCAGGTAAAATAATTTTTTCAAAATAATATTTTTTTTTTGTGTTTATATTTTTTTATTTATATATTTATAAGGTGGTTATGGTGCACTTAGTTCTGGAGGTGGTTTTGCCACAATGTCGTCAGTACCAAATTTACAACCACCGAAAAAATATTTAGCATATACGGCTGCATTTAGTCGTTTAGCAACCGTTAGATTAATTGGTGAATTTTTATGTGAAAATTTAAATTTAAAATCAGAAGATATTCGATTGTGGCATATTATGGGTTCGGGAATGAATACAGCAGATGATATACCAATTTTATTAGAAGAAGAAAATATGACATTAAAAGAATTATTAATTAAAGATAAAGATCAACTATTATTAGAAATTCGTAATAAAGATTTAACATGGCCAGAAGAATTAGGCTCATTAACACAAACATCATCAAATATTAATCAAGATAGAAGAATGACCCGAGCATCAATACATTCAATGCATGTAGCTGGTGCAACTGGTTTACATAATTTAGGGAATACATGCTTTATGAATGCTGCTTTACAAGTGTTATTTAATACTTCACCATTAGCTCAGTATTTTATAAAAAATATGCATCTATTTGAATTGAATGTTAATAATAAATTAGGTACTAAAGGACAGTTAGCTACACGTTATGGTGAACTAATACGGGAGGTAATTAATTAATAAAGATATTTATTTGAAATTTTTTCAATTCATATTTATATCTTATTTCTGTTGTATTCAAATTTTCTAGATATGGACAGCTACAACACGATCTGTTGCACCATTAAAATTACGTTTTTGTGTTACAAAACATGCACCACAATTTGCTGGTGGTGGCCAACATGATTCACAAGAGTTACTAGAATGGCTATTAGATGCATTACACGAAGATTTAAATCGAGTCACTGAGAAACCATATACAGAACTTAAGGACTCTAATGGTCGACCAGATGAAATAGTTGCAGCTGAAGCTTGGGCTCAACATCATGCAAGAAATCAAAGTATTGTTATTGATTTATTTTATGGACAATTAAAATCAAAAGTTAGTTGTTTATGTTGCGGTAGAGAATCTGTCCGTTTTGATCCATTTAGTTTACTAAGCTTACCATTGCCAGTTGAAAATTATATATACTTTGAAATATTAGGTAATATTTTAAATGTTCTGACAAATAATTCATTAATAATTTTATTTTTGTAGTTATATTTTTGGATGGTTCAATACCAACCAAATATGGATTACGTTTAAATTTTGATTCAAAATATTATGATGTAAAAACTAAATTGGCAAATTTATGTCATCTGAATCCTAATTTAATGCTACTCTGTGAAATATCATGTTCTCAAATACAATTAATTTTACATGATGATCAAAAAATTAAAGTATTAAATGCAACAGAAATATATGCTTATCAGCTGCCAGAAGGTGGTGATGAAAGTCGTTCACGAACAAGTTCAATACTTGGTGTTAATATTGAAAAAGGTTTAAAAGATATACAACGAAGTCCAGGTAAAAATAAAATATATAAATATATTATTACTATACGAATTGCGATTTAATTTTCATTTAATTTATATTTAGCTTTACTCATTGGTACAGAAAATATACATATAAATCAAATTATGATGAATCAACAAAGTAGCTGTCAACACCAACAATTAGAAAATTCAGTTTTTACAAATGCAACGTTAGAAGATATTAATAATAAAGGAAACTATCAACAAAATGAATCTAATAGAAGAACATCGAAGGTAAGACGGTGCTTTGGAAACACCATGTGCATGCCCCAGACTCTGTTGTGCTTCAAGGTATGGCTAATTTAAACAGTAGAGTAGAAATAATTCTTATTAAATATTGTTTTATATTTATTTATTTTTAATTTTGAATATTTAATTGAGGGGGTTTTAAATCTATTTCCAAAAGAAAAACGTTCTTACTTATGTGACAGTAATGAAAAAATGTTACCTGTTTAATTAAAAAAAATAAGTTTTTATTTGTTTTATTCAAATATTTTAATATAATATGTTTATATTTTTTCGAAGAACATTTATTTAACCGGTTTGCAAACTCTACTTATATAACTACGACATTTTGAAAAGGATTTTCAAATATACTTAAAAAAAACATTTCATAATATTTTGATAAATTTTGTAAAAAAAATAATACTACAAACTTACTACAAAATTGTCTTAATTTTATGCTAATAAATTAAAAGTTACAACACGTACTCTCCTCAAGTTCACACAATCAATAATGAAGAAAACAAATAGAGAAGTTTTTGATTTTAAATATTAAACAAATAGTAATTTTTTTTAATAAAATAGAATTTTTTAATTAATATTTTATTTCTGCTTTTTAAAATAATTTTCAAATTAATCTATTATATTTTCAATTTAATTTTATTTACTTAATAATAGAAATTTAGTATATCACTAAAAAAAATTATTTAAAAATGGGTTGGTGTTTAACACAAATAATTTGGTTTTGGTTTGGTAGAAAAATTTGCGTAATTTTTTATCTAGAATTATATCAGTTGAAAAATTGTCGCTTTGTATAAGTTGCCAATTATTATTATTATTACGAAAATTCTTTATTATGCACATAATAATATTTTTAATTTATACAAAAAAAAAAACATTTTTAAAGTGAGTCTATGTCAGTTTTTGTAGAATTTGTTTTGTAGTTTTTTATTATTATTGTATAGTAAAACTAAATAATAATCAATGTATGTATTAATATTTTAGATTACATATATAATATTTTGTGTAATTTTAGCAATCTGAAATAAGTACGAGTCCTGAAAGTACATTTGTAGGAAAAAATCGTAAAAGAATATCAACAGCAAATTTATTATCTGATAATTCTCAATCTTCATGTAACTATAGTTCAGATGAAGCAAGTATTGATCGAAATCATAAAAATCATGATGATCCGGATGATATTATTGTTGAAATAAAAGAAAATATAACAAATTCAAGATTACAACAGCAAAAGGAGACATCATGTCCATGTCAATCAAATAACAGTGATAGTTGTGAAGATGATGATAATAATTCAATAAATTTAACATCAAATTTACGAAAAGATTTGTATCCAGCAAAAATGTTTGTTAATTGTAAAGTTGGTAAATATTTAATCGCTGTACATAGAAAATTAACACGACAAGATACATATTTTTTATCGTATCATAAAACACGTCCGAGTTTATTTGGTGTTCCATTATTATTGCCATGTTATGAAAATGGTACTAATAAAGATTTATATTGTGCTGTTTGGATGCAAGTTAGTCGATTATTAAGCCCATTACCACCTACAGCAGATCAATCAACACAAAATCATGCAGCTGATTGGTATTATTAACTTAATTATTAAAAAAATTAAATTTAAAATTTTATTTTTGTTTTTAAATTCTTAGTGATGACAGTCTTGGTTATGATTTTCCATTTACATTACGTGCAGTAACACATGATGGTAAAACATGTGCATTATGCCCTTGGTCAAATTTTTGTAGAGGTTGTGAGATTCCATGTAATGATGACTATATTTTGCAAGGTGCACTTGAATCATCAAGCGCAAATTCTAGTATTATTATAAAAAAAATATATACGTAATATATTAATTTATATTTTATTTTAACCATCAGGCAATACTTCAACACCAAAATTAGCTAATAGATTTTCATCAATACCAAATTTAGAAAGTTCACGGTCTTCTACACCAACTGATACCGCCAAATTGAATATAAGTGCCAATAATATATTTATAGCAATTGATTGGGATCCAACAGCATTGCATTTACGATATCAAAGTACAAGAGAAAAGGTATTAATCGAAATTTTCTTAATTATTAATTTATAATTTAGTTAAAGTTATATTGTTTCAAAAGAAAACCAAGTTAATTTCAAATAAATCAAATTTATTTTTACCTTCATTTAAATTTTTTTTTTATTACTTTAGCTGTGGAATGATCATGAAACTGTTGCATTATGTCGTAAAGAACAAACAGAACCAGTTGATTTAAATCATTGTTTACGAGCCTTTACATCAGAAGAAAAATTAGAACAATGGTATCATTGTAGTCATTGTAAAGGAAAAAAACCAGCAACTAAAAAACTTCAAATTTGGCGTCTACCACCTATTCTTGTATAAAATATTTGATTGTTTTTATTTAACAAATATATTAAATATTTTATTTTTCTCCTCAGATAATTCATTTGAAACGTTTTAATTGTGTTAATAATAAATGGGTTAAATCTCATGTAAATGTTAATTTTCCATTCGATGATTTTGATCCAACGCCATATTTAGCATCTGTGCCTCAAGAAACAATTTTACGTCATAATGATTTAAAATCAAATAATTTAAATTTAAATAAAAATATGTGCAATGAAGATTGTGAAAATGAAATTGTTGAATTTGATAATGATAATGATATAACAACTAAATTACATAAAAATTTAGCAATCAACAATATTAAAGAAAATAGTAGTGATGAATTCTCATTTAAAACAGATAATACAAAATTAGATAATGATGATATTTTAACCAAAGATGATCAATTTTATTATAATGATCATAATGGTAGAAATAATAAAAATTTAGTTAATAGTAATCCAATAGCTAGAAATGTACCAAATAATACTATTGAAAGACGAAAACGTTTAATATCAACAAGTCTTTCAAGAACACCTGTTGTTGATGGACAATTTAAAGATTATCATCATCATAAATTACAAACAGGAGCAGATCCGTTTGATCTTAAATATAAATTGTATGCTGTTGTGGTAAGTAAAAATATCATAAATAATAAATCATAAAAAATGTGAATATTTATTTTATTTATTATAAAAAAATTCTAGTCACATTCCGGTATGTTAAATGGTGGTCATTATGTTTCGTATGCATGTAATCCAAATGGATCCTGGTATTGTTATAATGATAGCTCTTGTCGTGAAATACCAAAAAGACCAAATATTGATCCAAGTTCATCATATTTATTATTTTACGAACGAAAATATTTACAATATGAACCATATTTACCAAATTGTGAAGGACGCACCATTCCGAATGGCAATGCTATTGAAACTGATGAAAATGAAAATGATTTAAAAAAGATGTGTGTACTATCGTAAAAAAAAAAATTGAAAATAAATCGGTAAAATATTATATAAATTATTCTAAAATAATTCTAAATGTTATTATGAGAAAACAAAATGTATTTTTTTGTGTAGTTTTTTAAAGTAATAAGTTAAATTCTTTTTTTTTTTTTTTTGTTATTTTGTTAAATTATGTACAATATAATTTTCGTTTTTGGTTTGAAAATTTTGTTATTTTCATAGGTATATATTTAGTATAAAGGAAAATTGTAATGATCAAATGTGCTATATATAAAAAAAAAGTATTTTATTATTATTATAATTTTATTTATCAAAGATTGTTTTCAATTTTAATATTAAAAAATAAACCTAAACAAAAAAACATTAATTCTTTTTAAATAATTAAAAATTAATTGAAATTATATCAAATATATAAATTAATGCCAACTTTATGTTTTATTTGTTATGTTACTATGTTATTATAGCTCAATTCCGAACAAAATATTTTGTAGTTTTTTTTTTTTGAGGATTATTATAATTAATACGAATGGATTTTATTCTCCATTTAGAATTTTAATTTATGATATCATAAAAATTAAAATATAATGAGAAATTGCTTGTTAGATATTTTGTAAATGAAAAAAAGAGAGATTAAATTTTTGTTGGTATCTGCTTTTATTATTAATTTTGTGCACGATTAAATAAATCTAAAATTTAAGATACAAAATTAAACTGCCGAATACTTTACGGTATTGCAAAATATTAATAAAAATTCGAATTTCTTTACAAATTAAAAAATGTTTTTTATTGTATTTTATGAAATTAAAATTATTTAATATATTTTTTATTTATCGTAAGTGGAAATTGATGAACCAGTGAAGAGAACGCATATTATTTGGGTAAGATATACAATATTCTCTAGTTCCTAGTAAAATACTATATTTTTAAATATGGAGAAAAGTTCTATTAAAATTTTGAATATTCCTCAAAAATTTTCAAAACTTATTCCAAAGAATAAAGCAAGCAAAACATCAAGTGTGAATAAAAGGAACACAAATTTAAAAATAAATAATTTTTAAACTCATCATTCAAAAATATTTGTAATTTATAGGTAATGTTCACAAAAGTTCTAAAAGAAAGATTTTAATAATGATTATTTATTATAATTGTGCGGGATATAAAGTTACATAATTTGATTATTATGTATATAATTGGTTGAAAAAATATTGATTTTAACGGCTGAATGTTTACTAACATTTAGTTTTCGGCAAATTAAAAAAAATATGTATACTTGTATTCAAATCCAACATATGAAGTTTATATTTGTTCAACTTTTGTATTATACTTTCACAATTTAGCAATCCAAATTTTATCACGATTTATAATAATAATAATGATTTAACTGCATCTAACATTTTCTCAGTCGAAAGCTTTTCAACATTTTATATATAAATCACGATCTAGTGAAAATCTCGTATATGTACTTCTATGTACAAGTAACAGCTATGTATCCTTCCTATAATATGCAGAAATATGCTATTCCATCTCTATAATTTAATCAGATATTTAGTGTTTTTTAGTTCTTTAGTGTGTTTTAGATCAATCATTATAGTTCAATGAGACAATAAGTAAATCGTTACAAATCCTAGAATACTTTCTCAGTGCAAAATAATTCACGAAGTTAAGGTATAAATTACCTTAAATTCAGGGCCAACTGAAATATGAAATCTCTTTATTTGTATACGCATTTCATCTTTTATTACATTAAGCAATGTGTTCGTTAATTGTTATTTTCTTTTTAAAAAATATTTTACCAAACTCTATTTAATTTGAAGTTAAAACCAAAATAAATAAATTATTACACAAATAAAATAAAATAATACCGAAATTTTAACTTATTTTATTATAATACTTTTATAAATAGATAATTTTTTTTTTATTTTTTTTAAATAATATAAATATTTAACAAATATTTGGTTACAAAACTATAAATATATAGACTGTACGTATTGCTATAAAAAAATTAATTTCTTGATATGAAATTTAAATTAATATTTGAGCTTATAAATTGAAAATAATAAATGATCAAACTAAATATAATAATAATATATTATAAAATTCATTTTAACTACTTTTTCTTTCTTATATATATAATTTAATAATAATTTTATAAATTTTAATAGCTGTCCCTGATATATTTATTTATTAAGTAAAATTTAAAAGCATTTTTCTTGTATATATGTATGTATTAATTAATATCTAATTTGCAGTAATATGATTTTTTTAATCATCATTTTTTATTTATTATTACACAGAGATTGATAATATTCAGCAAGAATTTTCCATGCTTTTGATTCCATAAATCCATCTGGTGGATTTTCACCACTTCGTGCTAAAGATCGCATTTTAGTACCAGATATGAATTCAAAATCTTCCATTCTATGCGGTTCAAAGAAAGACATTTTTGATGCACTTTTATCGTAAGCAGCTACTCTGAATGGTAAAATCTATAAGAGAATTTATTTTATATTTATTTTTATGATTTATATTGGTTTTGTTAACATACTTCAATATTATCTAATCCGGGAGCCATTTTTAGAACTCGAGCACCATGTGTTCCATCATATAAATTACCATCTGGATACAAATTTTTATCAGGATGAGGCATACCAGCTGGATCCCTTCCAACAATATAAAAGTTAGCACCAGCATTCATTCCTTTAATAAAAATTGAATAGTTTGAAATTTGATTTAATAGTTTTTAGTATATTTTTAAAATTTCCATATTGTCAAATTTAAATACTTTTATATAAGAAAGAAATCAAAATATTTCAAATATTATTTCTACTTACTCGCTTTAGCATGCCATTGTACTTCACTTGGTCCGGCATACATCATAGGTGATGGGAAAATAGCTAAAACAGTATCTTCACGACTTAAAACACCAGAATCAAGGACAGCTTGATGTTGTGCCATACGTACCGGTAATGGTACATCATCATCTTTGGTCCAGCCGCCTGTAGTTCATTAACAAATGATTAAATAAACTATATTTAATTAACAGTATATGTTACCTAATGGATGAAGTAATAAAACTGGTTTTTTAAATCCTCTTTCTAATAGTTGCCTTTTACAATCCTGCATTAAAAGTGCATGTCCATTATGTATTGGATTACGTAACTATAATATAGAACAAAAAAAAAATTGTTTAACAAATTTTACTTATATTAAAAATAATATAAATTTACTTGGAATGCAAAAATAGCATCAGCATTCATATCTTTAAATTTAAGTCTTAATTCATTTGGCGTAAGACGATATTGATCTAAACCATCATTCCATTTAATACGTTCAAATACTTCTAAATCTCCACCAACTAAATACTGGCCACTTTCATAAATCATCTAAAAAATTATAAAATATATTATTTATAAATTTGACAAAAATAATTGTTGAAAAGTGAAATTTCTTACTTTAATGTATGGATGGATTGGATTACTAGTTCCAAATTGTCTAGATATTCTTTCTTCTTTTCTTTGATAATAAAATTCTGGTTTTCGTAAAATTGCAATTGGTTTGTCGTTATGTGTCAATGTTAAGGCACTAACAGCTATTAAACATATTATAATCTTTAAATTTATTTAAAAACATATATATGGCCCAGTTTAAAATCACGATAGTTACAAACAACGTTACAATTAATATACCAACAATTTGAGCTTTTACATAGTGTCGAAATCGAAACATTTTGAGATAACTTCTCGTGATTTTTACTGACGGGTTGGATATTAAACGGATTTGCGATCAGAAAAATAAAAAAATAATTTAAACTTACACTCCAGTTCCTTACGTTTCTCCTCAGATATAGACAATACTATAGGCACAGATTGATTATCCCGAAAAGCACCATCATCACTTATAATACAATTGAAATGTAGCGTCTAAAATAATATTTAAAAGAATATATTAAAATATTAACAATTACAAAAATATTATAGATAATTGTACTTGTAAAAATTCATCTTCACGCATGAAACCTTTAAGTGGAAATGCCCAACCTTCTGATAATATTTGTATCCATTGTAATTCGACTAATGTTATTGGTATTGTTGGTAATGATTTAGCTTCATGTAATGCTGCTAATTTTCTACCTGGTGCTACAAATAATTCCGGAATTTGTTCAATATCACGTAATGTTCTTGGAATTATATTTTCATCTTCTAATAATTTTATAACTAAATTTGTTGTTTCACGTATTGTAAAACCTTCTGTATTTACTATGAGATCTGGTTTATCTGGTCGTTCATATTCTTGTGTTACACCAGTAAATCCTTTAATAACACCTTCTCTGGCTTTTTTATATAAACCTTTAACATCACGTAATTCACATACAGATAATGGAGTATCCACAAATATTTCAAAAAATCTATATTTTTAATAATAAAAAAATAAATAACAATAATTATATTAAGAAAAAAAAAAAACATTAAAAAATTTATACTTTAAATCACAATCTTTATGAATTTTTTTAGCCATTGCACGATCATCTGAAAATGGTGATACAAAACTACATATTGCAACAACACCACTATCAGCAAATAATTTTGCTACTTCAGCTACACGTCGTATATTTTCTTCGCGGTCTGATGGTGAAAATCCTAAATTTTTATTAAGGCCAGTACGTATATTATCACCATCTAAACCATATGCTGGTATACCTCTAGATACCAAAAATGCTTCAAGTTCAAATCCAATTGAAGTTTTACCAGCACCACTTAAACCTTATTAAAATAATATATATTACTATATAAAAAATATGATACACTTAAAAATATTAATTTAAATTACCAGTTAACCAAATAGTACAGCCCCTAAATCCTCTACATATTCCTAAGTTTTTACCACGAATTTCACGAGTAATATGATGTTTTTGTTCTGTAACATTTGTGGCAACTTGCAAGCACTAAAATATAATATTAATATAAAAAATTATCAAATTGAATATTATAATTTTCATAATTTTAAATCCGGAAAGAATATTTTAATATGATAAAATGTGGGTTAGTATAAGTAGATTTTATGCGGATTGGGTAATTCTAAATTAATATTTTAACATGTTTTATGAATCATCATAATGAGTTTATATATTCAATAAAAGATATTCATTTTACATAAATGGTTAATAGTAATTATCAATTTCCTACATAAAATATAAATTAAATTATTTCGGTTTTTAATCTTGCCATAATAATTATTATATAAATATATTATAATTGTACAACAAATTTTAATTGTACATTATATTTAAAAAAAATGTTTGTTAAACATTTTCTTTTTATTCCTGGATTCCTGCTCATTAATTATACCTAACAATAACAAGGTAACCTTTAAAATTTATTGGTATAGACATTTATGGCAATTTGAAAAGTTAATTCCATTTTCAGTTAAGAAATAACAGCCATGATTTCTTTGGCTTTTATTGTACATACTACGCAATATATAATAATAATCCCAACGCGAATCCCATAATAAAAAACTTTTTGCGAAATTTTCATAAAAATGATTATGCAAAAACTAAAATCTAAGAGTAATAAATTTTAAAGTTAATCTAAATAAGTTTCTGTTAGATGGTATTATAAAGTTAATCTAAATAAATTTCTGTTACGATGTTATTTATATGTTTTATGATTATAATTAACAATTATATAATATGAAATATGTATACATTTATGTTTATGTTTTGATAAGACACCATAAACATCAAATAAGTGATAATAATTATTATATAATTTATGGTAGAAAGCAGTGCTAAACTAAATATACAAGAATTAGAACGAAATTTTCGAATATTATGAAATTACTTGTATAAAGAAAAATTATTTTATTACATCACAAACATTGAAATATTTACATATTTTTTGAAAATATTAATTAGGTAGGTTAGATTATAAAGGTTAACACGCATCATGAGAGATCTCAATGGATCCATTATGGTCCCAGGTTTAAAAAGTAAGCACTTTCAAAGATTCTGCTCCAGTGACAAGTAGGGAGGCCAAACAATTTCCTACATACTGTTTTATTCATGGACATAATAATCTCGATTTCTTTTTACAGAGTAACCGCCAACATAATTTGGTTTAATGGCACAGCGGACATTTTTTCCATTTTTCGTTGACTATTTTTGACGCTGCTAAGTCAATAGATAGATTTATAAATTATTTCAATTGGATAGCTAATTTGCATATCAGTATGCCCCACACCGTTCCGGACAAATGAATCCGCTTTTTTATTTTCTTCAATGCCGCCGAATCCTGAACCCAGAATTTTCCCTCCCCAGAATTTTATGATTGATTGAACAATCTTTGACACTCTCGCTTCAATATTATAGTTTATATATAGCATTCAAAATTATTAAACAAATTTATAAATAAATAAAATAAAAATTAAATTATGTTATGTGCTATACGTATTTTAATTCATTTTACGATCCCTTGGTTGATGGGTTGGTTTAAAGTGAGGGAGGAATAAGAAAAACCATCCACTCACATAGACTTCGAGAACCTGTTGTACAATCAACATGATGACTTTGTTTAGCCTAGAGCACATCATTCTAATTTACCTCACTCTTGAACACAATCTGCCGGCACCTCCATATGTGGGTCAAAAAAAGACTCTTTCAAGTAATTAAATCTTTTATATATTAATTACTGCAGGGACGTGTTCGTTTTCTACATATTGAAGTTTCAGTTACAACTAATATTCTTGACACTAATTTCATGTATACTTGCTGAATAGAATATGACCATCACTGGTAATATTCCTTAGTATAAAGCAAATTACAAAGTTTTACAAGCACTGTTTAAAAATAATAATAAAACAATAACAATTGAATATGAATATAAAATTCAAAAATGGAAAAAACACTGACAGACAAACCAAAATTAACTGATAAAATGTTAAAGGTTAAATGTTGTGCAGACTAAACTTAATTAATAGATTCTAAATATATAAATTATTGTACATATAAATAAAATATAATTTATAAAAACTTGATAATTGTATATACATTATATATATATAAAAATTTATCAAGCTGTGCAAATAAGTTAATATATTTAGGACACATTTATGAATTTATTAAATATTTATTTTCAGAAAAAAATCTAATAAAATTATTCAATTAAGACTTGAACTTGAAATAAGTTCTTTAAGTACACAAACCTAAAATCAAATTTTGTTAACGAATTTATTTTTTGACTAGAGCCCATAGAACTATTTTGTCTAACAAAATATACTGATAATAATTATTATCATAATTTATATTAGAGATAAACCAAAATATTTAAGATTTCTAAAAAATATTAATAAAAGCATAAATATTTACTTATTTTAATATATATGTTCTTTAAATATTTTTTGAAAATTGTCAAGAGTAAAATATCAACATATGAATTAAATAAATTTAAAAAAAATTATATTTTAATAATAAAATAAATTTTGTAATTAAGCAAATAAATATTCAATTTTGTATTTATTTATTTTATCATTTTTCATTTCAATTTCCATCTAACTTTTCCACAAATAAATATGAATCCCGACACTTTTTTACAAATATATAAATATATTATGTGTACTTACTCTCCTTTTAGGAGCATAAGGATATCCAAATCCATTTACATATATTGGCATTTTAAATATATTTTATATAATTTATTTTTTATATTAATATAATTCGTATAACAAAAATTTGTAAACGTTTTTATTCTAATCGTTTGATTAACTTTAATCGAGCACTCAAACTAAACTGATGTAGAAATTTTCAAATCCAAAGCTTTTTAGGATTTTTTATTATTAATTTTTGATTGAATTAGACTTTTCTTTGGAACCTAAAATAAATAAATTGCCAGAGTTCAATGACAAATAGATAAAAAACTATCTTTTTTTTATCTGTTTTGATTATTCAAATTTTATATGTTATGCTAATTCACATTTCAAGTTGAATAATCGGAATGTTAACATAAAAAAAAAAAAAAAAAAAAAAATGAAATAAATCGTAAATATTTTTACAAAATATAAAATCAAAATAAAAAATCGTAAATGAAAAATTCTAATAATTAAGCGGAATTAGAAGTTTAAGAATTCTGTATTACTGTATATTTTAGTTTCTGGTTTTTTATGACACACTTTTTTTTTTGATGAAATATTTAAATTATTTAATTAAAAGTAAATTAATGTTATATAAACTTCAATCTATCAGATATATTTAGTATTTTTACGCAATTGTATTTAGTTTCGAAAGAATTATTATTTATTTGAAACAGAGTCTGTGGCAATACCTATATGAGCAATTTGGGCAGACCCAGAGTCCAATTGTCTTAGACGGCCCACCGTACCTTCTAATCAATAACAATTATAAAGATGATATGCACTTAAAGTAAAAGTTAAAGTTTATTTTGCATTCATTTAATAAAAAAAATGTTCTTAGTTGGTTTCTTTATTCATCTAATCATTATCAACTTTAATTTATCCGGATACAAAAAGGGTTAATCCAATATTTTGAATACAAAATATTGGTTTGCTATCTTGTATCATTTTTTTTAAAAATAAAAGGCTTTCTTAGAGGGGCACTGTGATTGCTCTATCCGGCACTGGCCTGTGATGATTTACATCTTATCTAATATTTGAATATTTCAAATAATTTACTTCTCTGTAAACATTTTCAAAATATTTCAAGTATAAAAATAATTTTTTATATTGCGATAAGGAATTTATTGAATTAAGAGTAAATTTTAGAACAGAAATTTCAGAATATCATTTACATTATTATCAATTTTTTTTCCTAAAATCTTCTCAATTTTTATAAAATACTTCCTATAAGATAGATACTCATAACTCATAACTAATGTCATGAGATAATTGAGATTTTAGAACTTTAATTCAATAATACATTTTAAAATTATTAATAAAATTTAAAAATTGAAAGTGTTCAATTTAGTTAAATTATATCCCATAAAAAACGCATGTACATAAATTATTTCGAAAGATTAGTAACTAGTAACCGTCGATTAAGTTCTGAAATGATCCATACGACATCAACCCAGTTTCTTTTAACTTTTACAATTATAGTCAAGACTTATTATCAGATTTGAATTACAGAAATTCAGTGACCTAAACTGTTTAATTCAAAAGATCAATTCAAACGATCTATAGCCACTTTTTTGAACCAGATTCTTTTTTCCATACAAGTATATACTTTAGAACTGAAATCTCAGTCAAATCTATGGAATATATAAAGAAAATAAAACTTTACATATACGTCGTTGCGGGTGGTCTATTAAGAATTAATATGTTTTTCGTAATATTTAGTTGCACATGCTAAGCGTATTAATAATTTGGAGCATTTATTTAACAATAAATTCCATAATAAAATTGCCCATTTTCCAAAAAATGACAAAAAAAAATATAAAAAATCGATTAAGGGACAGTTTATCACTGAATATTTCTGAAACGTTAAAATGTAGTGGAATATGGATAATAGTAAAAGAATTAACAAGCTTCAAGTTTCAGAACATAAGAATCAGTTATTAAGCAATAATAGTGAAAATGACGTATTAAGCTTTTCAGAACTAGGTCAACAATTACGTTCGCTAAATCCATAACCACCTGTCCAATAAACAATATTTCCGGTATTATATTTCAGGTTATTAATGTAGGTATATAGTATATACAAAGACCAAAGATTTACTGAATTTGAAATGATTAGAAATACATACTATAATTTTCAGCCTTGTAAATTGTAATTAGAAATATACTATAATTTTCAGCCTTGTAAATTGTAATTAGAAATACTATAATTTTCAGCCTTGTTTAGGTGGTATAGATAGGCCCATGATATTGTTAACATCAAGCAAATTATAATTTATATTCTTCTTTAAGCAACCAGCAAGTTTTTTCCATAAGCTTAAGCTTTAAATATTTCAAATTATTTTAGACAAAATGTAATTCCATAAAAAAATTTCGATTAACCAATTTACACATAGGTATGTATTTATAACAAACAATATCGTAATTATATAAAATATTGATTATTTGACAACATGAATTGACAAAGTTCAATTTGTAAAAAAACAAATAACTTTCTAAACGACTATGCAAATGCATAAGCGAATGGATCATGAATGGATGCTATTTATTGACATGGTGTCCATCCACCCCTGTTTCTCAGAAATTACAAATATTTACAAAATATTCTTATTTCTTTAAAAATTTATATATGTACTAAATTTTATTTGTTTGCATATTTATATTTAAAATTACAATTTATATTTTGACATATTTAAAATTGTAATAATACTGAAAAATTTACATAATGTAATTAAAAAAAAAATCGAATTCGAATTCAATTTTAAAATAATATAAATATGTAATTAAAAAAATTCAAGGTTACAGATTTTAATTAAGTTAAATTTGAATGCATATTTTCTCGGTCTTCTGATCAAGAATACAAAAAAAAAATTAACGATTCGTTTTACTAATATTCTTTTCTGCTCAGCCAATTTCCTAGCCAATTTGTTAATTTTCTATGAAAAAATATTTAATAATAAAAAATAATTTAAATTAACTTTATTTGTGTTTTAATGATTTAACACTCATAAAGATTACGAAATTTTATTTATTTATAATTAATATTAATTTTATACACTTAAAATGAGAAAATTATGACTTGGATAAAATTGTATTTTTCTTGATGAACAATTTAAAATGTTTATTATAGTAATTCTAATTCTAATTCTGATAAACTATCTAATCGTAATTCGTAACTAGCTGAAGGCGAGTAAGCAAATTCTCAAAAGCCTAGAGTGTTTAAAACTGTTTACTAGTAGAATTTTTTAGGGAACTATATCTAAAATTTCATTTATGTTGCAACTAATTATTTGATTTATTTAATGTTGAATAATATTCCTAAAAGTTTGCTTAATAAAGGTAACCTGGTGATAATCTTCAATTCATCATGACATCATGAGCATATTTCATCGTGACAGCTTTTCATCACACATGAAATATTTTAATTGTTTTTATTTTGGGAAAACGTTTGTTATAAATGAATATAATATAGGGTGATAAGCTTTAACAACGCGACGACTGTTTTGTCGCAATTGGTAGCCTCAAAAGCGATTTTGACAATTTTTAAATATATGTCGCTATTGTGTTTTTTTTTTAAAGATTTGTCAAAGAAATATTTTACAATATGCTATAATAATATCATAATTTATAATAATAATTAATTAAATTCAATATTTTAATGTGTAATTTTCAATCAGGCTATATATAAACGAATTACATACAACAAGTAATATATAAATATTTTTTAGAAAGTTTTTTATTCGTAATCAAGTCTTTTAAACTTGGTTTTATTAAAATTATTAATTTTGTTATTTTATATTTAATATATTTTCATAAAATGTAATAAAAAAAACATTAAAAACGTCAAATTTATAAGGCTACCACTTGTAACGCTATTGAAATAGACAGAAAATCAAAAGCGTCGCTTTAAAGGTGCTACCCAAGATTTTTGCAAAAATCTTGTAAACCGCTTTTGATTTGGTTTTTCCAATTGATAAAATGTGCACGTTAAAAATGTTGCACAATGAAATGTTGGTGATAAAAAATTCTCAATGAAATGATGATCTACCATGGTATCAGTTAAAAAAACTTGTTTTTCATTAGAAATTTAAACTAAAATAAATATGAAATAGTAATGTTATTATTAACGATAGATTGAAAAATAAATAATTATGAGAATAAAAAGAATGTTTGTAGAAAAGGCCCTAAAAGTTATATTACTATACATACTTAAAGGCGAACAACTTATACTCAACGCCGCATTGTTACGAAACAAGAACAAATAAACAAATCAAAAAACTTTATATACTTTATCTAACTAGCAATCATAAATTTTAAAGGTTGTACAAAAACCTTCTAACACTGCACAAATGCAACAAGTTAAAATGTATTTTTTTTTTTACCTTAGTTAGTAATTTTTTTTGCCACGTGTACTATTTATTATATTAATTAAAACATAAAATATTTTAAAAGAATTTAAATTATAATTAATGATTTATTATTATAAACAAAAACAAAAATTATTATTATTTATTTGAAATACCTGTAAACTATTATTGTTCTTCAGTAATGAATCATTATTATTATTATAATAAAAATTTCTTTTTGTGATAATATTATACATTTTTGAAATCTTTAGTTTTTTTAAAAATTTAAAACTTTTCTTTTAATCAATAAAATGTAAATTAATTTTAATAATATTTATTATATATAGTATTAAAATATAACTTGTAAAAGTTTTGTTGCACTTTTAGTAAACTTTTATAGTTTTATTGTAGTGTACAAGTTTAGTAACACTTTTTTTTTTATTTTAAATTTAAATAAAAGAAATGATGATGAAAAAGAAAGTACTTTCCCGTATGATTTTTGCAATCAAACTGTGTTTACATATCTTATATATTGGGTGAAGTTTTCAAAGATTATATATTTAAGTAACAACAACAGGTCTGAAGAGTTGAAGTTAACATTTGATAATAAAGTTAAAATATACGTTTATAGTAAATATATATATATATAATATATATATATATATATAAATATTTTGAAGTTTTATTTCTTTCTTTAATGTATTTGTTGTGAATATGAAAAATATGCCAACCATAAGAAATTTTATAATATATTTAACCATATGTGTAAAAATTGCAAATAATAAAATAAAATTATATTAATAATAAAATTATAATTCGTGCCTCAGAGTTGATATATTTGATTAATTAATTACTTTTACAAAAATTTATCATTATTATTAAGTTTAATTACATACACGAATATATAATATAAATAATTTTTATTTTTATTTGCATTTAAAGTTTAAATTTTGTCATTAAATGATCATTTATAATTATTTTTACATTTTAGGTTACATTATAGCGAAAAGCGGTTAAATTTTGTGATATATAAAGAGCAAATGACAACCGATGAATATCTCTAAAATTAGAGATATTCTGAACTTAATAATTAGGATAAAAGGGATAAAATATACTACTTCCTCTTTACTAATGTTGTCAAATCAATTTGACGAAAATGAAAACACGCTAACCATATTGATGATTACAGAATTTTCATTAATGTGATACAAAATACGTATAATATAAAAACAAATATTTAACACCATGTTCGATTCAAATCCAAAGACAATTATTAATTTTATAATCAGACCTTTGTGCTGATCTTTATAATGATTGAGTTTCGTAATATTGACATTCTATTGTTTCTTTTTAGTAACGAATCGTAAACAAACTAATGCTTTTTAAACACTTTTATACTAGAACAAAATAACAAAATGCCTACTTAAGGTTTCACTTTGTCCGTCTGTTATCGCTTATACTTCAAACCAACATAATTCGAAAGTACTTTAAAACTCGCTTCCTAAAATGTCCCAAAAAATGTTTAGTTCATTTTCCATATTTTGGTGAAATAAACATTTGTGTGCAGTGTGATTGATGCTTAGAATTAGCGACTGATAATAACTTATACTGAAATATCAGTGTACTTCTTCATATTCGAATTTAAATATTTGAAAGAAGTCAAAAGTGAGTGGCCTTTGTTATCAGCAAATGATTTCAAATGGTTAGCAAAATTAGACAAATTACTAATTATTGGTACTACTAACTTTAAAATTGAGTCAATTTAACTTTCGAATTCAGTGATTTTGAAATCTTTCTAGAATTGACATATTACATGTTATTAGATATTAGCTATTAAAACTGATATGTAAATTTTTAAATAATGAATAAAATTTCAATTGAATTTTTATTTAATTATACATTTTGGTCAATGATTTAAAAATTAAAATTTTGCAAAGATCAACGAACTTCATGGTTTTATACGTTTAAATAAAAACCAGTTTGAAAATGATATGGAAATTTTAATAAATTTTCTATTAATTTTTTTCTTTTCTGTTATTAATATTTTCTAATGAAATAAAGAATAAATAAAATTATATATGCAAAAAGTAGAAAAATAATTGGGAATAGTCAGAAATATGTTGGCGGAATAGATCAAAAAATATGATTTAAAATTTTATTTATATATATACATATATATAAATAAAATATATATATATTATATTTCATATGAACTTTTATGAGATGAGGATCATAAAATTTTGTAAGAATATTAACTTATCAGAAACTCATTTTTTAATTTATTATTAATTTTTTCGAATTTGATATTTCTTATAAGGATTTTAATATTTTTTCAAATAAATTGCAATTTTAAAACCAATTTAAAAATGATATTACTTAAAAATTTAAAATTATCTGTGAATTGTAATAAATTAATTTGCGGCATCGATACAAATATAGTAAATTAAGCATAAAAAAGTATGTTTATGATGATTTATCAATTTTACAAAAATAAAACTAATAAATTCTATATTATATATATATTTTAAATAACTTTTACTTTCAAAATTATAATAAAATTTATTATATATAATTTATATAAAATTGATTTTTGGTAACTAAATATTGAATATAATTATAATTAGTTCAATGATTTTAGATAATAAGTTCAATGATTTTAGATTTTACACTCACAATTATTTCGTCAGACATTTTAGATTTTTTATATATAACAAAATAATATGAATAAATTCTAAATTCAATATCAAATTAAATTTAATTTAAATGCTAAGAACTTTGTGTTTCTATTAATTACACGAAAAATATCAGAAGGACTAAGAAAACTAAAAATTTATAATGATAAAAATAAAAAATATTTACTAAAATATTGTAAATAAAATGTCCTACGTAGACAATATTAAAAATACTTATTTGATTATTATTACTTATTGCAAATATTAAATAACAACCAATTAAAATTTTATTTGTGACGTGGTTTTTAAAATTGATAATTTTAATAATAAAACTATATATATTTAAATTATCAATTTTAAAAATTAAATTTTTATTCATATATCATGATATATTTTTATTATTTATTATAAAAATAAATCATGAAAACCCATAAATTATTTTAGAAAAATATTCGGTAATTATTTTATTTTAATATGAAATAAAAACAAATACTAATTTTTATTAATAATTAAAATAAGAAATATATGAAATAATTTACGGTTGATTTACCGAATGCACAATTCACCGAAGAAAATTAATAATTGGTGCATTTCGAATTGTTTGAATTAAATTCATAATTGATGCATTCCGAATTATTGAACTAGCCACGAGTATTATATTAATTAAATATAGTTTTTATCAAATTATTATAATGTTAAATAAAGCTTTAAAATTTATTCAAGTTTATAAAATTTCAATTTAAATAACATGTTTTTTGGTTATCGAATTTTTTTTTTTGAGAAGATTTTTTTTTATAGTGAAATGATGACTTTCAACAGCTGTTTGTAAGCCAACAAATATAAGTATGTAAATGTAGAATAATGTGTTTAAGATTTTATTATATTTAATAATATTATATTATAATATATATGCATATATACTGAATGTTTGTCGAAACATTAGCTGTGATTCTGAAGAAGCTGTGGTAGTGCTTTTTATATAGGTGAATGTAATACATATTTTTTTTACAGGAAGTAATAACCTTGAATTAAAATTGTATTTTTATTAAAAATTAATAATATTTAAATTTTTATATAATTAATTACATATTTTATAATGTTGAAATTTATTAAAAGTTATTTTTAACAATAACTTATTAAAAGCAATATATGTATGCTCAAAAAAAATGTAAAATTGTCTGTTCAATATTTATGTTGTTGCTAAAAGAAACTTTTTAATACGAATTGATTCTGATTAGAAATATTTTTTTTATTCATATTTTATATATTCCAGTGCTGATGGTCATCGGTTTATGAATTATTAAGCTTTATTTTTTTTGATAAGATAAATGATAAGTTCTAAAGTATAATGTGTCAATTAGAAATATTAATATTCAATTAGCAATAAAACAAATCTATGATAACCATTAAATTATTTTTATAAATTATTAATAATCTCAAGAACTATATAGTTAAATACTTGAGAAAGAGAAATCATAAATGCTTTAATAACAATATAATATATACTTAATTACTTTAACAAATTATATATATAAATTTGACTAAACCAATTTTTAAGTGTAAATATTTATAAATACATTATTATGTATTTATATTGTATATGAATTAATAATATTATTGTTAATTAAACATAATTCTTTGTAAGGTGTTTTATCATTTTCATTCAATAAAAATAAATATATATTTATTGCACTTACGGTTTTGAGTTTTTTGGTAGTACTTGTAGTTGGTTCCATTTTTATAAAACTAAAAATTATTGTAAAATTATTGGTAAAACTCAAAAAAGTTAATTGAATTAATATTTTAATTCAATTTTTTATATAAAAAATAGAAAATAAATCACTAAATGAAATTGAAAACAATATGTTGAACATATGGAACTTGTTCATTCATTTCATCACACTCACACATCACACTATTTTTTTTAATTAATTTGACAGCTGACTCTTAACCAACATCACCACTTTTGTGTTGAAATTCCGAAATATATCAAAGTATATTTACATTAATATTATGATAGATGGCAGCAGTTATATGTATTGAAGGCATACACCAAACACCACTCTTTACATTTGAACCAAATTTGATAAAAATTACATGTTTTTTTGTGGTTTGAGCATAGAATAAATTAAATAAGATCATTATTATTGATAATTTAAATTATTAATTACAACAATTTCGTATTTATAAATAAATATATGAACTATAACATAGTATTATTTTATAATTTAAACTTAAAGTATTATAAATAAAATTACAGTTATTACAAGTACTAATTTCCGCTTTGTATTTTACGAATTAACTTTTCTATTATAGTTAGTTACTTTAATAAATAATAAACACCAGTCAGAAAATAAAGTTCGCATGGGGAAAAAACCTACCAACCTATACCTGGGTGCATTTGTACATAATCATGAAACCAACCTAAGTACCTACCAAATTGCATCCAAATCTGAGATATATTTTTTTTTTAATATTTCTCTATATTTCTAAAGAAGAAAAACACAAAGTTTTCCACATTAACATGGTAACACTAAAAATATCTCGTATGAGCATCAGGATGAAGTCTGAACCTGTGTGCCAAATTTCATTAAAATCTCACGAGCGGTTCTAAGAGATGTTGTTACCTACATACAAATTTTGGGTACGCTTACACATTCTTTATTTTAATTGCATTTTCGGAGTCCCCGACCTCGAAAAGCCTATATAAAAAAGTTTCAGTAAAATCCATTGACGTACTACCGTAATTTTTTTTATAAGAATTAGGTATATTTTAAGGACATATTCTAAACGAATTGACATACGATCCTGAAAGTGCTTACATTTTAAATAGTTAATCAGGTTATTTCTAATAATATAAAATGAATTTTAATCTAAAATAAAATTTAATCTATATTATATTATATAAGTCTATACGAGTGAAGTAACCATCGAGTGATTTCGTTTCCCGAAGTAAAATAAAAAGATTCAGTCACCCACCAGCACCAGCACTACTCAACCAAACTGAGTCATGACGATTTTGAGTTCCCTATTCTCTTTCTCCAGACTATAGAGTGTATTTTATAAGTTTTTTTTATAGTAGTTAAATAAATTATATAATTTGTTTATATATATATATATGTATGTATGTGCGTCCTGCATATAAAATATAAATAAATAAAACGCAACGCCAAACATTTAAAAAAAACTGGCATTTATCTTCCTTTTATAGCCAACTTTACATAGCACTGTCAAGATTAACGCTATATTTTTTTTTGTATATTGAAAATAAAAAAAAATGTAATATATATATATATATATAAATAATAGGAAAATAAATATAATTTTGATTGTTTATCTCTAATTTTTATTTCAGTGTACTCTTGATTAAAACTAAATTTCGCAGTAGGTGCTTCAAGTCTTAATTTATTATCCAAAAAATTGTGGTTTCAGTTGTCGCGTTATTATATAACAATACTTTTGTGTCCGATTTGACAAGTTGTTAGATATAAAAAGTTACTAGCTAACTTCACATAAGTTTTCATTGCTTTGCTGTGTTCTGTCGTTCTGTATTGTTTAAAAAAATTAAAAATCTTTTAAATTAAAGTGGAAATGTTTTTAATTATATGCTAAAAGTATAATAAAAATAACTGTGTACAATGTTAGCCCTGCTACAGGAAAAACGTCCCTTAAAAAAACCAAGATTAGGACCTCCTGATGTTTATCCACAAGAAGCCAAACAAAAGGAAGATGAATTAACATCTATGAATGTTAAACATGGATTTGCTACTATGCCACAATTGTCCGAAGAATTTGGTACAGCACATAATTCCAATGTAAATGCAAGTAAAGTTGGTGCTTTCTTTAATTCCATTATTGCAAGAAAAGAAGAATTAATGACACTTCAGGATACTGGTAAGAAAAAACAACAAATTAATGTAAAAGATAATTTTTGGCCAGTATCACCACGTACAAAAGGAGCACTTGATGCTTGGTTTAAAGATTTAGCAGGCAATAAACCATTAATTAGTTTAGCAAAAAAAGCACCATCTTTTAATAAAAAAGAAGAAATTTTTGGCATGCTTTGTGATAATCAAGTAAGTATGCAACGAGCTGCATGGTTTATTAAATTAAGTTCTGCATATACGGTTGCTGTATCTGAATCAAAAGTTAAAAAACGTCAAATACCTGATCCAGCCACAGAATGGACTGGTACATTAATAAAATTCATGAAAGATTTACTTCCAAAACTTCAAGAACTTTACCATCAAGGTAAAATATAGAAAATAAATATTTAATTTAATGTATAGTATATTTATTTTTTTAGGTCCACAAATTGATAAAAACTTATCATCAAGTACACCATCATCACATACTTTAATACCAACATTACCTCATACACCAACAATATCACCTTCAATTACAAGTCCAGCCACAATTCATAGCCCTGGTAATAATACATCTTTAAATTCAGTTTTACCGCAGCCAGTAAATCCAGAAGATAATAAAATAGCATTAAAACATTGGAACTATTGTACACAACTTAGTAAATATATGTATGAAGAAAGTCTGTTGGATCGACAAGAATTTTTAACATGGATTTTAGATTTATTAGATAAAATGCGTTCACAAATTAGTGATGATGGTTTACATAAATTAATTTTACCATTTGCATTACAATATATGCAAGATTTTGTACAATCTGAAAGAATTTCAAGAAAATTAGCATATATAGTTGCAAAAAAATTAGCAAATTTATTAAATAATGCAATGGATACTCAACAAACAAATTCTAATACAACGACAACTGCATTACAAGCTATTGCCGATATTAAACAAGAAAAAATAGATAATAAAGAACAAAATCTACATTCCATTTTAGGTGGTGGCGGCGGCGGCGGTGGCGGTGGCATCAGCACAATATGCGAAAAAGATAAAAAACCAATTCAAGATCCTTATGTGAATGCACTAAATGAATATTTAAATTGTCCACATCATCGGGATATAATTTTATATTTAAGTGCTATGTTACAAATAATTACAATTGAATGTCCAACAGCATTAGTTTGGTGTGGAATTGGTGAAAATCGTGCATCATCTGCATTAGTTGGTAGTCCATTAGATCATTTACCAATACCACCATCAGTTTTACCAATGTCCAGTCGATCTAATGATAGTAATATTGAAATTCGTCAACAATTACGTGAATACGAAGAGAAAATTAAATTAAGATCAAGACATGCAGAAAATCGATGGTGTGCTGAAAGATGGCAAAAAACAAATAAAAATTCATATTCGAAAATTTTAGCAATATTAGATGCGTTGGATGGTCATTGTTTTGATAGAATGGATACAAACAATTCTGTTGAAACATTATATGCAAAAATATTTCGACCATTTAATCATATACGTCATGAAATTATAACTAATGGTGAAACAAAAGATGTGAAAAATGAATATACAACAGATGAAGATGCACCAATAGTGAAAATTTTATGCGAATGGGCTGTGTCATGTCAACGGTGGGGTGAACATCGTGCAATGGCCGTAGCATGGTTATTAGATAAAAGACAAACTGAAGTTACTACACCTCTTTATATAGATAGTTATTCAGGGAATAATGGTAATGGTAATTGCGGAGATGATAAAGATTCAATTGGTTCGGGTGTTGGTTTAATTGGTGGTATACCAGTTTTTCAGTCAGTATTAATGAATTTCCTTGATAATGATGCACCAGTACTAGAAGAAAATGGTTCACAACAAAATCGTACACAATTTACAAATCTTGTACATTTATTTAGTGAATTAATCCGACATGATGTATTTTCACATAATGCCTATTTATGTACATTAATATCACGTGGTGATTTATTAACTGGTAGTGCTAATTCAACAAAATCGTCTATAACTGGCACTGGTCCTGTTTCAAATAAACCATCACCACCAAATCAAGGTTTAGATGATGATGGTTTTCCAACTGGTATGGATTTTAAACATAATATTGAAGAATTTGATGATTCAAATGTTGATGATGATTTAGATAAATTATTACAACATATTAAAGAGAAAGACCAGCAAAATGCATTAGATGCACCAGATAGTCCAAAAGATCCAGATCATGTTGTTAATCATGGTATTGGTGGTAATAATGGTAATGCAATATCAAATTATTCATCAATTTCAAGGCATTTCATTTATACAAAACATTTTCCAATATACCAAGATGATCCATCATCACCATATAGTAGTGAAAGTAATCAACGATATATATTATTATTTGGTGTTGGTAAAGAGCGTGATGAAAAAAAACATGCTGTTAAAAAAATGTCAAAAGAAATATGTAAATTATTTTCAAAGAAATTTAGTATTGATGTAGCTGAAGGTGGTAAAGTTAAAAAACATTCACGTAGTGAATTTAATTTTGAAGCAACTACAAATAAATGCCAAAATATGGCATATTTTGATCAACATGTTGTTACATATCAATGTGCTGTTACCGTATTAGAAATGTTAAATAGTTTTGCTTTAGGTAATAGTAATTATTTACCAGTACAAGAACATGTTGCATTTTTATTTGATTTAATGGAAATTGCATTAAATATTTATGGTTTAATTGATATGTGCAATCAAATATTGAAAGAATTACCAGAAGTTGAAATACAATTAATTACAAAAAAATCAAATTTAATTAAAAATTATACAACATCATTGGGTTTATATATTGTTGGTATATTAAGACGTTATCATAATTGTTTATTAATATCACCGGAACAGACAGCATCTGTATTTGAAGGACTTTGTAAAATTATTAAACATGTTAATAATCCAAGTGATTGTAGTTCTGCTGAACATTGTATTTTAGCATATTTACATGATTTATATACATCATGTTCAATGCTTAAATCTAAACCACAATCAACTGAAAATTTTCATATACTTTATCCAAAAATTAAACAAGCATTAGCATTAAATTTATTAATACAACCAACAGCATCACCACATTCATATAATCCACAATTTTTAATGGAAATGTTAACAGCACCAAAACGTTTTGGTAAAATAGATCCATCATGGGGCCGGCAATTAAACGAATCAACATCAAATATTTATAGTTTTGTTTGTAATGCTATTGTAGCGATTTGCCGGGAAACTGATAATGATAAATTAAATGATATTGCAATATCTTGTGCTGAATTAACAGCATGTTGTAATTCATTATCAGCTGAATGGATTGCTGCTTTAGAAGCATTATGTGGATCAAGTAATGATCCACGTTATCAAGACCTTGTTGGACAAATTGATATACAAAATATTAATATACATAATTCGTTAGCAATATTTACATGCATATTGATTGCACGACATGGATTCTCGTTGGAGAATTTTGTTAGGAAAGTTGCACTACCATCATTGGTGAATGCTTGTAACGGTGGTCGTGAAATAACACCAGATGCTGAAGCAGGTGCCCGAATGTCATGTCATTTATTATTGAAACTATTTAAAACTATCGAAATACCACAGCCTGGTTTATATTCAGTTAGTACTTCACCAAATCCAATAAATTCAACAGGACCAAATTGTAATATAAAATTAAGTTGTGATCGACATCTTTTGGTGGCAGTACATAAAAATATACAAGTAGAAGCAGTTTTGACAGTATTAAAAGGTATTTTAGTTGTTGCTGATTCAACACAAAAAGCCCAACCACAAACATTTAATAGTGGTAAACGTAGTGGTCTTAATACACCTGTTCATCCAGGAAGTACGCCAAAAAATATGGACCGACCAGCTGATTTAAGTCATATTTTGGGTACAAGTGACCTTAATATACTTGGTGATGCTGATCAAATGATGTTTGATTTACAACCAACTAGTGCACCAAATGAACAAACTTCATCGCTATCAGATTTTGCACAACATGTTTTAAAACAAATATGTTCACAGGAATGGGTATTAGAACGTTGCTTGCAAGCATCTGATAAATTGTGTGGACTTTTAATAGAAGACATTTTAACGCCACAACAAGTTCAACGTTTATTACATATGATTTGTTATTCGGAAAATGAATATACTTTATTAGCTGATATGGAACAAAAATCAATTATAATTCGAATATTAGAAAATTTAGAACAGTGGACTTTAAGAATATCGTGGTTACATTTACAGTTAATGTATAAACAAACTGAAAATAATGCTACTGAATTACCAAATTGGTTAGATATGGTAGCCAAAGCTGCTATTGATGTATTTCAAATTGATGAAAATGCTAATTTAAAAATGGGTGAAAAAACAACTAAACCATCAATTTGGTTAGTTGCACCATTAGTATCAAAATTACCAAATGCTGTACAAGGTCGTATATTACGTGTTGCTGGCCATGTACTAGAAAGTACAAATTTCTTTTCAAAATCAAAAGAAAATCCAGATGATAAAGATAAAATGAATGGAGGAAATAATATAAAGAAATTAACAATGAATAATCAACCATTTTTAGGATTAGTTTTGACTTGTCTAAAAGGACAAGATGAACAGAAAGAAGGTTTATTGGCATCATTAAATTCACAACTATCACAATTTTTACAATCTTTACATGAGGTATAACTGAATGTTTTTTTTTTTTTAGTTTTCAAATATTAATATAAAGTTAATAATAATTATATAGTTTGAAAATGTTGGAGGAATTGAAGATCCATTAGGTCGAAATGAAATGCTAGAAGCTTTACAATTACGATTTTCATTACTTGGTGGAATGTTTGATGCAATACAAAAAAATGGAACATCTACAATTGATTGGACAATTTTATTAACACAATTAGTTTGTCAGGGTGTAATCGATTTAACAACAAATAGGTATTTATATTGAATATAATTATAGGTTTTTTGAAAAATTGATTATATATTTTTTGTTAGAGATTTATTTACAACTGTAATTGATATGATGGCAACATTAATACATTCCACATTAGTATCAGATTCACAATCAGAACGAGATGAAAATAAAAAACTTTATACAAATTTAATGAAAAAAGTTAGAAAAGAAATTGGTGATAAAAATAATGCTTCAATTAAATATATAAAACAACTTTTACCATTAAGCAAATTATCAAATGAGGTATAATTATTTATTAATATTAGTTTTTGTTAATTTTTTTTAAAATATTTTTATTATTTCTAAAAAAAGGTAATATCATGTGAACCAGCTGGTATAGACACAAAAGGGAATAAGATTACTGGGTTTGAAATGGATAAAAAACAGGTAAAAAAAACTTATCAAATAAAGGTTAATGATTCTGTGATTTAAAGGGATTTAAATTTTCTGTAGTCTTGTTGATAAATTAATTGTTTAAATAATGGTATACTGTTTATTTTGTTCTCAGCTTCGCATATCAGATAAGCAGAGAGTAAGTGTTTGGGATATATTAGAAGGACATAAAAATCCTGCTCCACTTTCATGGGCATGGTTTGGTGCTGTTAAATTGGAACGAAAGCCATTAGCTTACGAAGAAACTCATCGATTACTTAAATATCATACACATAGTTTAGTTAAGCCGAGTTCATATTATTATGAACCTTTACCATTGCCACCAGAGGATTTAGAACCTTTACCAGAAAAACCAGTGGTAGGTTTTCTGGAAACTGTAAATAATCATATATAAATTTTAATTTTTTATATTTGACTTAACATTTTTGCAAATTTACTATCAAATTAGAAAGACGATATGAAAGCAGATACACCATCATCTGTTGATCAATCTCCTAGTGCTGTTGTTACTGGACGTGGTCGTGGTAAGGGTACCAGAAAACCAAGAAAACAAAAATCGAAAACACCACCAGTTAATACACAGCAACAACAACAGCCGCCACCACCACAAATGGCACAACAAATACCGAACAATCAAATGAATCAAATGCAAATGAATATGCAGGTAAGATAATACAAATCTCTTTATTTTCAATTATTTATTAAAATTGTATTTTAGAATTCTATAAATCCAAATATGCAACAATATCCACAAAATCAAATGATGAATGCAGGTGCTAATCAAATGATGGCACAACAGCAAATGCAACAAGGAAATATTCAGCAAACAATGGGAGGTGGACAGCAACAAAATTCACAAATGGGTTTTGTACCTGGTGGCCCAAATATGAATCAGGCTAATCAACAACAACAACAACAATGGCAAGTTCCTGGTTATAATCAAATGCAACAGCAACAACAACAACAGCAGCAACAACAACAGCAACAATTCTATAATCAACAAGGAATGCAAAGTAAGCAATTAAGTTTTTTTTTTTTCTTCAATTAATTAAGAATTGTTTTTAATAGTGAATCGATTTGAAAGACCACAAATTAATCCATCAAAACAAGCGCTTTCTAATATGTTAAGACAAAGACATCCGTTTATGGGTAATGCTCAAACAAATCAAGGTGCATTTGCTATGCAACAGCAGCAGCAGCAACAACAACAACAACAGCAGCAGCAACAACAACAGCAGCAGCAGCAGCAGCAACAACAACAGCAGCAACAACAACAACGACAACAGCAACAACAACAGCAGCAGCAGCAATTTATGAGGAATAATTTACGTGGAATATCACCTCAACAAATTCCTGGCAATCAGGGAAATTTGACTGCAATAAATCCCGGAATGAATCAAATGGCTGCACAATCAAATATTAATCAAGGCATAAATCCTAATACAATGATGTCACAACCAACAGCGGCTGCTATCAATCAAACACCACAAAATAGTGCAAATATAATGAATCAACAAGCACCGAATATGATTAATAATAACGGTGCAAGTGGTATGATTGGACAACAAAATCCAGCAATGGTACAATCAGGAATGCCTCAAGCAAATGGGATGATGTCACAGCAAAATGTTGGTATGGTTAATCAAGGACCACAACAATTTCAAAATTTCAATAATTATGGAAATCAAGCAATGAATCAACAAAGTGGCCAACAAAATATGATTGGTAATGGATTCAATCAAATGAATGCTCAACGAAATACTCAAGCTGAATATATAGCACAAAGAGCTATGCAAGCAAATCGTGGTCAATATATGACGCAAGCACCAAATGTTACTATGAACAATATGATGGGAACCCAAGGAGCAGCACCACCATATCCAAGACCGCAACCAACTGGTGGAAAGCCTGGAGTAGTTTCAACACAACAACAACAACAATTCCAACAACAGCAGCAGCAACAACGTATGAGGCAACAATTAATGATGCAGCAGCAGCAACAACAACAACAAGGTTTTCTTTTACAAGAGAAAAATGCTAACAAACTTAACTTACAATAATTATGTTATTTGTTTTGTATTGTAGGAATGGCACAGCAAGGTGGTGGTCCTGCAATGGTTCAAGGACAAAATCAAAATATGGGACAACAGCAAACACCTGCGTTAGTTGCTCAGCTACAAAGGCAAATGCCAAATCAACAAGGAATGATGGGACAGCAATATTCTTCACATCAACCTCCACCGTACTAAATTATAAATTAGTATGTCTACAAATTTTTCTTTATTATTTAAGTTTTTAAAAAATAGGTATAGGCAATAAAATAAAATGATTATATATATATAAATTAATAAAACATACCCTTTTAATTTCTTTACTTTATATAATAACACATTATGAAAATAATAAAATAAAGCTAATAAAAACAAATGCATTCAGTCAGCCTAACCCCTAACTAAAAAATACCGATTGAACTATTGGACATACTATACATAATTTTACGAAACGTATAATTTTAAATCTGAAAGACGGATGAAATGAAATTATATAGGTATTTATAATTATAATTCTAAAATTCAAAATTAAATTGTTTAGTTACTTTTTATATTTTATATACTTAAAATAATTTTTGTTACTTAAAATTATATTTTATGAGAGTTAAATTTTTTGAAAAATGAAAATAGGTGAAAATCCACGTTTATTCTGATCAGCTAGCTCTACAAGATCTATTCGCGTTATCTTTCTGTTATTTACCATAAAACAAATATAACTTCGCATTTTATAAGAACGACGTGGTTCTTCATAATATCAACTTATAAATATTAAAATTAAACTTAAATACCATAGTCGTTTTATTTTTTATTGTTTCATAACTGAACAAATCAACATTAGCATTGTTTTTTCTTTACCGTAAGATATTTATATTTATTTAATCAGATATAAATTCATATTATACATATTATAATTTATAATAAATTAAAAACTCCAATATAAAATTTTCTTTTGCTGCATCTGCTATAAAAAAAGTGAATCAAAATTTATTTTTTATTTTTATATTCTGGAAATTGATCGGAAAACGGAAAGTATTTATTTTTAAGGTTATATATTTTTTTAAAATATGAATAACCGGTATATTTGAAATTTTTTATCAGTGTTTGATAAATTCTTTATTACTGTAAATTTTAACGGCCGCATATATTTACTGTAAAATTTTAATGGCCATTACTGTAAAAATTATATAAATTAAAAAAATCTACTCTTAATTTTTCCATAATTGTACTCCACTTCGACTAGTCTTTCAATGTCAAATAAGAACTTTGTCCACATTTATCTTCGAGGTTAGAAAATTGACAATGGACGGGGCTCTAGCAGGTAAAATTCAGTAAAATTAGTAAAAATAGTAGTAAATTAATAAATTATATATTTTTTTACATAATTACTAATTTTTTTGTTCTGTAAATAATTTGCCGAATACTAAAAGTATATAAAATAAATTTCTCCTTATTAGTTTTCTATTTTAAAATAAAATATACAAGAAAAACAATACTATCATACAAAAAATTATATGTAAAATCTACATGCAAATATACATTTATTTTAACCAGATTGGAGTCTTATTATAATTTTTTACAATTATATATAACATTTTTATTTAATTTTAGTTCGCTCCAGTGTTGGAGTTGAGCTTTGGACAACAACAGGTTTTAAAACTCCATATGAACAAAATCCAAAACTTCCACGGAATGAAACAAAAAATTGTCGTTCAATTATTTTCAGTCCAGATGGAACATATTTTGCATTCGCAAATGGTAGTATTGTATCGGTTATTAATACATCTAATTGGGTAGAAAAATGTGCTTTACCTCGTCCAAAAGCATCATTAATAAGTTTTTCCCCACGTGGTACATTTATATTAACATGGGAATTGTATTCAATAACCAAGGATAAACCTGAAGGTTCACCTAATATGTTTGTGTATAGAAGTGATACTGGTGAAGAAATGTTTTCCATTGTTCAAAAAAAACAATCGGATTGGTGAGCATATTTCATTTATTTTTATTTATTTAATTTACTGTTATTTAAATTCTATAAATAAATTTTTATATTTAGGGAACCTTGTTGGTCTTCGGATGAAACTCTTTTTGCAATTATGATTGGCGGTGAAGCTTATTTTTACGAATTAAATGGATCAAATGATGATTTTAAGGCTAGTGCTAGGAAACTGGGTGGTGGAAGAGGTGGAATTTTATCAATTGGTCCTGGACATAGTCCACCGTATGTATCATTTTATACACCTGGTGCAAAAGGAGCTCCGTCTATGTGTAAAATTTATAAATATCCAGCATTACAGCAATCTCAAACAGTTGCTTGTAAAAGCTTCTTCCAAGTAAAATACCTATATAATAAATTTGCAAAATAAAATTCAAAAAATTTAACAATTTATATTTTTTTTAGGCTGATCGTGTTGAAATGTTATGGAATAAAAGGGGTACAGGACTTTTATTATTGACAAGTACCGAAGTTGATCAAACTGGTGCATCTTATTATGGAAAACAAAATTTACATTTTATGGCAACTAAAGGAGAATCCTGTTCTGTCCCCTTAGGTAATTTTTTTTCATTTGAGTAAAAAATTTACAATAAAAATGATTGATTTTTTATTTATATATAGCTAAAGAAGGTCCTGTTCATGCGGTACAATGGAGCCCTAAAGCAACTGAATTTGTCGTTGTTTATGGATATATGCCTTCAAAAGCAACTCTTTTTAATTTAAAATGTGATGTCGTTTTTGATTTTGGTGAAGGGTCTAGGAATTGTGCCTATTTTAATGATTTTGGAAATTATATCCTTTTTAAAACGATTTTATATAAATAAGTTTTTTTTAGAGATAAAAATGCTAGGTAAAATTTATTACCATTTTTTTCTTTGTACACGATATAAATGTATAAGGATATATATTTTGTTACATTACACAGCACATTTGAATGTGTAAACATTTATGCAGGTCTTAAATAATTAGTAATTTTTAACTATTTGCATTGTAGTAATAGTTTTATAATGAAAAAATATATATATTATTTTCCTTAATTGCTAAACACTGCTCCTTTTAGCCGGTTTTGGAAATTTAAGAGGTTATATCGAAATCTGGGATATAACTAAGAAAAATAAAATAACTACTTTTCAAGCAGCTGATTCTACATTACTCGAATGGAATCCATCTGGTGATATATTTGTAACAGCAACTACTGCCCCACGACTTCGAATAGCAAATGGGTAAGAGATTAAAAAATAAAATTTGGAAATTAATATAGAATAAGATTTTTGTAAATGATTTTTTTTTTTTTTAATTAGATTTAAAGTTTGGCATTATTCTGGTGCCTTATTGCATGAAACTTTATGGCCAGAAGGACAAGAACTTTTATCTGTAGCATGGCAAAAATTTCCTGAAGGAAAGTTGAAAGAACCTGTAATTACTAATGTTAAAATTGAAGGCATTAAATCTAGTCAACCAGAAGCTAGTAAACAAGTATATCAACCACCAAATATTAGATTAATGAAAGAAGGTAAATCTGGTGATTCAATACCTCAGCCATCAGTAATTCCAACAACAACAGGTAATCGAAGCAAATTTTGGAATACTAATCAAAAATATTCATTTAATCGATATAAATATAATACTAATAATCGATATAATCCGTGTAATTACAATAACAGACGAAAATATTGATTTTAAAATATTAACGAAAAAAAAAAAAAAAATTAAATTATATTTTGTATTATATTTTTAGAACTTAGTTTTAAATAAATTTAAGTAAAATTAACTAATGAGTTTTTTGTTTTTTTTTTATATATTAAAGGTCAAAAAAATAGAAACGATAACAATTCTAATCGATCACGGAAACCAAGAACTCGTCGTGACACCAATAAAAGCGATCACCGACAAAGTAAAAATTCAGAATCTGGTAATGGAAATGTAATATCTGATAATTATAATAGTGAAAAAAATGAAAATACACCTCGAGCACAACAACAACAACAGCAGCAGCAACAACAACAACAACGACCTCCACGTAAAAATCAACGAAACGAACGGAATTTCCCAACTGGTGATCCTGAAAAAGACAAAAGAGTTCGTGCATTATATAAAAAAATATCAGATATATCAAAATTAAAGACACGACAAAATAAAGGTGAACATTTGGAAGCAAATCAATTAACAAAAATAGCTGCTGAAACAGCATTAGTTGAAGAATTGAAGTTGCTCAAAGTTTCATCATAATATTTAATGGCGCGCATTTATATAAGAAACAAAACAACAATAATACAAATTTTCTGTTTGTTAGTTATTTTTTATCGAATCTTTTTTTTGTTTATTTTTGTCAACCTCTTTTTTTAGCAATCATAGGTATTATCTTTTTTACAAATTATTTTTATGTTCAAAATTTCTTTAAAAAAAAAAAATTTATTTTCACAGAATAATTATGAAAGAAAAAAAAAACTATTAAAACATTTTTTTATAAATAAATTGTACGATCTACCATTTTTATTCAAAAAGAACAAACAAAATATTGGATTTTTATTACATTATTCGTCCCATCTAGATGTTTTTTTAGCATAGATTTCAGTACCATCACTTTGTACAGCAGCATAATATCCCATTCCTTCATATTTGGATCGCATATATGCCTTATTAATGGAAATTTGTAATTGAATATATATGTACTTAAAAAAAATTGCAAATAAATAATACCAAATATGCAAGAACTCCTCCAAAACATGTAAGTCCAATTCCCATTATTACTATATTCTAAAATTTAAATAAAAAAATTGTCTATTCGCAATTAGTTTATTTTGAAATTATTTTGCTTTATTAAATTACAGGTTTAGCATACAGTTCATAATTTACGACACGGAATACATTAGATGTTCTAAGCGATCTTAATCCATCGCCAGGCTGGTATTTTGGTTCACTTTTTATATTTATTTCTGGTTTTGGTTTTTCAGACATTTGGTAAAATTTAGAATTTATTTCCGAATATGAAAAGTTAAAATGTTATGCACGGATTTTCGATATCAGCAGAATATCAGCAAGTCAAATGTCAAAGCAAAGGAATACCCTCTAAACAAAGACGATGTAGTTTCTTCATACAACAACGAATAATGCCCGAAACAGACGTGCGTTTTTTAGTGCGTTTTGCCGTGCGGCAAAATTAGAAACCATAGATTCTTATGTAACCGATTAGATGACAACGCACTGCGTTAACGCATGCGGTGCGTTGCCGCATGATATCTCTAATGCTCGAAACAGACGTGCGTTTTTTTGACGCACGGCAACGCATGCATTGACTGATAGTCAATTAGATGTGCATATTTCTACGCGTCCGGCGGTACAGCGAATTATGACATTTTTAAATTTGTTGTGAAATAAAAAAAAATGTTAGTGTTTATTGTATTTATAAAATTGTGATAATAATAAACACAAAATATTAATATCAATAATAAACACAAAATCTGATGATACAATACAATTAAAAAAAATTATGTTGACAAATCAGCAAAAATCTATTGTCAAATTGTTTTTTTTTTTATTTTCAAGTTGGTGATTTTAACTCCTGTGTTGTGGCAACATTGCCGCCGCACGGCAAAATTAGAATTAGAGATATCATGCGGCAACGCACCGCATGCGTTAACGTAGTGCGTTGTCATCTAATCGGTTACATAAGAATCTATGGTTTCTAATTTTGCCGCACGGCAAAACGCACTAAAAAACGCACGTCTGTTTCGAGCATAATTCTAATTTTGCCGTGCGGCGGCAATGTTGCCACAACACAGGAGTTAAATTCACCAACTTGAAAATAAAAAAAAAACAATTTGACAATAGATTTTTACTGTTTTGTCAACATATTTTTTTTAATTGTATTGTATCATCAGATTTTATGTCTATTATTGATATTAATATTTTGTGTTTATTATTATCACAATTTTATAAATACAATAAACACTAATTCTTTGTTTTATTTCACAACAAATTTAAAAATGTCATAATTCGCTGCATCGCCGGACGCGCAAGAAATATGCACATCTAATTGACTATCAGTCAACGCATGCGTTGCCGTGCGGCAAAAAAACGCACGTCTGTTTCAAGCATAACGAAACTTTTTGTTTCCTAACCGCTTTGGAGATCGTAACCAAAAAAATGATACGTTAATATTTGTGTGAATTAGTCAATCATAACCATTAGTACTCCGCAGAGTGCTTGCTAAGACGATACGCTTATTAACTGATTTAATCTGTTAGAATAAATTATTTTTTAAAATAAATTTTTTTAGTTATTATATTTTTTATTTATTTATGACAACTTTCATGTTTTAAGTTCATTTTTTTATATATATTTTTTTAATACTATTTAAAATAAAATACAACCTACCTTCTTGTTTTAACACAAGACTTTCTGGGTTACGAACACTCATATTTACCATTCCCTTATAGTCCCTTCACATTATAGCAATCAATCTATTCATTCGATCAGTCGAATGTCAGAAACGTAAGTGTAAATGTAAAAATTGAGATTTGTATCCGATATATCCAATGAAAAATCCAACTGTTTTTTTTTTCTATTTTAATAATATAATGAATAGAAGCGATTTGATTTTAAAATACGATACTTATGTGAAAAGTGTCTTATGAATGGATTAATGTCATTGGTTTATTTATTATATGAATGGGTTGTGTTGAGAAATGAAAATGGTTTGTATTTGAGTTCTATTAAAGTGAATTAGTTTTTAAGATTAGAGGGCCATTTACAGCTGATTGTCACTATCTCATATTATTGACATTTCTAATTCTAATTCTAATCCAAATAAATAGGAGCACGTGGATCAATAAACTTTTCATTTATCCAATATTTTGTTGTTTGACATTAATCAAGAGTTTTTCTGTCTAGTTAGTTCGTCGGTCGGTAATTTTTACAATCGTATTTTAGATTATAATATTTTGTCGACATAAAAAAAAAATATTTCCGGTAATATTGTGAATATAAATCGATATAAATTCAACGTGTAATCAAACAGGTAATGAAAAATTATAATTAAAAGTTAATTTTTATATTGTTTTTGTTAGTTTTTTTTTTTAGTTTAAGATATTAATTTACAGTGTAATTAAAAAAATTTAAATTCTTGTTTTAATAAGTGTTTTTTTTTTAACTTATTTTCTTTATTAATTTTATTTTTATTCGTCGAATCTCCTTGGAGGTTACGATTTTAGTTCTATTATTTCTATATAAGAGTTTTAGAGTATGTGTGTGTGTATAGTAAATTTCTTCTTTGGATGTGTTTAAATTGATTTGTCAAAAAAACAGGCAGACGACGACACCACGTGCTTCATGTTCGTCATCTATTTTCTCTATTTTGTAGATTGAATTATTTTGATGGTTCGGTTTCGGTGTGTTCGTCATTTTACATTTTTTTTAATACGAATATAATTTCTGAAAATTATGGATTTTGCTAAAAAGTTAATGGAAAAATATGGATGGAAGGAAGGTATAAAATATCCATTATATTAAATATTAGTGTTAAAAAACCTTTGAGCATATATATTTAAAACATTTAATCTTTAGGTGAAGGACTAGGAAAAAATAATACTGGTATTAATAAAGCCTTAAAAGCAAATTTAAAATTTGATACAGCAGGTTTAGGAGTTGATCAAGCTGCTGATTTTAATAATCATTGGTGGGAAAGAGTATTCAATGAAGCTGCAAATAACATTGACGTTAAAACAGATGGTGATAAAATATCAATGAAAGTTAAAGATGAAAATTCTGTAGAGGTTGGTGCTCTTCAACTATATAATAGTTGTAAATTATCGTCTTAATTTTTTTCTATTTTTAGATCACTACAAAGGAATATTCAATGAAAAAATTAAAAAAAGCTAAAGGTAATCAGAAGTCTTATAATAATTTCCTAAAAACTGCTACATTAACTAATTTGGGCAATGAAGAAACTGATCCCAATCGTATTAGTGTTCAAGACATTCAAATTACCGAATTTAAGCCGTTAACAGATGAAGAATTATTTGCGGCATGTGGTGGTAGAACAGCACATAAAGGAGCACGTCATGGTTTACAATTAACTGGTAAATTGTCAAGGATTGAGGAACAAGAAAAAATGCTTTTAGCTAAAATTCATAGTAATTCAGAAAAGCAAGAAACTGATTGGACATTAGTTAAAAATAAGAAAAAGAAAAAAAGAAAATCTGAAAATTTACCTAACAATTCCGAAGAATCTGAAAAATTATTAAACGAAATTATGCATAACACAGAATATCATATAAAATCGAAAAAGAAGAAGAAACGACAAAAAGAACTTGATAATAATTTATCAAATTGTTTAGATTCAATCTCAATGGAAAAAACTGATGAAAATATGGAAATTTTGGGATTAAATGATAAATCAAAAACTATTAAAAAGAAAAAGAAGAAATCAAAAAATATCAATAATGTGGAATGGTGTAATTATAGAAATCCTGAAAGCCTAGAAGAATTGGAACAAGTTGAAGATGCATGTGACGGCAGCCTAGAAGAATTGGAACAAGTTGAAGATGCATGTGCCGGCAGTGAAATTCAACATAGTAAAATGAAAAAGAAAAAAGATTCAGATAAAGATATTTTACTAACTTCATTAAAATCTGAAGGAAAAATTAAGAAAAAGCAAAAAGTTGAAAAGAAAAAATATGCTAAAAAACTTAAAAAAACTTTGGAAAATATTACAGATAAGTTAGACAATTCAATGGATATCGCGTGTGATACTTAATATGATATTTTAAGGTTTGAATTTATATTTTTAACAAAATTTGAGTAAATTTTTTTTAGATTATATTTAAATTTTAAACGATTTTGTTTTATTTACGATGGAAATTTCAATGGAGTGAATCTATTACATATTTTGTAATCAACCGAGATAGGAAATTAAAATTTCAGATTCATCGACGGCCTAAAAAAATACGATTGGTTAATTAATATTCTATATATATATATATACCATTATTAACCATAATTATTAAACGAAAATACAATAATATTCAAAACGATATACCAAAGCATAATGCTATCTGGTTAACCTGTTTAGGACAGTTGCGCAAATCACATAAAAACACTTCAAATAAAGCAAAACAAAATATTAAAAATAATGCTTAATTTTCTGTTTGATAAGATAACATATATTTTTATGCTACATAGGGGTGTAGTCGATAAAAGAATTCGAGGTTCCTAATACTTTAAAATATACAAAAATGGTTTTATAAATCAATAAAAATTTCGAAATCAAATTTCCATAATTATTATATCTTGAAATTGAAGGGCTGTTCAAATTTTGATTAAACTTGGTTCATGGGAAATGTGGCTTGCACTTCGAACATTACATAAGTATATAGTATGTACAATAGTAGTATTTTATTTTTAAATTTGATGAGTATTTAAACAATAAACAATTTATTATTATTATTTTTTTACAATAATTTAACTTTTTGTTAATAAACATATTTTTAATAAATAGTGTTAAAGATAAAGCTAATTTCCAATCAAACTTATATAGCATATAAAATTTTTATATGCTTATATAGCATATAAAATTTATGTTTAAAACTTCATTTCACGTTTAAAAGATCATAAATATATTTTAATTTTTGTAACAATTTTTAATAATTATCTATTATTATTATTATATTACAAATTACAACCAATAAATTCATGGAGCGTGTATAACACAGTCATTCTTAATAAAAATATTGCACGATTTGCAAATCGTTATAATAATTAAAATAACATGATATTTTCTTAAAATTGAAATAAAAATTAAAAAATTATGTACAAAATGTGCACACTTAAACTTTAAAAACTATGAAAGTTTTTTAATAAGTAAAGAAAGATAATTGCATTTAAACGTAAAAATTAAATATTTAAAATAAAAATAAAACAATATTTTAAAAATAGAAAAAAAAAATATATATTTTACAAGAATTTTTTTTTTCCATAATCATAACTTTAAAAGAATTACAAATTGATTAAAAATATTGTAGATAAATTTTTGCTATAATTTATGGTTATTAGATATTAATACTTATTTTATCTATTTTCGAAGTTATGAATGCCATATTCGCTTCAAGTAAATCACTCTTTTTTCTTTTAGCTATTAAAATAATTTTCACTGGTTTCCAGCAATGATAGTCTTAATATTAAATTTAAAATTTGGAGAGTTAATACCTCCATTTAGAAGATATCGTGTTGGTTCAACATACCGAAAATCGTCAAAAACCATAGTTCCAATGTCGTGTGAAATACATTATCTGTAGTTTGTAAGTAGATAATAAAATAATGAAGCAATCAAAATTAAATATAACATAATATATGGATAGTATGAATTTCACTATACTTTGTAATATTTCTATTAATCTAAAATAATATTTTTTGAATTCTTTTAATCATTTTCAAAATAATACACATTTTTCTTTTATTATTATTTATTTTTACAATTTATTATGTTTAAATTTTTACAATATTAATTTACATTTTGATTATTTTAGACATTTGTTTCATCTAATAGTGTTAAAAATAAAGCTAATTTCGAATATCCAATCAAAATAATAGAAATAAATAAATTTTATAATAGTATTTTAAAATTAATAAATTTTTCTTTAAATATTGATTTTATCTAAAGAGACAATTTTAAAAAGATCACAATTTTATTATTATTTTAAAACATATTATATATTAAATTTTTATATATTTTAATAAAAAAAAATTAAATAAATTTGTTTTCATTCCGGGAGTGAAACTGTAACTTTAATCCGTTTTTTTTTTCGTACAATAAAGTTACACTTTTTCTCTTTAAGGACTAAAGTATCACTCTATCAGGATTAAATTGAAAATATTGAAATATAATTAATTTCATTGACATATTTTATTGAATTTATACAGATATATTTTGCAGAGTATTTAGAACAATTATTTTTCGAAAAAAAAGTCTAAAGGCACACTTTTCCTCCTGAGCGTTTTGGGACACAAAATTAACACTCGGGATGAAAGGACGCACTTTAGTCTCCCTTGAGGTATATTATACTATGTACAAAAAAAAATAATATTGCTAGGTAGTATTGAAAATAATTAATAAAGTGAATAAAATAATTAATAGTTTAAGTGTTCAAGCAATTATTATTAAAGATTTTTGACCAATAAATTTATTTAATTGTATTTTGTGTTGATAAATTCATAAAAAATATTAATGTTGAAAATATTTGTAAATAAAATTAAAGCATATAAAAATATAAATTTTGTTTGTGCAAATTAATTTTGGTAAAAAAAATTAAAATATTTTTGTATTCTTAAAATAATTAAATTCTTAAATATTAAATTATTTAACTTTCTTATTTCATTTTCATAATCTCAAGGCACAGCTTCTAAAAAATTTTCATTATATACTATTAATATTCATTTTGAGAATTATTGGCTTTTCTTTTATAATACATAATAATTATATTTTTTGAAAAAATTTATAACTTAGAATATAGATGGGGTTACAAAATTTTAATATTTTTATCTTCATAAAATTTATAGCATTTTAAAAAATAATATTAAATTACAATCAATAAATTCATATCGTGTTCAACAGAAATGTGAAATAACAAGAAAAAAGAAAAAAATAACAAAAATTTTAAACAGCGTAAGTTGCGAAATTGTTATAATAATTAAAATTAGATAATATTTTTGTTTTAATAAAAAATTTATGTCGAAAATGTGCACTTTAAATAAAATTTATTTATCAACCAGTATTAAAAAATTATTAAAGCTTTATAAAAATTTATGTTAATAAGTAAATATGATTACTTTTTAATACTAGAATTAAATTTTTAAAATATAAATATTATATTTTCTATAATGTTTTTTTTTTTTAAAGTCAAGTAAAATAAAAATTTGGCAAGATCAAAATAATCTCAATATTTCAATATAAATTAATATTTAATATCTAATAGGTATAAATAAATAAAGTTTAGTTTATAATTCTAATAATTTCAAATATAGAATTTAAAATAAATATTATTTTGTTTTCTTTAATAGCGACATTTTTTTTCTTTAATAAATTTTATTTTGTGCTGGGCAAAGATAAATATGTATTTCTTATCAATTTTTTACAAGTAATAAATCTCAGTTTTTGTTAAAATAATAAATATTTTTATCTACACGAATAAACATAAAATCATGTGTAAAAATAAATAAATTATAAAATATATATAGCTGTTTTATCATAAATTTAATCAGTTATAATTGTCATAATTAACATGACAACTTTTATTTTGTTGTATTTTATTACTGGATAACTGATAAAAGTTTTTCGATAAAATTGAGATTGCGTATTTATTTTAAAATTAATAAATATATTTTTCAAAATATAATTGCGAGACCATGACTTTGAAAATAAATTTTACAATCAATCATCTTTACGAACGATAAGCCAAATTCTGTAATTAGCAAATTATGTAAACTATGTAATTCGCAGGGTTAAATATCTAAACCAAAAACTAAAAATGATATACATATAATTATATTGATATTTTATGTGCATTTAGCTAAAATTTAAATTTCTAATTTCGAAAATAAAGAATTAAGAACAATTTTTTGGACGATGCTTAAGTCTTCTCACTTTAAAATATTTATCTGGTGGTGGACAATGTATTGATATGTTTGCAACAAAATTATAAACATTACGCATTAAATCACCTTTTATATAATGTTGTGTTATTGTACCTTTATAACTGCATAATTTTTTATTATTATTAAAGGCAAATAATGAATTATGACGACGATGTAAACCAATTTTATTTGAACACATACCAGTTAAATAAACATCTTCTAAATGTAATATTGATGTATTTAGTGCTGAATTATATAATTTACCAATAACATCATATGACATTAAATAACTGGAACCGGATATATAATTTGGATAAATATCACCACTATACATATAATATGGTGCATACCATTTACTTTTTACATCACTAACTGGTGCCACATAACAAAATAAATAACCAGTTAATAAATTTTGTGTTATTAACATACGATTTGATGGTGATAAAACATTTATTGTACGGGGATCATAAAATTCAACAGTATCATTATAAATTGGTATTGTACCACCAAATAAATACTGTAATAAATTTGGTATATTAACAAAAGTATCATCATCACATTTCATTATAAATTTCATTCGGTTTAAACATTTTGTTTGTATCCATTTTAACATCATTACAGATTTTATAGTTAAATTATTATATGTATCTATGAAATCTTCTTGCACTAAATCATCATATTGTTCTGATTCTAATTTAAGGCGTGCTATTGTTTCATTACCTGGATCTGATTCAGCATCATTTTTACCAATTAAAAATATAACACGTATGGGTATATTTATAAGTTGACTAGAAATATTCAGTTTTTCTGTTATCTAAAATCGAATTTTATTAGCAAAATAATTGATTTATGAAAATTTGTCACATCACTTACATTCGGTAAATTTAAATATTCAGCATGAATTCGAACATTATGTTGCCTAATATTTAAATATTGACCACTCATATGTGAGTGGATTTTATTAAACATTGGGTAATTAAATTCACTAACATTTCCCCAAGTTTCACGTATCATTTGCCTATTATAATGTTCAAATGAATAATTAAATATAATTTTTATTTTTAGTAAAATAAACTACCTTGCTGCAAAATTATTTACTGATGAACAGACCACAATTAACAGAAAGAAATTATGTAAACATGTATTTCGTGGTTCAATAATAGTTGTTTCAATATTTGGAAAAACATAATCTGATATATTTCTCGATATGTTATATCCCCAGCCGGGAAGAGGCACTACAAAATAATATATTTACAAAAATTTTGTCTTTTTTTTATATAATTTTACACTATTCACTTACTTGTTCTTGAATGGACACTATTAAATATCGATATAATCAGTAATAAACCTAAGATACAAAATGAAAATAGAAAGATCTTACAATATTTACGAATACATCGATGAATTTGATGTCGATTCCTTAGATAGCGTTCATCATTTATTAATAATTTCTCATCGTCTAAGTTGTCTTCGTCTTCATCATCAACAGTAGATGTTGTTAAAAGTGGACGAATTGCTGTCATTTTTATTTATTTTGGCACACAAATCAACATAAACTCATATAATTGGTTTTAGTAAAAAAAAAAAAAAAATATCCTTTTATGTATGTAGCACAGAAGGATAACCACAATTAAAATGAACGAAATTTACAAGGCCAAGTTAAACGATACATTGTCCTTGGACTTTTTTTTAGATGCACACACGACAATTGTTAATTTATAATTGATAACATGAATTTAAATAGGCTAAAATAGAGAATTTTTTATTTGTTGTAGATTGTAGACAAATGTTGTAGAATAGATAAAAGCACTATGCTGAGTGCGAGGATTTATTGTTTGTGAAGTGATGTTTTAAAAATTTTGATGCACGTTTGTATGTTACCTTGAAGTTTTAGATATTTATTTGTTCATGTTTATGTGTTGTATTTTCTTGTTGTTTCTTTTTAAATTAAAGTTAAGTTTAATAATTTTGTAGTGCAAGATGTTTTTTTTCTCACGTTCCGGCAAATTTGTGATGTGAGAGAATATAGGGAAGGGACAGGTAAACTATCTAAAAGTCATCTTAATTTAATTATTCATTATTATTTTGTCTTATATGATGCTGTCAGAAGTCATAACAATTTTGTTGTTGTCACCCTTTGGAAACATTTCATGTACAGTGTAGTACAATATTATGAGAACCACATCATGATAGCGAAACGCGACTTAAAATCTTTGCAATTTTTTATTTTGTACGGTAATTCATTACAAAATGATACTTTTTGTTCTTGATCACTCCACTTGAGAACATTGATCACTCGAGTTTTCGGAAGATATATGCGTGGTATTCTATTATATTTTGGACTTACAATTTTATATAGGATTCCCAGGATTCCGAACCATAAATATTTATACAGCGAATTAACTTGCGGTTTACACTATAGACTTTTTCATAGACAGAACATATGTTCTGTCTACGAAATGTCAAGTGTAAACCAGACAGGATTTCTGTTCCGACAGAAAAATCACGATTTTTCTCTAGACAACTTTTCAGATTTTTTTGTAGATTTTTTTTGACATTTGTTAATTTGCAAATGGCGATATTTGATAAAAATGTAATATTTGATCCTGAAATTTAAAATTTAATAACTTTGGGGTGATTATTTGGCGGAAAAAAATAGTTTACTACTAAATAAATAAAAGATACATATTATTGAGGTGTGAACAACTATATTATTAAAAATATTTTTATTTTAATATTTTTATAGCTAATTGTTTTCTTGGTGACGACATGATTAAAATGAAATGTTAGACAGAAATATCTGACATCAAATAGCCAGCGTGTTTTTTTTACTTGTCAAAAAAAAAAAATCAGATAGAAATGTCTAACATTTCTATCAGGAGTTTATGGCTAGTGTAATCACAGCGTTAGCCTGGTCTACATTGTTTCGATCAGTTCAGTTCAGTTTCGATTCGATTTGATTCGACGGTTAATTAGTCTGAACACATAGTTACCGATTGCAATCGATTAAACCACATATATTTTGTTTTTGTTATTTTTGAAACAGTCAAATTTCATTTCTCTTGACATTTCCTTCAGTTTGAAATTCCAATCGTTCCAAACTCTTTCGAGTACTTTTATGAACGCCAGGCCAGATGATTCAGTCTGAACTTCGAAATAAATATAAAAAATGAGTGGCTCGTGACGATAATTCGCAATTTCGAGGACTTAATTCATATTCATAGTCATGCGGAGTTAATTCATAGAGAGTTAATTCAAAATTCATAGAGAAAATTTACCATTTTCAACGCGAAACGGATTTGGTGGTGGAATAATTAAAAAACCTACACCAAATAGGTGTAATTCCGTTATTATACTTTACCTTATACCCTAAAAATGTCATTTAAATCATAAAACAAGTACTACACTAATTTCTAATCGTTTAAAAATAGCACTTTTCGTTCTTATCCACATTTGGTACATTTTTTTTTCTACAAAATTTCAATTTGACTACAAAACTTTTTTAACTTCTATCTATTTATTATATTTATATATAAGAAGAAAAAACTTGAATTTTGAAATCGAAATCAATGATTTCAAGTTTTAGTTCATAAATGAATTACGACAAAAATATTTTGTTTTATTGAGTATATATAATTATAAATAAAACATTTTAGTTAATTAAATTTTCAGTAGATGTTTTTTTTCTATTTATAATTTCAAAAACAAATTATCTACCAGAACCGTAATATTAAATTTAAATTTTTGTGTAAATCAAGTTTCAAACATTTTCTGAAATGAGTATTGAAGCGTCATACTGAACGCACTCTAACTTTTCTTTCGATTTCGATAAAGGAGCGAACGTAGCCCAAATTCGAAAAACGTAATTTCGAAAAAATGTGAAATCCCACCGCCATACTGTTTCCTGTTTCTTTTCCGTCATCTACATCCAAAGCTAAAAGGTGGGTTCTATTTTCTTCGTGATTTTGTGCAGTTAACACGTGTAATATTATAGTAATATTATTAAGAAAATAATTTAGAAATATCAAAAAATAAAATTATTGCAATGATGTTATTTATTTCGTACAAATTAATTGGTAAATTGAAATTAAAATTATTTACACGTGTTTTGTGTGTATATGTCAAATAAATTTATCGATTATATAGTGTGAAGCTTTTCTTTAGCTCATGGCAAATATATTTCTAAATTCTAATATTTTATAATAATTTTCAAATACTTACAAATAGGGAAATTATATTCTTGCAATTTAACATTTCCTGAAATTCATAAAATAATTCATATAAAATATAAATTATATTTCTAGGTGCGCAAAGATGGCAACTTCTTCGTCACATCTTAACTGGCTAATTATTCGTAATCAACATTCATATCTTTTAAAGAAAAGAGATGTCAAAAAACCTTTCAGTACTGTAAGTACCAAATTATTACTATTTTTTTAGTAAGAATTAAGAATATATCAAGAATTATAATTGATACAGTATTATTAAATGTAATTTTTTAAATGATGATCAACTTCACAGCATATTATGATAAATTATGATTTTAAACTATTTGCTACTTCTGAAAAAAAAAAAAAATTATGTTTACTATTACTTTGTCATAATTGAAGGAAATATCTAATTTTTCTTTCATTTTTAACTTTAGGAACCAAACAATTTGAGGAATGTCAGTTCTTACAGATATAGTGGACTTGTTCACAAAAAAACTTTAGGAATTGTTCCAGCTGCTGATAAAAAGGGTTTCACTGTTGTAACTAAAAAGGGCAAATATCAAAATCGTCCTGCTAAAAATACTGTTCGTGTAACATTTAAAGCTGGTCCAAGAAGATCTTTGAAAAAATTAAAAAATATGTTGATAGCCAACAAATACAGATACGATCTTAAACAGGTAAAATATACATATAAAAGTAGAAGTTTTAAATTTTTTTTAAAAAATGTTTTTGACATGATGAATTTGTAATTATCACCAAGATCGCAGAAGGTTTTGACGAAAACATATTAATCTGAGGAAAACATTTTTAATAACAAAAAAATTTGAATAATATTGACCCTAACTTATGTGATCGATTACTAATGATTTTTAATTTTAATAGGCTGCACTCCGTAGAGCTTCAGCTGTTTTACGATCTCAAAAACCAGCTCCAGTAAAGAAGGCTAAGAAAGCAGAATAAATTAATTGGCGTTTTTATAATTAATATAACAATATACAAAAGAAGTTTTAAACTGGGAAAAAGTTGTTTTATTTCGTTCTGTAATTTTTAGGTTATAAGAATATTAGATTTGATAATGCAGTTCTTACGGAACATTTTAGGTTACGTTATTTGATAAGTATATACAAGAACCAGAATTTCGTTTCGTTAGTACAAATTTGTACCGGCAGAGTTTAGAATTTTAGTTTAGTCTTTTTACGACAGTGTTGTAAACATGTTCTGAATTCTGAATATTGCAGAATTTCTAGACAAAACGGAAAAAAATTAAATTTATTCTCCATTTTCGCCTTTCCAGTAAAGTAAAATCCTTGTAAATTAAACGATATTTTATTTTTATATCGAATAACCACTATTTGGCAGTTTGTCGTAACAGTATTATTCGTTTTCAATATCATCCGAAAAATAGTGAATATTTTATTTGTAACACTTAAAAAAAGCTAAAATAAAAGTACACGTTAACTTTTTATACTTATATATATTACATTATCTATAAAATAGTAAAGCAGAAGATCAATAATTCTCAAATTATGTGATCTACAAACCTTCAGATATGTATTCCGATCACTAATTACATTGGTTAACATTACATACAAATTTTAATTTGTAAATTCAGTAATTTCAGTTAATGATCTGAATTCTATTTGCAAAATTGAAAATATTTTCTTGTTACCGATATAAAATTTTTATTTAGAAATATTTTCTGTTCCATTAGTTGGTAGCCTGTTTGTTACACGATACTGCTGGATCAAAAATTTCTGGCTGCAGTGGAAGGTAACACTGAGATAGGAATATATCTGGCCGAATTTTTCAGTAAATTTTAACTGTTTGGAAAATAATTTGTTTGTGGGAAACCCACTGTCTTTACAATTTTTTTTAGCGCCCATTACAAGAGGCTCGTCCAGCTAAAGCCGGCGCTGTTGGTAGGTATAACTATGGTATTATCGGATTCTGTACTAGGTGGTCACTAGCACTATAGCTTGGGTTGAAGGCATAATTTTTTACGTCAATATAAGCTAAAATTAAATAGAGTGTCATTCAAATTGAACCAAAATAGGATTTTCACATTGTCACAAACTCACAACGATATTTATAGATTTTTTAATGGAATTGCTATGGATATTATTTATGAATATTATTAACTAGTTTCAAGAAATATTCAATAAATTACTGTTGTGTATAACATATGTATACTCTAACGTCTAACTACATCAGCATTTACTATTCACAAAAAAAAAAACGAAATATTCCAGCAGTTGACGGTAAAAACTGGTTTCACTGTCCTTGGTACTGTTCGTATAACATTTAAAGCTGTTAATAATAATATTTTATGTAGCTGCAAAGTATTACTGAAAAAAACTAAGAACTCATATGGCTCAATTTACTACTCTAATAAGAACTCAATTTACTACTCTAATGCCTGAAATAACATTTTTTTTTATAAAATAATCAAAATATTTATTTAATTAATAGTCTGTCGAATAATTAACAATCATTATTTTTCTCTAATATTTTAATGAAAAATATTAAATGAAAATTGTCACCGAAGACCGAAAAATGAAAATTAAACAATTACGATGACGCATTGTAAACAAACATTTTTTTTTGTAAATCCCCTAATTGGGAAAAAAATTACAGCAATAAAATTTAAGATAAAAATATTTTTAGATTTAATATTATATATTTAATACTGAAATAGTTTAAATAATGTCAATTACATAAGCCAAGCGATAATAATTCTAAGAAAAATACCATTATAAATTCGATAATTCATATTTCACAAAAACAAAAGTATTATAAATTAAAATATTTTCAATTTAATTATATATATAATCAATAAAATTTTGCGTAATTATTTCGAATTTGAAATATAAATAAAAAAATATTCCATAAAATAATTGAAAATTTTTTATAGTATAATTTTATTGAAAGACCAACAAAAAAAAAATTTTGGTATATAATATGAAAATCCCCTAAAAAATATCCATAAAAATTTTCCCGGCAAAATAAACAAAGTCATGGTTAAGTGGCTTTCAATTACTCCATCAACATATGAATACGCGATGGTGCTGCGGCAGTTCTGTTTTTATTAACATAGAAACAAGGATATTAAAAACGAAAAAAAAATTGTTATATATTTTTTTTTATGGGTGTCAACAAAATCCAAAAATCATCAATTTTTGCGGCGTCAGTTTTCACCTCCAGGTTTATTATTTTTTTCTTTTAGAAATTTAAATTTTTTTTTAATATGAATTAAAGCCTACAAAAAAAAAAAAAAACATTCACAATATTCAAATACATACTAAAAATGAAAAAAAAAAAACAACTTGAACGAAAAATTCAATGCATTACCATACCAAAAAGTTAAAAGTATTCAACAGAAATTTTTATGTTTTTATTTTTATGCATCATATAAAAAAAAAATTATTGAAAAAATCTCTGCCACAAAAGCTGCACTGTGTGGCTGATTTTATTACCTTGCCTTTCGATTTGGATATTAAAAATTTCTGTATATACAAGAAGTATTAAAAAGTCAATCTCTTTTACGGAATTTATATAAACGCATTTTATTATATGTATAATTTATATAGAGAAAGGAGCAAAGGGTATATAGGATTGATAGTACCCATAGTACCAAAAATACAATTTCATTTTATTATTATCCTCTTCTAATCGATGTTTTATAGAAGTTGTTAAAACAAAATTTTATCGCTTTGACATTTTTTTTTTATATAGCTTTACAGAAAGATGACTATATTATAATGATATTAAATATATGGCCAGAGTCGGATTTGTGTGTTTTTGACGATCCGATAGGCAATGTATACTGAAGCGCCCTATAATACTTAAGAAAATTGATGTTTCATCAACAATCAAAAATTTCAATTAATTGGTATTTTAAATTAATGGTATTAAACCGAAACCAATTCAAAGTGGATTTCTTATGATGAAATTCTAAAATATCACCATAAAACCGCATTCAAAATGATTCATTTGAATGATGATAATATTAATAACCTAAATAAAATTACTTGAGATTGTATGGTATATCATCTTCTGATAGTTGTTATAATGCTTTAAATATTTCCGCCCAGTTATCGTAGCAAGCTTGACAGGTGTCATAACAGCAGGACCATCTAGTATTAGAATATACTTTCCCTACTTAGAACACTTTTTTAATCATAAATTCACAAAAATAATGAAATTATTACTTTTTTAATGTTTATTTTTGATTACATAATTTAATTATATAATTTCTTAAATCGCTTTAATTTGATTCATGAGTCCTATTCCAAGCGCTATATTTCGAATAGCGCTACTAGTCAATTGCCTACATTGGACTATTAGTAAATGCGCCCATGTATATAACTAATACCAAAACTACCCTTTTTAGATATGGTATGGTGTGTATTATATCTTGTGTATTTATACGTATATGGATAATTTTTTTTAATATTTTTCTTTCCGGAATTTTCTATATAGCTTCCGTATATTTGATTTCTTTTATGGGATAATTCAACTGATATTGCAGAGAAATAAATATGTTTTAGTCTATTCCACGGTTTACAAATTTAATTAGACATTAGAGAGTGTTTTCTTTAAATTTAAATAATTTTAGATTTCTATATGATAGTTTAATTTAATTCTTTTAGTGTACTTATTATATTTCATCTTCAGTAGCTAGAGTGATTAGCTGCTCAATTAATATGGGAATTGGATGCACTTTTTTTTTGCATTTTCGCTTAATGATGTAAATTATATTTGAGTTTAGAGTATGAAATAAATCTTTGCCTAGTAGAGCTATTACAATTTTTTCGATAGCCATGTGACAACGATACAGATGAACTTTTTGTAAATAATATTCATATGGAAAAAATGTTCAGTTCTACCCATTTGAATAAATTTGAATAGAAACCGTGTGATCTCAAAACAAAGCACTAAGCAGTGCCCTTAAATAGTAATATTATTCATATATGATGACCAAAAGGAATTTCTGATTAAAAAAACCTGCGATCATATTACCTCATATCAGTCCTTATAATGTTCCCGTTCCCGTAATATTGTAATGATTACTTCAGATATTAGATAAATTCCAAAATTTTAACATATTTCTATAGCAAAACCACTCGTTTAATAATTAATTTTCTACTTGCCACAGCCACTGGTATCATTAATGGTAATTTTTTAACTTTGATTCTATGGAGATAAATATTTAATATTATTACGCTTGTTGTTCAGTTGCAGTCTATAGACAAAAACTAGTTATCAATTAATGACTTCTTCAAGTTGAAAAATGAACAAATTTAGATTTTAGAAAATATTATAATTTATATGTACTACATTTAAACAAAATGAATTTCGTTAAAAACTTAGTCCTAAAAACATAATTAGACATTTTCCACAATGATAAACTTTAAACAAGTAATTCATATTGCATTGCGGGATCATTATTCGTCCATATATTGAAATTTTCTCGTGTTTAATTAGTAAAAATAGCTAAAATATGATCAACGAAGTCCCATATAAATTCTGATGTCCACTATGTAAGAATTTACTCTTATTTCGAAATTCTGTATTAAATTTAAACCCACAATTACTTTCAACCTCATAAAATAAAAAATATTAATGATTTAATAAATTTAATATTGCTAATACAGGGTTTGCACTCCAAATTCAACCTTGTGCAATTCAAATTGACCATTTTGCATTTCAAATTGACCAAATGTCAATTCAAATTCACCTTTTTGCAATTCAAATTCAACCTTTTGCAAATCAAATTTACCTTTTTGTAAATCAAATCCAACCTTTTGTAAATCAAATTCAACCAATAGTAAAAACTGTATCAAAAAGTTAAATTTATTGTTAAAATAATTATAAAATTTTAAACTAACGCGTTAATCATTTACATTTTTTCCGGAAATTTGGTATTTGGTGAATAAGTTTTGGGTGTTTTAGTAGTTTAATTGAACATGTGGAATTAAGTATAAGTTCAATTAGGAATGGATTAAAGTGATTAAAAATTACATTGAAATGCGCTATTCTACAAGTTTATCGCCGAAATTCACAAATCGTAATTGAACACCGAAAGATTTATTCAATGCACTTTTCGCGAAATGCTCCGGAAAATAAAGAAAACATATGTATTTATAGATGAATCTGGTTTCAATAACCACATTCGGCGAACAAAAACACGTTCCAAAATTTATGCACCGGCTAGTGTAATTGTACCAATTGTAGCTAATATTGAAGAAGCGTGGTTAATTTTGGACAATGTAAGTCTACACAAGAGACAAGACACAAGAGGTTCGGCTTTAATTGGTCACACAAGGTATACATTAGTATTTCTGCCACCATATTCGCCAATGTTGAACCCCATTGAAAAAAAATTTCCAAAATATAATATGATGTGTTGTTTAATTATTTTTGTTAATTTTGAATTTGATTACATTTGTTAAAATTATTTAATTTTACATTTTTAAAGAACAAATTTCTGTTTGTTTAGACTTTTTATAATTATTTTAACATTAAATTTAACTTTTTTACTATTGGTTGAATTTGATTTACAAAAGGTCAATTTGATTTGCAAAAGGTTGAATTTGAATTACAAAAAGGTGAATTTGAATTGACATTTGGTCAATTTGAAATGCAAAATGGTCAATTTGAATTGCACAAGGTTGAATTTGGAGTGCAAACCCTGTATAAGTCGCAAAATTTTATCGCGTTCCCGTTTAAAAATAAATTTTATAATTAATAATATTTACAAATAATAAAATAATATTGAAAATATAATTTTTAATTAATAATTATTAAAAAAAAAAAAACTTTCACACCAATTCAACCAAAATAAAATCTAATAGCTATAAATTATTAGAAAAACTTTCTGTAGCCAGTTTTGAAAAGTGCTTCGAAAGGAATTCTTGAAATAATCTAATTATAATTAATAAAAATATTCATAATATAATTAATATATAAGATGAAAAACTTTTTCCATATAATTTATAATTATTAAAATAAACCATCAGTTCAAGGATATTCCTTTTTTTTTTGTTGTTTGTTTGTTTGAAAATGAAAAATTAAATATAAATTTATATTTTAACGACTTTTTCAAGTAATTGCAGAAAGTATAAAAGCAAAATTTCTATATTTTTATAAACAATATAAAAAAATCAGCATAAAAAAATTTTTTTTTTTGGTAATTTTTATTTTCGGGGTAAATTTTATATACTTTTTAAGAGGAAAATCAAAATTGAAAAACCAATAAAATAATTTTTATTGCTTGTTAAAGAGATACCCAATGGTTAAAAATATTATGTTTATTTTTGGTATTCAAATATTTTTACCAAAAATTCACATTCTTTTTGGAAAATTGATTGTTGCAGACATTGAAAAATGTTTATAATAAACAAAAACAAAAAAATAGACAAAAGTCATAAAAATTAAATAAAAATTGTTTTAGGAATTCTTCCTTTTTTTTTTTTGAAAATCCCAAAACATTTTCGTATTGAGTGTCAATTGCGTATATATTTTGTCGCCATCAAGGATAAATATAATAATTTTAATAGCATTAAATTGAATATTTTTAAATATTGAGGGCTATTTTAATATGAATTTTAGGAATTGTATTTTTATGTTTTATTGTTTGGTTCTATATAATAAAAATTCTATGTAATAATACTTAAAATAAAGGCAAAAGTGATCGTTAATATTATTTTTAAAATGGAATTATTGCTTCTAGTTATTTAATTAATACTAATTGAAAAGAATTTGTTATTTTAGTATAATTTAGAAGGAGTTTTCTTTATGTTGTTATATTCAAGTGGATCATAAAAACTTATATTTAAAAAAATTTTTTTGAAAATAATTTTAGTATATTTTTTTTAAAAATCTTTTAATATAAATATACAAAATTTTTAATGATTGTTTGTATTTATATTTAAATACATAAAAAAATATATTATAATTTTATTTTTATTTTTAGTTTTTTGTTTTAAATGAAATAAATTTTATAGAAACAAATTGGGTGGTTAAAAAGTTTTTTTTTTACATAATTTTAAATTTAGAAATTTTGTTGATATTTTTAATGTAATATACTTAAAATTATATTTTTTATGATAGAATTTTCTTAGAAATTGATTGATTAAAATAGATCAAAAATAAAAATAAAATAAATTCTGAAGAATTAAGTCAAAGTGGAAATGAATACTGGACAGTAATTTCATATTTATGAGAGTTTTTGGTGTCATGGTAAGTTTGTACATTACAGTTTATCACATTAAATTGAATTAAATTAAATTTTGTGTTATTTCACAATTAAATATTCTTAATTACTGTTCCAATGTGAAACGATCAATTTTGATTAATATTATTTAAAAATAATGATTGAATAAACGATTAATAAGCTCCAGTCCCCCCGAATTCAGAATTGTACTTCAATGCAACGAATAACAAGTTTGTTAATTCAGAATGCAACATTCAAATTTTATTTTACCTCTAGCAATTTGACTCATATTTTAAGAAATATTGTGGATAGACGTTGGTACATAAGAATAGATTATCTTTACAGGGACCTACAAATAAATATCGTGACTAATTAAGTTAAAAATCTTGCAAGAAGTCATTAAGAAAGAAAAATAATAAGTCAATGAGGAAGCAATTAAACTCCTAGACAACACAAACCTAAGTCAAGACGATTCAAAAGGCTAAAACATTTTGAACTGGTACATACATTAATGAACGAACAAAACTAGAATATTATCTCTTCACAAATTCTTAGAATAACAATTAAACCAAAAAAAGTCTAAATACTAGATTGTAATAGTTAGCAGCGTTACCTTCCTATGATTGTGGTCGTACTCTAGAAAGGTATTATTAGTAGGTTAGAATATCCCACAACGTTTGATCCTAGTTGTGTAGGATCCAACAGTAACATTAAAAATATTGATAAAAATATTTGGTTAATGCAAAACAAGTTTGCAAAGTTTTGTTACGTATTTTCATAATTTTGTATTGTGTATGGAATCATAATTAATCCGCAACTTTTAAAGTGTATATTTTCATACTTTCATACTTTCTGTTGTAATATTGTGATTGACATTTTAACTGTGACATTTTAAATTTATATGTATTGCGTTAAGTAAGCAACAAGCTTTTATATTTACGTATGGTACGTTCTACCAAGAAAGTAATTACTATGTTATATAACAAATTGATAGAGTTTACACCGTACAGAATAGTCTGCATAATTAAATTACTTATAATTAATAGATCTTCCAAATCAGAGTTTGGATTGTTAAATTTGCTGGTCGTTCCTTTAAAAGAAATTGTAATAATTGTCCAAAATAAAGCTTTTACAAAATTAATTGTACATATATTTTATTCCAACAAAAACTCTTTTATTTTATATAAATTTGGTATCATCAAAAATTAATATAATTAATTTTAAGAAAATATTTTTTTTTTTTTGGATTTCTTAATATTTAACTCAAAATTCTATAAACAAATAAATAAAATTTTCCAGCTCAAAACATCAAACAGAATTTTCCTGCTGTTTCGGTCAGTAATAAAAACATTTTTTTTTTCTTAAATTTTCTTTAGCGGTAAATATTAAATCAAAAAATTTTCAAAAAAAAAATACAAAAATTATTTAAAATTTTCGAAAAATTTGTTGGGCGGAGTAAATAAATATATATTTTTAAAATAAACAAGAAAAAATAATAAAATGGAAGCAAAACTTATGCTAATTTATATGAAATATTTCAATAAATACAATAGGAAAAACTATAAGAATTCAAAACTGATAAATATATAAAATAATTTTAATTTGTTTAAATAAATTTGTGATTTTGGTATAGTCGGCTAATTTCTGTATAAATAAATTTATAATTGCAAATTGTTTTTTTTTTTTGATATTATTGGATTGAATTCGTTATTCTATAATCAATTGTGGATTGAAATGTTCGATAATTTTATCAGTGACTGCCCACTGTTCTTATTTTCATGCTCTCTGCTTAATTGTATTCTAAAGTATTATAGTTCATATTAATTTTCCGCTGTATAGTTATGATACATAAAGATATGTGGAAAATTATTTCCTCAAAAAGAAAATATTCGTTTATTATTTAGGTTTACTTGTTTTGGTAACATTTCTACATTCTGTAGGTTTGAAATTATATTTTTGATAATGAGAAAGAAGAAAATATAATAAGACACTATTAACACATGGATAATATCGTCTATTGAATGACGTTCTGCAGTAAACTAACAGGACACTCCTATCTCATCTTACACAGATGGATCTACTGTAATAGACTACCAGGACTTTCAATCAAAATAAAACTAATAAAACCACAAAAAAAAAAAGTGGAAGATATAATAAAACTCGGAAAAGGGATAGGATAACAAAACCTTAAAAGTCTCATGACAGATACCAAATGACAAATACTAAATGACAAGAACAGAACGCATTCTGTACCACTGTGCTAGGCAATCCTGGGATAAGTTTTCTTCGAAGAACTGTTCAAAATGACCACTTTAAAACATCCTAGGCTACTTTAAGTCTCAAGTAACTATTAAAGAACTATAAACGGAGAATAGATCGATAAGGTCGAAGTACTCTTTTGTTTTCTATTAATTTTTTGACTTTTTTTTTATACAATTTGAGGAAATGTTCTTGTTGTTTCACATTTTGAGAACTTTTGGATGAACTAAAAATATTGTTACCAGAACTTGAAGAAAATTGAAAAATTCAATCATTCGGCCAACCGAGAAGGTACCTAGGGTCCAGGTGAATCAATCCAACCTGAATTCATTACCTTGATACATTCGTTATTGACATTATTTAACTCAACATCACAAAGTTATGGAACGTCATAAAGTGAAGCCAATAAACAATGAGGCAAGACCAAGGTTAAACTGATCCGCACTGGGAACAAGAAACCGAGAACAACAATTTTTTCCAATTTACGGCTTTCTTATGGATATCATAAATGGATATCTTAAATAATCAAATTTCATTTTCAAATTTCGCAAAAATCTTACTCGTAATGAATTAGTCCAAAAATTAATTGATTCATGATAATCGTTTTTTTTGTTGTTGAAATAATTCAATGTAACCGCCAGTGTACTTGTTGTAGATATACCATAAAAGTACACTATATCCAAACACTACGTGTGCAGTCTATCTAATCTCAATCATTAGATTATTTTTATAAGATAACAAAAAAAAAAGTAAAATGCATATGGCAAAATTGATTTCTACTAATAACATAACAAATAACATTTAATATATACACCGTTTGTTTTATTGCTCTGTTTGATTTTAATTGATATAAAGATACATTTTCAAATCATCATCTTTTTCTATATGCAACCAGGCACAAAATCTATATTGAAAATATTCAATGAAAACCACATAGAGAAAAGCAAAAGAAAAAAAAAAAATGATTTTTTAATTGAAAAATAAACAAAATTTTCATATTGTTTTTAATGGAAATTCATGTTGATTTTGTTGTTGTTGTTGTTGTTGTTATTATTTTCATTATTTTCTGTCTGTATTCGTCAAATTGTTTAAATTCATAAAAATATTATTCTTTTTATAAAAAATTCTGTTATATAGAATGCAATTGATAAATATGTTTAGATAAAAAATCAAAAAAAAAATCCATTTTTAATGGGAATCAATCACACTTATTTTTCTAGTTTATATTGATTGGGTTATTAAAATGCATTTGAAAGAAAATTTCTTTCAAAATATTATGATTTTTTGACATATATATGACATGACAATTTTATATATACAATTATAGAAGGTGCATTAGTTATAGATTTTTAAAAAAAATATACTTTTTTTTTATGTTGAATGAGAAATATTGGACACTGTAAAAATATTGTTACCAGAACAATATCAATTTTATAATTTCACTTCGCGACCTAAGGCAAGCTATATTGTGGCGGCTCTTCCATATCCATGAAAACAATTTGCAACGGATTTGGCTATTTCAATTTTAATTGATAGCGTTGCCGATTCTATAAACCGTTCCTAAGACATTACCGATCGAAGATAAGTTTTGAAAAACTTTTCATTAAGTTAAAAATATCATTAAGTTAAAAATAGGTGACGTTAAAAATATCATTAAGTTAATAAAACTATATTTGGATAAACGAATTCTTTTATTACAAGTTGAAATTGAATAAGCTAATTCCATATATCCACTACTGCAAACTGCAATATCTTTAGAGTTATTATGACTTAATGCAAACTCTAGACTAGGTTAACATAAGGATGCATGCAAGAGTGAAGTTGTCATGTTTTGCAGGTTTTTAATGATTTAGATTAATCCAAAAACTCATTCAAAAATTTGCATCTATTCAAATTTATTATTGAAGTGATTTTTTTTAAAACACCTAATTGTAATTCGGGTATCAGTGGCGCCTTTCGCAACTACCTAATTTGTCTATATCTATATGATAGAGCCACCCCTGTCCATACATTTCAAAGCATTGTGTACTAAGTATAATTTCAAAATCTAGTCTATTATTTACATAAGGACAGAGTTCGTTCGCACAGTCTATTATTAATTAGCAACAATTCAGATGCAGACTTAATTTAATTTAAACGGCTAGAAAATAAATTATAAAAAATTTGAAAATTGGGACAAGTCATTTAAATAAACATTCCGACGAGTAATATTTAAATTATATTTTCCTTAAATTTTCAATATGTTTTCCATTCATTTATTTATTTACAGTGTAAAAAATCAAACCGCCAATTTAAATAATTCATGTGCGTATGACATACGATAAAATCACTTTGAATAATTCATTCATATATAAGTAAAATAAAATTCTTTGCAAATATAATTACATACCTAGAAGAAAAAAAAAATGTGAATTCTCTCTACCTTAACCACAAATGTGTCAAAGTATTTTATACCATTACCTACATTATTCACATGTATAAAAAATCCTTTAATCTAGAAAAAGGATAACCCGTCATCGAAAAATTCTTATCGTTATTGACACGAATATTTATACATACATATAAAATATACGGCGGTGTCAAACAAACCACAATTTTAAATGCCAAATACTGAAGAAAATGATGCGGGTTTCAAAGATAAATGTCTGCGGGCTTAATAACAATTCCATACCATGCGCCAGACAAGACGAGACAAAATTGGTATGATGGTTAAAATTCAGACGGTTTTAACATAAACACACAAAAAAATGAGAACATTTGTTATTGTAAATTTCAATTTATTTTCAATATGGTATATAAAATTCAAAGCTTTATTCAAATATCTTTCTACTTCCGTTTTCATTTTTTTTTTGGTGACAACAACATCGAACGACATTTTCAGGAAAAAAGTTTTACATAATTAGGAATTTAAGAAATTTTATTCGAATGTATGTTTATAGGGTAAATTACCAACAAACATTACAAATATAAATAATATTGAAATACTTTATTTTTATTGTAAATGTAAAAGTATGCAAGTCAAGGATATTGGAAACGGAAACTATTTCTCTTGAAATATCTAAACGAAATAAAATGCGAAAAACGCATTCATTTGGTTTTCAAAATTTTTGGTAGAAACGAAATAAAATTGTGGAACCGATTTTCATATTAAAAATACAAACGAATATTTTCAATAGAACCAAAAAGTTTACGTTAAGGTTTTTAACATTTTGTTTTTTTTTTGGTATTTTACTTAAGCATTTTATAATATAATTTTGTTTTATTTAAAAAGGAATTAATAGAAGATAAATGTTTTTTCGTAATATAATAGTAGAATTTTATATTGAATGATTTTGGGGTTTTTCTGAAAATATTTCAAAGTTTTGGAAAATGAAAATTTTTTGTTGACCAATAAAATTTTGGTTCTGTATTTTTAATTTTTTTTAAGAGATAATATGAGAAATGTTCAAACATTTCAAAGGATATTTTAAAAATAACATTTTTAGAATTTTAACAAAAATCCAAAAAAATATAAATAAAACTGTTAAAGATAATTTTAAACAATTATTTAAAGCTATTAAAATTAAACTTATTTTTAGAGATATTTATAAATGTGTATATATTTATATTGAAATTTCAACACAACAGAGACGGATTCAAATGCCAAACAAAAATTTGAAATGTATAGGAATATAAAAGTAACCATAGTCATGACGGAGACGTCGTAGACGATGGATGCAACTCGCATAACTTCAAATGATTTGAACTTCCGACGGACGAAGTCATATCCTTCGAAGAAATTTTTTATATACATATTTACAAATTTGATAAAATTTTTTAACTTTAATTGACATAAATGTGATTTGAAAAATAAAAAAAAGTTGTTTACAAGTTTTTATAAACGGTCATCGACAGGACTTTGTCCGATCGAAAATTCTTATACGTTTCAAATTCGTCCGTTGCATCTGTCGTCAGTTGATTTTGTTTGAACTATTAAAGTTTATAAATTCCAAAAAAAAATTGGTTACTTTTGATGACATATCGTATTTTTTTCTTATAGATTATCTTCACTTCTTTATAACAAATATTATTTATCTCTTTTAAATTTATGATTACTTTGTAAAATTTGTAACTATTTGTCAATTTAAATCCACTAAAAATTTATATATCATTCTGAATATATTCCGCAAGGATCTTTTCTAAGTCTCAATATATTTTACAATGTATTTCGATCAATCATTTAATCGGAATTTTTTTGATAATACTTTCATTTAATATCCTCGTAAATTTTTACAATTTATTTATTATGATCATATAAATTATGTTACCAGTTGTAAAATAAGTTGAATTTTTTTTTATTATTTTATGAACGTTATAAAAAAAAATATTACTTAATAATTATATATTTTATTGATTACTTTTTTTAAAATTTTTTTTATCAAATTTCGTTATTACATACTACATCAAAAGTTTGATATTAATTATGATAGAATCATAGCCAAAATTAAGTGGAATCAATAATTTAGATTAGTTTTTCTTAAATTTTTCGAGGATACGAAACATTAAATGTCTTGAAATTATATGTAAAAAAGCAATTCAATATAATTGTTGCAAATAATGCGATTAAAATCAGTTATGCTAGTTCCAATATTTAAATATTTTTAAAGATCCAAAAATTCATTATATTTTACACAATTATGTTGCCAACAGTGTAACCAAAGTTAAACGAAAATTGAAGAAAATTACAAATATGGTTGGTTGTAAAGGAGTGTGTATATGAGACGTGGGGTAAATATTAGTGAGCATGTTGTACCCTCCAGTCGAAACAAATGATGCATTTGTCTCCTACTCCTCCATACACGAAAATATTGACATTATAAATACTTCCAAACTAAACTAAGCTCAATTGCGACTTCTTTCTGTAAGAACTCGTGGAGGTTTTAAATGTCTGCTCTGTAGTGACCGAGTCATAATCTTCTTAAGATTTATGGTAGCTTTATATATAGTGCATTGGGTTTATATAAATACCGGTGTCCCCAAATTACTACGACTACTGTGAGTTTATTGTGATATATCCTTAAAGTTAAAACCCCTTACTGAGAGACCACTACTTTCGAAAATTTATACAGTAAGTTTTTGAGTATGTGTTCGACAACAATTCCATTGGATCCATAAAGCCGTGTCCGAGATGTCACAGTCAGGATCGAGTCAGTTCTTTACAGCGACTTAAAGAATCTTCATGAATGTTCCAAGTTCATGAAAATAAGAATATAAAATTTACGTGTTTAGATTAACAACTTCAACCAGTTTTGAACCGGTCTAGACTTCCACTGTAGAAATCCTGCTATAGAATTATAGGTCGAATTTAACTTCAACAATTTTGTTAGCAACTAATATTAATTATACCGTATTTGAAATCGATATAGATTTGAAATAAATTTATAAATTTTGAACCTATAAACACTTTACAAATTACAAAATTAAGAAAAAGGGAAAACTCAATTTTTTTTTTATTTTTATCTGTTTTTTATTTTATGAATTTCTTTAAGTGTCGCGGTCGATTTTTATGATCCTTTCTTTCATTTCAATAATAATATAATAACATTGAAATGAAACCAATTTATGTGTTGTAAAATATAAAATGCAAAGGACGAGAAATAAAAATAATAATAACAGAAAATTGAATAAATAAATGGTGTACAACACAATTTTTAAAGTAGTCAATTAGCTCAGAATTGAATACTTTTTTTTATATACTATATAATACTAAAAAGGATACCCATCATTTGTTGATGATGACAATTTTGAGTTGTGATGATCCAAAGTAATGGCGACCAATTTAACTTTTATTTGTTTATTTTAGCCAGCAATAGAGACGTCTACTTTTTTTTCTTCAATTTTCTTCAGTTATATTTTTTAAATTTATTCAATTTTATTCATCATTCATTAATTCTGTATTTCTGTATTAGTAGCCATCAAAAATTTCCATTCCATTTTCATAATTTTTCTTAGGGAGATTTAATTTTTATTTTTATCTAGGATAAATGGATATATTTTTTAGAGGTTAAGCCAGAGATGATGATGAAATAAATATATATTTTATGGGACAGCCAGGATATAAATTTTCTATAAATATTCAAAGAAATATAAAAATAATAATAATAAAAAAAGGACAGTATTCAAAAAATATTTAATTGACTGGCTTGGCTATGGAAAATTTATATATATAATGAAAATGTTTTTAAATGATAGAATTTTTACTTGTCAATTTTGAAAATGAAAAATGGATTTTCTTTTTATGATGGAAATATTGTTTTTCTTTTTCTTTAAAAGTAAATTAAAAATTTTTATGTTTTAATTTTGTTTTGTTTTGTTTTCTGTGTGCTTTTTTTTAGAAATGGTGTTAGATAAATAAAAATAATGAAAATTTACAAATAATTAAAGTAATGTAAATTATTGATCAAAATTTCTTTTATATTTCAATGTTAATGTAATTTGAGAGGTGGACAAGTCTTATGCATCGTAAACTAAATGATTAGACTACAACTACATCATTAAACAATAGTCCATTGGTTTCTTCATAGTTTACGCGTAAACAATGTCGACAATGTAAAATTCATTCAATATATAAAACATTTTCTAAAACAAAATTAAAAAAATACTGAAATTATTTAATAATAGTTTTATTTTAGTTGTAGCATTTAATTTAATGTTTGTTAATCATTGCTTTATATGTTAATTAATTATATATATAATTCAAAATTAAATAATATATGATATATTAAGATAGATCTCACAAAGTCTACAATAAGTAGTCGACATTCTACACCAAATTTGTATGTCGCTAAAATTCAAATTTAATTTGTATGATTGATTTGTGAATTGTAAATAGATGATTTTGATATACTTCTTAGCACAATAATATTGCTAATTAATTGGTAAATGTCATCCTGATTGCTTTTCCCTGGAAAAGACTAACAGACAGAATATCCGGTTATTAAGTTCACTGGATCTTGAAAAGGACTAGAAAATCAAAAAGTTAGATATAGTGCAAAACGGATTAAAATTATATTTTACATATAATTCACCTTGTGGTAGGTATTTATTAATTATATTGATTATATTAGTTCAAATATAACTTTTTGTCGTTGGATCAATAATAATTAATAATTAAATTTTCGCAGATTAAAATTACCTTGGCCATTTTTTTACTTAAATATAAATATAATTTAATTGTCAAACCCGAACAAAACAATTAAAACTGAAATTTCAACGACCCCTTTCCTAATAATAAATATATAATTAACTTATAAATTCCAAATCTAATTCAGTTTTGAATTGTTATGTAATAAAATTTCACCTTGATTTTTTTTTTTTTAAATTTTATTCCATTTTTTTACAAATTTGTGGTACAAAAAAGAAAACTAATAGCAAAAAAGAATAAATTTGAAAGAAATCAATTGACCGATTGAAAATTTTATGTAATTTATGTATTTACTTTATATAGTGTTGAACTCAATGCCAAAAATGCAGGCACCAAACCGACTTACATAATCGATAAATACACTTTTTTTTCAAATGAATTTCGATTAGGTTTTCCTATGTCGTTTCTGTTTTTTTTTTCTGTCGGATTATTTATTTATTTTTACTTTCGAATTAAATTCGGTCAGTTTAGTATTTAATTGAGCTTTTAAAAGAGATTAAAATTAACTTTTCGTTTGTACATAGATTTAATAATAAAACATAATTGAACTGTATAATTTTTTTTTATGTTGGATTTGATTTAATAATAAATAGAATTGTCATTTTAACCTTGAATTTCTTTAGTTGGCTTATTATTTCCTGAAAAAAATTATTGAAAAGAGATTAAAATATTTTTTATTTTTAGATATATAATTTTTAAATATTTAATTTGGGAATATAAATTTGGTTAACAGTAAGTGATGGGTTCGTAATTTTTTATTTGGTTGGTTGGTTTGAGCAGCGAGTCCCATACAGACTCTGTACATGACCCCGAGTAGGTTTTTAGCAACGTTTTGCTATTACTTATTCTCGTGAACCCTAGCTTGGATGATATTATTTTATATTCATCTCGTGCCGGTACGGAAATGTGGTATGCGTATGCCATTTATTGACTAAATCTAACTAAATAGTAGTTATAGAGAACTATGACTGGAAATGAAGTGCTCGATTGTTTCCTTTTTGTTGTGATTCATGCATCTATGGAACGATTGGTTACACTGATCAGCTAGTGTCCCGTATACACAGCTTTAGCCTTTTTTCGTAACAAATATTTTTCTTGGAGTATACTGTATATGGTATGCGGTATTAGCTAAGGATATAATTGCATGTCCCGCTTAATCGTATTTATAACTTAAAGTTTACTTTGTGTTAATGGACACTAATTTAAAATAATTATATTAATACAATTATTACGATAAAAATTCTTCTTACGATACCGCGGAAGTATGCTAAGTCTGTTTAAGTAAGTTTTTTTTCGCGTGTTAATTTTAAATATAAATTTAAAGTTCTGAATCTATGTTCTTCAAATGAGGTATAACTATTTTTTGATTCAAAATAATCACTTAGTATCATTCACATTATGAAAATTGATTTTCATAATTGATTTTTTTTTAAATTTCTTATAGAAGTAGAAAAGAAAGGTTATTTAAAGTAAAATTTATACGATATTTTTTATTCAATTAATTTATTTTATTTAATTATTAAGTATTAATTCTTTAATGATGATGTTGATTATGATTTGCATAACTGCTAGCATGTCCATGACCATGTCCTTCACCAGCATAATGTCCATCGTGATGTTGATAATGATGTGGATGATCAGCATGACCAATTCTTTTAACAACAGCATTAAAACCATTATGATGATCAGCTGTATATTCAACTACACGTTTAGTACCATCAGCTTCATGTAGAGTATATGCACCTGATAATCAATTTTAAATTATTTTTTTTATAAATATAGAAATAGTTAACTTTATCTAACCTTTAACTTTGTCACCATCACGAGTTTCCCATTGACTTTTATGGTCACCAGTATGAGCATCTTTTACACCATACTCAAATTTATAATGTGGATGTGAATGATGATCATCTTCATGATGATTATCATATCCATATGATTCTAAATGTCCATTATGATGTCCTTCATCAAAATGATGACTGTGTGCATCATGTTTAGTTACTACACTATAACTTGATCCATGATGATGACCATTGTCATGATGATAACAAGCAGCTAAAGTGACTAAGCAAACAATAATTGTTAAATTTAAAAGCTGCATTTTTTTTTGTATAATTTTTATTAGAAATGAAAATTTGTTTTCTGTTTTACTGAACAAAGCTGACTGATATCGTTTTAACTATTTGCTATTCGTTTATATACTATTTTTTCAAAGTGCAAAATCGTTTTCTATTTTACCACTTTTCTGTAATTGTTATATTTGCCCACCATTGTAATTCATAAAATATTTTTGGTGTCCTTGGAATTAGAAATGACTTTAATTATTTGATTAGTGAACTGTATTAAATTGTAATGCGAATTTATATTTTTAATTTAATTTTAAATTGTATATAACCATTTTAAAGGTATTATAAATATCCTGTAAGACCAATTCTTTAAAATTTAATATATTTTATTTATTTAACCATAAATTATTTATAAAATGTTTAAAAACTAACTTAATAAAATATTTAATATTATATGTAATTATAAATCTCATAATCGGATATAATTTTTTTTTCTTCATGTTTTTACATTTAATTAATATAAATTACAATAATTTTATTTTAAATTCAAAATAATTTCGTAAATTTCTTTCAAGAATTCCACAAAACCTTGAAAATCCTTAAAAACCTGAATAAAAACAACAACAACTAAGTATATATAGTCTTAAAAGTATTAAGAACATTATATTAATTTTATAACCAAAAAATTAACTTAATTTTATATTGTATTATTACAGATATTATGTAATATGTGTAAGGAAATTTTTTAAACCAAACACGTATAATTTTCTTTATTTCCTTATTTTTTATTAACACAATCGTACGCGGCATTTACTTTACTTATTCTCATTATAATTATATACACAACAACAAAAAATTAATATTAACGCAATCAAAACTCTACCTGGGTGGAAATTAGAAAATCTTTCATATCATCTTAATAATACCAACGTTTATATATAATTTTCAACATAAATATATAAGACAAACAACAAAGTAAAATGATATTCTTCATATTAATTTTAAAATAAAATTCATTTTTATTTTTTATTAAAAATCATATCTCATAAATACAAGAACAAGAACAACAACAATTGTATTATATCCTTTAATTTTTTGACGTTGTGGCAATCAAAATCTCAACATATAATTGCTCATTTATGTTTGGAAGAAGTGTAAAGATGGGGAAATGATGTAAGCTTTATAAAATATAATTCTTAATATTTTAAAGCCTAAAACCACCACAGAAAAAAAAACCACACACTGTGATAATTGTAATAATAATAATAAGCGATTAGACTCGTCGTTTTTAAGGATATATAATATTTCATCATTATATACAGAGTCACATATTTATAATGTATATTTAAATTATAAAAAAGTTTATATGTATGTATACATTAAATGTAGAAATTTTAAATACATATTTAATTGGGTTTATTTTTTCATGTATTTGTTTGAAAAGGGGATGAAAATTTAAGGATATCAAATCAAATCGAATTTAAATTTTTGGTAATAATGTTGATATTCCGGTTGTTTATCTGGATATATTTCAAATTTTAATAACGATTTTATTTTTGTACTGATATTTTTGTTATTGACAATTAAAATCTCTTAGTAATGTAGGATTTAAAATAAGATCGGATGCTGTTTATAAATAGGACGAAATGTACAAAAAAGTTATAGGTTATCATACAGATTCATATTGCTTACAACGATCGATCTGTGTTACTGGGTTGACAAGATCAATAAATTCACACTTGTACATCTATGATTAATCCCATACTTTTCTTTACCTAACCAATTATATGACGTTTTCACTTCGCTATTACTTGCGGCAACCACAACTGACGCAAATATTTGAATAAACGTTTCAAATTATGACGTTTTTCACGCCTGTCATTAAATATTTACATAAAAAATATTTAAATATGATTAAATGTTGTATTTTAGGTTAGAATATAAGAGATTGTTATTAAAAAATTAATTAAATATTAATAAACCGAAGGAGATTACATAAATCACAACTAGATTACGCAATATCAAATTATTAATATGGTGGACTATTAGATTAGATTAGATTAGATTACAAAGAGGCGTTAAGGCAGAAATACGAACCTCCGCTTCCCTACACTGCAACATTAAAATATCTATTGTGTCTTCCTTGCTAGACTTACTAAAATAAAGGATTAATTTCAACAAAAAGATGTTGAAATGAAACTATACAATAATCTAAAATTTTATAAATAAACATTTGCTCCCATGGCATTAAATAATTAAACGTTTATCCACATGACAAAATGGTAAAGTCTGCACCGAAAAAAGTTAGGAGTTTGCTAAGCTCTGTACTTGGGACCAAAAACGGTGGCTACTTTCTGAATGTTTTAGAGCGAAAAAGCGACTATAAATTGTTAGCTTATGTAAATCCATCTTTATTTGATGTATCCGGGTCGCTATGATCTTAATTTTTTCGCTACGTTCATAATTTTGAAATTAAATTTTTACAAAATTTAAAAATATATTAATAAAATTTGTTTTTCAGGATGTTTTAAATACGGTTGATATTTTGATTTTTGCGGGTAAATAAAAATGTTATATTTCCATTTCATAAGATAAAAACTCACATGCACGTACAAAATTTTAGCATATATACATAATAATATTTATAATAATTAACAGGATGTAATGACACAGATTTGAAGTATACGAGTATGTACATAAATATTATGATATCCTTAATTATATATTCAACTAAAATTCTAAATATATAATTTAAATTGTGTCAATGTATATAATGCTTTTATAGTGTATAGTAATATAGAATATTTTAATATTTCCCGATTTGCATAATAATTTAAATCTGTATTAATACTCAAGGGTTACATACGCAAATACTCACATATAATTATATTATTATGGGGGAAGAGTTTTACTAGGGCCGGGGCTTGATATATTTTAGGGATGAGTAAGTTTATATTGACGCGTTTTTTTTTATTTTGTTTCATTTATAAACATTATTTTTGTTTTTAATGAATAAAGTAGTAATGTCATATAGGAAATTATTAGGTAGATTTTCATTTATTAGTTGAAATTTATATTATATAATTAGTATAGAGAATTAAAATTGTTAAAGGAGATATGTGTTAATGTTAATAAACTATTTATGAAATAGTGTTTTCTTAGAAAATTAATATAATTAAGTATATATGAATTATTACATTGTAAACACTTGAAATATAAATTACTTAATGTGAATTTTACAAATTCTAATGGGAAATAATATCATAATATATATTTAAGTTTTTTTTTTTTATAAATATTTTATTACTGAGATTTACATAAATGGATTTATCGTATAGAGATCTAATTACAAAAGAAATTTATAAAGTGGTGTAAATATTTGAAGGATTTAGGAATTAATTTCTAATTAAAATATAATATAAAAATAAATTTAATAGTTACATATATAATAAATATTTCTATTATTAATTATAAATTTTTGATTTCTTCAACTAATCTTCAAATCTTGTCATTTTTAGTAAAATATCGTTTTGAGAAATTTGTAATTCTTTAATATTGATGATGATCGTGATGATGTTGATTTTGATTTGCATAACTGCTAGCATGTCCATGACCATGTCCTTCACCACCATAATGTCCATCATGATGTTGATAATGATGTGGATGATCAGCATGACCAATTCTTTTAACAACAGCATTAAAACCATTATGATGATCAGCTGTATATTCAACTACACGTTTAGTACCATCAGCTTCATGGAGAGTATATGCACCTGATAATTAATTTTAAATTAATATTTTTATAAATATAGAAATTGTTAACTTTATCTGACCTTTAACTTTGTCACCATCACGAGTTTCCCATTGACTTTTATGATCACCAGTATGAGCATCTTTTACACCATACTCAAATTTATAATGTGGATGAGAATGATGATTATCTTCATGATGATCATCGTGTCCATGTGATTCTAAATGTCCATTATGATGTCCTTCATCATAATGATGACTGTGTGGTGCATCATGTTTAGTTACTACACTATAACTTGATCCATGATGATGACCATCATCATGATGATAACAAGCAGCTAAAGTGACTAAGCAAACAATAATTGTTAAATTTAAAAGCTGCATTTTATTTTGTATAATTTTTATTAGAAATGAAAATTTGTTTTCTGTTTTGTTGAACAAAGCTGACTGATATCGTTTTAACTATTCGCTATTCGTTTATATACTATTTTTAAAAAGTAAAACATTATTTTGCTTTTCGTGCAATTATCTGTAATTATTGTGATATTTGCCTATTATTGTGATTCAATAGTAAAATACTTAAAATATTTTTTGGTGTTCTTGGAATTTGAAATTTTGATTATTTGGTTAGTGAACTGTATTAAATGGTAACGCGAATTATAATAATTTATTATATAATTGAATTGCAAAAAATAATGTATTGCTTTATGACATGAATATGAACAATTTTTGTGAAAATTTAGTTATTAATTATAATTATTGGATTAATTTGTTTTCAATAATTAACCATAAAAATTATAATAAATATTTAACAATATATAAATAATATTTCTAGGTTAGTATGGTAATAAAATTTAATTTTTTTAGAGTTTTATTAATTATTATTTATGCGACTATAATAATTTCCTTGGGTTATTTTAATTTGTAAAATAAAAATTGTCGTTTTACACTTTCTCAAAGTTTAAATTTAAATATGATTTTTGCACATACTGAATACAATGTAGATTTTATAGAAACAGGAAATAACAATAATGGAATCCCTTAATGTAGAATATACGAAACAAAACTTTTCGATGCATAAATATGTCAAAAATGATACGTTTTTGAAATACTCTTTGCAATTAGTAATCAAATTAATAAGGATTTATTATACTACTACTACCAGGTTTTTGATAAACTAAATGAATCTAAATCTTATGAGTGGGGTTGGTCCTAACCTGACATTGACTCTGGATCTAACGGATAGTGGACATTTGTAGAAGAAGCCAATAACTTAGCATTAATTGGAGCTGGTATTCCCAAAGTCTTAACAGAAACACCCGCTTTTAAATTAAATTTAATTTAGGCTAATTTTATAAAACGTTTTTAGAAAAATTGATTTTTCTGGTTTGGGATTAGTGGTGGTAAATGGAGAAGTGATAACGAATTCTAGATTCCTAAATGACATAACTTTATTTGAGAAAAAACTTGGCGTGTATTTTAAATAAAAGAAGTTAGTTTCGAAATGAACCAATTACAATAAATTACCAATTCTATAAAAAAATATAATGAATTAAGATGGTAAAAATTTAGGATAAGTCGAAGATTATGTAAACTTGGAACAATTGGTTTCGTTCAACAACAAATAAGAAAAAGAAATTGATAGACTTATTACAAACTGTTAGAAATAATTTTCGGGCTATAAAACTAAACGTTCTTTAATACACAAATTTCTACTAAAATTAATATTATTATTATTATGAAAATAAAAACCATTGTACAATTTTAGTTCATTAACTTATACGGGAAATAATATAAAATTATCTTTTTAGGTCAATTTAAAAAATTTATTTAATTGCATATTTAATTTTCCTGCACAAAATATTTTCATTTTAATTGTCACTAACTTATAAAATATTTACGGAAAATTCTTATTACAAAATTTCTTCACATTTCAAGGTAAAATCATAAAAACTAGACCAGTTTCGGTTGATTTAATTTTTTGTTGTAAATTCTAATTCTCGGTTCAATGTAACATAAATATACAAAAAAAAAAAACACACTTAATTAGCCGGAATTAAATGACTGACAAAAAATTAAATAATAATTTAAAACTTTCAATTTTTGCAATAGAAAAATACAAAATGCTTTGCTAAATTATAAATATGTTGACTAAGGTTGTTTTTTTAAACCATTTGCAGTAAATTGAAAATTTACTATTTAAGGTGACTGAAAAATCAAAATTAATATCATTCAGTACGAGTCCATTAATCAAATAACTTCAAAATTTCAACTTTTAAATATAATCATCATTAAATATGGAAATTTTAAATATAATTGTATTTTTGTGCTTAGCTGGTTTAGCAGCTTGTTATCCTCATGAACATGAATATCATCATTCTCATCCACATTATAAATTTGAATATGGTGTAAAAGATGCTCATACCGGTGATCATAAAAGTCAATGGGAAACTCGTGATGGTGACAAAGTTAAAGGTTGGATAAAGTTAACAATTTCTATATTTATTAAAAAATTAATTTAAAATTAATTATCAGGTGCATATACTCTCCATGAAGCTGATGGTACTAAACGTGTAGTTGAATATACAGCTGATCATCATAATGGTTTTAATGCTGTTGTTAAAAGAATTGGTCATGCTGAACATCCATATCATTATCATCACCACGCAGGACATTATGGTGGTGAAGGACATGGTCATGGACATGCAAGTAGTTATGCAAATCATAATCAACATCACGATGGACATTATAGTGGTGAAGGACATGGACATGGACATGCTACTAGTTATGCAAATCATAATCAACATCATTATAATCATTACTAAATAAATATTTTTATTGATAACAAAATGATTTAACCTAGCGAAACTTTTAAACTATATGTGTATATAATAATACAATTTAATAATAAATTTAATTTTGAAATTAAAACAAAATGGAAATCTGTTTTAGTATTTTAGTAATTTTCAAATCAAAAGGCGTATATGTATTTAGTTAAAATTCTTTATAACGTAAAATGATCAAACACACCCATTTCCGGTAACATATTTACTAGTTTATTTATGTAAAATATAGAAAAAGAAAATCATAAAAATTTATTTAATGCAAAATATTTTCCAATAAATTTTATATAAAAATTTATATTCTTTCATTTTTCAAATTATACACTTATAGATACTAAGCAATATGTTATTTTCTACATACCCTCCCCATAAATCTCTATTACTAAAAAGATCTTTCATCATCTTATCTCAAAAGTTAAAAAAAAAAATTGTATTTTATTTCTATATAATTTGTAAACAGATTTTCATTTTTCAAAGCTTTGATCCCTTTCAAATTTTTCTTAACTAATAAAATGAACCACAAAAAAAAATTAAAAATAAATATTTCAAAAAATTATAGTGAAAATTGAAAAATTGTTTGACAAGATCATAAACAAAAACATTGGAAAATGTTATGATCATTTTTATTGCCTAACACTTAAGAAAGATCAAAAATAGATCAACATTTAGTTTTCAGTCAAGATAATCATAATTGCTACATTTTTTTTTAGGTGTCTGTTTTTTTTTATAAACTGATATCTGACATTTTGTAAAAGTCATATTAATTAGTCTGCATATATGCAAAACCTGTTTTATGTATATTTCAGATACCGAAAGGCGTTACTAACACAAAAATACTTAGTAAATGGGCGGTAACTAAAATTTTATATTTCTGATTAATTAATTTGCGATTTGTCTTTTGAAATCATTAAATGATGCAAAAACAAATGGCTACACAAAACTCAACAAATCATCACAAATTTGCCGGTTAGTTTAATTTTTCTGATAAACTGAAAAATCATTAAATAAATTTTATATTTTTTTAGTTATTTTGGGTGGTTTTTGTTTTTGATCTTTTTTCATTTATTACCAAAACCTCAAATATATATAAATATATTCTTTAATATTAAGTTATAAAACGCTCTTTGTATATTTAAGAAAACCTGAGAATAAATATGTAATAAAATTGTTGTTAAAAATATTAAAAAAATTTGTTTATAGAATGTATAGAAAAGATTCCAATTATGAGAATAATTTATCAATTTCTCAAACCTATTGATGATCAATTTAATTCGGAAATCCTTCAGTTACTCTTAATATACGCAACGGAAACGCGCTACATCGCAATGTTAAAAAAATTTAACCCATATAAAATGTATGGGAGTAAATAAACTCAACGCAAGCATTCACAGAATGCAGAAAGTTTGAAAAAATAAATAAAGAGTATAGTATAAAAAAGCTAATTAAAATGAACTGTTTCTGTCATTAACCCATTAACAAAACTTTTATAGTGCCTATATCGCTGTTATAAATGTTGCATAGTAGCGCGTTGCCGTTTTGTATGTTGAGGGTAACTCCAGAATAATATATTGATTACACTATTTAGTTTAGGTCAGAGACGTGTGAAATATACTATATACAAAGTAATTACCAGTAGGAAACAGTCGTAAATTTGCTGGTCCCAATATTTAATTATATGCCGAATACTCTTTAATTTCCAGATCCAAGATTTTATCATATAGGAACCAAAAAATAAATAATATTTTGTTCAACTCTGTATGGAAAAAATTTAGCCTGTTGCACACTAAAATGGGCGAAAATTTCAGCCGTTTAAGGAGATTTCAGCCGTTTAAGGAGGTCCATGAAGTTTCAGCTGTGAGTTGATTTAATTTATAAAAATATTATTTATAGCGACACTGCCCCTTTTGAACCAATCATAATGTTTGTTACGAAACGAAATTCTTTTGGGGGGACGTAAACATATAAAGCTTAGAAACATGATTATGATGAATAACGATATGATTATAATAAACGGTCCGATTTATATACTGAGGTAACCACTGTTCATATTATATTCAGGAAGCATACGAGAAGATTATGTTGAAAGTGAACTTCAATATGTAGAAGATATATGGAAGAGAAGGGAACACTAGAACACCGCCTCTGTTAATTCCCGGCGGTAAAATATAAAATAATAAATATTTAAAATGTCATTTTTTGACCGACATGGCGGTAAGGTTGAAATCGTCTAGACTAATTGTGTTGATGAGAATGAGAATGATGTTCTCTAGGGAAGAATAAACTATAATGCTGTGTAAAGTGTACATCGCACTCTCGTGGTCTAGGTCAAGGTGCGTGGAAGGGTTTTGTTACCTACAGCGATTTACAGCGACTGGAACTGGTACGACAAAATCAGTCGTCTTTACTTAATTTTCATTTCAAATTTTCCAATTTCTATATTTATTTAATCAAAATGTATTAAAATATTTAAAATACAAATTTCAATTGTTTATTCGGAAACTAATTTATTGTGCTCTTTCATATTTCAAAGAACTAAAATATTCTCTTCAAAAGATCATCCCCCTTGGTGTTAAATTGGTATATAATGCAATCATTAAATATGTACTCTTTTTATATATGTTGGTAATATGTATAGATATAAAATATATGCTGTTCGGGTATAATAAAATTTTTATACAAACAAATATTAAAAAAAAAAAATATATTTATTTAATGATCATGTTATTTACCGCATAAACCGCACTGTTCTGCCGCACTTTTATTTTGTTGTCTATTTAGCATGAGGCCGCATTTAAAACAAATAAGAAATTAGGTTTTTACGATCGTTTTCAAAAACATATTAAAACAAAAAAAAAAAAACAATCTTACCGACTGAACTGCTGCTGGTTTCTATATTGCTACATTGAAAACGATCTTCGCGATATTCCAAATGTATGTTTGTTTTTCTGTTGTATGTGTTTTTTGTGTTATTTTTTTTTTTGGTTATTTTATATTTATATATATACATATTTTTACATATGTTTTTATTATATATGTTCACACGCTTTGCATATTTATTTAAAAATTTCACAGAAAAAAAATAACGACAATCTAAAGATCTTTGAATAAATATTTGAATAGTAAGCGGGAGGGTTGTAAAAAATATTAATATAGTTTTTGATCTAATATCGGGGTTTGTTTAGAAAATATAATTATGAGAATTTTCGGGCTATGGAGTCGTCTTTATTATCATAATTCTTATACTTATTAAAATTGGGAACATGATCATAAATTTAAGATCAGTGATGAGTGATCTTAATTTATATTAAAATTTTACATTAAATTCCTTATAATTGGACTAAGATTACTGAATAAGGTCTGAGGTTGTCAATCATTATTCATTAATTATATAAATTTTATATTGTTCGATATTAATAATGAATTGATTTGAATAAATGCGGATACATGATCTTGTAAATTAATGAATTCATCAATTTATGACTTATTTTACTTACTTAGCTGGTAGATTCCTTTAAGAAGCATTGCGCGTAATCCACATCTACGCGTCGCTGTTGTGATTTCTGATTCTGGCAATGTACTAGCAAGTATATGGTGCTTCTCCTGAACTTATTTGCTTTAAGTTTGCATATGATGATCTACTCTTCTTCCTCTTTGGGCAATCCATTTACGGATTGTATAACCGATCGACTGCCATTTATGTCTCTTGATCAAGCTATCTATTTTCTCGTACCTCTTCTGCGGAATAATTCTTCATTTGATATATAATTTGACCAGTGTTTGACCAAAGTTTGCAGCTTTCTAGTGACAGGCGTGATAACTTTATACATACTGCACCCAAATAACAATACAGACTCATAATTGGAGCAGAAAAGCATTAACTTGGTTAATAATTAACCAAGGCGACCCTATAATAAAATTACTTTTTTAACATTAGACAAACAGACATGATAAAATTATTAAATTCATTTTTTTTTTCTAATAATCGTATTTTTAATATGTTGAAAAAAAGATATTAGCACACGTCTGTAAAAACATTGTAAATATTGTTTTTCTTTGGATTTCTAGATCAGTTTTCAATTCGACATAAAAACAAAACAAATTAGATGAAAACCCAAAAGTATATACGTATACGTACACTCATAAACTGGGTAATAAAAATCGAATTTTCCAGTGTTGAATAAGTCATCAGTGGCACATAATAATTCTTGAAAATACAATTTATTTTCAACATGAATAGATCTCGTACAATTTGATCGATCAGTTTATAATCTGTAGTCGTGTCGAGATCATTGAATCATAATTATCATATATTATTGTATATAAAAAAAATATATCGGAATTTAATTTCAATAATATTTGTTTAAAATAAATTGTGACAAATAAGAAAAATAAAAAAAAAAAGAATATTAATTTTGTGTTAAATTTTTCAAATTATGTTACCATCATTACATTTTGAAACTTATGTTAATGCTCTTGAACAAATGAATAATTTAAGAACCACAAATATTGAAAATGATTTATTACAACAAAATTCAAATACAAATAATATTGATAGTAATAATTTAATACAATTTTATAATTTACATCCGTATTTGAAAATTCCGCGTAATTTTTGGACATTACCATTATCATTTTTAAAAAATACACATCGTCCGGAAAAACCACCATTTTCTTATATTGCTCTAATAGCAATGGCTATAAGTAGTGCTCCAACTCAACGTTTGACATTAAGTGGAATTTATAAATTTATAATGGACAAGTAAGAATCGAAAATGGAAAATATATTAATAATAATAAAAAAAAAGATCTATTCTGATATAAAAAATTGTTTTTTTTTTTATATATAGATTTCCATATTATCGAGAAAATCGTCAAGGATGGCAAAATTCAATTAGACATAATTTATCATTGAATGATTGTTTCATTAAAATACCAAGAGATAAAAATATAATTGAAGAAAATGATAGTAATTGTTCTGGGGTAGTAATTGATGGTGGAATTGTTAGTGGTGGTGGTGGTAATGGTGGTGGTAAAGGAAGTTATTGGATGTTAGATCCATCAGCAAATGATATGTTTGAACAAGGAAATTATCGTAGACGTCGGACACGAAGACAACGACATGCTAAAATTTTATTAAGTGGACAATTAAAGGTGAGATAATAAAAATTAATTTTGATTTTTTATAATTAATTTTACAATTTTATGATGAAATTGTATGAAAAATAGATTTCGATAATTAGATAAAAATGTGTGTTAAAGTGAATTTTATTTTATCAGAATTAAGTATGATAATTAAATTTAATCACGTACTTTTAGTGAACATTATTTATGTGTAGTGGACATATTTTATTTAGTTTCTATTCTTATAATTATGACACTATAAGATTAGGTCTGTTTGGATAAATCACGATTTTTATAATCTATAATTATTGAAATTAAATCCGTAAAGTTTAGCTCTATCCGACGGGGTTACAGACATATATTTCTTATAGTTTTCGATGGAAAATATATTGATAAGCAAACAGATTAGCTTGAAATATTTGACCTATATTACCAATATGTAAAAATGATATTTTTGCGATTGAGATAGCTACAGTATTTAAGGTATTATAAAGTCAGTTATTTTCTTATTTTGGTGGCGGAGTATTATGCTATGATATTTCGGAAAGAGAACGAGACAATTATGTAATTGCATCTTTAGTATAATGTGAAATAATGACTCACTAATAAAACTTAGAATAATGTGAAAGAATGAATCACTAACAAAAGAATGGACTTGAGATTTCTTCTTGGCAATAAAAAAAATCATAAAATTTGTAACAAGATCCAAAATTGAAGATTGAAATGCCCGAAAGCCTAATAACCAAAAAGGATTAATTTTTGTAAAAGATTAGAATTTTCTTCTTATTCATATGTTAAAATCATAACTAATTGTTTAATGAAGATGAGTATGGCAGTATGATTAGTCAAATTAAAAAAAAATACTTATATTTTTATTTCCTTGAAATTTAACAATTAAATTTTATAAAATTTTGTATTATTTACATTAGGAATAACTTATTTCTGAATATTTATATAACCTTATTTTAGTAACTGTGAGTATTCTTGCTTCAGAAAGTCATTTTATAGAAGTAAAGTGTGCGTGAATTTTTGAACATTTAAAACTTAAACTAGCAAGGATGACTAAGAAATCAGTTTTAAGATATAATTCGAAAAAATAAAACCCTAACCTTAGCATCCATTTAAAAATTTTGTAATTTCCTTGATATATGAAATGTAGCCCAGTAGAATAATGTATAAATAATTTATATCCAAATATTTAATATTAATTCATAATACTATTAACATACTAAAAATTACTATTAAAATTCATAAAAACAAAACTAGAAAACTAATTCCATTAAATTGTAAAAATTCAATTCATTTGGCGACTATATTTCACTATACAAAACTTAATTATTGTAATATAGTTTTCTAGTAATATATTTTCTTACATAATCAATAATGATATTAATTTCAATTCTCAATAAATTTTTTTCTTCTAGAATACATTATCACGATTAACAACAACCGATGATACCGAATTATCATCATATGAATCCTTTAATTTACAACATTCAAACATCAACAATCCAATAAATTTACAAAATAATTACTCATCAACCAATAATAATAATAATAATATAATTTTATCACCATCATCACAACAATTTTTATTAGACAACAATAATTTCACATTAAATTGTTCAGATCGAATTACTGAAATTCATCGACAATATTTGGCCAGTATTACACCTTTTAATATCCTTTTTCGACCAACAACAACAGCAACAACAAATCCCACAAATTATTTTAGTTTTAATGATGACAACGGTGTTAATGTTCAAAATATTTCTACTGTTGCATATCCTGCTGTTACAAATACATCAAATAATAAAATAAATGATATTGAATATGTTGACGATGGTATTGATGATGATGATAATGATAATAATAATAATAATTATCAGTGCAGTGCAAATGATCTAACAATTAAAAAGTTAATTACAAAAGAAAATTGTGATAATAAAAATATTTCAATCAATAATAATAATAATAATAATGATAAAATATGTAAAACAAAATGTTCATCATTAACATCATCATCATCATCGTCCTTTACAATTGAGAATTTAATAAAAAAGTAACTAGAAAAAATATTTTGTGAAAATTTTCATTTTTAAATTGTCAGTACCAATATAAAAAAGAATTGTAAATAAATTTATTTTAATTTATTAACATTAATTTGTAATAAATGTTGATATATATATGTATAAATAACCAATAAACTTCCATTCAAAATTTAGAAGAAAAAAAACAACAACATAAAATTACAGTATAAATTTATGTTTTTTATGTTTTTTCAACAAGAGTGTTAATGAGTTTTTAATAGCTTCAGTTCGATAAACATATAACTTACATATATATAATTTATAATATAGATTTCTATACAAAAATTTCTATATTTAAGTTGTTGTCCTTGGTACGCTACGGACAACACAAAATAGAAAAGGATTTGTTGAATATATAAAAAAAAAAATTATATGAAAAAATTCTACATACTTATATATTTATTTAGGAGGTTTTGCCTGATCAGGGGGTTGGATACAATGCGTTATTTCAAAATGATATATAACAAGAGGTTATTATAGAAAATTTTCTATCTTTAGATTGTGATTAATCAATGTCAATGGTGATTTTCTAGTATTTAACTATATACATATATATATAATTGTGTGGTGAGTTTTACGGATACCAATATAATATTTAATATAATCAACTTCAAAATAAATTAGAAAATTAAAAGTTTGATTAAAAAAATATTGAATTTTTGTTTTAATAAAATTTAAAATTTATCGGTCAGTTTAAATTTTCATTTTATAAATTTAGATAAATTTAATTTTAATTTAATAAATGTATGATTTTTTATACCAGAATCGAGAAGAAAGTTACCTTAAATTATTGCTATTTTAAATTGATATTCAGAATCACTATTACCGAAAAATCATTTATACATATAGTTAGTTCAATCGGATAGCGATATCTAAATGAAATTTAAGTATTTACTATAATAGAGAAGAAAATGTTCAACTAAACTGTATGAAATAAATGAATTTTATTTTCTATAAGTAAATTCCAAGAAAAATTATAAATTTTTCTCGATATTGAACAATCTATATGTAAATGAATTTTGCTATTACCGACCATCAAGTTTAATTATTTCATTGTAGATTTTCATTTTTTAATTTCTTTATAAACTGAAATAAAAAATCCTTTAAAATGAAATTCACTTTCAAATTAGAAAATATCAAGAATTATTTTGTGTCAGATATTGATTTATCATTGATTTGTTGATGTTCTATAATCAACATGTGTTTCATTTAATTTAAATTCATATATAAATTGAACATAGAACATTAATGAATTTGACAACAAACCCCTTAAAAAACGTATAAGAAATTTAAACTATATAGCCTTTTAGCAACAAAAAAAAATTGATAATCTAGAATGATTATCTTTTTTTTTTTTTGGATAGATAACGATAAATAGAACAAAATTGCATTACCAGAGAAATTTTTGGTTTAACACATTTATATACATTTCATATTGACCGCAGAAAATTTTCTTAAAGACTTTTGTGAGGAAAATTGTTGTTGATGGTGAAAAACGATGTCGACGATACGACAAACGATATGGTTAAATGAATTAAATAAAAAAGGATATAATTATATATATATAATATAAGTATGTATAATAAAAGGAAAAACCGATGATTTATTACACTATTTTTAGTTATTTTTTTTTTTGCTTTTGGTGACATAATAAACTATATAATGTTTAGAACTGGACAGGACAGAAATCTAACAGAGTTCAAATAAAGGTACATTATTTATTCTGCCTTTTAAGAGTATATTTGTATAAAATATGTATATATGTATGTATAATACATACATAAATATGTCAAAGGACTAAAATGATGATTATAATATATGAGTTGGTAGTATTTAACCTTTTATATACTATTTATCAAACTTTTAATGTTTTTTATTTTTGGTAGATTTAATGTCTAGAACTTGAACTAGATATATATTAAAAATTATATTTAGTTAAATTGTTGTTAATAAAAAAAAAAAACAATGCTATTAATTTATATATATTTACTTATCAGAATATTAAAGTGGAAAAGTTTTATTTTAATTGAAAGTTTTATGATTAATCATACCCACAAATAAACACTAAATTATATTTATTTATACAAAGATCAAAGTTTTTGACGATTTATGATTAATTTATTGTTTTAGTTTTTGGTTTTTTGAATTAATAACTTTTTGATTTTCATGATTAAGTGGATAGGTAAATTATCTTATAGAAATATATATAAGATTAATTTAGCATTTAATAAAAAAATTTACCTAAAATTGTAGTTATTATAAATTAAAATAAATATATTTTATTTATCTTTATTATATAATTCATAAATCAATATAATTTTTTTTTTAGTAATTAAAAATCCCTTCTATTTAGTATCAAGATATATATATCCTTTATCCTTCGAAATGAAACTTTTCATCCAAATTGAAAATTGCTCATTGTACTTTATATTTTTTGTTGTTATTTTATAGTTTCATTATATATATCTTAAAATTTCCCACAACAAAAATAAAACAAAAAAAATCAATTTGTGAATTTTATCCTTCAAAAAATTCAGTAGCAATACATGATTCAGAGCAACAGGGGAGAATCTATATAATCTACAACCAAAAAACAACTATAAAAATTATAAAAACAAAAACAAGTTAAATACGATGTGGAATTTGGTGCCAACAAAAGGTATAGAAAGGATAACATTGCAAAAAATTCACTGGCCTGTAGAAAATCATAGTTTGGCAATTGACCAAGAAACATGTTGTATATATATATTTTGTCATTTTTTATAAAGTTTTGCTTATGATACAAATATATATATATAATACAAAAAACAATATCTTTTTAGAAATTGTTAACAAAATATGTAAGTAAAAGACATAGATTTTCCACTCGTACACAGTATCAAAAAAAGCGCAACACTAGATCACCTCCAATCGAAATATCAAACTCATTCCAATTGATTTAGAAGCTTTTATATGTTGCCAACTTGTTGGGACCAAGGATAATACTATTTTATTTTGATGTTATTGTTGTTATAGCTACTTCATTTTTATATCTGTTTAGTCCACGTTCCAGCTAACCGAAAAATATATAAAATAAAAACCATTATACTTGTATATCCATAAAATAATATGGCCATCATCCAAAATGAAATTTGATTTTATGATATATGTTATATTGATGCATTTATTGTGGATTCATTTTATGTTGAACAATATTTGGATGAATTAAATTTCGGTTGGTGAAGTTGTAGTAGAAATCGTTCATATTTAGGTACAATTTTTTTAATAGGATTTTTGAAGGATTTTTCTAGAAAAGCATTTGAATTGTTATATTTTTATTGATTCAACAATTGCAACATTATTTCATGACTATATAAGGCTCGTTAAGGCTGTAGAATTCAGGTTACCAATACCGCGACCGAGATTGTAAAACTGGTTAATTTTATTCATATACATTTGATAAGAATTATTTAATTACTGTAGACCTACTACAAATTAAGATTTAGTGGCATAGGCCAAGACTTTTGAATTTGATTTTTTTTTTATTAGGAAAATATAAGAATTAATTATAAAAAATTGTGAAGTATATAAATAACATCAATGATAAATTAGTATTATGTAACTCAAACGTATACAGCACAAATCTTTAAGCATTCTTCTTAACCTTAAAGTAATGAATATGTAAAATATGGTCGTGAAGAAACTTTATATCAGCGAATAGCGATTATTTTATGATTGCGAATTGCGACACATAAACCTCTAACAATAGTTAAATTTTAGCTTTCTTCTAAAATACTTCTTAAAATGAGTTTGTAAATGTCAATGTAAATGTCATGTAATTATTTATTATAATTTATATAATTGGTTAAAAAAAACTGACATGTGTAGACAAGTACAAATATAGAAAGATTTGTGAAAATTACATTTTATTTAGATTTAAATATTACTAGCTTTTGGCATTAAATCTGAACTTAAGTAAATATAAATGTCAATTTTTTAAGTTCACAGTTTAGATCACAAAAAATACATTAACCTATATTTATTTTGAAACATTAAAACTACCAACATTTTCAGCTTATATATTTACTGTAAACAAAATTGAAATATTTTTAGACAGAAATATTATTTATTAATGTTACAGTAACTGCTTGCAACCTCTTATAATGTAGTTTTATTTAATATCCGTTTTCAAAGTGTACAAATAACAGTGCCAGCAAATTTATATTTGTTACTAGAAGACAACATACAATGATTCCTTTTAGTCTTTTCGTCGTGCAATTTGCAATTTCAATCTAGATTTACTTAAAAAAAACTTTATATAATACTTTTTTCTTACGTCAAATTGCTATCATCGTAAAAATACAATGCAAAAAAAAGGATTTCTTTTTTTTTTATTAAAAACTTTTCTATATATAGTATTATTAAAAAAAAATGAAAGCTGGGAAATGCCAAAAATTATTTTTGGTATTGAGCCAAACTTGTTTGCCCGTTTTCTTCATTTAAATTATTGTTATTATTATTATTTTTTGTTTGCTTGTTTTGTTGCATTTTACAACAAAGTATACAAATAAGTTGGCTTCTGGTACATGAAAATCTAAATTTTCAGTTCCGGAAAAAAGGATAACTGAAAAATAAAAAACCTATTTTGATATTTTAAGGTGGAAATTTTCAATATTAATCTTTTGAATGTGTTTGTAGAGAAATACATGTAAGTAAAAAAAAAAACATGAATATCCTTTTTAAAGTAGAATAAATTTCAATTTATATATTTAAGGATATATAAATATTTTTTTTTATTGTAATAAGAATTTAAGATTTATTAAAATATTTTAAAATGAAAAATGTAATTAAAATTTTTTTTAATTTTAATTTTAAATTACATATTTAATAAATATTTTTAATTAATAATTTTTGATTGAAATTATATAAGAAAATAATGAAAATTTTTAAGATTTTCTTTAATATATTTTAATACTAAAAAGTTATTTTTCCAACTTTAAATTAAATTATACTTGTAAGAGTTAATTTCTTTATGAAAAATGTTGGTATTCTTTACAACTTTTTTGAAGTGAATTTCTTAATTGTTACAAATTGAACAATATTTTTGGAGTGTAAGTAAAAAATTAATATGGAAATTGTTTCTAATTTTGTAAAATGTTTACGATATAATTATTACGCAACAAATTTATTTAAATATTTATAGGATTTCTACAAATTTTTGTAAAGATGTTAATAAATGTAGGCTAATTTACAGAAAGTCTAAAATTGGGTAAATATTTAACATATAAAATTGTGTTATTTATCATTATATAATTCAAATAAAGTACCAGTCGTGGTAATATCTTTTTATTATGGTTCAACAGCCTTGGGTAAGCTTTGTTGACCTTCTTAATTATTTGCCTTCATATTTATAGATCTTTTGTCGTACTTTTCTAATTTATTATTTGGATTTTTCCGGTGTCAGTTTCTATGTTATTTCCCAATTTTTTTCTCGGTTTTCCTCTGTTTCGATTTAGTGCAAGTCTCGCTTGTAAAAGGTTATTCGGATGTATATTTTTGACATTCTAACTATATGACCTGTCTTCAACTGTATATCTATCAATTCTTATGATTTGACTACGACAATTGGATAAATCTATGTCTGACTATGGCAATTGTAAAAATCCAGGAATTTCAATATGTTTGGCGATCAGTTTTAGTTGTTAATTTGTAATTATGTTATCTAATTTGGTAAATCTGTGAACTAGTTTGTAATGCTGAAAAATTCAATATTTCATTCAAAATTACAATATTGGAAATAAACAGAGTATTTAAAAAAGTTCACTATTCTATGAAAATTAAAATACTAATTGAATAATTAATTCCAACTTTACTTTTTGTAGACAGTAAATTACAATATAAACTAAAAATAATTTGAATTAAGTTTTTTTTTTACTGGATTAAACAATCTTGGACACAATTCACAATTTCACAATTTCATTACATTATTTGTGATAAGTAATTTTCTTCTTCGTCTAAACCAAATTTATTCACAATAGTGAAATACAAAATAAAACTTATAAAATCACAGAGACAATAAAAAAATAATATAATTTTCAATATTTCAAAACAAAAATATAAAAATTCTCAATGATATAAAAATCTAAGAAAATTTTATGTAAATCCTTTAACAAAATATGTTAAAAATTAAAAAGATCCACCTTTCATACTTCAAGACTTTTCTGTACGAAAGAAAATAGAAAATATGAAAAAATTACATTTTAACTCCTTTAAAATGAAAATGATTTTCAGTAATGATGATGACGTAGCTTTGAAAAATCTAAATATGAACGCGCCTATAAAACAATTCACTAAAACCACTTTTCGTATTTTATTATAATTTTATACGTGAAAATTTTAAAAGTTAGAAAAATGAGTTTTCCTTATATATATCCTTTATATATGTATGTATTACAGTAATATTAAAAAAAAAATATTATAAAGAATTTTCTATTTTTTTGATGTTTTAGAGTAAAACGCACAGAGCGAACGACATTTAAAAAAACAAAAAGAAAGTTGAAATTTATATAGAAAAAACGCGCCAAGTATAAAATAAATGTCACCGCCAATTTGCATAATTATTCTATGAAACTCGTTAAAGAATCCTTTTTCTTTAAGGCAATAATGATGGCTGGAAAAAATGTTATCTTTTAAATTGGAATGATAGGTTGAAGTTTACCAAATTCTTTTTTATGAGTGTATATGTGTTTATAATTTTCATTTTATAAATATATAAACTTTTAATGTGCATAATGATTTTGATGGGTTTTTTTTTGTTATTGTAATTTTTGGAACGTATAAGGATAAAGGGCAAAAAAATGAATTTTATGTTAAAAGTTCTTCGCACTAACTTTATATATATATATAGAATATAGATATAGATAAATATAGTCTAACTTAAGTTAGATAGAGTTTTATTATTTCTACTTCTTGGGTAAATAGATTTTAATAATCTTCTTTCTCTAAAATTTTTATTGAGACAAAGCAAAAAATGAAATTCTATGATTTTGTTGGTTCTTAATTCTTTAATAATAATTATAATAATAATAATCATCATCATTAGAATAATAATAGAATACATTAACTGTTGAGTGGCGGTTTAAAATTGTCCTTTAACAAATATATAATTTGTGTATATAATTTTAGAACTTTTTAGGACGAAATATTTAACTTTATGAATATTTTTTGTTTTAAAGTGATCCAATCAGTAAAGCATTATAGTTAAATATTTAATGATTTTTGTAAAGATAAATAAGTATGATTTTTGTTGAAATATACAGGATGTTCGCCAGGAATGTTTACAACTTCATTTTTGTATAACTTTAAAATCGGATATGGAAATTTAAAACAAAATAGTTTAATGCTAATAATTGTTTAATTGAATGATAACGTCAGCTAAATGTTAGTCATACAAATGCGAGCTCTTTATAAAAGATTTCATTACATTTTCGCAGTTGAATCCTGTCAGGATGGAGCACAATCGATATCACAATTTTTTGAAATACTTGTTGTTGAAACAGATTCTCTGTAACTTTGACTGTATATGAAGATGCACCATATATTAACCAAACTCAAAGCATTCAATATTTTCTGGTAAGTCATCAATAATGTTACGAAATCGTTCTCCAGTAACAGTTGTACAGTAATTTATCCAGTAACGCAAGACCAAATGATTCCTCAAACCACATAGTGTACCATACTGTCCAACTTTTAATAGATTCAAAAGTGACTGATGAATAATTTGAGGAATTCATTTTGTCCAGAACCAAGTATGTATTTTGTTTCTTAACGTATCCATTTAAATGAAAATTAATGGTAACATATTTCTACCCAAAATTCCACTTAATTTTCTAATCATCACTTAATCGTCAAAATTAAAACACTTTGATTTATCGAATATTTATCCATAATATATTTGCCACGTTTATACATCACGGCTGCTATGAACCATCAAAATTCATGTTTACCAAAATGGTGACCAAACAAAATAGTAAACCATCCTTGCGGACACCTTGTATTCCTGTAAATAAATATATTTATATATTGATGGACTAAAAAGGTAAAATTGATAGTTGAATTCAATTTTAATGAATTTGAAATTTTAATGACGTATTGTTACGGAGAACATTTATCGAAAGGAACATTTGTGACCGGAATCATTTATTGCGGGGAAAATATGTCTAAAAGCAAATCTTTGCTGATCATTTGTCATATTAGAAACTTCAAAGGGCATTCTTCTTTCAATTAACTTATAAATTTTATTATTTCAATTAATTAATTTATTTGTTCGGATAACTTATTTAAACTAAAATTTATATAAAATTCTTAAATTAATTTAAAATATTATTGAAAATCAACAAGTACACCAATATAAAAGACATTTTGAAACAACATAAATAATATTGACAGTCTTTCAGTGATAATAAATTTTAATATTTTTTTTATTTTAAATTATATTATTAATAGTCTTTAGTTTTATAAAAAGTTTCAAATTTTTTTTATGTCAGCATTCTTGTCAATTTACTTGAAAGAATTGCATCCTTGATAAATGGTTTAAAATTTCTTTTTTTTTATAAATAAACTTAAGAATTATTATTGAATAAAAAGTAAAAAAATAAAATTGTTTTTGATGCAATTTACCAAAAGATAATTGTAAAAACGTTTCGTTGTTTTTAACTGCGAGAAAATTGTTTGGTAGTGGTTTTACAATGATCGATGAAAGATTTAAAAATTGTAATATATCATATAATATGTTTTGTATGTTTTTACATAGTTTTTACAATTAAATTTGAAAAATAACAGATCACTTTCTTTTAATAAATTGTGAATTCGACAGTTTTGAAATAATATCGAAGTATCTTTTTTTAAATAGTAATTATATTATGCTGACGTAAACATAAAGAGTGATTGTGTTTGGTAGTTTTGGTGCAAATATTTTGAATTTTCATTTATTTTTGTATTTTTTTTCACGATTTAGATCCGATAATTTCTTCCAAATAGATTTAAGCTTGGTGGTCAGAAAGAAAGTACAAATATTCTCCGTATAAACTAAACTTTTAACAGGTGGAATTATTAGTAAAATTGTTCGGATCAATATTATATAATAAACACTTTAAATGTAACAGGACGATCATATTTAATAAATTGTGTTAATTTAAATTTATAATGTCTTTAAACAATTTCTTACAATTAAATAATCTAATATTTATAATTAAACTAAAAATTATATATATCCTTAGGAAATATACAAGGATAAATATTTTTTTTTAATTGTAATTAACTAGATGAGTAAATGAAGATAATTCTTTTATCAAAAAGGATAATGATATAAAACTTCTTATAAATTAAGAAAATATATATAAAATTATAAAAAAATAAAGATTTGTGTTTGTGACATTGATTGATTATGAAATCAGCATTTAATATACAATTTCTATATTCTACTCTATTACTACGAATTAACCGAAAGAGCTACTCATACTATCACTTAAAATTATTTGTGCACAATAACAAAATGAGTATCATACAAATCCGAAATCCTTAAGATCTTTGAACCGCCCACTATTTCTCATACTCTCCAACTGTTTTGATACGAACCACATTATCCTTACAACACAAAAAGAACAAAAAAAAAATATTAATTTTTTTTGTTGTGTTTGTTGTGTGTGATTATTATAAAAATGTTTTTTTTTTTATTTATTCGTCCTTGTACTTGTATACTAGTAAAATCCATATATATGTAATACACTTTTTTATCCTTTAAGATAATACGATAATACCTACTACTGATGCTCATCATCTTTACTGGTTATATACAACTCCATTGGAGCGAGGATGTAATGGAAAATATTTTTGTAAAACTGCAAAAAAAAAAAAATGGAAAATTTTTGTCTTTTTTTTTATTTATTTATTTAAAATACTTAAAATATCCTTAGTAGCCGGAGGATATGATCTTTTTCAGTTATATATATATGGATAAATATCCTTACAATATTTTTCCTTTATTCATACCACATTTATTTTATTATAACAATAACGAATATTATTATTATGTGAAGTATTTTGAATTGTGTTGGTCGATTTGGTGTCCTTTTTATTTTTTTAAAAAGAAAATTATCAGAATTTTCTTGTAATCTATTCCAATGTTTCAAATAATTTTCGGTTTTCTGTGTTTTTTATTTTGTTTAGTTAACCATTTACCGCACTTATATTTTTGTGGAAAATTCTATTGTTGTTGTTTTTTTGTTCTAGCCAATTTTCTACTCTACTAAAAGTTATAAATAGATTTTAGTTTAGTATGTTATATATAGAGACATTTATATTTTGGTTATAAAGGATAATAATATTCCTATGGGTTATCATGCTGTTTACGAAATACTTTTAAAGATTTTTTTTTTTTATTATTATTTTCTTACTTGAGAAAAAAAAAATCATTTTTCCCCATCAAGTAACTAGATATTATAATAAAGAAGACAAGAGTAATTTTGCCAGTGGTGATGATGATACTCATTGCTCTGTTATATAATATAATTTTCACAAAATTCTATATAGTATTTACTTATCTCGGGGTTTTTCTTCATTAATTCAGTGGGTTTCTGTGTCATTTTTCTGTCATCATTTAATCATCCTGGATTCAACAAGGGAATATTATAATATTATATGATTTTTTTTCATTTTTTTTTTTTGATATTTCATATTTCATCAGAACATTTTTCTTTTACTTGAAAAATGAAAAAAAAAAAATTATTAATATAATTTTTTTTTTAAAGAAAAATTTTCAATTTTCCAGCATATCACAGTTGGTGGTTTTTATTATTGTTTAGTATTCGCAAAGCATATTTATTTAATTTTTCCAACCCACCAAAAAAACCAGTCATTCCATATAAAAAAAAAAACAAGAAAATTATCCTTACAAAAAAAAAAGAAAATACATAAAATACAATGTAATTTAAAACCCACAAAGGATTAAAGAAAATTTAACAAAAAAAAAATTATTATATTCTTTAAATTTTAAATAAAAAAAAAAATAATGAAAATCCTCGGAAAAATCATAATAATAATAATAAGAATAATGAATTTTTGGTGTTTCATTTGACACCTTTGACTAGAATTGTGACATTGATGAGTAATAAAAGGTAATAATTTTAACTTAAAATTTATAAACATTTTTTTTTGTTGTTGTTGTTGTTATTATTGTTAATGTTTGGAGGGTTGGTTTTCTTATGGGGGTTTACTTACGTAAAAAAAAAAATTAAATTTCGACTTTATGTTAAACATTTTCTCATTACAACTCAACAAAAAAAAATTTCATTTTTTTTTTGCTGGCTATATAGAAACAGTGAATCCTATATAATCTCTTGAGAAAATATTTACACAGGTTACGAAAAAGGGATTTTTCATTTATTGTATATGTATGTGTGTGTGTATAAGTATAAAATAATAATAATAATAATAAAAAAAAAATGATTATGGTTTGTTTTTTTGAAGCAACAGGGTTGAAATTTTTTTGGTTATATTAGTGTATATATATAGGAAAATTGTGTTTGTTAAGGACGTTAAAATAGAATATAGAAGGATTTTATTTATTTATTTTTATTGTTGTTGGCAAAAGGATTAAATTGTTTAAAAGTTATAAATGTTTTTAAGTTGAAAAAATAATCAAAATTAATTAGAGAGGAAAATTGATTGAATGGTTACGAAAAAAAAAATATTAATGTTATTAAAAGGATTTACAGATGAGTTTTTGGAAAGATGGGTGAGAAAAAAAAAAAAATTAATAGATTCTTTTTTTTTTTTGTGAAAATGAAAAGACTTAATTAATTTTGTTTAATATTTCATAATTTTGATTGTTTTTTTTTTTTTTTGCATAGTGAGAGTTTTTAACACTTTTTTTATGTAATGAAAAATTTCCAGATTAAACTTTTAAAAGTAACAGAGTTTAAAGTTGAAAAAGTTATAAAGTTTTTTTACTTTATACTTTTTTTTTTTTGGGGAAATTTTTATAAAATAATTAAGGAAATTGAATAATATTTTCTTCCAAAAAAATGATATTACATTTATTGGTTAGTATTATAAAATTAATCCTTTTTTTAAGGTTACATAAAATTTAATTTAATTGTACAAAAAATTACAGATTTTTTGAATTTATTATTCAAGGAATCTGTAAAGGATATATTTAAATAAATATTATAATTGAAACTATTATTTTTATTGTATTATTTTTTTTATTTCTCATTTGTAAATAAAGGATATTTTTTTATCTGAAATAAATTAATTTCAAATTCCAGTTTTATAAAGCTTATAATACTTTTTTTTTCTCCAATTTCATGAAGTGATCAATTTCATTATCATAAAGAGCCTTTAGTTTTTCCGTTTTTTTTATTTATCCTTTTCGCATTTTATGATATTAAATTGAAAATCCTTTTTTTTTTTTTTGAATATTCCATTTAAAATCCTCCTCATTTTCTTTCATTGATTTTATATTTATAAAAAGCTGCAAAAAAATAAAAAAAATAGTAATAAAAATGGTAAAAATATTTAACGGAGACATGGAATCTATCCAGAGATTTTTTATTTTATTTAAAAAAATTTTGCGTATAAAATTAATTTTCAAATAATTCTTTTTTGATTATACAATTTCAATTGAATTGTATATATATTTTCTAAGAAAATCCAAGAAAATCTCTTTTCAAACATCAATACGACTTTCGTGGTACTCATTTTCAAACAATGTGTCCTTCGTTGTTGAGAAAACGGTTGTGGGTTATTGATATAAATTCTATGTCTTTTGCTATGTTGATATTGTTGCTTGGTGGATAAATCTAAAGCTGATGAATGATGACGACCAAACGACAACAACGACAACGACTAAAGAAAATCCTGAGGTGGATGAATTGGATAATGAGATTTTTAGTGAATTTCTCAACAAAAAAAACTTTATATAAAAACAATGAAGTGGAAAAATAATAATATAATAAAAGAGAAGAAAAAAAAAATAATGAAAATGAAATCATTGCCACTGTAAGGTTAAGATTTAGTTAAATTGATACGTATAACAAGTTCAAAATGAAAATTATGTATAGTCAAAGGATCTGCTTTGAAATTCTGTATAAGTTCTTATTAGTTCAAGGATACATTTTGTGTGTGTGTGTCTGTTTTTGTTTATTATTAAAGGATAGTGGACGTCATTTTCGTTGTTTTTGAGGGTGATAAATGCATTCATTTTGTGGTTTCAAAGTTGAATTTTATAAAATTGGTTATGTATCGGGAAAATATATAAAAAAAATTGATTTTTTTTTTTGTAATGATTTCTTATCGGAAAGTTTTTGTAAACCAAATATTATTCTGCATATAGGGAAATTGATTTTAGTTTTTATTACACTTATTGAATTTTAAATACAAATGTTCGAGATACAAATTCTGTAAAGTCTATAAAAACTTCAAAGGTTAGTAATAAAATAAATAAGTTCGAAACATTTTGAGGTCCTTGCAAGTTTAACAATCGCTTTTTGGTACAATTAGGTCCATTTTCTCAATATTCTTGTAGACATATGAGCTAGTAAGGTAAATTTTAAAGTTGAACTATTACAATTTAATCTTAAAATACTTTTTTTCAATTCTAAAGTAAAATTACATAAACTATTCGCCTTAAACATTTTTTGTGTTTGCCATCTACTATTCAGTAGTGTATTATAATCTTAACCAATGAGATCCCATCGTAAACTTCTATTTTATTTAGTATTAATTTAAGATTACTTAAGCTAAGACTTTTACAAAGTTACATTTACTTTTATCCTTTTTTTGTAAAACTCTTTCTAAAGCTATATACAAAAACTATACGTAAAACTGTTCATGTATTTATTTGTAAAAAAAATTCTTTAAAATTGATTGATTGGGGATTTATAGCTCCTTTAAAAAGTAAATCCAATTGTAATGTGATGGTTACCCTTAAGCCTTATAGAATTTTATATAAATATTATTTTTTTTTTCATCTTATGTCATCATCACTAAAACTTTTCATTATATCGAAGAAGAACAACAAAATAATAATAGAGAAAGTATGCAGAGCTATCAGTGAGATGACGAAAGTAGAAGTAAATAAATAAGTAAGAGGATATTATGAGTTTTATGTTTTTGAAATTCAGTGTTTTTTTTTATTTTGTTTTTGTGATGCATTAAAAAATCATCAAAATGAAGCTAAAGGATTCTTTTCTGTGGTATAAATATAGAATAGTGTCATAATAATGATGAGATTTTAGAGTTTGTTTTAGGACCTTATGTACAAATTTGTTCATGCTTGGAAAATAAGAAGTGATCTTTCGAAGAGAATAATTTAGATTATTAAGAAATATCTTGGAGTTTATTTATTTAACTTTTATGTGCAAAATAGTAAAATATTTTTCGAACAGATTGATTGTTACTGTTATTACCACGTACTAATAACAACACTTCAACAGGCTGATTTGTTATTGATATTCAACAGGCTGATTTGTTTGTGACCAAAAATGTTTAAAGATTTACTTAATTTTGGCCGAACGCTGTATCTTCAAGAAGATGTAAAACTGACCGTAATACGAAAATTTATTAAAGACACTATGCAATATGTGAAAACTAAATTATAAAAATAAGTAATTATTGTAGGTGACCCTTAGAGAGATAAGGTAATTATTGATTTATTTAAATTATAAAAGTTTGTTCTTTAAAATAGGTAAAATTGTAGAATTTATCATTGTTTATATACATATTTAAACTATGTTTATTTGCTATTGAGTTATGTTTATTTGACATATGTTTATATTGTATATGGTTAATATTTGACCAGATTATATGCCATAATCGGTTCATGTTCATGTCCAAACAAAGTAATATGGCAATATTGCCAGTTAGAAATAACAACAAACCAGAGTTTTATTATCATTAGAATAATTTCTGGATTATTCAAATTCTGACAGGATAAAATGCCACAAAAATTGAGTTAGGGCTATAATTTTCTATTGAGGATTACTGAATCAAAAATTATATAAGTTTCATTGGATGAAGGTACAATTTTATAGTTTGAACAGAACTACATCATAAAGACCAGGATATTTTATGTGGCTTCAGTTTTTCCAGCTATTGCATAGTACTGAGATTCCATTAATTCTAATTGTTTGTTACCATATTACCAAGTTGGACCTGGATTCATTTCGATACCACCTTGCATTAATAAAATCCGTAGAGGCATAACCATTGACATCTGCACCCATACCGAAAAAAAATATTTCTAATAAATACGTTTGTAGTTCTGAGTTGGTTGTGATGGTTTTTGGTCGTATATAAGTAAGCTCTGGCACGTAGATCCAACCAACATTGTTTTGTCGTGAATAATTTGATAGTTTTTAGTCAAACGAAATTAACATATTGTGATAAAATAATTAACCAGATTATATGCCATTTTCGTCAAAATAATAAAATAATATGAACAGGTAAAAATTACAAGAATATAGTTATAGTTTTTGGTAAATAATTTAGTTTTAGTTGAAGAGATTCAATGATAAAATGAAAATTCTCGAATTGAAACAAATAAATAATTTAAATATATAAATTCATTTAGATATAATTGAAGATATTTATTGGTCAGCTCAGTGGTTTAGGGTTGATGTAAACAGTAATAGTAACAACAACGGCTTTCTAAACTTAATTAATTATATCACAAATATCGCCCAGACTATATACGGGAATTGTCACGGAACTTATTCTCCTACAGAAACATGATGCACGGTTGGGACTGACTACTGTCTCGACATGCAGAGGTTATGAAGAGAAAGATAAATTCCTGGAGCATCTCCTATGTCATTGCCCTGCAGTGCAAGAACGAAGATAAAGTCACTTAGATTGTTATTTTCTAAATATCTAAATAATCTGTTAGAGGCATGTGAAAAGAATTCTGCTCAGCTGATCAAGTTCATTAAGGAGGTGGGATATGTTGATGCATTATAGGGAAAAAATATTCAGCCATCGACTGGGTTTCAGTGTGACTTCTGTGTGTGATTTTTAAAATGCGTTATCAACTATTTATCCAATCAATATAAATTCTCTGACAATCTCCACGATTCCAAAACTTTTCTGACAATATAAATAACAAAAAAAAAAAAAAATCGTTTATCCTTGATTTTTCAAACAATATAATAAAAAAAAATTGGAATATTTTATGAAATAAAATAATAATATTATATCCTATCGACTTAACAAGACTATTTATCATTATGTCATACCACCCACCTTTATTTTGAAATATAGATATCCTTTTTTTTATTTTCTTAGAATTTTTGTAATTTTTTTTTTTATGTTATATTCTATATCCATTTTTCATTCGTCTTGTTAATAGCATAAATACTATATCCTTAGTACGATATAGTAGTTCAAAAGTTGCATAAAAAAATAAATAAAAATAAACGCGTAAATAAGAATCGCGAGAGTTCATTTGTCAAAATTTTCAAATAATAAAAGAAATATATAAAAAAAAACATATGCAATATCTTTCTTATTTGAAGGATTCCAACAATCTTATAATAATATCCTTTTTACTATTTTTTTTATAAAAAAAAAACCCCTAAGAAAAATTCAAATTTTATTTTAAATGTTATTTATAATATATAATCAAACAATCAAAAATTTAAAATATCCTTATGAAGATTTTCTATTTATTCTCGTTAAAATGAAAAAGTATTAAGGATATACTATGATATGGTGAATGTGTCAGTGACAGGATGAATATTTTTTCGATTTATAATTCGATATCTTGTTTTACGGATAGTATTTTTTTGTTTGTTATTTCGTTCTATATATTTTAAAAATTGGATATATCCAATTTATATAGACGACCTGTATTTATGTATTTGAAGAATGAAAAGTGAGTTTTCAGCCTTAGGAACTTTTAGAGGGTTTAAAAATTTTTTTTTTTCTTATTCATTTTTCCTTAAATGGATAAACAAATATATAAATAAATATATAAAATGTTCAGGTAAAGAGATAATATGGTAAAAGATTTAAAAAAAATTCTAGATTTGTTTTGCAAATAAAATTTATGCGGTTGAAAATGTGTCAAAGATAAGAATAAAAAAAAATTTTATATAACAAATTTATTTTATTTTATTCGCGATTTTTCTTATTTTGTAGATAGATTTTTCCGCAAAAAAAGAAAAAAAAAGTTTATATGGCATTGAGAAATTATAAATGAGGGTAAAAAAAAATTTCTTGGGAACCCAGTAACAAAAAAAAAAAAAAAATGAAGAAATTATGTATTAAAAAAGTTATGTTTATTTTTTTATCTTATGCAAAATAAATAAAAAAAAAAAATGAATTTACAATTCATTTCAAGTTTAGCTATTATTTAAGAGGTTATATGTTGTTAAAATCCTTGCAGAAAAAAAATTATAGATGGAGTGAAAGTTATCACGAAAAAAACTTTTTGATAGATGAAAACATTTTTCATAAGTTTTATGATGGTTTTTTGATATTTCCTTTAATATTTTTCTGTTTTTTTTAAGGTGTTTGAATTTTTCTTTTATTTTTTTTCTATAATTTTCCATTGACGAGGAGATAAATATAATGTCTGAGGAAAATAAATGATTGTTTGATTTTTTTAAGGATGTAGAAAATAAAAAAAAAAATACTGTATTATAATATATTTTGAAAAATTGTTGGTAAGAGATTAGATTTGATGATATGTCTTACCGTTTTAGTGATATGTAGAGCCAAATTGTTCCATTACTACTTTTTTTTATATATAATTTTATTATTTTTGAAGAGCTAGAAAAAATATTTCTAAGATTTTTAATTTTTATATAATTTTTCTATTGGTAGGTGAAAATCTTCGAAAAGACTTTGAAAGTAAAAAAGCCTAATTTGAAATGTAAGATTTCTACTCATTAAAAAGATTTAGCATTAAAACTATAAAGACTAACTATAAAATTATATCTAAATTTTTAACCTAACTTAATTAAATCGTTATAAATATTACAAACTAATATATCAGAAAAATTTAATTTACAGACGTATTTTCTAGTAATTAAACCACCTGAAAAGTTTTGGTCCTTTTTCTAATATTATTTTGATAATTAAGCATATTTCTGGCCTGCGCATTAATGTATTGTTGAAGACGAGTTTCATGCTTAGCTGCAGTTCGCTTGATATCTTCACGTCAAATTTTACATTAAATATTGTTTAATTATAATTTCCATATCCAAAGTAAATTTATTTTATAATTGTTAAATCTTTAAATGTAATTAGTTGATCTGTTGTTATCAACAACAGATCAACTAATTACATTTAAAGATTTAACAATTATAAAATAAAAATACTTTGGATATCACAAAGTAAATTGTTTATAATAAATTTTGTAATAAATTTTCAAGTTTGGTAAAAATTTTAGTAACTTGGAAAATCAAAACTATTTTATTATTGTATTTAAAATATATTATACTAGAACATTATTAGGCTTCTTAATTTCTTAATTTCATTCATTTTTACTCTAGACGAGTTATAGTTATACGAACTTCTTGTTTGATGTAATAATGACATAAATTTGAGTTAATAAAATAAAATTTAAGGATAATTTTAATCAATCTATAAAAACTATCATTACAGTATAAGAAATAAACCATAAATAACAGGCACTACATGGTCTTCATTCAACTGAGATATCGATAGATATATTGTTCAGCCTTATCTATACTAGCCTTTCTTAAACTAGAAGTCGCTCCATTTAATTGCATATTTGAACAACTTCTTGTATAGATTTTATTACAATAATTTTTTTTACAATAGTGTGTATCATAAATATCCAGTATTAATAAGAGCATGGTCCGACAAAAAATCGGGGTATTTCTTAAAAAAATATGTGTAGCTGCAAAAAAAAGTTAAAGAATCTCTGATCGACACTATAATATCATTTCCTCATTTTTAATAAAATTATTAAAGACCCTGACTGAAGATATATTTCTTAACCCAAATTTCAATTATTACCAGTTCTAAGAAATACTGTAAGACGAAAATCGTAATTTTTTTCAGATAATATTATATAGATCCTTGCAATTTGATAGTGTAAATCATTGAACACTAATCTCAAAATAATTGCTTTCTTAGATCATTTATACAAGTTAAAATTTATTTGCTCAATATCATTAAATATTATATGGAAATTTACAAAAATCAGTCGAGTTTATTATTAATAAATTTTCCGAAATAACTTTATATATTGCACAAAATAGAGGAATTAAAACTGTCCGAATATTGTACAATATTTCTTCTCAAACTATAAATTACATCAAAATAGAGGTTGAATCTGAACACTTTTTACTAGTCACAGAAACTAGAGTTAGGTTTTAAAAAGTCTATTAACTGCCCCAAAATATTCATATAAAAATTCATTCTTTCATCACATAATTAATAGCTAATATTTGTTAAAAATGATCATTTCTCTTGTCAATTTTTAAACAACCATCAAGCTAAGCTATTGTTACATTATCCTTAAGTCATTAATTTTAAATTATCAAGCAAAAAAAATAAATAAATAAAATTTAACAACCTGTCGTTAAGCTATATCTGACATACTGACACAACTTATATTAATACTCCAAAATATTTACAAAATCCGCATCTCCAATTCCCTAAGGATTATGATTATTTTTTTTAAAAATATATAAAAACATTTTTTTATTGTACCATTTTCTATTCACCAACAGCCGTTTTTTATTTTTCGTTATAAGAAAAACGCTTCAACATAATTATTTTCCTTATTCCAAAATATTTTCCTTGTGATGAACGACTTTTAAAAATCCATTTAAGTCTCACGTGTTTGCTTTATTACTTTTGCATTAAATTATATGAATTTTTACCTAGTTTTATGTTTAACCTCTTTTACTCCACCTGTTTTTTTCCCGATATTATATATCGTTCTATTTCTGACAATAATACTGGGAAAACTGTGTTGAAATGAATATAATCGGAAAGGATACAAAAAGAATAAAAAAAAAAAAAATTTCAAGAAGAAAAACTTATGAAAAACGAATAATGTTCCACAAGTGCTAAGCGACCGTTAAGAATTTTGCGAAGATAAATGAACACCATTCCCAAATGATATTAAAATTCTATTATTATTTTTTTTTTCACTGACATTATTCTCAGGCCTTAGGTCACCATTCTCTTATGTATTTCATAGTGAACATAGTCATTTGACAGCTGGATTGAATAATATTTTATAATATTTTTCATGATATACCTACAATGTGTCCGTTTGATTCATTATTAAAAACATTTTCTATATAATATAAACGTAAAATGATAAATTTTATTCTAGATATATAACGTTTTTTATATATATACCATCACCCACCATCCTAAAATACGAAATCCATTATTTTCAAATAGGACAAACACTTGAACCAGGCAATAAAAAAATCATTTTTCAAATCGGCAAATCTAGTGCCAAAATTTTTAAGCGCCAAAGATTTGCAAAAAGATTCAATGCACCATTTTTATCCTTACAAAATATATTTTTTTCCGTACCCTTTTTATTTTTTTGGCAGCAAACAATTGTCATCCAATATAAAATATATAATACATAATTTATTGTCTTCGTCCTGATCAAGTAATTGTGTGTATTTTTGTTTGTGTGCGTTTGTATATGTACAATAAGAAAATGAAATTTTCTTTTTTTTTTGGAATGCGTCTTATCGTTTTTCAAGAAAATTACTATATTATAATCTTAGTCGTAATTTTATATTTATATACATTTTTATCAGGACACGATTTTAATCTTATACAATGCGATTTTCATCGTTTAAAAAAACATTTATATATTTGAAATTGAAGAAAATTATATTTTATCAGCATAAATCATTAACATTATTAAAGTGAGAGATGGAACTAAGTTAATAGCAATTTATCGAATTGTATAATATCGAATTCAGAAGAAAATACCGCGGTCATATTAGCTATATTCTAATGGACAGAAAATTGATACTTGTGGCAATTTTGATCCAAAATTGACTGGGATTGTATTCAAACTTTTATAACATTTGTGAACTCAAACAGAGTCACACTCATTTGAGTGCCAGGACATTCAGATCACAAGCATCCATCATCCTAATACAATTCTTTGGTATACCACAAGTTACTGCAAAATTTCAAATCAAAACATGGATGTTTACATAAGGTTATAGGTTTGACAAACAATTCATAGTTATTCACTCAGCTCTAACAATCCGCCAGTTGACATGAGTAGGTATAGAGTATGAAAAACAACTGGTTAACTTTCCGGGTAGGTACTCCTAGCCTTAAGAAACATATACATACAATGTGATTAGCTGTAACGACTTTGTCACCTTGGATTCGGCTTTATGGACCCTATGGAACTGTCGGCGAACTAGACTCAAAATCTTCCTTTACTTCTTCGAAAAGCATTCTGTGGTGCTTCTTTGAGACACTGGTAACTACATAGACCATAATTTAATGATATGGACTTTATTTAGGAAATATAATTAAAAGTTTTGTACCTTATAAAATTATTTTTATTTGAACGCAGAAACTTTATTTAATTAAAATTTACATATTTTGTCATTTCATGAAAGATTTCTATTAAATAATGATCCATGTTAATGTCCGGAAAAGTTTTGGTATACTCAACCTTTTCATAAGCTATGTCCGATTATTTTAACGATTTGCGAAGTTCACCTATAAACTAATGTTCCCCTGAACCTGTTTAGTGTAATTATAGCAAGAAATGGATATTATTTTACAATTTTTACAGATTACAAAATCTCATCAGAATTTGTCACTTAAATGTATCCAGGAGGTTTTATAGCAGCTGTCAGCTCTGAACCATAATAATAGAACTGGTTATATATATAGTTTCATAAAGAAATAATAAAGTAATAATTCGATAAAATTATATTTGATTTTATATCGTTGAACTATCTGAAACGTTAAAAGGAAGCAATATACAAATACGCCTTTAGTTTGTAAAATTTATATAGATCCTTACGAAAAAATCATGGTAAAGTATTTTTTTTTTTATTTTTTATTTTTATTTTGTAGAGATGTTAAGAAATATGTCCAAAAATAAGATTAATTGAGATGCAATTTGGGTTATCGTCAAGTAATTTTTTCAAATTTATTTTTCATCACAATTTTTTTTATATATATTTTTTACTTCTTTATATAGAATTTTCTCATCTAACTTAATAATAAATGATCAATTTTCCATATAATTAGAGAATCAACGTCAAACTACCCGATATACAAAATTTGTATATATCATTACCTATTATATTAAGGCTTATGAGTAGAGGGGGTTGGAGATATTATATAATTTTATATATAAAGCTGTTGCTGCCTCAAGGATATTTTATCTTAAAGGAGAGTATGGTAAATATAATTTTCTACAGAAATATGATAATGTTAAAATGATATAATGATTAGGAAATGATGCCTGCCAGGCAAAACGGAGGTGGTAATTAACGAAAAAAATGTTAAACGATAAAAAAAAAAATATTTGTACTATAAATAATTTTTTTTTTTTTAGATTTTCGATAATCCTGTTCAGCATTTTGATGTGTAAATAATTATTGTATAAGGTGTTGAAGCAAAATATATTTTTATATTTTGAAAACGTGGCAGACTTTTTAGTGGATTTTTTTGTTTTGTGGAAAATAAATTGTTAGTACATGTAGAAGAAATAAACATTTGATATCAAGCTTCATATACTTTTTACTATGTATTTAGAAACTGTCAAGATACAGTTTGACTATAATATACGAAATAGGCTGAATTTCGAGTTACGTATATAATTGATTAATGAGAAATTATACATTAATAAATCTATTTTAACAATTTAATATTTCCTATATATTTCTTTGAAGTTCTGATGTATATGCAAACGGTTCGAGAAATACCATTCAAAAATATTTAAGTATAAAAAGAATTTCAATCACAAAATTGTCGATACTTTCTTAAAAATCTCAAGTAAAAAATGGTTTTGACTGAAATGTTTTAACTATCTTTCCAGTGAAAACTCTTCTTGACAAATCACAAATTTTGACTGACAAACCTTTTGATTGGTGTGATTTTTGACTTAAACTAATGAAATATAATTCTCCTAAAATTGCCTAATTTCACTGTACAAAGAAGATAAAACTAAGAAGTTTATAATATAAATAGAAGTAAAAATGAGTTGTTAGTCGAATTAAAACGGAAAATTTTACTTGTAACTCCTTTTAATTTGTTTAATTTTTCTGTCTAATTTTCGACTATTACATAAATGACTGGTATTTTTTACCATTACCTTCGTTTTGCGTTACCAATCGCAACAAATTCGAAATCATTTTTTTTTCTTTCAAATAAAATATATACAACATAATTTTACCCATTCTCATAAATCCATTTAAAAAAATATATAAATTTTTATATTATAAAGTGATGACAATTTTAATATTCATTTTAAATTTTTTACCATAAAATGACAATCTTTTATATAGGCGTGTTAAGTGATTTTTCTACTCATAAAACATTTAACATATCACATAAATTTCTAAATCAAATTTACATAAAAATATTTTATTTTTATATATTTTCTTTAAATTGATTTATTTTTTTTTGTGTGTTTCGTATTTGTGAACAATTCATAATAAAATAAATCCTTTAAAGATCCTATTTTTTCAAATGCATTACTTTTTTCTTAAATCCTTTTTACGAAACGCAAGATATTTCGTATACATAGAAAAAACTCATCAAAAAAATGATATTATCCTTTTTTTCCTGTAGAATTTCACAAAATAAAATTTATTAAAAAAAAATAAATAAATAAACATAAAGTCGCATAAAAATAAAATATAATATAAGAAACACTTGTTTATGAACAAGAAAACTTTTTGGCAAAATTGTTAAAGTTCATATTGCCTCGCCGCGCCGCACCGTCTTCAGAATCAGAATGAAAACTTTTTTAAAAGATTTTTATTATTATTATTATGATATTTTCTTTAGAGAATTTTTTTTTGTACTGTTGTTGTTAAAATCATTTCCTATCCCCCCTTCCCCCACTCTTCAATAATACTTTTTAAATGTTTAATTTGATACGGACTACTTTTTTTTTGTTGGCGTTAGCTTATGTAATAGAGAGAGTTTCAACAGGACTTTATAAATAAAATCTTATATGCATCTTTAAATTCCTTGCTAAGTCTTAAAAAAGTTTTACGCCAGTCCTTCTAACTTTTTAGTATTTATTTAGGGATTGTTGATTTTCAAAATAAAATAAAAAAAAAAAAATAATATAAAAAAATCGCTTCTTTTAGATGTAATGAAAAAAAAAATATGTAAGAAATAAACTTAAGTTTTTTTTTAGCCTATTCCATAGTGTTATCCTTAAATCACCCCCTGAAGAGTATTACAATATGTTGGAAAAAAGTTTTTCTTATGCTACTTACGTTGCTGTTTTCAGTTTTCTGTTTTTTTTTTATTGAGAAGGATTTTCAGTTTTGGCAATTTCCTAAAAGAAAAGTATATTGTATTTTTTTTTGTAACGCCAAGCTTTGTTTAACGTTATTTATGGATCAACTGAGATTTTATTTAAATAAATATAAGTGAATATAATATTTAGAATAATTTTTTTTTGATTCACTTTATACAATTTATCAAATATTTATATATATATACTATGATGTCAAATGGCACTTCCTAGTTTCAAATAAAAAAGAAACTTGTTTTTCCTGTGGTTGACAATACGTTTTCAGGATAAACGGTTCTGGAATCATAAACCGTTCTGGAATAGTTTTAGTGATGTTGGAGTAGAATTTCATATTTAGAACTAAAAATTAACTTGTAGTTCTAACGTCAGTGTTACCATAATATTTTTAATTATTATGGCAACACTGACGTTAGAACTACAATGGGGATAATTATGCAATTATGTTACACATTTGAAACATAAGTTACATAATATTATAGAAAGATAACATTACTAGACAAAAATTACAATAATTAAATCATTTTAGATTATAATTTAATAATACCGAATTTCGCTAACTATTACGAATTCATTAGCTACCTCAATTTTATATCAAAATTATTATGTTACGTATATTTATTATGCTAAATAAATTGAAATTCTGCTAAAATCTAGCCTAAAATATGTTTAAATGTCAAAACTGATTCCGTATTAGTGTTTCCATATCATTTTATTCACTAATTGTTATGAATATATGTAAATATCGATTCCAAGATTCAAATTAAAAACGACCGAGTCATTTTATTAAAATGTACCCGATTTACGATTATTAAAAAAATCGTATTATTTCCCGGACACCGATACCTACTAAGAATACTTCATTATATTTCGAAATTTTTGATTTCTTTCTTTCACGTTTTTGGCAACTACTTATTATTATAGTTAGGAAAATATTTTATGGAATTTTTTTTCACATAACCTAAAAATAAGTCCTTTTTATATAGAATATCCTTAAATTGTATGTACCGAAAGTATAAGAGAAAATATTTTGGGATCAGTCGCTTAAATAAGCAAGTTAAAAACATCGTTAACCTAGACAGGGGGTCGTGGAATTTTTCATTTTATTTTACTTTGAAATAACTTTATCATATTCATTTTGGTGGGAGAAAGATAACTTTTTATTTCCTGTATATTTGGTTAAAAAAATCCTGATTTCTTTCTTATGATTTAAAAAAAATAAAAAAAAAAAAATTATGGAATTTTTTGTTCTACTTAGCTTTTATTTTTTAACTTAGATTTGTAAATGTATTCAATGAAATTCACAAAGGAGTAATAAAGGATTTTTTCTATGGGACTAAGTAAATTATGAAAAAAAATTTGAAAATTATATATAAAAATGGTTTAGAGTGGATGTAAGTTTCTATGTTTACGTAATCATAATCATATAAGTTATACTTATGTTTCTTTATAATTCGTTTTTGAGGAAATTTGGTTTTTTAAATCTTATTATCAAGAAAAAAGATTAATTAGAATTTAAACTTGTTAATGCATTTTAAGTTTGAAGTTTACATTTATTTTCATGACTTTAGTTTATCAAATTTAAGTTTTAAATTATTCAAAGTAAATGTAATAGGAAAAATAGGAAATAAGTTTCAATTTAGTTGTAATGATTAAATCAAAATGCAGCTTGTAATTTTCAGAATCTTCAGATTCATATTGTTACCTTCCTTAACATTATCTTCTTACATTTCTTGCTAATTATAAATTATACATTAAAATAATTTTCTAATATGAAATAAGTTTCAATTGAATGGAATCCAATATTTAGCAGTTATTGATTAAATGTTTAAATTGATGCAATTATCACTAAACTATGATAATTTTGATAATTTGATTATTATAGTGTCACAACGAAAGTAGTCAATGAATAATGTTAAAATTTTCTTATAATTATTATATTTCTGGCACAATAACAAGATTCACAAACCCTGATATTAACTTTCACAGTATCTAACATGACGTCACGAATTATTAACCTTAGACAAACCGGCAGTTAATGTGTTAACATTATAGCTTTTTGTACTGTTTTTTTTGAAATTAAAGCTTCCATTATATTTATTTTGATAATAATAGCAGTAATCAGCTAATCACAATATTAATTTCAATATTTTCTATTTACAGTTCAGTTCATTTTAAAGATTTTTGTATTACGGCAGCAATTTTATTTTACAACTCTTAAAATTATATTAATTCGATTAAATTATATTCAAAAAATAAAAATAAAAAATGCCTTTAATAATTCGTCTTGCATTACAATCCGATTCAGATGATATATTAGATTTTCTACGTACAGATTATTATCCAGAAGAACCAGTTCGACTATCACTTGATCCACGTCAACCACCACCAGAAGAAGATGAAGATTTTCTATTATCATATGTACAAAATGGTACATGTTTAATAGCTGAAGAAAATACTAGAATACAAGATGATTTTTATAGTAATCAAATAATTGGTGTATTAATAGCTGGTGAAAGATATCCAAATGAAACTGATCATTTAATGGAATTAGCTAATATTGTACCAAATATGAAATGGAAAAAAATATTAAAATTATATGCATATATTGATACTATAACAAATGTATTTAAACGTTATAATGTATCGAAAGCAGTTCATTGTCAGGCGCTTGCTGTTAGCCGTAATTATCGTGGTAAATTAATTGGTAATAGAATGATGCAAAAATTTATGGAAATTGCATTTAAACTTGGCTATCAAGCATTTACATTAGATTGTTCTAGTGTTTATGCAATTCGTATATGTGAAAATTTAAATATGGAATGTCTTAATACACTGGCATATTCAAATTATTGTGATGAAAATGGAAAACAAGTATTTTTCCCACCAGAACCACATAAAGTAATTAAAACATTTTTACAAAGACTTTAACAATTTTATTATTTATACATTTTTTAACAATTATTATTTTATATATATTTTTTTAATGTATTTAAATTTTATGTAAATCTCAATTAAAACTAATTTGTAAATTTTGTTTTTTTAAAATTAATAATTATTCAAATGTTCTTTTAATAATAATATAATAAATTTCTGAAAGTGAAAAATGAGGTTTTTTATATTTTTGAGGTTAGATTCGGTTTTTTGCATAGAAATAATAAAAATTTGTTAAATTCTAAAGATTTCTATATGAACTATATTGAATTTTACAGAATTTCCAGTTAAATAAAACGGCTTTGTCACTTGTACAATGACTCATCGAGAGACTTTTTTAATTTTGTAATAAACTAAATTGGGTACTGCAATTCTTTAAAGGTTTATAATTAATATACGAACTGTGCTCCGTAGTCCATACTGTCTACAAATATTATTCCTGCTATATGTTAAAATAATAGAAACAATTTAAATATATTTTTAACAATTTAAAAAGTAATAATTGTAATTGAATGATTAATTACAATATTTATTATTAAAACCTAAAAGTGTATATAAAAAGAGATCAAAACTTATATAAAAGTTTTAGTATCGACCCAAATTTGAAGATTAAATCGCACAAGCATGAAAACTTTTATATACGTTTTGAGTTGAATCGAAAAATCTTAAAATTAGGTAGGAAAAAATTAATTTTCAGGTACAAAAATTACAATCATGATTATACGTTTTTCATTTTCCACACTGTTTATGGATGCATCTACGAATATTTAAAATCCCATAATGTATTTTAAAATGTACTGTATTCAAATATTTGCTAGAACCAGGATTTAGTCAATCTTTGCTGGTACCATGATTTAGTCAAACAGTATTTTTTATTTAAACAATATTTTTCTAGGTACATAGAATTCAAATTTAATTTTCCATTTTGACTAATTGCTTAAACTATGCAGAATACAGGGTTTTTTATTTATTTTTGTTTTATGATTTATTTTTAATTTATTTATTACTGTGACAGTCTAGAGTACATAAAAAAAAAATTAAAAATAAAAATGTTTAAAAGAAACCAAAAATTTCGCGGAAATACTTTTTTCGGTTCTATCGCAGAAAAACATAAGACCGAAACAAAATGTTCAAAATTTGAAAAGATGGAAAACAAGAAGTATCAAAGTAAAGGGAGATATAGCAAAAAGGAGCATAGTTTAAAAACCGCGGTGTTCTCTATAATAAACCCTTCTTAGCTTTATGGTTAACATTATCTTAAGCCAGAAAACTGGATGAATTCAATTAGAAACTGGATGAATTCAATTGAGCTTAAGAACTGCAATAATTTCAATATAGTTTTGTGATTAAATGCTACCGACAGAAATTATTGATGGTTAATATCTGATAAATTGAATTAATTACAAGTTTAACCTTATTTAAGGATAAGTTTTTCGGTTTTTTTTTATCTTGAATTTTGTTTTTTATTCGATATTTTTTTGGTGATACATTTTTTGTCGTAACTCGTTAATATTTTTATGGCTGTTTGTTTATACGATATTTTTTTAATTTTTATTATAATTTTTTAACATTTTCCTGTAAGCTGCACTGATCCGTTTTTATTATACGGATAGATATATATACATAAATAAATGGGAAACGTGGGAAAAAGGATATATATGAAAAGTAGGTGATGGGGAGATAATTTTTTTTTATCTGGTATGTATATATTATTTCCATCTCACGATTTTGTAATTTTTCCACTATGCCATTGGGAATTTATAGTCTGGTGATGGCATACTCGAATATACTCGCAGGTTATTATAATTTTGTTTATACATTTTATTAGGCCAATAATAAAAATTTTAACAGAAGCAGCAAAATAATTGTTATTTTCATGAGGTTGGTTATATTGAAAAGACATTTATTTAAATAAATGTTAGTTTTTATATGTAAAATACATAAATAATTCATTTCAATGACTATTGAAGTTTAAATTATGAAAATTATATATGTAAAGGAGTGTAAGTAATTTTTTGTCACGGAAGTTATATTTTCGTAAACTATTAATAGTATATAAAAGAATTATGCAGTCATTCGTTGAAACTTACATAATAATAATATAGCCGTTTTCAATGAGCTCACCCAATTAACTAAATTGGAATGCAGAAATTATTAGCTGTGAATGGAAGCTTTTTAAAAATATTGACATACCTAGATAACCAAAGATAAAGACAGACAGAGACAGAGATAAAGACTTATAAAATAATAATAATAATCAAAACTTCATTGGATTTTGTAATTCTCCTAAAAATATGCAAATAATTTTTTTTACTCAAATTTATATTGATAACTTCAAATTTTCGTTTCTCAAATTTTTCACACACGAATCCAACAAAATTTAAACATTTTTATTAACAACATTCACTTAGTCATAATTTATAAATTTATTCCTTTCCACAACTAATAATTTAACAAATGAAAATTTTAAAATATATTTTCCCTAAATTATATTTTTCCCATTTACTTTATTTGTTTTATGTAAACGCTACTTTTCCTTCAAAAAAAAAATAAATAAAAAATCGTTGGCACAAAATTCTGCAATTCTTCATAAAATTATATCTGTAAAAGTTTTCCAGCAACAAAAAATGTTGGACTTATTCAAGAACTATATGTATTGCAAATCTCAAAGGGCTCCAGATATTCTGCTATCAAATGCATATAAAAAGTCCATAAATTTAAAGCTACAAACAATGTAAAATAAAAAAAAATGATTTTTCTTTTTTCAATTTTCAATATGATAACAATACAAAAATATTAAATAAAAAAATAAAAACGTAGAATTTCCACCACACAAAACGCAACGGGGAGTACTAAAAAGTCAAAATTTTTCCATCTGGCAATTTTCTCTGGTGAACATTTTCCGGCATGTTTTTTTTTCAAACGAATTTTAGATTTTCTTTTTCTTTTTTGCAATTTTCTATTAGATAAATTCTAAAAGAAAATTTCGTATTCTTCTTGTGCGTTTCACAATTGCACAATATACGATGACGATGCAATATTTTATTGAATAAAAACTATCAAAAAAAAAATAATAATAATAATTTTTAGGGACAAAATGTCACAAGAACGAGAAAATTGTGAATGCCAAAACAATTGTTTTTTAAAAATTTTTTACTAGTATTTACAAATTACAAAGTTGGTGATAGAAATATAATTTAAATATAAAATTCATGGAATTTTTTTGTAAAAATAGAAATAAATTTCAGATTAAATTATGTAAAAAGGAATTATGTGTGTAATTTTTGATTTATTCAATTAGGAAATCAATTTATCGTTGATATTTTTATTACGAAAAAGAATGTATAAAGAAATAAGAAAAAGGGGATTTAAAATCCTTAAAAACTGGATAGAAAGAATGGAGATTTACGTCGTTACTTATGTCATTTAAGCAAGTGTGTAAATTCTTGAGACTCCGAGCGTTATTGAAAGGAGAATGGAGTTTCTGCCAGCTATGTGTTGATCAGTTTAAATTGAAATTATTAAAATTTAGAACTTATTGAAATGACGTAAGTTAAAATGTAGCACGTCATATCGATATATTTGCCGGGATGATTTTAGGACTTATATTGATTGTACCTTACAATCAAAGTACAAAAATTAAGAAAAAAGCTGCAGAGAAAATAATTGCAAAATAAACAAAATTATTTTTTTGAATTCAAACCAAATCTTCAAAACGAAAACTTAAGTTCAAAGACAATCATTATTCTCAGAACTATCAAATAACAATTCCCAGTCCAGAAATGATAAATAAGATAATAAACTATATCCTACCCAAGATACTATTTTTTATAAGGAATTATTTTTTTTTATTATATCGTAGCATATTATATAAAGTTAAACATAAGAATTTATGAATTTCTATGAAAAGATTAGTTTTTTAATAATTAATTAGGGTAGATTATTCGATCCGGTATCGTTCGAGAAACCATCAACTTTCCCGTAGAAACTCGTTTATTGCACGAAACACAAAATTGTGGAGCCAATTACCACCTCATGTGTTTGCTTTAAATTATAATTAAAACGAGTTTAAGAGAAATGTGAATCGTTGCCTAACGCGGTCACTTAACACCGATCACTTAACCCGCCCAGTAATCTGTTAAGACTGGATCCTTAATCATAAATTCTTAAAATCTCATCCATCCCCATAGCCAAATCCTGTTTTTTTACTATTTAAAAAAAATAGAACTATTCGATTAGTCCTGATTAGAATGAGTCAAAAGACCATATAATTTTATCTAAAGTTCATCCACTGTTGTTGACTTTATTATTCTGCCATTTGGCAGTAGGTTAATTTTTTAATTCCATTGCAACAGGAACCTTGAAAATTAATTTATTTATATGAATTTAAATTGAAGAATTGAAATATGTAGTTGGCATAGTTCTTGCTTGATCGATTTTGACCATTACATTAATTTTCTTTAGATAATTTTATTTGAAAATTTATGATTTTTTCCATTTTTACATCCAGAACGTGTATAAATATATTCATAATGGAAGCCTAAATTTTTAAGAACATATTTTATAAATTACATTATTCAAAATGACATTTTAACGTGCTATTATATTTATTTAAATGCATTTTCAGCATTAGTTAATTTATTTAACCAACAAACATTTTCATGTCGACAATTTCGTAAAATTTGTTTTTTATTGTGTTGTAATCATACAAAAAATTTTTATATTGATTGTTAAAATGCGGCCTGCTAATGACTGAATGCCAATTAAACGTTTCCAAGAGTTCAAACAATGCCAAAAAATTTATAAAAAAATAAAAAAATATTTTTTTATTTGTTACTGCAACAAAACATATCTTCAGCTGAGCTTATGTATCATCCAAAATCACACAAATTCAAATAAATCTATAGCGATATAACTAAAAAATATAAATCAGGATAAGAATCCTGTCCAAACTGTTGTTGTTGTTGATATATCTGTTGTTGTCTATATAAATTAATTTATTGCAAATAAAAATAAAAATGTTTTTATTACCAGCAAAATGGTTCATATATTTGTTTGGATAATTTTTTTTTTATTTTGAATTTCACATTTAACATAACGAAGTCAATTCATTTTTTCATATAACATATAAATATTTTTTTTTATGCTCTGTGTTGTTTTGAGTCAATAAAAGGACATCATAAAAATTATAAAAGAAAAAAAAAATATTATAAAAAAACAAAAAATTTATTGGAAAAGCAAATTATAATAGCAAAAAAAATATAAAAAAAAAAATTCTGATGACTGAACTGGAAGATAAAATATTGCAGACACAGCAGGAAATCGGACAAAATAGCCTTAACGGAAGCTGATTGAGGTTTTGCACTATACAAATTGCATTCATATTTCCTGTTTTGTTGTAGAATAAGAGTAGGAGACGTTAGGGAATAATTGATTGGGTAACGTATTCAGGAGAATGAAAATTTTATTGATTTAAATTAAACAGAAAAAAATTATTATATATTATTTTATGTTGTGACGAAAGATGTACTTTATTGATATTGATTATTGGTGTCTAAATGTAATCATTAATTATAAATTGTAGTGTGAATTTATTAAAATTTTAATACAATTTTGGATATACAGATTAAAAAAAATAATTTAAAGATAATGAGGAGGCCATTAGCGTCATCGCAAACATTTTTGTTACTTCGGGTAGAAAAGAAATGAGAAATTGTGGATAAAGTAAATCTCATTGACTCAAATCATAACAAAGTTTTCTAACAAGTATTCTTCAAGCTTGGAACGCTATCTACAGTCTGGTGTATAACCAAACCTGGTGATGTAGATAATTAGAGTATGAGTAATGAAATTTATTAACTGTGTGTCATTTTATGTTGTCTGAAAAAGGGGACATTAAAGCGGAATATATAAATTTTTAATTACACGGCCACTATCGAATCTGTGTTATTTCAGTTAAATTTTGTAATAAAAATATAATTAACTTTTTTATTTGTATATCACCAATGACCAGTTTCTCAGTGTGAGCTTAAGCATTTAAAATTTCGATTAAATTTAATTCTGGGTTTCTTCGTATAGAAGCAATTGTGAAAATGAGGTTGAACTTTAGAGGAAAATTGGTATAGAGCTTAATTTTAACCTAACGCCAGAAAATTTAAATGGAAAAAAGTTAATAAAGTTAGTAAGAAGTAATAAATTTGAAGAAGTAATCAATTTGAAGAGGCCAAGGCTCGGAACCGGGCTGTAACGCCATAGAAGAACAAGAAGAATCAATTTGAAAAAAAAAAAATATTGTCATCAGGTTAATGATTTTTTTTACATAATTCTATTTATCATTCACAATAATTTTCATATTTTTCGGTTTAGCTAAGCTTAAGTCAAATTTTCAATAACAAACCAACTGAGCTTAAGTTGTGAGTTAAATATTCAATTTAGTTTGGTTAAACTAAGCGAAACTAGACATGAGTGTCATTCGTTATATAATGGATATCTATAAAGTTTTAATAGACTAAATCTTTAGCAATTTCTAATACTGGTCACCCAGAAAACAAAAATCTTCATAACAAAATAATTTCAACAAAATGCTACAAAGATGGATTTCTATTTTAGTGTTTATATTTTTTAGTATTTAATTATTTAATATAAATATAAATTGAATAATAAAAAACTATACTAAAACAAACACACAATTTAATTTATTATAAAGAAAAACCATAAAATTAAGTTCAAAAATTAAATGCACTTTTAATTTATATTTTGTGTGTTTTAATTTTTATATATTTATTTTATTTATTTGGACACAATGTAGAATTTGTTCCAAAAAAAAATAATTATTTTTTACTTTTTTATTTCTTAATAATATAATTTAATGCAACAACAAGAATTACTCTAAATATATATATGAATTTTATATATCCTTTTTATCCTTAATATTTTGTGTTTAATTCTTTATTTGTTTCTGTCTGTTTGTGTTAAATACACTTTTCTGCAATACAAAATATTTTTCATGATGCAATTTATTTTGAAAATCCTGGCAGCTTTACGGTAGCACTAATTCTTAGATTGAGATTTTAATTTTATTTTTTATTTTTCAACTACTTAAATTCTATATATATATATAAACTATCTAGATATTTTTTTTTGTTTCAATCCTTAAATCCTACTTTATAATAAATAGTATATATCAACATCATAGCCTGATAAATTTATAGTTACTTTTGGAAATTTGTTGGTCCTTTATTTTTTTGGGGGGCAATAAAAATGAATGAAAAAAAAAAATTTAGCCTCATGAGAATTTGATGTAAAATAAAAGGATGAACAAATATATACAAAAATAAAGATATAATATTAAAACGTATTAAAGTGTAGAAAAATAACAACAAATTTTCAACCTTATTACAAAGTCCTTGTTTTTTCAACTGAATAAAATGGAGAGTTTATATATTTTTTTTTTATAGTTTTTCATTATTATATATTTTTTTTTTTGGGAAAATTAAGCGCCCAGACAATTTTCTATTTTTTTTCATCCTTTTTTAAATTCTTTATTTCATACGAAAAATTTATATATACTTACATACTTGACAACAAATTTGTATTCTTGTATAGTAAATAATATAGAGTAAATTTGTATTAGTGAAGATTCGAAAAATTTATAATAAATATATAAAAATTACAAAACATTACACCTCATTTAAGGACACAAATTATGATCCTCTTAAAAATTACATTTTGTTGTATTGTACAATTTAAAGTTTCAGTTATTTTGGATCGGATTATTGGACACAATAGAAATGAATTTCATAAATTTACCTTAAAAATGATTGTAAAAATTATATTTATAATAAATTCAGTAGCAATTTTTAATTTTTTGTTTGTTAAACAACAAATTTTCCTAATTGTTATGCTAATATTTACTATGAAAATTATATTTTCCTGATTTTTTTTTTCTAAGATGAGGAAATTTGTAAAAACTTATTTACTATATTTTGTATAAACTTTAAAGATAAATTGTTGTGTAAATCAAATTTGTTACTTTTTCATTACGTATAAAATAAAATTAGTTTAATATATTTGAAGGAAATAATTTCTTAATTAAACTTCATTACATTTTTCTTTAGTTTACAATTACTGTTATACTGTTACTGTTATACAGTTACCATTATACTGTTATACGGTTTTCTGTAAATGTTGTACTGTTACTGTTATACGGTAATTGTGGTATTGCAACTGTTATAATATTATATATGCATATCATATCAAAAGAAAATTGTCATTACAAATATGTTTCCACTTTAGCAAAGCGGCAGCGGCAAGAGTATATCCACCATTAGTGTTAAACAGTAACTGTTATACTGTTACAGTTATATTGTTATACTGTTACTCTTATACTGTAATTGATATCCCATAACTGTTATACTGAAATTGTAAAACAAAATGAAGAATAAATTTTAAAATAATGAATTCTACAAATCAAAGTAAATTAAAACTACATACAAAAAAAAATGTTGATGAATTTGTTTATCAATGTCTCCTACACAATTTTTTTTATATAATTTTTGAAAAATATTTTACTTTACTTTGTACACACAGAACTAATTAAAATTATAATTAATGATTTTTTGATATAATCATTTCAGATAATAAAAAGCATAAAATATATACAAAAAAATTAAATTTTATATTGGAAAAGAAAATAGTAATTAAAATTAAAATCGTATCAATAAAACTTAAAATTAAATTCATCATTTAATTAATTTTAATCTGCACGGTTTTTATATTATATCCGTAAAAACGTATAATCTTTTTCTTGCTGCCATCATTACAATAATATTATTATAAATCTTTCTTGGTTAGTTACTTTTTCTATCTGAAAATTTATACGATTTTCTGAAAATTATAATTACTTTTTTTTTTATTTTTTATAAATAATGATTTTCATTTTCCACTATTTTTGTTGTTCCTAGAGTATTGTGTAATTATCGCGCACTTAAAAGACGTTATTTTGTATTAAACTTTCACCTTTTTTTATTATATATAATAGTAAAGCCTTTTAAAATCTACAAATATATATATATATAATATCCTTTTTATATACATACATATATAAAGGATATATTTATTTTATAAATTTCCAAGTAAAATTGTAATTTAGTTAACGTGCAATATACAAGCAAAAATTTTTGTAATATTTTTATGTGTGGGTTTAAACTTTCAACGACTATATAATTAAGGATAAATTACAGCTTAAGAAGTTCCTGAACAAGTAAGCACCTTAGCGCTTAATTATTCTACTATGGTATTTTAAGACAGTGCTGCCCGTAACATTACACCATTTAATATAGTTTAAGTAAAGTAAATCTTTATGCAAAATATAATTTGCATTAATGGTTTTTAATTGAAAATGTTGAGAAAGTTTCTGTTTTTTTTTTGGAAAATTAGTTATTTTTATGCGAATTTCCCATAAAAGAAAAAAACATGAATAAAGTTTAACCACAATTATAGACATAAGAATATATTTATATATACTCGTAGATATAATTTTAAAATTTATGGTATTATCTTTGAGAATGATCTAGTATCGTATTCGATGTTTAGTCAGTTGTGTAATTGAATTTATTTTATATAAAAGAAATATATATATTGAAATAATATTAAAATGGTAAATTGAAATTTATATTTTGATTGGAATTGAGAATAACTTTATATATTCATTTTAAAGTTAAGATGTTCTTGAGTCAAAAACTGATCGAAATTTTTGTATTTTTTGTGAATAAATTTAAATTTACAAGTTTAATTTTTATTTAATGTTGAATTAACTTAAAGTATTTTATTTAAGCAGTTCTGGCTAGAGTGTTATAATTAAGTAGTTTAAAAGAAATCTATGTACACACTACATTTCAGATTAGTATATATGTACTGCAAAGATTTTGTCTATAGCTCTATTAATTATATTGAGTTTATTGAGAGCATTGAAAGTAGCACTATCATTAATAAGTCTGATTGGGATTATTTAATTATATAATTTATTCTTACGCAAAACTTAAGTAATTACTTGGATAAATTGGATATATTTGTGAAATTTGTGAACAATACCAAAATTTTTGCAATTATTTTTCTTTTATTAACAGAATATATTACTTGAATTGTGGTTAACTTTACCTAAATTCTACATTTTGTGAGGTTATATTTATATAAAAAAAAGTGTACTGTTAAATTAAGCTTACTTAAATTCTAATAGTCTCATAACTCATAAGTATTGTTTATAAATACGAAATCAACACTTACGACCGTCTTAAATTTAAGTTTTGATATAAATTCCTGAGTTCAAGCTTAAACTATCCCCAAAATATACATTTGATTGGTTGGTGGTTTTAAAGGAGTGGGATTTGTGAAACCTGTACGTACATAGGTCACAAATAACTGAGCCCACTTCTTTAATCAATTAAATCTTGGTTTTAATTGGCTCTTGGTCGGCTTCAATACTAGAAACAAACTACCAAATTTTCTGAATCTTATATATTGGAGAGGAAATGGCACAACAATTATTCCATTGTCTCTTCCTCCTTCATATATACACGACACGTGGTAGATGTAGTATGACATAATCATATTGCATGCTTTCTAAAAAATCGCATTTCTTGTTACAATTGCCATACATAATCCGGCTGTTGCCTAATTCATTTTTAAAATTATCTTGGACTTTTTGTGATTACTTATTACTTATAGTTCAATTATTTATTGAGCTTTTTATGTGTACCGGGGAGTAACATATATTATAAACTACTAAAGAGACATCAGTAGCTTCTGCTTTTTCATTACTATCAATAATACAATGGCCGGGTGTCCTGATCAACTTTATATTATTATGATTTGCTAATAGGCCAAGATTATTTTTACATATATTTACTAATTTTGAGTATATTAAGATTTTAAAGCCGCTTGACTATAGGAACACATACTTAACCTCGTATTTCTTAAGTTTCTTAATAACATAAATTCTGCCCCTTGATTTTTATCAGCGATCTAAGTCTGAAAGATAGTGGTGAAAGTGTAGTAGTCTAATCTTAACATCTGATTTTAATCTACATCATTAAGCAAGATACTAGCCGCAATTATGAAATTGTATCTTGAATTTTATTCTGGTTAGATAAGTTAAATGGTACAAAATATATGAAAATAAGTTCGGTCTTTTTACTAGCTATAGTTATCATACTTGAAGTTTTTAATAGAAATATATTATTTTGATCTAAACAATTAATATTTGTTACAGTAGTTAATTATAAATCATATTATTTATCATTACAATCATTTCAAATATACTCTATTATAATTTTCCTTACGATCTGGTATCCAACAGTCTTCGAGACATTATTTTCGTTAATGCTCTAAGAGATTTTAATAATCTAAAAAAGTTCTAAAAAATACAAATTTCCACATTTTCATTTTCATTTCAAAACTAATATAAAATTCGTATTACGTACATAATTGTCGGATGTAATGTCTTTTTCACAACTTTATAATTATTTAATTCATCCTAGGGTAGATATTAACTTAAACTTTTAAAATCATATAATTTTTAAGAAGCTTAAAATGTTCATTAATAAAAAAAAAAATTATGATTTTAATAATTATTTTTGATGAAACCACCAAGTTTGGTTAACATTTTCCACGAATTTAATTTTTTTTTTTTTTGAATCTTTGGTGAGAAAATAATAATCACTTAATAAAATTGTTAATATAAATTTTGAATTTAATATTATGGTCTCAGTATGACTTGACATCTATATTTTTTTAATATACGTACAGTGTCTAGAGGTAAATGGTTTTTTATTTTTGGTATGATAGTAAAGATTTTTAAGCTATATTAGAAAGTTAAAGTATTATTATCACTAAACAAAAGTTTACGTTTATATACAAAAATAATAATAATAATTAAAGGAATAATATTCATTGTAGCATCTGTTTGTCCTAGTTCCTAGTTAATAATTTGGTCCTGCGGTATTATGACAACTAACAGAAGGTGACAATTTTCTATTAAAATTTGCATTTTAGATTTCTATAATTAAAATTAAATATTATATAAATATTTTTGTTCTCAAGGAAATTTATTTATTATGTTGAAATGAATACATTTATATACGGATAATTAAAATTAAATCCAAAAAGGATTATAAAGTAGAGAGGTAGTAATATAGAAATATTATCTTAGAAAATTGCCATCTGTTGAGAGAAATTGAATTATTATAAGACAATGTTATAAATAGGAAGAATAATTCTGTATTATTAATTAAATAATTAATGATTTATTTCGAAAAAAAACGGATTGTAATTCAGTGACTGGAATAAATGTGAATGATGGCAAATGAAATAGAGAAAAAAATGTTTTGAAATTTGAAAAATATATAAAATTTACAAAGAAAAATAATTTTTGCATATTTTTAGGTGCTAATTTTTATTTTATTTCAATCACCCCTGTTCTGGATTTCGCATGAAAATGAAACGAAAATGAATTTCAAATTCACTCGATTTGTAAATGTGTGTTCTGAATTTCACTCGTTTTACTTTTTTTCGAATTCACTTTCGAAATTGTCAAAATATCAGCTGATACTTTTTTTGACAATTTAAAATTTTTTTTAGTAATATTTAATATTTTGTGGAAATTTATTTGGCTCTAAAATATGGATTTAATAGTGTTTGAAATAGAAAATAGAAAAAGGGAACAAAACAGAAAAGAAAGGATTCGAAAAAGAATATTAAGAGATAAATCGAATGTGCTGGATCTCCCAGATGCAATGTAAGTTTATTGAGCTTTAAAATAGTTTGAACATAATTTAATTTCAATTTGATTGCTTAGTTTTATAGATTATTTTAGATTAAATAAGGAAGCTTTTTTATACATTGGTGATATAATAACGCCGTCAATTAAAGAATCGAAAATTTCGGTGGTTTTGCAGCTTTCTGCAGCACTTCGTTTTTTTGCTGAAGGAGCGTACCAAAGATCTGTGGGAAAAGATTTCGATGTTGCTATAGGGAGATCTACAGTAAGCAAAACGTTAACAAAAATTTTAAATGTTTTAGAGACGAAATTGTGTCCCATCTGGATAAAGCTAAATATGACTAATCAAGAAAAAGAAGAGGCTAAATTACATTTCTTTGAAAATTTTGGCATACCTGGAGTTATAGGCTGTGTAGATGGGTCGCATATAAAAATGTTAAAGCCACATAGAGACTACAACCTTTTTTTCAACAGAAAAGGATTTTTCAGCATCAATGCTGTTATTGTAAGTGCTTTGTTTTTAGATAACTACTTTTAAATAGCTTTAACAAAAAAAAAAAAATTGTAGGTATGTGATCATAAAATGAGAATAAGAGCAGTTGATGCAACTCGGCCAGGTTCTAGTCATGATGCTCTGATATGGTATATGGGTGATAGTAGAAGGTATTTTTTGGAAAAATTCGAAAGTGGTGAGCGTGGTTCTTGGTTGCTTGGAGATTCTGGGTTTACGCTCGAACCCTTTATAATAACCCCGTATAAATTTGTACAAGCTGGAACATTCCAACACAACTTCAACAAAAAACACGCAAAAGCCAGAAACATTATGGAAAGGACAATTGGGAACTTAAAAACTCGTTTCAGATGTTTGCTCAATACGTTGTACTACAAGCCCAATAAAGTAATTCAAATAATTAATGTTTGTTGTGCTCTTCACAACATATGTAAATATTATAATATAGAATTAGATGACTATGATATACAATTAGATGAAGAAGATGAAATACAACACGATGTTCACGACGAACATTATGGAGAGCACTTAATAGAAGGCGCAAGAGTTAGGGATGAGATTGCTCAAAATATAATTTCTTAGGAATCTACATTTATATGATTGGCAATGTAAATAAAATATAATGTTTTTATAAATATTTAGTTTTTTAATTAATAAGAATAACATAACTAAATAAAAAAATTCATTTTAAAAAACATAACTAAACAAAAAAATTCATTTTAAATAACATAAATAAATAAAAAAATTCATTTTAATATTAAAGTAATAATTAATAAAGCTTTATATAAAAAAATTAAGTATTTTCATCGTAAGTTGTTTCCATACCTAATTTCATTTCTTCAATTTCCAACTTTCTTTTTTTAATATTAATGTTCTCCAGCTTTAACTTCTCTATTTCCAGATGATGACGTTTATTTTCATCATTTTTAGATTTTAATATATCACACAGTTTTTCTATGCCACGGTATGTTCTTTTAGTATTACTATTATTATCATTTCCAATTTCTACATATTTATTTAATTTGTCAGAAATATTTTTCAAGCTACATATTTGTGCATCCATATATTTGTCGATACTATTTTGCCGTCTACGTGGTTTTGGATTTGGTATTTCTATTGCTGTAGGTGTTGAAGGTTCTTGGATGTTGGAGAGATTAATATTTTCGGCTCTTGTTCTAGATGTTGAAGGTTCTTGGATGTTGGTAAGATTAATATTTTCGGAATTTTCTTCTTCTTCATTTTCTGTTGTGGTAGTACCAAATGAACGACCACCCAAACCTTCGACAACAGTATATATACCTGTTATTTTCGCAATCGTATCTTCTATGGATGATATGGGCAAGACGTTGTTTGGTCCACCTCCAGTTGATTTTGTCTCATTTTTGTTGTGTGCTAATTTTTTTCTGATATTGCACTTCCAATCAAACCAGACCTTTTATTATAAAAAAAACAAAGAAAAAATAACATTTTGTATTAAAAAGAACAAAGAAATCAAAGTACTTTTTTCCATCCTGTTGCATCTTTGTTTGGTGGACCCTCACTATTTAAAAGTTTAGTTAACTCAGTCCACAACGTGTCCACATATACCTTATCACCTTTCACGAAATTCCTCGCTAGATCCTGATGTTCATCCATAAAATTAACAATAATTTTTTCTTGTCTAAGATTTTTATGTTTTCCCCTATAATAATCAAATATAATAAATATTATAAATATTAAATTGTATAACAATTATTAAAAACAAATCTTACATTTTTATTTTATCACTTCAAAATTCAATTCACACCAATTTAACTAATACAACTTGAAGTGATTTCAATTCAATTGAAATTGGGAGTAAATCGAATTACAGAACATCAAATTTCATTTTCGAAATGTCAATTCATTAAGTGTCATTTTTTTCATTTCCGTCGTATTTGAGAACACCAATTTTCACTTTCGCATTTCATTTCATAAAAAGTGGAATCCAGAACAGGGGTGAATGTATACAAATACATGAACTTTTTATAGTATGTACTTTTCAAAAATATCGCAGACTTAATATTATTCCTTTATTATTTGAACTATTTAATTAAAATAATTACGCTTGATTACTTACTTATTTTTGTATGTCTATATATTTACCATAAATCATTTTACCTAAAATCTTAATGGTATCTAAAATGTTGATTATCCTTTATAAATGTTTAGTTTTGTGATTGATTTTTATAATCTTTGATTTTCTGCCTTTTCAACGAAATTTCTCATTCGTTTTATTATTTTATAAAATATATATTTATCTTGTATAACGAAAATGAAACCCTAAAGCAAACATTTAGGTAATTAGCACTTTCTTATATCATTTATATATTTTATCTTCTATGCTTAATGATTATTTATTTAAGATTTTTAGTGCTTATAGATATTACCTGACGGCAGATTATCGACACTTTTAAGACATATAAACCAGACAATTTCAATTATTATTTATTTATGATTATAAATATAAATGTATAAATTGAATAGACAGAATATCAGAAATTTATATATAATTTTTATTATTAATATATTATAAAATCTGTAAATTTAAAGTCATTTTATTGCAATTAAGATTTGAAATAATAAAATTGGTTTTCAGGGAAATAAAATAAATAATAATTTTATATAAAATGATTAAAATTTTAATTTACAACAGATTGATGTGGTTAGGATATATAATAATTATATTGTCGATTAAAATTATTTTAAATTGACATAATAAATAATAAATGGATGGAAAACAGTTGTGGTATGTGAAGTTATCACATTGATTGCATTTAAGTTTATATTCTAAAATGACCAAAAACAATGATTTCATTTCAGTTTCTAGTCAATCATACAGTAAGTAATTGGAAAATCTTGAAGCTCTACTTTATCATTCACTCAATTTGAGAGATTATATAAAAAGCCATAATTCAAATAAAAAAAATATTTTAATGATTCTTCCTAAAAGAAATAGAAAAAAATAATATTTCTGAAGAATGAATTTTTTTTTTCAATACTTCAAAATTTATTCTACTTTAATTTGCAAAATTAAATTATGAAAAAAGTTCGGAAAAACTACTCTTCCACATTCTATATACCAGCCCAGCGATTTTAGGCCTGTTCCACTAGAAGATTTTCAACTAATTCAACTAAACACAATTCCAATTCGTATAATTTCACCAGGGAACAATTCTACTTTTAATTTTTCTTCATGCTTCTTCATTTAAATTTAGTTTTGTCCTTTTTTTTGATTCCACAGAATTCCATTTATATTTTGACGGTGATGAAAAATAAAATAATTTTAAAGTGACATTATTCTAAGTGAAATTGTTCCATAGTAGAATTATACTATGTGGAATATTGTGCCTACTGGATTTGTTCTAATAGAAACAACCGGGTCAGCAGCCGAGCAGTAGAAGTGAATCGTCTACCAGCTACTTGCTCTAATATCACTGTTGTTTGTAAAGGATGCGAGACAGTACTCTAACAGGCACTGAGGTCCTGACATAATTGGATGATGTAGTTCATAAAGTATTTGATTAGTTAGTAAATATAGTTAAATATTAAGAATTACAATATTCACTGCTACACGAATCTTGTTTATCATTCTTTAAAGGACGACAACAATTAAATTCTTTAAAAATAATCTATATCTAAGAATAATTTTAATGAATTCAATTTAAATGTAATAAAACTTTACATTAAATTGTATCTTTTTCACTATTATAATCTCAATTTTTTTCTTTATCAGTTTTTCTAATTATTTTATTTTGTATGATATTTAAATGTACAAGGACATACAATCTGAGATGCAATTAAAAGTGGCATATCTCCATGAAGAAAATCCAAGAAAAAAACTATTATATTATTATTTCAAAATCGCTTAAGGCAAAAACAAATTTAACAATACACATTAAATGCAGGTCTTCTCCTGCTGCAGTTATTCAGTGTTTTTGTTGTAGTCCTGTTTAAAATTTCAAGCTGCTTTTGTTTTTTTTCTTGATACTTATAGTTTTTTTTACAGTAAAAACGTTACTTTTTCTGCAGGATAATTTTTCAATGTTCATTTCGGAATTTTTTTTTATGCTGCATCCCCGTTTTTTATTGGTGTTAATTTGTGAAAATTATGATTTTTTTTGTTGTTGTTGTTATTCTTGTATGATGCTTCATGATGACCTGAATTTTGTATTTTGTAAATTATTATTTTTTTTTTTGCAAATGAAAATTCTCCTTATTGACATAAATTATTTAAAGAAAAAATAGAAGGAAATTGATAAGGAAATATATAAACTATGTATTATAATTTTTGTTGTTGTTGATTTTCTTATTAAGAAAATTATTACATTTTAAAGATATCTTTTTGCCATAAGGAATTACATTCGGATTTTTATTGTGTATAGGTTGACAGTATCGATTAAAATTTATAGTTTGAATTTGAATTCTATGTTCTTTTGTATAAGAAGTTTTATGTTATTTTAGATTAAAATGTTAAATTTGTATTTTCACAATGTGATTTTTTTTGGACTACATTAGAACTTTCAATATATAAAGATTCTGAATTAAAAACATTCAATTTGGTGAATAAAAAGCTAATTTTTAGTGTAGTTACTAACTACTATGATTATCAATGGACACTGTTTGATCGGCAAGCATGAGCGTAGATTTGGACAAGTTATGAATGCAGAAACTGCAGCGACCTATTGCAATCTGAAACCCTGGTCGGCACTTGCTAGACGTACAAATTACCCAGCTTCGTAAGAGGTCACGAATTATAGTACCAGAAAATTCTTCGAGGTTTCTGCAATTACGAAATCCTTCGACTAATAGAAAGGCCCTCATTACCTCCTCAGAGTTAGCCTATTCGATTAGTGCCAGAAGCACGTACTTTGTGGGTTTATCTTCTGTTAATCGTTTATGTAAATTACTTGATCTAGAAAAACCAATTAGTTCTGTAGTTCTGTTGCACTGCATTTCCTTAAAACACGCTGTAATTCGTATTTAAAAAAAAAAGATTCTAAAAGATATGATAAAAAAGATTGTGCCTTTTACCTTCAACTGCACATACACATTATTATCAGAGTTCGAAAAGAAAATTCCAATAAAATAAAAAAATGAGAAAATATATTTCCCAAGAAACTAAAAAATTCCAAAATAAAACTAAAAGTAGAAATTTGTTGAAAAAAAGATAATGCGCTTTTTAAGGATACCATCATTGTATAGTAAAATACTTATAGCGAAAATTTTTGTAATGTAACCATGGGCAAAAAAAAAAATTTTTTTTTTGGCTCTTATATTTTTTAATATAAATCACTGTATATTTGGCGCTTATCCATAGGGCATTCTCTTTATAAATCTTTTAACACCCTTTAAGGATATTTTTGTTTGCAACTGCATATAAAATTGTCGTATTTTTCCATATATTTGACAAACTTATCTTTTCTTTTTATTTTTTTGCAATAATAAGATTTATTTTTTGTTTTGAAAATTTATAAAAAGTCATTGTCTCACGCTATCCTAGGAAAATGGGTACTTATGATTTTGAAGAAACTATAATTAATTATTCAAAAGTAAAACAAAAATTTAGTGTTATAGACTTTGTGTGACCTAAAATTTAGAGGCTATTGAAATATTAAGTATTCTTTGAAAATTGAAGACATTCCTAGGAAAATAGGAAAATATTGGTTGCTTTCATAGGATATTTATTGATTGCCACGTTATGGTCGTAGATCGGATTTGATAGCAAACAACGCATCTCATTTTGATCAACAACTCATTAGCGAATGCCACTAAACTGAAATTACAGGAATTAGTTAAATTATTTTGAGGTGTTGGAAAATTGCAAACTGTAATAAAACTTTAATATTAGCATTGCATGTTTTTGTAAGCAAAAGTTTAGCATATCAAATTATTTTATATAATCTTGAAGCGTTCTTGCAAGGTTTTGTACGACATACATTTAAGTTATGAGTAAAACTATTTATTTCTAAAGGATTATTTGTAATTATTAGCATTACTTATATAACTGGTTGGTATTGATAATTTTTCGCGATTAACAAAAATGTAGTTGCGATGCAAAGATTCATTTCGTATTGAATTCGTACCTGTTAAGTGCACCAGGGTCAGAGGTCAGAGATTGGTATATTTACTTCTTTATAATGTTCTCCGCAACTATGGCATTATTGGTTGAATGGGATTCCTATTGTACCTTGTGTAGTGTAGTGTACATAGCTAGTGATCTGGCTGTGTACCTTTGGGGTAGCTTTAGTAGATTATCTGTTTTCTTTCTGTCGTCCGACAGCCATGTTTTTTTAAAAATATTAAGTGTTTTTTATTATTTCATTAATCTGTTAATGGTGGAAATATTTAGTATTTTAATTCTATTGACATAGATTTGGATAATTTAATTCTCCCCAAATCTAAACCCCTCCGAATTATGACCCATTATCTACTATATTATAGAAACTTTTAATTTTTAGAATAGATGTTCTAAATAAAAGTATTTCAAAGAAGTAATTAAGGATTGACGCATCAATCTAACCTTCTATATTTGTTTGTAATTTTTCTTAATATTGCTATAAAATTCTTTATTATGAACCATTTTGAGTTATTAATTACATCATTACTCTACACTTTTTGAAATTGTTTTATATGAAACTTACTTGGAACACAAATATTAGATTGCTGCTGGTGCTGGAACTGGTAGTAATTTTTTTGAATTAAAAAAAAAAATTTTTTCTTTATTATTTTTATACTAAAGGACACCCTGTGCAGGCCATCCTGTTTCATAATTGCCAAACACGCATCATATAATTAAATTCCAATTCCAATTTTTTCGCAAAATTATAATTTTCGCGCTAATTTTTTATCTATTTAATTAGAAACGCCCATTTTTTCATAGTTGCCATTTTAATTGCCAGTGTAAATGACGTTTCGGTATTTGATAGTGAAAAATTTAATAATAATTATAAAAAATAACTTTGTACGTTAATAAAATAATAAAATAAATGTTTTTCAATAAATTTCATATAAAAATATTAAAAAATATCTTCAATTTTCAGAGTTTTTCCTGTTGTTAAAATCGTTTTAAAATTGTGCATTAAAATTGATAATTTACAAGTGTTTTTTTTTTGTGGTGAAAAAAATTATTATTTAATAAAAAGTTTAATATTAAAAAAATATGAAAATGCAGTGTTAAATTAAAAAAAAAAATATATTTCTAAATTAATTTCAAATTGATATAAACTTAATTCTATATGAAAGAGAAAATTTGTATATTGTTTTTCTAGTGCGGTTGGTGAAAATTAAATGAAAACTAAAATTTATATATTCAGCCATTTGGAATCAGGTTTTTTGTCTTAGGGTAAGTTACATTAAATATATTATACTTTGTAGGTTTTAAGACTTCTAGATTTTATTTTTTAATTAATTTATTAAGTTGTCCTAATTTTTTGGAAGATTTTTAACAGCTTTCTGTAATGTAATCTCTGAATGCAACTTTTGAGATTATAATATTAATATTTTTTTTCAGATTCATATTTAATTTGCTATTGGTACCACAATCGAACTGTTCCCTTTCAGCTTAAATAACTCCCATATAAATTTCAGGATCAGGACCACATTTGGAGTTATTTTTAAAGTTTTCAACCAACTTTATTTTCAATTCTCCTCAACGGTTTTAAAAGAACGACGTTTTTTTGTCTTGTATAATATAATAAGGAATCAAATGAAACTAAAGGTGTAAAATTTACGAACAATTTAAGATACTGTACCAAACGGCATTACCCAACCCTAAATAAACGACCATGATACTAAATATTAATATCAAAAATTACAGAGTTAGGCAATCTGTACTAGCCATTTAAAATCTTCATTTTGGTTTCCCTTATGTAATTTAAAAACTTGTTAATTATTCTTATATATTGTTTAAATATTTAAAATTAAATTTTTACCTTTATTAAAATATTCATTTTAAAAGTTTCTTCACATTCCTTTCTACTTAAAATTATTAAATTTACATATAATAATAACCAAATTCATTCTATATCGTTCAGGTATCACCTCTAGCACAATTTTTCGACATTATATACGGTAATTTAAAAAAAAAACTGGAATTAAGTCAGTTTAGCTGGTTTTTTTTCCGCCCCAAGATTTCCAATTTTTTTTTTTTTAAAATCTCAAACCATATTCTACTTTTCCAATGCTTCCTCTGGCTTCTGTTTCATATAAACCCTAGCAGCAGCAGCAGCAAAATAAAAAAAAAAAACATTCAACTCTCTACATTTTTTTTAAATTGGTTTATTAGCGGGCGTTTAATTACGGTAATAACTTAAGGGATGATGAGCTCATTATATTAGCTTTACATTTTTGAATTTTAACGCTATATTTTTCATTCAACATAATTTTTTGTATAAATACATATAATTTTTTTTTTCTCATGAATTTTCCAACCAAAAAGGTACAAATTTTTTTTTGTCTTACCTTTCATCTTTATCTGCGTATATTGTATTTGTGTATCAGAGGAAATTTTTTTTCAGGATTTTCTCTAACATATTCAACATAACAGCAGCATAGAAGATAGAAATATTTTTTTTTTTTTTTTTGAAACTGGGGGCATTATTATTTTTTCGTTGGTACTTTTTGTGTTTTTTTTTTTTTTTAACAAACACCAATAACTTTTCGGATTATCTTTTTAAAAATTATTATTATTATTTTTGATCGTAATAAAGTACTTAAACGCGAAAATTATACCCAGGATCCAGGATATAAGAAAGACCAAACACTAGAAAAAAAAAGAAAAAAAGAAAATCCAAACTAAATCTAGTGAAATTAAGGGAATTATAATTATATATGAGAAGATTATGTATTTGCAATCGGGTGCTTTCCTGCAATTAATTGATGAGTGGGATGTACACAATTTTTTTTTATTTTTGGAAATCCTCTGGTATTTCTCATTAAGGACACAAGAGCATTAAGTGTTTTCTAGGAATAAATGTATTAAAAATGAGAGGTAATTAAGATAGAATTAAAAGGAAGGAAATTTTTTGTTAGTAAAATGGGGGTTTTATGATAAAGAAAATTCGGTAAAGGGAAGCGTTTATGAGTTTATTACGAATTTTATTTAAATTTTGAATATAATAATGTAGTTTTTATGTTGAAAATTTTCCATATTAATTAACTCTGTGTTGGTGTAAATTGGAATGTGAAAGAAGGGAGGAAAATTTAATAGGAAATTTTCATTTAGAAATGGGGAAGAGGAACAACTAACTGTTGAAGTTAATATTATAATGAAATTTAATTTAAGACCAGAACTGGAATTCATAGGTTTCATATAGAAGAGGTAATTAGTAATTATTTAGGATTTTTCTTTATTATTTTAAAATATATAGTTGTAATTTATTGAATTTAAAGATAATATATTTTAAAAGTAGCGAATAAGTTTTATGCTAGAGTTATAATTAACATTAACAACGGCAACACGCTGTAACGTAACATTTACAATGGCGTTATAGACACTGTTAATGTTATGCTAATGCGTTAATGACATAAAATAGTTGATTTTAATTACCTTTTTTATATTATTTTAAAAAAAAATGTGAATAATTATTTGTTATTAGAATGAATTTTAGTTATCAAATTTCAAATGTCGAAATGATATAATTTAAGGGAATTATAAAATATCCTTAAATGATTGCGTTAAATTTTTTGACCTTTCTGCGTTGAGTTTATTTACTCACACTCATTTTATATGGGTTGAACTATTTTTTCGAGATTACATTGTAGCGAGTTGCTACAATGGTAATTTTTGTTTAATTAAATTTTGTTGTTAATGTTATTTTGTGCTATTAAATTTACAAGGATTTCTATTAAAACTTTATTTTTCAAAACAAAAGTCTGTTCAATTAATTGGAGATTTTTAAAATAAAGTTTCATGAATGCTAAAATTTGTTTATAATACGCTTCAAAATAGAAATGGAAATGGTTACCAAAAATAATATTAGACACTACGGTTATATACCATACCTGAGATATCTTTTAAGTTCTTATGCCTTTTACCTTGACTCAAATTATTTTTATTTTATTCTTTTATTTAATTTACTTTATTTTAATTTAATTACTTGAATATAAATACTAATAAGCAAATCCCTGGTAGAGGTATTTGCTACTTTATTTTACCTCTACTTTTTACTTCGTATTTCCAAAGAATTTTTTTTCTCTTCTGGTGGAATATAATTGATAAGTTAAGGCAAGAACTGCAATTACAATCAATTACTATTACAATTGTTTTGTAATTACACCAATTATTTTGCAATACATCAATAACAGGTCTTATACCACAAAATACATTGGCTAAAAATAACCAAATTAAGATAAAGAAACTTCACAAGTAGCTCCATTGCTCTGCTTATATTTTGTTTATAAACGTGGTAGCTTTCAAAGTTCTGTGAAGTAGCTATACAGATTAAAGACGTTTTGGATGGAATATCGATTCTGGAAAATTTGCAATCACTTTTCTAACCTTAATTTGCAAAATAATTAAATTTAAATTTAAACATAATGTAAAACTAATTATTTGAAAATAAAGATTAATAATAAAAATAATTTATAAATATATAATGATTTATATTAAATTATATTGAATATTGCAACAAGTTATTTTTTTTACTCATCTAAATTGTACATTATATCATAATTTTTTTTTAATAAAAATATTTTAATTATACATTTTATATAAAAAAATAACGATTTTTTTTCAATAAATATAATTTACCACAATTTTTATTGAAATTACATTAAAATAATATAAATATATAATTAATTATTCAAAAATTAATAAAAAAAAAATATTATATATAACAATTTAATTTAATTGAATTCAGTAAAACCATGAATAATTTACAAAAACAAGGATTATAATTTAATAATCAATTTAATAAAATAAAATAATATATACGATAAAAATAAATAAAAAAATTATAGTAATTATATTATTACAAAGTAAGTACTAAAATCATAGTAAAATTAAATAACTTTAATTTAATATGTTGTTTAAGCTTCACGAATTTTAATTGAATTTTACTAATATAGAAAATAATAATGTAATAAGTAAATAATTTTTTTTATAGTGAATGTTTAAAATGAAGTTTATAGTGGAAACTATTAAGTTAAATTGAACTTTATATACAGTTTAAATCTTAGAAAGTTAGGGGTTTCTTTGAAATACATTTCAAAAGAGAAGAATCACAAACGAAGACTGAATGGAAATAACTTAAAATTGTTTCCTTTCATGCAGGATTAATTAATTTTTTAATTAATATTTCAAATTATGATATTTAAAATCTAAATACGTTCCGGTTTTTCTGAATATCGTAACGATTAATCAAATTTTTATTAAAATAATCGCAAAATATGAACTGAAAATGAACTACAGAATTCTTATATGTCTAACTACATGAGTTTATCAATTTCCATATCATAAAAATGAAATATTTTGAAATAAAACCATGGACAGACTATTTAAAATTAATAAGAATGTAATTTTTAATATTTTCGTTATAATTGAATTTTACTACAATCTTTTGTCTTAGCACACATTTTGTCATATATATTTTCTTTAATTTTCGTATGTGTCTTTAAAGTTTTAATTCAAATTGTTTAAATAAATGCACAAAATAAACATTATAAGGTAAAAAGTATCTTTAACATATAAATGTATCTAGAGAGCAAAATTCTTAATACATTTTCTATATAATAATATTATATATTCATATAAACGAACTAGCAAAAAAGCCTTATATTAATTTACCTATAAAGTTTTGATCCGTCTATGTTAGTTCATTTATTTTAATAGTTTCAAAGGTTGAAAATTTCCACATTCGAGTCACATTAATGAGATGTCGTTATTTAATATATATAAGTATATATTTATATATGTATATAAATGAAAATATTGAAATAGAAATTCATTTCAGATAGAAGATAAGTTTGTATATATATGAAGATATTTTGATAAAAAACTTTTTAAAGTTTATAATTGTATTAATAAAAGGTTTATTAGAAGTTAAAGCTACTCAACAAATACGTATAAATATAATAAAAATGATTATTATTTTTCAAATTGTGGAGAGTTTAGTTTTGTTAAAGAAACACAGAGTTTTAATTTGCTGATGAATTGAAATTTTTAAATTAAATACTCAAACTTTTCGTGTACCTTCAGCTAATGTACTTTTTCAATATTAAAAGTGCTGTATCCCAAATCGCTAATTAGAGTCATGGCATTCTTAAAGACGTTTCGTGGCATTTGATTTCAATTTGAAGCTATTAATTTAGTCCTATAGATTCCGAACAATAAATTTTCATTTAATTGTAATCAGCTAATGGCTTTTAAATTTTAATAGTAATATATTTGTTGATAGCTTTTGTATCAATTACCATCACACTTTTGATTAAAATTGTTGTTAGCAAACAGTCTCAACCTTAAGCATTTACCCCAGTCATAAAATCAGAATTAAATATTGCAGATATTATTTAAAATTGAGTCAACTGAGTCGATATCATATTTCTCGGGTGTTGAGCCCGGGATATAATGTACTACAATCTACAGCATAACAAATTAACACTACGCCACCGCCTTAATACCATAACATACCTTAAAAAGACTAGATGTAAAAATCAATTTCATAAGTTATGAAAATTTTATTTGTTAAAATGTCGTACAAACTTAATTTTGAATTGTCCCTGTAACATTGAGTACTAAAATTTGGTAATTCGTTTAGAAGCAGATAATATTAGCATTAATTATTTCCTTCTACGTATATACAATTTTGTGGACCACCTTTTATTCTTGTTTATTTATATTTCCTAAAACAGAAAACGTGTTTTTTATAAACATTGTTTTATCTTTTCGATCTCTAAACCACAAAATCACGTGGCTTAGTTAAAATATCAGTTAAATATAATTTTCAAAAATTGTTAAAACAAAAATTATTTAATAAATAAAATAATTAATGTAAAATTTCAAAATCAGTGTAAATTTATGTATATACATAAACGATAAATACATTCATTTATGCATAATTTTTGATATTCGCATATGTATATGTACGTATAAGTTAAAATGGGAAATTCCTAAAATTCAAGTAGGTATAGATTAATTACAAACTTAAGATGTTAATTCTTAAACATTCTACATAAGAAGTCCTTTATGATATTTGTAAACAAAATCTTATTTACCTTGAATATCATGTATAAAATATGTAATAATGTTTATGGAAAATACATATATTTAAACTGATTATATCTATTAATGAGTTTTTGAAATAACATATATTTTATATGCATAGTTAAAAGGATGAGTACGGCTATAAGAAAATTGTCTAAATATTAAGATATTTTTATAGGTGAATGTAAAAATTATATTTTAAGTAAGGTATCATTATCAAATTTGCTTCTTGTTTTTTGTTATTGTCCCTAAGTGGATATGTATTTACATGCCAACATATTTTATAAAGAATGTACATTTAGATCAGTGGCGTACCCTTTCACAAAAATCTCGGTGGTCCTATTTTACCAAACTTAATACAAAGTTATGGCTTAGCTCGTATTAGTGTAATGATGATAGTGAAGTGAGTGTCTTTGTTTTTGTGTTATTACTATAATCCTGATGCCTGAAATACATGTATGCACTGTATATAGCCGCCGCACGTAACCTGTCATCTATATTTCTAAATTCGCTGCGCAGCAGCAATGATACCACAACAAAAAACGTTCAGATTCAGACTGACAACTTAGGCAAAGAACATTGAAATTCAGAACATTCTTCAAAAGTGGCTATTTAAGTAATTTGCTATTAAATTTTACTGGGAACTACAAAAATGAAGAGAGAATCATTAATAACTACAACAACCACAACTAAAGATAAAATTTTCAAGTGTAAGTGTATTTCAATTAAAGTGTGGGCCACATAGTTTCGCTCGATTCAGTTGCGATTCGTTCAGTAAAGTTCAAATTTGACGTTTTCATATATTTTGTATGAGACTTCGAAAGGAATGAAATTTTACAGTTTAACAAAAAAAAAAACAAAAAACAATAACAAAATAATATGTGATTTAATCGATTGCTATGTGTTTAGTCTACTAATTGAATCGAATCGAAACTGAATTGAACTATGTAGCCCAGCCTTAAAGTTCAAACATAAAGTCCTTGAAAAAGTGGGGTTATAAAGATGGTACGAAATACGTTAAATGAACGCCTTGAACACCCTAATGCTACGCCATTTATATACAAATATTCTGCATCTCAAATTAAATATATATATGTAAATAAACAAGATGTTTAAATGAATTCACATGGTTTTTCTGTATAAAATTCAAATGACAAAAATGTTCATGATTTATATAAACGATTAAATGATTCGTTAAATATATATATATCTAATTTTATGTATAAATAAATGTTATTTCATATGCATTTTGTGGAAATTTCTGCAAATTGTATTTATCTAGTTAACATCGCTCTTTTTATATGTACAATTGGGAATTTCCCTAAATTGCAAAAGATATTTTCATATATGTAAGGAAATGGATGAAGTTTATTAGATATAATCTAAAAACTTTTAAACTTTTGTGGTGGTTGTTGGTATTGTAGTTAAGACCATAAGAAAATGTAAATAGATATAATTTAACCATTTATATAACGTCATCATGTCTAACAATTGAATAGGACATACAAACAGGAGTAAACTAAGAATATTGTTCACAATTCGCATTAAGGATGTTTTATTCGGTATATGTAATAAAATACTGAATAAATATTTATACAATATAAAATGTAAAAAAAAAAAAAAAACCTTCACCTAAAAACCTGCATATAAAAAAAGAAAAAAACTTAAACGTTTTTCATTTCTAGTCACGTCCATTTTAGATACTTCGCTGATGTTGCAGGTAAAAGATTTAGAAATTTTATAGAATTTATATATTCGTATAGTAGTTAGGTTAATCTTTATGCAAGTTTTTGGTGAGTATATAAAGTTTAAATATTTTTTTTTTTGTGTATGTGGCCTCTTTCAAAATTCTATTTTCCATGCGGAATAACTGATGATTTAATTATTTACTTTATAAAACTTAACTAAAATAATCAATGAAAGATCTTAAAAGTTTATTTTGAATTAGAAAACTTAATTTAAAATTGTTTCATCTTTGAATTTAATTGAAATGTCTATTTTATTAAAAGTTTTTTTTTTTTTCAACTTCTGTAATTGTTTTACACTGCAATATTATTTTAAAAAGTTTGAGAGAATCAAAAGGAAAAATAAATTACGAATTTATATGAAACTACAGTAAACTATTAATTATTGTAATGTTTAGGTTTAAAGTAATGGTGGGCTATATACAGTCCTAATCACTCCAGCCATTTTGTTTGTTGTGATATCTCTTCTAATTATTCGTACTCATCAAGCCTGTTGATTAAACAGTATAACTGCTTTAGTGACAGATAAGAATGTTCCTGAAAGAACGATAACATAGCTTTCTAGGTGTCGAATTCGTTTTATTTAACTTGCGCTGGAGTAAGCTATCGCCAAGTAATATAACGAAAGTTATCTAGTCTTTATACGACAGGAAGAAAACCGAATTTATTCTTAACCTAACGTTTAGTCAATGTAGAAAAGCAGTGACCACTTTGACCGGAAGCTGCTTGATCGGAAAGCCTGCATGAATGAAGAGAGTGACTTAATCAGGAATCGTATGAAGCCATATAAAATATGCACTGTTTCACTATCCGGATTTGAGGATAATTAAAGAAAGTTGTGAATTACAGCGTGAGATAACTTCTGAATTACGTTGACAGTGCAAAAACCTTTGACTTGAATAATGATAACGCTGTAGACACTCTGGTTGATAGTCCTTCTAAATAAATTCTATATAAACTTTCATGAGTATGGCATCACAAACGGACTTGTTCTGCTTTATTCGAAGAAATACGATACAAAGAGTACATGGACACTCCATTTCCGGAGCAGACAATAGTTGAGATATGAGAACCTTGAAATATATTTATATTTTGTTCCCTTTGCAAAAATCTTTTAATTCAATCAATTCCATTCGATTTATCGAATAACTAAGTATAGGATGTACGGTGGTTTTAAACCAAATTAGATTTTAAACACCCTCTTCTCATGAATAATCGAACTTATTTCAACAACAAACAAAAAAAAAACTGTACGAACCCAATTAGAATTAAATGTAAAACATATTTCTTTTTTCCTGATTTTGGTTCTTATCTTGTACAATATTGGCTTATTATCCTTCTGTTTTGCATTGTGCTCGCTGTGTACATCACTTCAATATTATCTAATACGTTAGCCTTTTTTTTTTTTAAATATTTCCTTTTTATATCCATATTTTTTTTTTCTCTTTCAATTCCTTTATCTTTTCCGCCAATAACTGGTGATGTTTTTTTCTTTCTCTTTGGGTTAATATATAATTTTTTTTCTTTCGTATTTTTCCAATTCAATTCGTCTATATATTTTTTTTTGTTTTGCCTGTAAATCTTTCCGCACTACAAGTAACGAGTATATAAGGATATAATATCCTTCAGCGATTACCATTAAAACAAAAAAAAAAAACAGAAATCATTTTGAAGCAATTGCCAGAATTTCTTCATTTATCCTCTTCACCATTTTTATATCGCGTTGGTTATGTTTTTTTTTATGACTACTACTACTCTAGCCGGATAAGGATTCTCTACGCAGATTATATCGATATTGTGATGGTAAGTAACATAGGATTCAGATAGATAGATTGCCTCTATGGAATATAGATAAAAAAAAAATATATTTTATATATATTTTTTTTTGTGGAAATAACTAAACGAGTGGCATTTTCACGAGTTTGCATGTTTTTGTAATTTGTTTAATGGAATTTGATTTTCCAAATGGATGAAAAAATACTAAAATAAAAAAAATATATAAAATTATTAGATATATAACAAAAAAAAAACAAAAAAAACTAAGTAAATGTATTCGAAATTGTATAATATTAAATTTGTGAAAATAAATTAATATTTTTTCTATAACATATAATAAATTTTATGGATTATTTGAGTTTATGGTTGGTAACTATATTTATAATTTGAAATTATTGAATTATTGATTCAATTAATTTTTTGTTTAATTAAGATAAAATTAAAAATTTAAGAATAATTGTTTACGACCTAATATTTATAGGGTGGACATGAAAGATGAAATAGATTTGATCGACGGTATATAGACATTATTAATTTATATTTTACTATTGTCAGATTTGACAGAAACGAACAAATCTCAAACGTTTCGAGACAGGTAAATTTATTGTGGTTTTTTTTTATTTTCACAACATAAAATTGAAATTGTGTAAAGCTCGTTATATAGCCATTTAATTAGTCTTACTTAAATAATAGAATGTATAGTATTTTATTTAAAATTTATTATCCTTTGAAGCTAATTAAGGTGTTCCACAAGGTAGCCATTTTGGTCCTTTTCTTTTTATTATCTCAATTAATGATGTGGTTCCTATAATTAAGAGTAGGAAAATTGATATATGTGCGGACGACATGAAAATACATAAAAAAATCACTTCTTTGGATGATTGTAATTATCTTCAAGGAGATTTAAATTTCTTTTTAATGTGGTGTCGTTCCAACTGTCTAAATATTAATGTACCAAAATGTGCAATAATGAAATTTTCGCACCAACATTCTATGTTTCAGTTCGATTACCGTTTTTAATGATGAAATCGTTCTAAGTGTTGATTCATTTAAAGACTTAATATACCGTGCGTGTATATCTAGACCAAAACTTAATTTTAAGTTACATTGTAGTTACATAGTGAACAAAGCGTACTCAATGTTAGGTTTTATAAAAATATGGTCAAAGGAATTTTTGGATCCTTATAACATGAAATCCCTTTTTACTTTCCTAATCTGGAATATGCTAGTCAAGTATGGAATCATTACTTTGATGTCCATTAACCCATTCTGAATCTAACAATTTTTGTTTTTAATACTGCAACTCAAAATGGGGACAGAATCCAGAAACGCACGAATTCATTTGTTTGCTTCGAATATTACCACAAATAGCATAGTTATCGTTCATCAACTATTTACTGTCCACTCTGTAAATTTTTACAAATTAATAATATAATAATGAAAAGGTTCAACCTAGTATATTCAAGTCCTTAGGCGATATACAAATTTGATCATAGAAGTACACCAGTAAGAAATTTAAATAGTTTAATACTAGTTAAAAGATCTAAGATTGAATATTTTGTTAGATAAAGTAGAATTTTTGTTTATTCGTAAAGTTAAATTTTTAAAGCTACCCATTAAACTCGCTACGAATACATTAAAACAATCCAAACATATTTAAATTTCAGACAGTTTATATATGCAATCCTCGTGTTAATTTTTGGTATTAGGGTCGCCTATGCTAATTGTGTAAAAAAGAATTTCGAAATTGATCTATTAGTTTCTGATTAAATTATATAGTGGCACTTTAATTCATATTATTAACAATTTGGTAAATTAATATACATTTATATGAATTTTGTTTTAAGATCCTGAATTATTGATATGTCTCCTTTTACAAACACTCCACTTTATCTAAACAATATTTTCCAAAGTTTTTAAACTACAATATTATTAACTCGTATATGTCAGAAATGTAACTTTTGGTGTATAGAGATGTCAAAAAATATAAGTTGAAAATAAATTTATTTTTTTCTTCTAAAAAATATGATAGCCAAACTCTTTCGATTCTCTTGTAAATTCAACTATATTTAATTTCTATGGTTGACTAACGAAACAGCTTCAATTTTCTATTTTTTTGTATATTTCATATAATGTATAAAAAATCTAATTCAATCGATTTAAGTGGCAAAGTTCATAATATTTGATATATGTACGAGTTCGTCCACTTTTTTAGTTTTCTTATATATTTTCGTATATATATCGACATTCTTGTTAGTCTGGTTTTGATTTTTATTTTCTAAAAATGAAACAACTTTACTGGTTAATATTCTGCACTGTCTGCGGTCAGACATTTAGAAGCAATGAGATTTTTTTTTTGATTTTTTATTGCTACCAACAAAAAGAATAAGCTTAAATATTTTTTTTAAAAAAAAATACCTTAAAATATATGAATCAATATTTTTGATATGGAATTCTGATAGAATACGACAGTAAACTTTACTTTTTCTATACAAAAAAAAAAGGAGGAAATGTGAAAACTTCAATTTATATATATTATTTTTGTAAACTATCCAGGAACGACAAAAATTCTAGACACCAAAACAGCTTCAAAGATAATGAAAAGTTTTTTTTTTATATTGTAGACTAACTTTAAGTGATAATAATATGATTTTTATCGTTTAATGGGATATATAATACGGAAACCCCAGCAGAACTTAAAAATTAAAACAATTGAAATTTTTATTGTTTAGAAAATTATTTACCTGTAGAATGAAAATCATTAAAATGAAAATTTTTTATTGTCTATTCTAGGAAATGTAAAAAGTTCTTTATATATAAAACCTTTAAATTATGAGTGGGAAATTTTTAATTGTATTATACTTTGTTGAAGTAATTACTTGGTTTATGATTTTCAAGTGAATATTTTTAAATGTAAATATTTCGAAACTCTTAAAAAATTAAGAATTTATTTTAAGAAATCAATTTAAATGGATATTTATGTAATTTGTATTGTAAATTTCTGAAAATATTAAATTTTTCATAAATTTCTTTCTTTAGGCCGCAGTTTGAAGATTTCTTATGAATTTTTTGTTTGACTTTTTTTATGGAGTTTTCGAAAACACCAAATCCAATCATTGTATGTACAAAACAAGACAATATTCGACATATTCAGGACATTATGTCTGGTAACTTAAAGATAAGTGCTTTTTTGGAAGTTTACCAGATAAAAATATAAAATATAAATCACTTGAAAGAAAATATATAACAAAATTAAGTAGAAACTAAGTCAAATTTGTTTTCACTATTATATACACTTTAATATTAAAAACATAAATGAAAAAATATTTAATATATGAACAAGTGTAGAAGAAAAATGAGAATATAATGATGATAAAATATGATATGGTATATATATATAGAAAACTGAAATCCCTGACCCAGTCCGTAAATGTATATAATATAAATTAAAGTAACTAAATGTTATTAACATTATAACATAAAATATATTCTACATAGTATTACATAAATTACAGACTATACTACAAAAGATTATATAAAAACGACCCAAAATGTTCTAACTTTACAAAAACAAAAAATGAAATTACAAAATAACTATTCCTGCTATAAATAACCGAGAATATATCGTCGCCATAGTACTTTATAGCTGTATATGAATTAGAGTTCATATCTGCAATTTGATATATTACAAAAGTTTGTATTGACATAATATTTTTTACAATTGTGACCTCAAATTCTTTTTATTTTAAAGCATACTGGGAACATAATTTTCCTGTAGTACTTTGAAGATAAATGACCCACATATTTATCTCATCTACAACATAACAGCAAACATTTCAAATCAAATATTTACACTAATTATTACAATCTCTTAAATAATTAATCTAGAAGAGCCACGTGACTAAATTCCGATGTTTATACGAAGCAAATGTAATTTTTACCTAATATGCATACATTTTTGACGTATAAGATAAATTTTGATTGAGTAAAACTGTCAGTTAGATAGAAAAATTCTAGTTTTTTATCTCTATAATAAGTTTTTAACAATACAATATTTAAATTCTGTTAACTTTACTCTATTTTTATAATAATTTTATAATACTAGAAAACTAATGTGTGCACATACGACTAAATACCATTGCTATGTTTCTTTAACTATCATTATGAAATTAATATAATTATACTCAACACATTTATAGTAAATATTATATACGATTACCTCATCTAAAAAATTTTTTTGTTGTCCAGTTGGTGTCCAAATATTTGTTGAACTCTGATATCTTTTATGCATTCATTCTGAAGAATTCATTTAAATACTTTCCAGTATAATGGAAATTGTATTACCAAAATAATATTAAAAACAGGAAGAAAAGTGTGTTTTAGTTAATATCTATTTATATATATCTATACATTTGTTTGTAATATAAAAACATGAGGCTAAAAACACTCTTCTTTTATGAATTGGATTTAATAAGGATCTTTTCCTTGGAGAGCACTTGTCGAAATTTCAATCTTATGAATTGTTTAGTTAACCGTTTTGTTATAAGGGCATTTTTTTTGTTATTTTGTTTTTGTTATTATTTTCGTAGAATTAACGGAGAAGGAGGACGGAGTTGAAATAAACTTATAGAGTATGGAGTATGGACTACGGAGTAAGTTTCAAATAAATTTTGTTTATTATTGTATACGCAAATACACGCATTTTGTGTTGTTATTGTTGTATATATACAAATATAATAATTTATACACATTCCATCAAGCAATTATGACCAAAACTCAACTGGGAGTTTTAGATCCTTGGATACGTTTTATTTATATAATTATGTATTCTATATATTTACTATTAAGCTATATATAATATGTACATATACATAGGAGTATATAGAAATAAATTGGCTATAGAGACATAGAAGAGAATCGAATAATTTATATTCTTACCGAATCCAACACAATTTGAAAAGGAGTTTTATTTATTAAGTTATTTGTAATAGGATATCATTTTAAATGAAGGGAAATTTATATATTTTTTTTTTGGTTTTTTCTTTTTATAAATCAGAAATGCTTAATAATGAAAATATATAATAAAAAAAGCAACTAGTAATAACGATGTTTAATGAATATAAAAAGGTTGAAGAATTTGTTACACATAATTAAAAGAATTATTTTTAAATTTATATTGTTATACAATAAAAACCGAAATTTTAGTAATTATCAGATAAATTTTCGATAAAAAATATCGATTGATAATTTTAGTTCATATTTAAAGAAATTCTAATTTAATTTCAACTAACAAAAAAATTCTCTTCATTCAATTGAAAATTGCTAATTTATGTCTTTATTAATTCCATTTGACATTTTTAAACTGAAAATATATAAAATCTCATATACAGAAACTTTTTTTTGGAAGTTTACCAGATACTACGATACCTTTATAAAAATCTATATCAGACTGTTAAATAAAATATCATGAATTTGGAAAAAAATATTTAAAACAAAGATCATTTTCATCTTCAATATATGTATAAAAAATATATAAAGTCTCACTTTCAATCTTGTCACAAATATCTTATTTATGTCTTCCAGACGAATGTCCCAAAATGCCATGTTGTAAATATACTATAGAAGAAATTTTCGTTTTGCAATATTTTATTACAAGTCCAACACAAAAATAGACACTTTTTTCTTGCAATTTTCATTTTTCAAATAACCAAAAACAAAAAACACAAAAATTTAGTTTCTCTTATCTCGATTGAACTCATCTTGTGTCCTGTTCGGCTACGATAGTAGTGTCTATTAGTGGAAATAACTAAAAAGAAAAATCCGCCCACTATACTATAAATGGAAAAAAATAAGATGAAAATGGAATGATGTCGGCGATATAAGATAATATTGAATATAGTTGTATTGAAAAGGATAGACACTTTTTTTCACAATCTCAGATTTTTTTAGGTATGACAGCAGGAGAAAATTATTTAACACCATAATTTTCTATTCATTTTCCTATTTTTTTTTTGAAATAATAGTAAGGTTTGTCTGATATCTTGTAATAGTAAAATAGTGAGACATTTAACATTTTGTTCTGGTTCTGTAATATATTTTAAAACAATGGACATAAATGGATAGGGAAAATATTTCGGAAAATGACTAGTATAATTTGAAGATTAGTAAATTAAAGTTGTAATGTAACACTTGCGATTACTATATATCTTCTAAATGCAGCAATATCAAATTGTCAATATAAATGATAGTGGTAACATCAGTGCTTGCGAAATATATTTGCAAGGCGAGGGGTTGCTTGGTTCGTCTCTTCGTTAGATATCCGAAATAAAGCAGAAATAGAAAACTAGATTAAATTTACTTTATTTTTTAGTATTTCGATTTGTTAAATTACACGAGCACCAGAAACATATCAAAGTTATCAAAACGTAACTTCATTAGGAACCATATTAACGGAATTAACTTAAGCATTGATTACCATAAGTATGAATTTGCTATTGTGGAATCAGAACTAAGTCATATAAAAAATGATTAATTACAATTTCAACTATAGATTGTTTTAAAAATTTAGTATAAAAGTTTCCGTAACTGTTATACTAGTATACTGTTATACTAATATAACAGAAGCAGTTATATTGTAACTGTTTTACTAATAAAACAAGTACAGAAAGTTATATCAAAAACCAATAAAACTACGTTGTTTAGTTATAATGGTTTTTAGTTGTATACTGTAATTATTAATTAAGTATACCAGTCACGGAAGCTGACTGTAGACTGTAACTGTTATATTAGTATAACACTAACGATAGCTGTTACATAAATGTACAAGTTACAGAAACTGTTAAAATGTTAAGCCGGTCCTGGTGGTATGAATAAATAAAGTTATTTAAAATAAATAACATTATATTTTGTATTATATAGCAAATATTTTTCAATGTACTTTCGCATTTTGCTAATTATTCAAAAACATTATTGCCAATTTATAATTGATATTTATTTTTATAATTTATAAAATTAATATATTTTCTAAATTTTTAAATTTTATTCCAAAAATTTACCTAATAATTTCCATTTTATATTGTGAAAACCATAAACAAACTACAATTATATAAATAAAAAATAATTTAATTGAAAAATAACAAAAATTTTGTGAAAATTTTATTATATATTATGAAACATTTAATTATTATTTTCATTTCAACCATAATACAAATATATATATAATAAAATCTAAACATATATAAAATCATACATAATACATGAGTAAAATTGAAAATTTTCAAATACTATTAGAAAATTTCTAAAATTATAATTAAATATTTTGAATAAACATCAATAAAATACCATTTTATCATTCATTCAAGGTATTTGCATTTAGATAAATTCTATCACTATATATATACATATTTCTCTAAAATGCAATCAGTTTAAAATTTATTCAAAGCCACTTTGGAACCTGTTGAATATTCCAAAATTTTTGATGACCAATCTACCAATATGGATATAAATATATACATGTCCGTAAATGTATAAATGAATTGTGATACTATATAAAACCATGATACCACATAAAAAAAGAACCTTCTCGTATACAATAATATAAGGTTTTCAATAAAATTTTCTATCACAATATCAAGAAGAGCATCACAATTGGAATAACATCATCGAAACCAATTTTAATGCATCAATCTTTCAATACACAATAGTAAATTTTTTTTGACCTGTTTGACAATTCTATGTAGAATTATAATAGATTCGGATAGAAGAGATTTCACTTTTTGTATTGTATGGGATATTTCGTACATTCCTGATAATTAAAAGACATAGGTATATAGAAGAGATTGTTTGATAGAGTTAGGTTGTTATATAAATTAGAAAAATGGACAAAGAATAAATTTTAGGATGATTTGAATATAAGTTTTAAAATTATAAAAGCAAATTGCAATAGAAATAAATTTCCATTTTGAATATATTAATATAAATGGGAAATTGAAATTTTTTTTTTTAATATGAAAATATCAGAGAAAATTGTCAGGTGTTTTTAAAATAAAGAAATTGATTTTTATTTCGGAATAGAATAAATTTGATAACATTATAATTAATGTTTGTATATTTTTGATATTATATTAAGATAATTAATAAATATATAAATTGTTTTATATAAAAAAATAAGTAAATTCAAAATAATTTTAAATATTTTATTAATAAATGGTTAGATATTTAATGTTAATTAAATAGTTCTTTAATTGATTATACAGTAAACCATAAAGATACTGTCTTGAATCCTTATATTTGACACATAATTACTGAATAATACCGAAGCAATCAATACCAAAAATATATTTATCGTACCACAAAATCAATTACCAAAAAAAAAAACCTATTTCAGATATAAACTGACTAAATATGACAGAACTTGTCATTCATTTAAATTAAAGTGTAATTTAATCTAATCAATTTTATGCTGCCAAATAGAATACTGCAATTAATTTGAAAATCAACTGAAAATTATTTGATGTTTCTCAATTATGGTGTCAGAAATAAATTTATTTATTTTATCTTATTTCACATTAAAATGCGAAATATAAATTTTAAGCCACAAGGCATAGAATTATGCAATTAAAACATATTTAAATACCTTTTCAAGTGATATTTGTTTGTGATAATGTATACTTTGATTATCTCATTAATGGGACTATATCACATATACAAAAATTTCTGATTATTTCTATGATTATCCATCCCTTCATTGAGGGTTTTTTTTTTGTTGATGCAATACCAAAAATTGTGATATTGTTATACAATAAAAATAACAATTTAGCATAATAATTGGAATCATTATTATTGAAAAAATTAATATACATAACTATTATACCAAATATAGATATTATAATCATATTTTGTTATAATTAAATTATATTTTTGAAATATTTTTTAATATTTTATGTATACGGTATATAATTATCTGACATTTTAATGTAAGTAATTTACATGATTATTTTATAGTACACAGAGTTACATACACATTTGGCTAGTATTCTAATCATTAACCATAAAATTTAAAACATAAATAAATATAAATTTTTGATATCCTTTGATAATAGCGATTCTGGCCAACTATGTAGAGATTAAATGTTAAAAATTATCTATATATGTTTTATGTATTATTTATAACTGGTTGTAATCTGTTAGATAAATATTAAATATATTTATTTCACACTGGAATATTTACTTATATAATTTATATACATATATAAATATAGAAAGGATCATATGTTTTATGTATATTTGTATAATTAGGTAAATATAAAATAATTAGAATTTACTTCAAATTATAATAATAATTTCTAAATTGAATTTAGTAAATTTCATTTTCTGGTAAGTAATATATAAAATATTGGTTGGAAAAGGATTTAAAAAGGATCAATTTTTAAAGCTAAAATTTAGTTTTTGATTCACATTTTTGGCTTAGCGTAGATTCTTAAAATAATTTTATGCAGAATTTATCAATTTCGTCAACAGTACAAATTACATTTTTCAATATTTCATAGTTATTTTTTAAAATCAGACATCAGGTCTGTATTTTAACATAAACTATTTAGCCTTTAAGCACAATTTAACAAAATTACAAATTTAGTATTAAAGCCCCATTTACATTGAAGACATTATTTAGGTTATGTCTTAATTTTTGTAATTTTTTTTGTCTTCAATGTAAAAACACCCACTATTTTTTGTTATTTCGATGTCATTTTGCGTCTGCAAATGACAGTATTTTGTCATGCGGTTTTCCGACACTTTTGTCTTCACAGTGTGAACAGCATATGACCTTAGAAGACAGAATAAAGTGTCATCAGCTAGTAAATGAACCTGTTCTTTGTTACGACACATTTCACTTGACATAAAGTTGGAAGAGAGACAGGCTATGTGAATTCCAGTGATCGAAGTATCATTGGTTGATAACATTGATCCTCAATCACATAACATCTTATCGATTGTGTCTTCCAGAAGACATGTGTGACAAAATTTCAAAAATATCATCTCTATCCATAGTGTGAACGCAACAATTTTTTTTTGTCTTGCGGTTAATTCTGTCTTCACAAGACATACTCTTCTGAAGACAATAGTGTCTTCAGTGTAAATGGGACATAAGAATCATAATAATTTATAAAAAATAACATACAATTTTATATATGTAAAGTACATATTTAATTATTTATATATATCTATATAAATTTTACATAAATTTCCACAAAACAAATATAAATAATTATGTATGATGATGGCTCTAATAAAACATAAAACATATGTTTTAAGTAACTAGAATTATATATATAAGATTTTATATAATAAATTTAAACATTTAATATTTTATATAATTATGTTGTTTAAATATATTATACAGATTTATATTATATACTTGTAGATAAAATCCCTAAGAGCATAAAATTAATGATAAGTTTATCTCTGGACCAAGGATTAAGTTGACATTATAAGTAAGATAAAGTATTCGCTCATTATACTTTATCATTCATTTTGTATATTTAGGGTTTATATATTATACAGAAAATTAAAATTATTTTTTATAAAGGTGGAATATTAACGTGATTTTATTTAAATTAATTAAATAATTTGAAATAATAATTTTAAATTAAAATTAAAGTAAATTCAGAATTTTATGAATATTATGCAAATTGAATATTAAATTTTTGATTTGAATATATAATATAATTTATTTCTCTTTTTTAATATTGACAGTTTAAAATTAGATATTTCCACCAAAAAAGGTTGACAAATAAAATCAATTTCTTAGAAAACCACAGGCCAAACAAACTTAAGCTTAGTATCGAGTTCGTTGTGAAGTGATATTTTAATACAAACTATAATATCCCACTTTAAATTAAGATTTTAACAAATAATTGCAAAGCTACGAATTTCACAACATTTTCACGATGTGGTATCGAGTACATCGTGTAAAAGTTGTAAAATTCGTTGCTCTTGTTAAAATAAACATGAATTCGTAGCTCCTATTTAGCAACACGGGTTTTTCAAGGGCAAACCGACGACCATTAATTTAACGGAATTTGTTTCATATAATCTGAACGCACTGGAGATTAGTCATGACCTGGATTATTTAACTGCTTATATTAGCAGTTAGTGACTAATCTATTAATATTGCTTTGGTTTTCAGTGATGGAAACATCAGAGCTTAATCCATTCGCTGATCCAAACAAAATCGGTCTCTTCTTTGAGTCGCCATTTTCTTGGTTAACGAGAAGATGGAGCTTCTGTTTGAGATTAATGAGGTCTAGATACTCGAGTACTAATTAAAAAAATTAATCAAAATGACTGAAACGTGACTAAAAGTTCGCGCCTGTTATCAAAATGAGATGGGTTACAGACGATTCTTTATAAAATATATTCATGTAACATTTCGAGTAGAAAGCATAGAGAATCCCAATTATAATAATAATAGATTTGATCCAAAAAAAGCAAATCCAAAAATCTAATAAATTTTCTAATATAATAAAAATAATTTAGTGGAAAATTGAATTAATGAGTCTATGTACATAAAAATACTTTAAGCATCAGAAAAAAATCCTTTATTATAAAAAAATAAATTGTACTACAAAATATAATTAATCCTTTAAAAATGATTACAAATCAAAACCCTTTTCTATATATTTTAATTCTTTATTCTTTAATTTAAAAAAAAATCTTCTAATTTATATCACTTCACTAGCATATATTCTATTATAATAAACATTAAATACATGAAAATAAAATATATCACTAAAAAATGACAAGAACCATTAACAAAATAAAGAATAGTAACATTTTAAACTTGACTAATCCCGAATTGTCATGGATAAACTGTAACACTTATGTTCATACATATATAGAGTTAACTATATATTAAATTTAATAATGTACATATATATATATATTTATTATTAGGAATTACCAAAAACACACGCATTCAATGAATAAAAGGAGCAACGAATCGAAAAAAGGATTGCCCATAAATTCTGATGTCTTCTTTTGAAAAACCTCAACAAAATAATATAAAAGCAAAATAACAAAATCATAACGTTTCTGCCGTACATTAATATGAGAATTATTGAAAAAGTGTCCGGATAGGAATTTTCAGATTTCAAAAATTTGTATGAATTTATCTTAATTTAGTTATAGCTATTTATACCCTTCACAGTGAGAGCTTAAGCTAAAGCTTAACTAAAACCGATTGTGTGGCTTATACCTGCAATTTAAGCTCAGTTAGTTTCTCAATCAAAATTAGTTAGTTAAACAAAAAATGTGAATTATTGTGAATGAAAATGAATCAGCTTATTATAAAAAAATAATATGAAATTGCAATTTATGTTTAAAGTTGTACCAATTGTTTTCACTTGGCACCTGAATTGACTCAGGGAAAACATATTCTAATAAACATTAACTCTCCATACAAATTTTGGTTCACAATATTAAATTTCATCATAAACTGTAACAATTAGTCAAATTGAACTAATTTCCAAAAAACTAGATCCAAAAATTTTTAATTATCCATGATCTGCTACGCTTTAAATAAATTTATCAAAATAATTTAATAAATAATTTTATATCCGAAATATTTTTTGAATACTCCTCGTACATATATTTATATTATGATAAAACCGAATTAAAAAAAAAATATCATTTAATATTTTTTTTTTTCTAAACTGTTTTTTCTTGTGAACCGTTAAATTTATATATTTTCTAAATTCACAGAAAGCTAAACACACCAAAAAAATACCCTTTAAAATTGGGTTCTAACCAATAACAAAAATAACAACGAAAAAAAGTTATGTTAAATCTAGCAAAAGGACTAAATTCAACACAAAAAAAAAAAAAAAATCAAATGTATATGAACAAGATAATATTAGTGCGTGCTCATAGATCTTTCCTAGATGTCAGTTTATATCCTTTTTTTTTTGGTTGTTGTTTTCTCTTTTGCCTTTTTTGGAGTCTATATATTTTCGAATCCTTTATTGTGAAGGATTTTGAATTTATACAATATATAAAACTACTTTATCAACAACAACAACCAATCTTTGTATCCTTATATATGAAATCCATCCTGAGCTTAGACAATTTCATTTCCGGCGTATTTTTTTTTTTAAACTTTACCATCAACAATTTTTTTTTTTTTTATATTTTTTAATATGGTTAATATGAAAACGGGTGTCAAGTTTGAAAGGTTGTATTTTTTTTTGTTTGGGGGTCCTTCCAAAAGAAATATAATGAGCATAAGCGTATAGAAGAAATGATAAAAAAAATATTTAGTTCCATTTTGTGGTTAAACTTTTAGCCTTTATTTGTCTAAAAAAAATTTAATATAAATTTTGATTATTTTATTTTAGATTTTTTATTATATAAATATTATTTTATTATTGCTAACAAGGACATTTTAACACACAGAACAACTTTAAGCTTTTCATTTGGGATTAGTTAATGAATAAGGATTACATATCACGTGACTAGATTACATCGCACTTAAAAAGTTGTTGTTTTGTTTCTTTTATAATAAAGATTTTTCTTTCTATAAATATACAATAGAAGAATTTTTCGTGTTAATGTTGAAAAAAAAGAACGAAATTTCCTTAAAGTTGATAAACAAGAAGGAAATATATAAAAGATTAGTGGTTAGAGTATAAAAATTAGACATTTTTCTGTAATTTGAAAAGAAATAGAAAACAAAAATTGTAATATAAACGCATATAAAACATGACATAGCACATTTATTGCAGAAGGATAATTCTTATTATTAAACACATCAAGGATATATTATCTTTATATTATTAGTCCTGTTGCTGATCTGATGTTTCTTTTATTATATTTGAAATTAAACAGCCGCCTCATCTCAACTTATCTTCTTCTTGTTACTCCATCTCCTTATCACTTTTATTCAATTTCTGGTTTATTCATTATACATGCTTTTTTTTTGAAGGTTATATAGCTCGGTACGACGGTACGCACTTTAATGTATATTACAATAATAAAAACTAAAACCCGCTGGTTTTGTCTTTTCAATTTTTTTTTGAATGATTAATTGTGTAACAATTATTTTTGTACTATTCTGGCACACTCTAATGATAATGATATTAATAAAATAGTGGATGTTGATAAACTGTACGTAGTTTGAGATTTTCAGAATATTGCAACAAACTGTATGAAAAAAAAAACACTCAGGTTTCTTTTATTTGCAAAATGTTCTTTTCAAATATAATTCAAGCGATTTCTTAGACAATATAGTAAATTTATTTCTATGTATAATTATTATCTAATGAATATCTATTTTAACATAATAAAATCATGATGGTGAAATGGTTTTGCGATTTAGACAAGATACGGAAAACAAGGACATGTTACAGACAGAAATTTCACATTAGTTGGTCTGTTGTTTATTATACTTTAATATAAATTGAAAAAGGATGAGAATTTGATGGTTTTCTGTTTTGTTGTATACGGTAATAAGGTGAATAATGAAAGGATATGTTGTAATTTTTTTTTTTTTTGAATTTTTGAGTAAAAGATGATATATGATTTGATTATTTTGATGATTGTTGTTGTTTGTTGGTGTGCAAAATTAACATTTCATTTAATGTTAATTTTCTATATCTATATGAGTAATGAATGATACATTGATTTGTTTGTATTATGAAGGGAAATTGTTGAAAATGAAAATGGAATCATTACAAAATTTTTTGCTGATATTTTTTTTTCGTTTTTTTTTTGATGGATGGGAAAATAGATATTTGGTTATAATTGTGGTTAAATAAATTATATAATATATTTACTATGAATATGTATTATTTATATATAGTTGGTGGTTTAATTAAAATGAGATTTTTGGTTTATAAATATTAGTTTGTTTATATATATTTTGTAATAGGAACATATGTTTTATGTTTAAATTTCATTAGTTAAATGGAAATTTAGAAAATAGAAATATTATTATGATGGTCAATAGTAAATACTTGCTTGGTAATATTTACAATTGAGATATTGATTATGTGGTTTAATTTTCATATGACGGTATCTATTTATGGTAATATTTTATTTGTTATTATAAATTTCTGCTAATTAGTTAAAATAGATTTTTTTTCAATAATTTTTTTGTTAAAACTTAATTAACGACATTTTTTAGGAACTATTTAAAGGGTTACGCACTTAAACGTTATTTGAGAGGAGTAAAGGATTACTATGAAACTGTAGATAAAATTTGGTTAAGTTTTGTTATGCTGTCCAATACTAGCGCGAATAAAATTCATTTTAAGAAGTTTTCGTAGTTTATAATAAAATTGTTGAAGTAATCTTAAATTTGTATTAAATTAACTTAGCAAATATTACGAATGAACTATATAATCAAGAGATTCGTAATCATTATTTTAAACGGTACTACTTAGGACTTGTTGTGTGAAATATGTGAAGCAATCTATCTAATATGAGTGTTGTTAAACTATACGTAATCTAAGCTATTGAAAGTTACAAAATGAATCACTTTTTAGTACCAAATAAAGTGCAGTACCTAAGAAATGATATATAAAAAACTTATTTAATTTATTATTTCCTGGAGGAAAATCATTTTTCCTCATCTTTTTTAAAGTCTTTGTTTAGAATATTTTATGAATTATCTGTGATTTCAATTGAAAATTTTTTATTTTTAAGGAATTATAGATTTAAGATTAGTAAACCAAAAATACTTTATTCATTGGTACCAGAACAGCTTTGAGATCTCCAGCTTTGAGATAACACATAATTATTCTAGTTTTAGTTTACAGACTGGTTTTAGAGTAGGACTGATAAAATGGAGTCGTTTATAGTTTAAGCTGTTGTCATTATTAAACCACAGTTACTAGAGGTCTTAATATTTTCAATTTTCATAACTTATTAATATATAAACGACTTTGTTTTTAGAACTAAATGCTGAAGAGCCAAATTTTTATTATTTATATTGTATATAAATATCATATTTTTCATAATAATAATGCGTAATATAATTATAATTAGTTAATTTATTTCGACTAAACTTCCGAAAATTATTAATCCAAAAAATAATGTTTATTTGAAAATTAACAAATTGGCAAATTCAACAAAAACAACGAAAAAAAAATATTTCCAAATATTTTCAGAAAACATATTTATTATAATTTTAATAGAAATGGTCTATGTCTTCTATAAGTATTATATATTTTGTGCAAAGTTAGCCGATTCTAATCAATCGATTTGAATTCAATATTCGAAACAATTTTCTATTATAATAAGCTTTGCATCGGAAATGAAGAGTTTTTCTTTTTTATTTAGGGAACTATTATTTTATATAGAAACGATAATAATAATTAACATTGACATTCCAATTTAGAATAGACTTTGTCTTGTTGACCGTAATAAAAATAAAATTAATACTATATTTAAGGAAATAATAAAAATATATATCTTATAATTGTATTCTTTTGAATTATACAATTTATTATCAGTAACAACATATCCATATTTATGTAATGTTATATAGATATTATGTTTAAGGAAGTATTTATTTGTATTGGATTATGTTGTATTGATTTTTGATTGAAATTCTTACAATATTATTTGTTAAGCATTATTGATATTTAGTTAATAAACTAATAAAAATCATAAACAGAAATTAGAAAGTTTCATTATAAATATAAATTAATTTGAAATAAGAAATTCATGATTAAAACTAATTTTTAATTATGTACATTTGCTGGACATTTTCTGTAATTACTATAATTTATCATGACTCAAATTAATATTAATTCAATCAATAAAAAATATTGATAACATTGTACATATAAAAACATGTGTTTTTTGACATAAAACATCAACAAACGTAATTTTCGTTGTACAACTTATACATTAATACAATGTAACCATCAACCCACAAAACTTGAAATATTTATCTCCAACTGACTTGGTAACCGTCAAAATGGTTCTCAACGTACTGTAAACTTGTCCAGAATCGTTACAAATTTAACAAGTTTGCAATATGTTGATAAACGTGTTGTATAATGAATAGGCAGCTTTAGCATTCTTATAATTAAAAACTATAATAAGAACTTTTAAGACAATCTCGCCGGGGGCGTAGTTATGTACTATTCACATCGATGTCGCTATATCTTGACTCAGCTTTAAAAGAGTACCTCTAAAATAAATTTTGAAATATTTAATTATGATTTTAAAATTAGGCAATTGCAATTAAAAGTTTCTTTACTGTAAAGAAAGTTTCTTCACTACACAGTATTGAAAAAACAAAAACAAAAAGACAAGCCGAATTTTCCGAACCTCTGGGATTTTCCAAACCCTTAGTGTAAATTTAAGGGAATATTATAGTGATAATTTTTTGGTTATTATAAATTTTTAGCTGTTGCATATTTATTCAAAGTAATAATTATAATTATAACTATCGTTTCTCACTCGGTGATTTAATTGATTTTCATCAATTAAAGATATAAATTATGTTTTCATCAGGACAAATATAATATTGCGAGGATTATATTTGGTTATTTTGCGAATGAAATAATATTTCACGTGCGTCCTTATTTCATGAATTTTCTATCACTTAGTATTATTATGGAAATAATTCTTCCCTAACTATCCTAATCATTACGAGATAATTTTATACCCATAAAAAAAGTTCAAATAATGTGAAGTGTAATTGGCTATCTGATGGTAAAATGTGTAAAATATCTGAACTGTCCAATTAAAAAAGTAAATAATGCTCACAGAAAATATATAGCAATTTTTTTTTTTTAATTTAAACAATTAATTTTTTTTTGTTGGTGAGGATATTGTCTAGTTAGTTACGAGTTTCAGTTGTTTGGGTCGCCAACATGTCCAGAATTTAATTTTTTATCTATTAAAAGGGGTCAATCAAATATAGAGAGCACCCAGACGGAAAATATTTGTTGTAAAAAATTTTCGTTTATATGTAAACTTTAAAAATAAAAATTCAATTTTTTAAAGGAAAAAATACCGTGAAAAGATTTACGTGTATTTCATAATGAACAGTTTATGGTGAAGCCACTTATATTTGATCATTTAACACTTTATTGTTTTAACAGTGGTCATTTTTATATTTAAATCAAAGTTACACTGTTCACATGATTAACTGCTTCACGATAATGCGGTATAATTGGGAGCACTTTCCAGGCGGTAAAATTCAAATGATAAAATTAAATTAATTAGGTTTTACTGCCCAAGTTAATCTAAATATTAATATTCAATAAATACATTTGTTCTTAGTCCTGGCTATAATGAAATCTGTATATTTCGAAATATACAGTATTCATTATAATGGTCTGAAAAATGATTAAAAGGCTATTTTTTTTGAAGAATATAGAAAATAAAAAAATAAATTGTCTTTTTAAAATTAATGAACTTTAAATGGGACGTGATGTGTTTCAAAAATTCAATTAATTAGTAGTTAATTTTTTAGTAGTCATTTAAATTTTTTGTAGACAAAGGTTCGTATTTGAATAATTTAGTAACGAAAAAATGAATAGGATTCGAGATTTCAGTTCTCATTCAATTGACATTAAATTTTTTGCTCAAGAATCATTGTCAATGTAAAAAAATATCTGTTAAAAATGTAATTTTATCGAGGCTGATTAATGCTTAGAAATTTTCTTTTTGGTGCTTGGCATTGCATTTTGTAGCGTACATATTTAAAATGTGTTTGCTAGTTTTTTTGTTCTAAGGATCAATGAACTAATTGATCGGATTATGTTTATACTATTTAATAATTCCTTAAATTTTCTTCTATAAATTTATTTTACTAATGCCTGTTTAAAACTGTAATACAGTCCATTGACTTGAGTCAACCAATTGAAATGATTTTAATACTTAGTCTTGTTAATCTTAAATTATCGTATTTCTTTACCAAATAAATGACCTAATTCAATTTTTTTTATTTTTTTTTTATATATGTATAAATGTCCTTATCAGAAATAAAAACGACAAAAATTCTACTGTGATCGAATAAGTTTATTTCATCATTAACTTTCGCACGAAATCCTCATATATATTTGCCAAAATGCCTTAAGACTCTAAAAATCCTAATTTTACGATATATGCTTATCTATAAAGAAAATTAATTTGTATCTCTATATTTTGTTTTTACGTTTGAGGGGACAAGGACGACAGCAAGATTAAAAGTCTTATTAGCTTGCATTAATTCCCATAAAAATAGTTTTTATGGTTTTGGTCAAAGTGATTTTTTTTTGTTTTTATCATTTTTAGCTAATCTTTTGAATTGTGATTAAATACTAACTAGGAGCTTTATTTTTTATAGTCTAATTATATTCATTTATATATAAAATATAAAATTATTTTGTTGATTTGTGGGAGATAGTTACAAAGAAAATGTATTTTATGAATTGTAAATGAAAATTTGTATTATAAATTTATTATATATTTTAAAATGAAAAATTCGATAAGAAAATTATATCGTTTACTGTTGAATGTTATATAGTAATAAAAATGAAATAATGAGATTTTTTGGTTTTTGAAGAACATAAAATAATAAACAATAATATTTTTATGACATTTGATTAAATTGCGAGATGGAGGTTTTGATACGACATAATACTTTGTTATTGGTAGACCACAATTATTCCACAAAACTTACGTATGGAAAGAATTTAAAATTACCGAATTCTAGACACTGCAACAATTTAAACTCTATTATAACAAATTTTACAAGGACCCATATATTGGACTAACTATGATAGATTACGCAGACTTGAGAGAAATTAAGATGAAAGACGACAATTTGAATTCACTTTGAAATTATATTTTTTATATTGATAAATGATTTACAGAAAATTAAGAAAGTTATTATCATTTTCTAAAATACGCCACTTAATGTTAAACGAAATTTTACAATGAATTTTGGCAACAGTTCATTTAATTATTTTAGTCAAATTGAAACAGTACAACTGAATTCATATATGAATTACAGGAATTGGAACCATTCAACGAAAAATATTAATTTTTTGAAGTTTTAGTAAAGAAGTTTGACAGTGAATTTATTATCACCAACTTAACAAATTAACGATACAATTTTTTTAAAATAACATTTTCAATTACTTATGTAATGTTTTAATTTAATAAATAAAAAATTCTCAATAAATCTTGTAAAATATTTAATACTTAAAATAAATATTATTCAAGAAAATTTCCCGAAAAAAAAAAAATTAAATTTACATTAGAAAACATTATACAACTTATCAGTTACATGCCAATCAAAATCCTTTCCATAAAAACTATATTACATATACATAGCTACATTAATATAATATTATTTATTCAAATCCTTTTTTTTCTTTCTTTCTTACTGATTTCTTCGTTAAGTAGATTAAGTATGTCATACTTCACCTCAATTTACCCAAAAATGAAATAAAATATTCTGACAAAGTTTATACTACTAACAAAATAGAAAAAAAATGCATTTTCATTCAATGTTAATTTGCATAAACAAGCATTAAATTTTCTGAATAATAAAATTGCTATATATCAATAATTTTTTTTTTATTGAAACATAAATGTTCATATAAACCTTTAACATATAAAATTTTTTTATTTATGCAGAATTATTCTTTCTTATAAAGCTACCAAAAATAAAATGAAAAATTTTCCAATTTTCTACTTTCGGTATTATTTGTATATATAAATGTATGTGAATATTTTTGGAGGAATAAATGACATGAACATAAGAAATATTTTTTCGCATCAGTTGCATGTCGCCAACATATGAGAATAATGCAAACATAACTTTACTAAGAGCATTCAATAACTTCAATTTCATATATTATATTATATTTGTTATAATACAATTGTTGAAATTGTTGGGGGTTGTGAATTGCATAGAATGGAATGCAAAAAAGAAAATATTGAGGATAAGATCACAAATCTTAATATGTATAAAAAAAAAATACCTCCTCATATTTCTATAGAAAATAAATATATAAAAAATATATAATTTTAAATACTTTATACTTTTTGTGACAAGCTAACAATCTAAAATCTCTTTTATTATTATCTAGACTTATACAGAGTGGCTCAAAAAAAAATTTCATATGGTTTTTTTTTCAAGTTATCTTTTAGTTTAATCTGATTTAAAATAATGAATAATTTGTTAAAGTGCTACAACTGGAAGTATGAGAACGTAGTTGAAATTCAAAGATGATAGTTTATAAAGGCTTTTACATACATGCGAACCATAATTACTTGGATTAGAGACACATTTGAAGGAAATACAACTGTTCAAGATGTCTACAAACAGGTTTTGGAGGTTCGGAAACATTCGTAAGCTTAAGAAGAGCTCCTGGAGTGGAAACTTACCCTGAAATAGCAAGAAAATCTCTTTAGAAATTTTAAAAAATTCATTGCAATTAGAGGACGCATTGTAATAATTTTATAAATTCTTCGTCACTCTCGAATTTTGGAGTCGTATGTATATATTTAATAAATGTGTTCCCTATGAAATCCAGTTTTCCAAAATCCAGTTTTTAAATCCAGTAACCAAAATCAAGTAATTTTAAATCCAGTAAATCAAAATACAGTAGTCCAAAATCCAGCAAAAAAAAAAAATCAGTGTTTTATGAACTAAACTGAAATATTAGTTCATAAAACACTGATTTAGTTAATAAAACACCGAATATTAGTTCATAAAACACTGATTTTTTTTTGGTGGATTTTACTAATTATCTCACATTCAGCATCGAAAATAATTTCATAAAACACTTGTTTTCTGGGTAAGGTTTTTGTCTACTGGGTAAAAAATAATATTCGGTGCGTGCAGCATTTTATTTCACAGAAAACTTTTTTTGTTTTCTGGGTACGCATTTTGCATATTCTGGATTTTGTAATCCTGGATTAAGTGCGATTCCATTAATAGATATAGAATTTACGATCATTCAAAATGTATATTTTGGAACACCCTTTATATATACAATCTTGTAACATTTCTTAAATACATTGTATGTAAGATACTCTAAAAATTTATGAATCTTTTTTTTGTTGTTGTTTTGTTTTGGAAAGGTACCAATGGTGGTGGGTATTTTGAAAGAAAAGTTTACTTGCAATCGACATATGAACTTTTTCTTAACAAAAATACTATTTTCATTTCAATATTATCTGCATATTTATTTATCTTTTTTTATTTTTTTAAAAAAAAATGAATCAAAATCATAAAAAAATTGAAAATATTATGTATAATTTTTTTTATATATTTATATTTTATTCAAAAAACCAGAAGACAGAAGTTATGAAGAACGACAGTGTCTGTCATCATAAGATGAAAATCTTAACCACATAGAAATTTTTATTATGCATCCAGGATGATTCCGTATGTTTTGTGGTTTTTTTTTTTATTTCTTGTGCATATTATATTGAATAAAGTACAGGAGAAAAAAAAAGGATATATAAGAAAATATCTATAGTGTATACAATGGTGAGAAAACGGATTTAAGATAGAATTTTGTATTATTGTAATTGTATATTTTATATAGTATAGTTTGTGCTAGCTAGAGTATTTCTTATGATAGTTCTATGGATAGTTGTACATTGAAACTAATCATTTTCATTGAATAGAGCTTGTGGTTAACCACAATGACAGACATATAGTAGAGATATAAAATTTATATTTAATGTATGTATATATACGTTCTTCCGGTGTTAGGAAGTGTATGACAAAAAAATGTTAAAGATAAAATCAGAAAGTTTTGCTATTAATGGCATTGCATGAAAAAATGTCTATTTATTTTAATAATGATAAACTAAAAGATTAAAAATGCTGTGAAGCTTATGATAGCTACAACGTTATTGAGAAATACTGTCTATAAGCATATAAGAAGTCTTAACTGAGTCAGACATAGACTCATAAGTATATTGAGTACATGAAGAAGGTTTGATTATGGATCGAAATGAAATTGGTAATAATTTATTAAGATAAAGTCTAAATATGGTGGAAGTATGAGAGTTAAATATCTAGGAGTATTTGTAGAAATTGACATATTTATTGGTACTGTGATTAATTATAAAAACTACAAAACCAACATTGGTTGTAGCAAATGATTTGCTTGGAATCCTGTCTAACAATCGTTATGCTCTATTAGTTTTACTAGTTCCAAAATACTATTACTACCACTGCATTTTGAAAAGGCTTTTAAAGAGACAAGACTTCCAATCAGATTACAAAGGACCGAAAACGATTTTACTTATATCTAACTGTTTAAGCCAATATGTTAATGGAACTTCAAATGTCCAATAGAAATATGCAGACTTCTTGGAGGAAAATCGAATAAATGGGTGATCATTAGAGTTTGAACTATATATACGAATACGAATTCTTATATTGAATTGGAGATTAATCGTTTGTTGAACAATTTGCATATTCTGTAATACCATAAATATTTACCAATTTTTTTTTAACAAAATCATTCTAATTTCATTTTGAAATGCTGCTCTGTGTTATCATGATATTTCCAAATGTTTTCCTTAATGCATTTCGACACATACCAGAAATATTGTTTTCACGTTTTTCTCCAAACAATATTTCCTTCACCATTAATCCGCTGGAGCGGATAAAAAACTTTTCTACAAAACTCTAAAAAAATAAAAAAAATACCAAATATGTTTTTATTTACAATTTTGTTTGGTTATATTTGCTTCTTAGCTGTTTAGATTTTTTTTTTTTTTATTAAAAAAGTTTCGCTGTTTTTTTGCTATGACATTTTCAACAAAACGCATTCCGTAAAATATTAAATATAAAAACTGAAAATTGAATATTTTCAATACACCAGCGAAAAGAAATGTATATCCACTTCCTATCTATTAGATCCGTTCTCTCTACATAATGTTTACGAATCTACGAAATATATTTTTTTTTTGTTGGAACACAAATCAGACAATTTTTCCGGAACTGCAAGAGCAATTCAACTTTTAGGAATATATGATGTGCCATCTGCTTGTGCATACCACGTCATGGTTTATCGCTTTTTAAGTCGGTCTCAGATTTCAAATGTAAAAGAAAAAAAAACAGTTGAAAAAAAAAAAATATTATCCTGAATAATATCTACGAAATTTTTATTTTTTTTTCATAGTCGTAAAAGGATTTTTTGGTTGGAAAATGTTATGTGCGGGAGTTTTTTTTTTTTCTTTTTTCATTGCAATATACTTTTAAAATATTGAATTTTATTGCTACTTCCATGTAGCTGGTAGTGTCGAAAGTTGATATAAAAGATGAAATATTCAGAAATAGAAAATACAAGAGTATGGAAATGGAAAATCGTATTTGCATTATATATTTTCCAGTTAAGCAAAAAAGACGTGTATCAAAAAAATATACTGGCAATTTTCATTTTCTTTTTTTCTTTTTACAACTAGCTATTTTTCCAAAATTTTATTGGTTCTTCAATTAGTAATGGCATATGCTAAAAAAAAAACGAGATTTTTTTTTTACTTTAATGTCATCTTTTTATTTTTATGGTAATTTTTTGGTTGTGTCGGTTAAAGCATAAAAAGACGATATAGAATTTTTTTATTACCGACATTAAAAGTTTTAGTAGCATCGATTAAATGACTTGGAAATCACTAGTCCATAAAAAGTATATATAAATATATTTATTTAACTTGAATTAAATATAGTGTACAGTGTCGAATTAAAATTATAGTGTCGAATTAAAATTGTTTTTGATAAAGATTATTTATTGGTAAGTTCATAAAAAAAGATGTAATGAAAAAAATTTCAATGTCAGATAATTTTTACCTTTCAGAAAATGCAGAATTTTGAAGTAAATTTAACATTAGCAAACAATGAATTAATTACCAACGAAATTGCTTATTTGTAAAATTCTATAAAAAGTTAAGAAATTTTTAAGCGATACTACAATAATTAAATTATAACCTAACTTTTTGGTGATTTTTTTTAATGCTGGACTTCCACTGTAATCCTGAAGATACAAAAGAGTTCAAGATAATTCAATTAATTTGCTGAATATGCCCATACTTTCTTCGTTGGCATATCTCTACCTCCACATTGTAGAAACGATTGGAAACCAAATATTTGTAGCAGAATCGTCCTTGCTCGATACAATATGTGGGATTAGTTTTATCATTGTGATTATCTTTGCTAGGAGTAATTTTATAGGTTGAACCAGGGATGAATAACGTAGTAGGCTACTTTATTTAATAATTTATACATTTCCCCTGTACATTCAACAGAACGCCGATGTAAGAATGTCGGGAAAATTTAGTCTTCTTAAATCTTCGTGATGTTCTTTAAAAATTAGACCACTGTATTCTTTATCAACTAAACTGATTAATGTAAAATATAATTGATAATAATGGTTTACATATTTTACCAATTAAATTTTAATGTCCTACAAAACAATTAAATTTTCTTTTTATTAAGAAACATCAAAATTTTGTTAGTTCGCTAATTCTATCTTCGATATTTATTCTGAATTACAATTCATTTTGAAAATCTTTTTCCTCAAATCTGTTATATTTAAATTTGAGGCCACTTAGAAATTCAAATTAACTTCAATTTTTCGTTTCTGAATTTTTACTTTTTCAAATATTATAACTACTGAAAAATCACGTATATATAATAACACCCTATCAAATTTCAACTAGTGGTTCTATCATTTTTAATTAAATTTTAAAATTAATTTAATAAATTGTCAATAATTATTTATATCAGTTCACATGATAAAGAAAAACTATTTTCTAATAAAAAAATCTATCTTAAAAATGAAAAAAACTTATTGCTTTCACTTGTCCTTGACTTCAATTTCTCAATTTAAGTTTCTTAAAAGAAAAATAATAGCTACATTTTCTTCTTTTTTCACTTTTGAAATATTAAGCAATTTTTGTGTTTTTTTTTTATCTATTAGAAAAGTCAAAGTTATCTTTAAATGTCGAGTCCACTTTTTCTATACCCCAGCTAACGAAAATCTTTATCAAAGATTTTTGTTTTTTGTTTTTTTATGTGTTGCTTGTGATTTCTTTACTATATACATAAAATATATGTATATGCTATGTAGTTTTTTTTTGGTACCGTTGAAAGATATCGCGGAAGCAGTTTCCGACAGGACACGAAAACTGAAAGCAACAAACAGAAAAAAAAGAAGCAGCAAAAAGAACAACAACGCTGGAATGTAACTTGTTTTATTTTTTTTATTTTTTTTGATGAGGAGGTTATAAGAGGAAATAAGGACATGCCAGAATGTTATTTATTGCAATTGTTAACGACTTGAGCCATAAATCTCCTTGTTGGAGTTTCTGCATTAAAAGTATATATGTATGTATATATACATATAAGAATTAAATATTATATGTTTATAATACCATAAGGATTTTATTCACTAAATTGTATATCTTAATTCTAAAATACATATTTTTTGGGGGGAAGAAAGAGAAATTGTCGTCCTCGACTACATGTTAATATTAAATACTTTTATTCTTACATATATTCTAACTTCTAGTATATAAATATTTATATATATATAAGAAGTATATAAATATATTTAGTACATACATATATTTATAAATATTCTATTTTCTATTTTTTTGGAATTTTTTTATCCCCACACATAAAATATAATTTTATTATATAAGAAGACGAAAATAATAGAAATAATGGCAAGGATAAAGTTATAATTGTATCCTCAGAAGATTTAGATCAGGATTTTAACGAAAATCTAAAAAAAATGTAAAGAAATAAACGTCAGATATGGAGATTTTTAGTTTAAATATTTGATTTTTTTTTTTTTTAATTAAAGTTTACAAATTTTTTTTTTATGTATTTATGCTGTTGGTGTTGGGATAAGGATAACAATTAAGTGAATTTTGATTATATTTTATTACATGATTTTAAATAAATAATAATAAAAAGAAAAAAATTGATAATATAATAAATTTAAGTGAAAAGATGAACAATGAAAAGTTTGGACATAAATAAAACTAACAAATTTTAGATATTGATCAATAAAATAATTGAAAATGGTAAAATTGATGATGTATACGTAATTCAAATAAATTATATCAAATTTAAAAGACCAGTCATCCTTTCGAAATGATGAAAATTATTTGAAAATCAATAATATTTTTGAATGAAAAATCAGTGAAAATAATTTTGAAGAGATGCAGTTCAATTTGGGAATAATTTATTTCAAAATCGTTTAAATTAAATTTCATTTTACCAAATTTTGGTATCGGATAATTTTAATTTTTAATTTTTCGAATTTTGAAGCAAGAAAATTAATGTTATCTGACTTCCTAGCTTTTGATAAATCTTTATATTTGGAGATCCACTGAAGTCTATTTTACAATTTTTGAAGGATGTATTTAGATTTGTACATAATTACCAAAAACTTAGGAAATAAATTTCCTAATACTTTGGATTAAAGATGATGCTGTTATTTTATTGAATGCTCTTGTTAGAAACCTTATGGTTTTATGGTTGGTAGATTGGTTGAAATACCGAATCCAAAACAAACTGTCCGGCACTCTAAGTTCTTTGGCACCATTTTCTATCACAAATTCTCGTGAACCCGAACATAGATAAGATTATTTTATATACGTAATACGGTTTCCGTAGGCTATTTACTGACTAGATTTTGTTATTGAAAAATTAATTCATTCACAGGCAGAAGGTGATTTACATTCATTATAAAGAAGGTGATTTACAAATAATCAAAATTTAAACGTTCTATGGAATAAGATCAACCAGTAATTAAAAATAAATTTAGTACAGAAGTTCTTCATAATAATCAATCAATAAAACGAATCAATGAAAACCGAGAATTCTGTCTTAAGAAAAGTCTCAAAAATTGACAAAATAGAAAATTATTTCGGTATACTTTCAAAGGTTATTCACACAAATATTCTTTTACGAAATGTAAGTATCGGTCAGAGTGAACGTGTTAAATTTTGGTTTCTCATAATTAAATTTTGTTAACTCTGTGGAATTCATACATCAAAGCTAAAATTAAAATTTTGTTAAATTTAATTCCGTATTAATATTAAAAGGAAATCCTTAAAAAATGAAATTCAAAAAATGAAAATGTTTAATTTTAATTTTTTTTTTCGTTTTGCTATAATGTTTAATGATATTTTTTTTTTTAGATTTATTTGCATACAAATTATATTATATCAGCCTAAATAATATGAAAAACAAAAAATGTATGCTACATTTAGGTTATAAGTATGATTGAAATAAAGGATCTAGTTATTTGTCTTGTACACCCTCATGTGTAACAGACCTTGATGATGATACCAAAAACCATCATATTTTTTCCTATTAAATAAGTACTCTCTAAATCATCAATTTTCCCTGTTGTTATTAATATATATATTATTTTTTTTGTTGTCATTTTCATATCCTGTGTGGAAAGGATGAGAAATTATTTACAAAAAATATTAATTTTTTTTTTTGCTGTGTATATAATTCTGTTTTTTGTGATCTCAGCATCGCGTGTTGTTATACATTTGATAGATGCGTTTCTCTTTAATACTTTTAACTAAATATGTAATATTTATTATGGTATTAAAAATTTCACCTATATTCAAAAAAAAAAAAAAAAAAATTAGAATTATTTAAAGGATTTCGGTAAATATGAAAAAAATAAAACGAGGATTTTCATAAATTACATAAAAAAAAAACCATCATCCCAGAGACCATGACAATATATCAAAATTCATGGATAATATTTATAAATGACTTTATCAACTTTTTTTTGGTTTTTTGAATTTGGTGTTTTTTAAACTTTATTTTTGTAATGATAAATGAAAGGATTAAATTTGATATTTATTAATCTATGTATTACCAAAGCAATTGATTATAAAATAAATATTTTAATAGTATAGATAGTTGCGACATTGACGCGTTTGCTATTGAAGCATTGAAAAGTTAAATGATACCAATTGCACTCGTACCGCTTGCGAGCAGATACTTTTAAAGTGTCATAGCGTCGAGTTATCTTTATGCATTTTTATATTTTCTCTTATTTTTTTTTTTACTTTTCAAAACTTCAACTATCTCCGCTATTGTTTCTTAAATAAAATTGTCAAGAAAGAATAAAATCAACAAAATTTAGTGAATTTTAGCTCTTGATACTTTTCTTATAGAATGTGCCAGATAGACAATTTTATTATATAAGTTCTTAAGGTAAAAATTGTACAGAAATGAATTTTCAAGACGAATTTGACATTTTCCTATAACAAATTCAGTAGTCTGTGTTGTTGACAGTATAGGAGGAATTAATTTTCTATAGTTCAATAGTCCGGTAATGAAATATGAACCGAGACTATCTAGATTTTCGACTTCGTTGTTGTGTACTGGTTAAGTAGTGATTCATTAATAAAGAAATTTTAAATTGAACCTGCTTTAGGTTATAGGCTTTTACACTACAACATTTTTTAGATATTTACGAAAGATATAGAAGCGTATTTCTGTATAACTTTAGCTTAAATAAAATTTCATTATAAAAATAAAGTTGAATATAGTTTTTACCAAAGTTACATTTTCATAGAGTAAATTTGGGAAATGAGTTTACTTTATTGGCTTCAAATTTGAAAAATATCTAATAATTGAAGAACTTTTTCATATTGAAGAACTTTTTGAATTTGTAGTAGCTGGGCCACCTTAATTTAGATAATTTGTTTTCCAAAAACTATTGAAAAGTTTCAAATGTAATGTTATTCTGGATTCATAATGTGATTGCCGCAACGTAAAGCAAAGCAAAGCGAAGTTGCCAAGACGATATAAAAAAAATTCAATTCATAATGAATTATGTTTTAGGCTTTAAATGACATTACTTTACATATGTTTTTATTTGAAAATATAATTTTCATAATAAATATTTGACAAATTTTACAATGAAAAATTTATTTTATAATAATTGTGACATTTCAAAACTTTGATATTCGTAAAAGTTAAAAGTTGGGCAACTTTTGCTCTGCTTTGCTTTGCGTCAATCTCATTGAGAAAGGAAACACTATTTTCATATAGTTTAACTTTCAACTTTGCTTTTCTCATTATGAATCCAGCATTATATATTCGCGATTTTACGATTTTATAAATATGTGATTTTTATATTTTAGTAAAAAATATAATAAAATTTTTATATTAAAAATAATTTATTAAATTGTTTATTTAAAAAATTATATTTTCAAAGCCAATTAAAATGTATAGCTTTTAAATTGTTTTAAATATACATAAAAATTAAACATAATCTACTAAATCTTAACAAACTCTGTCAAGATTTTTTCTTACTATTTATATAGGGAATGAAAATTGTCAATAAAATTTTATCATATATTTTTACATATAGACAAGTAAATCCTTGGAAATCATTAAAAAAAGGTTTTCTTATTTACATAAAAACAGGGTGTACCTAAATTATAAACATAATTTGTAATAATACGTAATTATTGTTGTAAAAATTTCTTAAATGAATAATTATTTTTATTCCCCAACGTATTATTAATAATTAAATTTCATTAAGATTTGCTAGAAATTTACAACCCAAGGACACGTTGTATCTTTACTATCTGAAAAAAGTACAATGTACTTTTCATATATATTCAAAAATTTGTAGATAAAAATCCTCTAACTGTCAAATTTTCTCTAACCCTCAAAAAGACGAGATTTTCTATTCAAAAAAAGAAAATTGTGAAATTTTTCTCGAGCTAAGTATTTCTATTCTTAAACCAAATAATGCGCCAACAACAAGTCGAGAGGGTGTCATTCATACTATAAATTTACTTGTTGTATTATATTTAGAATATCCTTTTCTATTTTCTATTTATGTTGTTTGGCTGCTCTTGATATTCTTATAGTATTTTGCGTTAAATTTATAATACTATAAAATTCATTTTCTTAAATTGAATATCTTTTTGCGACTTTCCACTTCAATCCAATTATCTAAAATTTGTTTTGTTCGTCCTTTGTGTGTAATTTATACGCAGATTTTTATTTTGTGAATGGGTTTTTTTTTTATTTTTTTTTATTTTTATTGAGTAAAATATTCACAAGTTGATATTTGTTAACATTGATACAAGGATCTTTTTTTGTATGTAAATAAATATACAGACAGATAGAAAAGATTCATCAGACAATTATTAAGGATATTCACCTCTTGATTTATATTATAGTTATTCTATGTAAAATAGCTTTAAGCAAAAGAATTACGCTAAATTATTCATTGAAATTTTTTTTTTTATTTTTTAGTTAGAGGTAATATGAAAGTCAAGGATAATTTGTAATTTTTGAAGTTTTCATTAACAAAAATTTAATAAGAAAATTAATGATAATCGAAGGAAAATAGAAAATAAAAAAATCTTAAAATTGTATATTTTTATGCAAAACATTTATAGCATCTTTAACCTGCATCCGTTCCTCAAAATAAGTAAGTCTAGAGTCTCTGGTGTTAAAATAGACTAAATTATATAAATTTATACTAAAAATCAATTTTTTTTTAAAATAAATTATTGTTAATAAATTCAAATAAAACACGATTTTAACTATGGTTATTGAATGATTTAAAAATAAAATTATACTTCGAATACTTCCCAATTCAATTATAAATCATAATTAATCATAATTTATTGATATTTCATCTAATATAATTTTATCACATATTAGACAGACAAAATCAAATTCCAAATACTGCATAGAAAATGCACATCAAACGTTGAAGTAAATTTATCATTAGCCAATTTAGCACTTACCTTTAAAATCCTATTTCAGCATCGGCTACTTTTTCATATATTCACTGTATTGATGAAAAGTAAAGTGTTTTTCAACAGCTATCAAATCCAAGAGCTTCTGACCCACATATCTAATATATTTAAACTGGCCATAAATAATTTTATGTATTTTGATGTAAGAATGGTAAGATTTGGTTCTATCTGTTTCATATCTGGATAGTCTAAAGTTGATAAAATCTAAAATGAATGTTAAATAAAATAAAATTTTAAAATACCATGGTTTGCATAGGCTTCTCTAGAGTGATTATTCAATATCTTTTATATATTAACTTAATTAATCAATCCGGAAATTTCTTAATCACTGGCTAGACATTTAAATTCCATCATGGAAACAAACAATTTCACCTTTCCTATATCAAAAAATATTAAATAAATGTCATAAATTACTCATTTCAATATTAAACTTTCCCAATAACCATTAAAATTTTCCTTATTTTCCTAAAAATAGATAAAAAAAACTACAAATATATCTTAATGTTTTAATTTCACGATCTCTACTAACTCTATACTATAAAAGAAAGTAAAATTTATTTCCTATTAAGAAATTAATCAATTCCCTTTTAATTTCACAAAAAAAAAGTATTCTCTAATGATATACGACTACACACCTTATTTTATCATCCGCACACAATTACGACAAGTTAATGACATTGTTGAATGACTTATTCCTCCAATCCTTATAAATATATAAACTCGGTCTATAATTATGACTTTTTCATTTGTCGTAACCCTAATTTTGATTACTTAATATTCTCTCTGAATGATAATAAAACGTAAGATTATAACATGTTTATATCAAATGAAATTCCCTATCAATTTTTTTTTTTTTTTTGTGATTGAATAATATCCTTTTTCTTTATGACAGTATAACAGAGAAAAAAATAAACAATTTCTATTAACTAAAACTATATTTAGGAAGGATCGACCATTGCTTTTATATAAATATATAAATGAATCTTAAAGATAAATGTCACGTATTTTCTATCTATGGTTCGACTGTCAAAAGGCCATAAAAAAAGACAAAAATCATTTAAAACTATGTACAATAATCAACCAACCAAAAAAAAAAACCTTATACGTTTATGATAATATCAAAATGGCAATAACCAGAACTAACCAGCACCACCTGAAATAGTAATCTAGATAAATTTTGGTAATAAAAAATAAAGTTTTTTTTTTATCTGAAATAGTTAGTAAGGTCATAATTACCTGGTTTAGTATTAATTTTTGAACCTTTTTTGACAAAGTACTTTTCACTCACTCTCTTAATATTCATGTCAACCATAAATATTTTAAATGACGCATTCATTTTATGTTTTCTATTAAGATCTTATATTTTTGAATCCGTTTTTAACCCATAGTCATTTAATCATGATAGTAATATAAAATGTATACATTTTCACAGTTCAATGAAATATCCTGGTTTTTATTTTTGGTCATATATGTATGCTAGATGAATTAACAACTACCTGATGGCTATATAAAATGGGGAAGATAATTTACCCCATAAAACCTAGCCAGATAAAACTACTACTATAACTCTGTTTATGAATTCGAAAATCACTATAAATCTTCAAAGGACCATCGGTTCTAATTAAGTAATTGAACTAAATGGCAACACTTTATGTTACGTATATATATATATGAGTATTTTTAATGAAACTTTTAACTAAATTTATGACTATGACGCCCGTCATTGCAGGATCAATGGCGTTGATAGTCCAATGAAAAAGAAAAAACCAAAAAATATTTTATTCCTCGGAAAAGAATAAAAAAATAAAACACAAATTCCAATCCCCTGTCTCTGGAAGAAGGTCAAATGTGGAAATGGTAGTAATCTTAGTCATCAGATATGTATTTAAAGAAAAGGTGTAATGTTTTTCACTATATATATTTTTGGGTTCAACACTAATTTCAGAGTTTCTACAATAAATATATGAATTTTATTACCGTATTCTGTAAGGGCAGAAAATATTTTTATTTTAGAGTATAAAGGGACATTATATGATACAAAAAGAAATTAGTTTTATTGTAATGATATAGTAATTAAGATATAGACAATATTGTTTATGTATAGCTGCATAATTTTAATGTGATTTTACTTATTGGATTCAATTTTTAATTAAGTTTCTCTGTCGAAAAGTGAAATATGAATGAATAGATGTTTTTCTAAATATTCTTTGTGAACTAAGGTAAGTTTTTAAGTTTATATAATTTGTAATTTCTAATAATTACAACAATGAAACTGCAAAAAGATATAATTTAAGTAGAAAATGGAGGATAAAATTAAATGAATCTAAATATTTTGTAATAAAATATAATATTAAAAGTGATTGTCGTTGCTAAATATCGTTATTATATCTGCATACTATTATTTAATTTAATTTATTTACTTAAGCTCTTCTTAAGACCATTTAGAATTTAGATGATAAAATATTGAAATTAATTTTTTTGAATAAAGAATTACATAAACTAAAAAGGGACATTTACCTCTACCTCCTATTTCGAGCCAACTTTAGACCTAACCACATGTGAAACGACCAGGAAAACAATTGTATTGTCGTCGTTCAATAAGAGTAAAACAGATAATCTAAAAACGTCACACAAAAACATGACCGGGTCACTGGCCTATTGGTGAGCATGCGGTCAGACTTGGTATCCCGTTCAATCATCTATACCGTAGCTGCAAAGAGCGGAGAGAAAGAGAAATGGTTACTCACTTCATTTGTAAGTGCCCGGCGCTGGTTTTGTTCGGTTGGTAGTCTTTCCTTTAACGACCTCAGCAATCTTGCCGCGAAGTGGTCAACGGAAACCGTAAAGATTCTGCACGCCACGAGGTTGATCTAAGGCTACTTATTAACAATTCCTGTGATCACCGGGGTAAATGGTTTCAAAACGGCCCAAACGAGCTAATTGAGACTCCATAACATTAAATTAACTTTAATTTAGCTTAAAAATTAAATGAAGAAAATTTTGTTATTATTTTTTCTTTTAAATAATTATAATTCTACTTTTACAAACAATTTTTTAATTTAACTTGTAATTATCAGTAAATATTGTCAATATTTAAAAAATTTCAACAAACTTATTATATGATTTTTACGATTAAGCTACAAAAAAAGGACAAATTTTATTATTATGATAGAAAACACTATACAATAACTTTAACATATCAACCAGTGTTCAGAAGTGCTTAAATTATACTCTGAATCTGAATTGTGAGTTGCAAAATAAAAAAAAAAACTTATTTATATGTACTTAAATAAAATTGCTAAAGGTAAAATCCAATAAATAAACAAACATATAAAATCCATTCACATACATAAAAATGTTTTTCACCCTGGAGGATATAAAAAAATCGACATATTTATTTGTAGTGTTATATTTACTTTTTATAGTGTAAATGAAATACTGGAAAATTCGAATATGATGGGATTCACGACCGTAGGCTGGTATAATAAAGTTATAAGAAGAATGAAAGAACAAAAAAATACAAATCATATCTATAAAGAATTTTTGACACGCATTATTGTATCCTTTGCCTTCCTTCATCGAAATGTTTCCAAAATTACTATATTATATATACACACATTTTTTTTTCTAGGCCAAAAACTTTCGATGTATATAAATACCATTGGCATTAAACATGGCACCTAACAGGTGTTTGATTAAAAGTCTGATGGGTTAGGCTATTTAATTTCAGTATATATATAGACATTTTTTATAGTATAGTATTGTGAAACATAAATATATAAATAAACAATACTGAAAATTTGTATTGGCTATGGACATTAAATGCTTCCATCCAAAAAAAAATTATGGATATTAAAAACACGGGTGAGGTATGGTAAAAGAAATCATAAAATAAGAAAATTATGAGGGTGAAAATTGTTGATTTCACACTTTTCTGGGCCAAGGATAGGATGGACTTGTAGAGTGTTTTTATTATATATTTATATATATATATATATTATGGATGTGTAAATGAAGACGTGCGTTTCAAGGACTAACAAAAAAAGTATTTCTTTACCTTAAACGCGCTTAAGGTGATTACAGCAGTCAAAGAGAAAATATTTATGAAAATTATTATTGACTACACAAGGATGGATATATATTTAGGAAGTATAAAATATTTAAACATACCTTTTACGCTTTATGGTTTTTTTTTTATTTCTTATTGTATGTGTAAAAGGATTATAAGAAAAATATATTTAATGTTTTTATACGGTATGACCAGAAAAGTATAGTTACAAGTGCGTGTTTATTTGCTCACATACAATCAAAAAAAAAAAAAAAAAATTACTTAAGTTTGTGTGCCAAAATTATGTGTTCCTTTCATTTCTTATTTTTTTTTTAAAAAAATATTATAAAAGATAAATATAAAAAACATATTGTAAAAGATATTTATCAGGGCACGAAAACGACCTAATGAATTTTATTAATTATTTTTGTTATAAAAATAGTTAAAGTTATATAAATTTTGGAGAACTTATTAATTCTTAGGGAACTGGAAATTTGTAATGATTTCTTTGCTTACATTAAATAGTTACATTAAAATTGTTGTATTTATTTTATAGTAATATAGCTTAATTTTTATATAATATTATTTAAATTATATAACTAATATTTTATTAAGATAAGGATACAAATACATGGTTGTATTTGAAATACTAAAATTCAATTTTAAATAAAGACAATTTTATAAGTTATCTTAGGCTGTATTGTAAAATTCTGAAATAGTTAAAATAGTAATGCAATCAAGTCAAATAATTACTTAAGAAAGGTAAGAATGTTAAAAAAAAATTTATAGGGTAACAGGCGTGAGAAATTATTTTAAAAATGACAGATGTTTATGTACAAGAAATTGCATTAAAGTTAATTTAATGTTAAACAATCTTGCGTAATTCGTAACATTTGTACGTATCTTATTAATATTCCATTTAGTCCGACAAACGCTCGGTAATATTTATAATTGGTCAAAGAAAGTGGAAAATTAAACTTAATGAGACAAAATCTATTCACGTCAACTTTATAAACAAAAGGATACGAAATCCTTCACATATTATCTGAAATGTGGCACGTTAGTTCCACACTAAATACTTGAATATATAACATTAAATGCAGAATTAAGATGGAAAGCACATATGAAAAAGAAAAACGCTGAACTTAAAATCAAGTATAGAAAAATGAATTGACTTTTGGGATGTAGGCCTCGACATAAAACATTAACAAACAGCCAGACAATAAAACATTTTTGGACTTATATGCCAGCCAACTATGAAAGTATGCTAAATAGACTGACTCATTTCATTAATATACAAACAAACAAATTCTGTTAAACACGAAACTAGACGTTAATGTTGAAGCAGTTCAACTGATAAATAATTATAACCAAATAAGAAGTTTGATAATAATAATAATTTCATTATTGGTAATGTTATATAAGTTAATAGCATGACATATTAAATAAAACAATTCAGTACCAATGGGTAGCCTACTGATTAAGAGCATTTAGGTTTAAGACAAGATAAACAAATTAATGGTTAGTCTTATGCTTTTAGTGGGTGAAGTTTGTAGTGGTTGAAAATCCCAAACTACAAAAAATTTCGTCCAGTATTAGTTTCCAGATTTTCATTTACTTGCAATGAAAAAAAAAAAATACTTAACCGTTTAATTTTTACGTTTCTTAACATTCTTAAATTGTAATTGTTTGCGTGTGTTATGAATTTGGCTTAATAATATTTTACTTTAAATCTTCTGATATTCTGGAAATTATTATATTTTAAATTTTGTATAATAGAAATATTTAAATATAATAATCCTTTTACCTCTGGTATGTTACATAAATTATAATTAAGTTAAATCGTTTTAAATCATTATTAATTACACTTTTATTACGATTTTTCGTATATTTTCCTCAGCTAAAATTTACTTATTTCCTTTTTTAATTCTTTTACAAATTTTCTCCATTTATTATCTCATTTTTTTAAATCTTTTTTTTTACAATTATATATTTTTCTCCTCCATTTTTACGTATACCTTTATTTAAATAATATCAATTTAATTTAATACCCACGTCTTTGTTGTGTGTATGTGTTTTTTTTGGACTGCTTATGACATGAAAATCTCATACAAAATTTTCTTAATTTTCTTTTTTATTATATTGTACGTATAAACTACACACATTAAATATAATATTATGATTAATCCTTTGAAATCCTGAAAAAGGATATACACACAGCAACAAAACAAAAACCAATCTGCGTACGTTTACTTATAATGTAAGTGTTAATAAATGAAGGATAAATTGAAAAAACAAAAAATTATTGCTTGTCATAATTGTATAGAATGTACGACGGTAATTATTAAATTAATATATAATTTTCTTTTTATAAATGGTGAAAATGTTGAAAAATGAAAAATGACTTTAACCAGATTTTAATTAAATCATAATGTCTGAGAAAAATTAATATTTGCGGTAAGGGTTATAAAATATACATTTACACTATATATTTATAAATATAAATTTCCTTTCGACATTATTAGATTATCAGTTTATATAGTCCGTTTTTAATAGCCTTTTTTAATACCTAAATATTTTATTTTAGCTGGACTGGGTTGTGCCGTCCTAAAATATAAGTTCTTTTTAGATTGTGCAACGGAAAGAATTCATCAATTATATTTTATTTATTTTTTGTCAGCAAAATATGAAAATTAATTTTATATTACAATTTATTATTAAAAAATTAAATTAATAAAAAGGAATTATTAATATAATATGATTTTCAACATGAATTTTGTTAGATATTTGCGTAATATTGTTATATAAATAGAACAGACGATATTTGTATAAGTTCATTAATCAAAATGGTAATGAATAGTTGTATCCATTTGAAGTAAATATATAGAAGTATGAAATTTTTTTAAACTTAATGCTTGTTAAAGGTGACCGAAGATTGTAATTTTTACAAATATGCTGGTTGAAATTAAATAGATTTACATTGGTTGGTTATTTAAAAGGGATAGATGATTAAGAAAACTTTCCACGCACATTGTACGTTGTACTCCCCGCATGATGATTTTTCCTACCCAACACCACAAGCACACAATTCCAATTCACCTCTTTCATGAACGCAGTTAGTTTAACAGGTTTAAACCTGCCCGCTTCCTCAATGTCTTTCAAAAAGTGACTCTCCAAGTTATTAAGTCTAATATCTTACCGTAGGTTAATAATACAGGAGACGTTCTAGTATTTCCTCTTCTTCTCCACATGCTCTATAGTCTATATACAAATTAAGATTTCGGTTAAACTTGTCCCGGTATATGTTTAAACTTTTGGATGTTTTGTAACAACCATTATATTTTGTCCATGTTTTTTCCCAATAGTCAGTTCTTTTTGTTCACTTTGCCAAGGATTTTTTACGGTTGCTGTTGGGAGTCCTACTTGGTATATAAAAGGGGGATTACTGGTAGGCCAATTCAAAAGATGGACAATTCTTTTAATTGTAAAATTGTATTTAAATAAGTCAAATATGATTCAAAAGTGCAATTAAACTTTTTATCTCATAAATTGTTCCTATTGCGTATAATTCCATAAAATATTTTAAATATTACTTCTCACAGTAGCAAAATATTTTCCGAAATTTCATAACACTTTTCTTTAAGATTTTAGAGAAAATTGTAAAAGTTGATGCAAAAGTTCAATGATTTTGATATCAATAAATTATAATTTCCATAAACAATTTACAAACCGAAAATTGGTTCGTAAAAGATATTAGTTTTCAAATAATAAATTATTTCAAGTGTTCTTTAGTATTTATGTGATATAGTTTATAACACTCGTATAAAGAATGCTGAATTTAATAAGTTTCTTAATTAATATACAATCAAAAAAACCTGACCAAATTCGGTCCTCACAGGTAAGTCAAAGTTAAATAATTGAAACATGTATGAATATGTAAATGACCACCATACAAATTTGGTAACACAAATAATTTTCCAAAAAATCATGAATTTTTTATAGGTATAATCCTAATTAACAGGCTGTTACACAGAACATGAGAAATACTGTGGTAAATATTTGAATAACAAAAAAAAATGTGAATATTTAAATTATTATTAAAATAAAAAGTTTCCTATTAATTATTTGTAAATACCTGAATAAAAATAATTTTTAATATAAATTTATATTATTGAAAAATTTAATTATAAATTATGGTAAGATTTACAAAACATAATAAAATTACAATATCTGAATATCAATTAAAACATTATGTGTTTAACCGTACAATAAAATTTATTTTATCTATTTTATTGGTTAGCGAAATATTCAAAATATTCAAAAAACAAATTTATAATTTTAAATTACCCGTCGATTTTAATCAATATACTAAAAAAAAACTAATTAATTTATCATTATTAATCACGACAATTAATTAAAATATTTTAATAGAAAAATATGCAATAAAATTTTAATGGAAATTATTTTTATTACTAAAAACTGAAAATTTGTGTGTTTTTACAATCTAGTTTAGTTTTACATTTAATTAATTTAGAAAAAAATCTGATGTGACCAACACTGAAACTTCCGAAACAAATTTCTTCCCAAAAAGTGTTGTTAGGAAAATTGAAAATGTAAATTTTATTAATATTAGTTCAAATTGTTACAGATTTTTAGTATTTTTAAATATTACAGAAATTCGAATTGTATAAAAATATTCACTAATTTTTATCATTTTCGGTTTAAGGTGAACCACTTTTGACATTTAATACCATCGCAAATATAATTATAAAATTAAAGTTCGGATTGATTTTGTTATTTAGTTTAGAAAAGTGTTCTTCTTTTTCCTCAACCTGTATTCCGTCATAAAATATTTTAAAATTCAGAATTTGTAGCTTTAACAGTGACAAAGTTTTCGAATAGGACATCTGATACCGTTTCTCTATCTCTATATATCCTTTGACATTTTTCTAAAAATAAGGACCCTCGAATAATACTATCAGCTATAAAGTTTCCAAAGGCCGAGATAGTCTCAATACTACTTTTTTTTAAGAAAATATTACGTCCACAGACAATTTTTTTATAAATTCATCCTTTCAATAATCCTTAAAATAGCTTCAATAAATAAATATAAACATCCTATTGAGTTCGGAAATTAAATAAAAATAATTATTTCAAATTTAAATACATAAAATTTTTTTACCAAGAAAATCAATGAAATTTTATATTAATTTATTTATTTTTCTATTATGTTGTCAATTATTTTTACACATTGCGTTTTAAAAGGATATTAATATATTTTATAGTCCTGTATTAATAATATTATTTATTGTATTTGTACTTGTCATATAAATATATATACATAAATATACTTACATAAAATACATAAACAACATAAATAATTTATGTAATTTGTTAAATAAATTATTCAGAATATAAATCACTGTACAAAAAAAAACTAATTAAATGTTAAATTGTCTATACAACATAGAGATAGAGAGCATAAAACTTATGAAATGTAAATATATAACATAAAATAAAAAAAAAAAAATTAAAAATATTATAAATTTCATATTAATGATAAATATAATAATTATAAATTTTGTTCAATTAACACTTTTAATATCACTTGTTTTATGTTGTTATAGTTTAATTTTCATTAAAAACATGATTTAAAGTAATATGTAAAAAAAAATAAAATAATTATGATTATGATAGGATTTTATAAACGAATTTATTTACATTAATAATTTATGTATTTTATTTTTAACTGGTTTATCATGTTAGAATATTAATTCTTTAATTATATATACAAAATTTTTTTTGATAATAATTATTAGATAAAATAATAAAAAATAATTTTATATTTATTTGACATGTGAATATTTTTTTGCTTCGAATTATTTTAATTAGTTAATTATAGACGAAGAGATATCAACGGATTTAGTTGGTTTGGTTTTAAAACAGGAGAAAGAGAAATCTGGAGTAATTTTTTGTACTAGTTCATCTGTATTTCATACAATAGAAGCTTTACATTACCAGTTAAGCTTTACATTATTACGGTTTGCTAATAGATTAAGATTAATTTTACATAATTTACCAATGGCCTTAAATTTATTTGCCAAGGATATTAAGGCCCCTTAGATATACGAACATATAAAGAAACCTTGTATTTTTAAGTTGCTTTATATGATAATTTTTGGCGCGTGATTTATGCTAGCGTTCTCAGTCTGGAAGTTAGTGGTGAAGGAATTCAATATTAACTTCTTATTTAAAATATTAAAATAGTCGAACGGATTACTTTCAAAGTATGGAATTCAGTATGTAAATACTTATGAACTTATTACAATAAGGAATTATTGAAGACTTGGCAACCCTGGTTCATTGTGTATATTCCTCTTTTTTCGAGAAGATATTTCAGTTACAAAACATATAAAGCAACTCAGTCAATTTGATTTTCTTTTACTGCAACTCCTTCTTTAGTCAAACAATTGGCATGCACAAATTTTGGACTGATATTCCCAGTTGCAGAGCCTACAAATTATAATCATTTACAGCTCAATTATTAGAGAAAGAAAATTTAAAGAAAACTTATTATTGATACTGAGATAATCTTTTAAATATATTTTTTATTATAGCGAGCATTATTTCATAGCTAATAAATTAGTTTAATCAATCTATAGAACTCTTAATATAATAATTTAACAATATTTTATCGACTATATAAAAACAATTTAACAACGAATTATTTAAATTCATTTATATAAATCTATACTTTAATATTCCAAAAATTTAAATTACTTTAAATTAATAATTATAATAATAATTTTCAAATTAATGAACAACAGAAATTTTGAAAATTATCTATTAATAATTTCTTAATAAATAACTTTCTTAAACTTAAATTATTTCTTCAACAATTTTTCAATCAACACAATAAAAATATTTAAGAATAAAAATTCCTTTAAATTTAAATAATTGTTATATAAATATAATATATTTAATTGAAAATTTTGGAAAAGTTCATTAAATATAAACTTATATATATATATAATAATAATATTTTATTAATTTTATACAATAAAGTCAAAAAGAAAATTCAATTTATCAATTTTCATTAACCTTACTACAACGCGTTTGATCTTTACAGAAAAAAAAAAAAAAAATAAAGTGAAAAATTCAATGACAAAAGTGTTAACTTTTCACACCATCAGTACACAACCTCACTTTTTCCATCTTTCACAAAATATTTAAGATGTTATTATATATACATAAAATATCCTTTTTATCATATCTCCTTAATTTATTTCATACCAATTTTTTTTTTATTCTACTCGTCTCCATGACGCTCTCCTTTAGCTCCAGCATAAATTTGATTTTTAATATATTACGTAAAAACAAAAAAAAATTTCCATTATCGCGCCTTCTTATCAACTTTATTATTACAAATTTGAGGCATTCTAATTTCATTGATGCTTTTTCCAACAATTAAAATCAAAATTTCATCATCAAATTTTACAACATTTTCTATTTATTTTCATTATTTGTCATTATTGTTGTTGGGAAAATTTCCTTCATTTTAACGCGTTTTTATATATAGTACGACAGGTACATAATTATATCTTGTATATATATATACATTTAATATATTTAAAAGATTTTCCGAAACAATTTTTTTTTTATTATTATATATTTATTTTAAAAATTTTCTCTTGTTGTACCCAGGTTTATAATAAAAAGATAATTTAAATTCCAAGTAAAGTTCATTATCGATGTTAAAGTTTAACATTAAAATTTAGCCCATAGAAGAGAGCGTCGTACATCCAGAAAAATGAAAATAGAAAAAATGAAAATTAAACAGAATCTTTGGTAGGAAGATGAAACTTGAAACAAAGAAGAAAAACAAAAATGGAAATAAACTTTTCTATAAAATCAAAACAATTCGTAAACTCGTAAAGTATTAAGGTATACACCAAAATTTGACATAATCGTCATAATTTTTTTTTGTTTTTTGGAAGGCGGTTGGGGAGGTTTGAAATCAAAAGATTTAAGTTTAATATTTATTATTTTTATTTGAATATCCTGTGTATTTGTGTGTGTGTCTATTGTATTTAATTTGCCTTGTGTAAGACAGGGATTGTCAAACTGTCCGAGGGAAGTTTTTCAATATACTTCGGGTTATTTTCACCATAATTGATCAATTTTCAATACATTTTGTAAAAATAATTGTAAACCTTGAAGATGCACGTAAACTGAAGGTGGCTAGAATGATTACATTTATTAAAGAAATGGGCTGAGACGGCACACTGTAATAATGATGCATCGTTCGACAGGAGGTTACAGGGTACACGCATGCGTTGGAGTGGATGTTATTTTTTTCATGATATAAACGTGCGTGGAGCTCGTACGTGGGCCTACGTTCGTGGGTATCTCGTAATTCTCTATACTATAAAACGAACCAATCATATTCAAATATTTTAATTCAATTATAAAACTATATAAAGTCATGTGTCATGTTTGATTAATTTGAAATTAATAATTACAAACTCTCTCTTCTAAGTGATGATTTTATATTTCCGGTAAACAACAAATGAATGAATTAAATGAAACTGATACATAATTAGAAGTTATCTCAAATACAGTCGCGATTACTTAACAACACATAAAGACGAATTTAAAGAGTTTTAATGATGACTTTCAACGCCATATTTTGCTAGAATGGTAAAAACATCTAAAAACCTTTGTAATATTCACTTCGAATTTCATATTCACTAGAGAAAATTTTATCTCAAAATAAACAGATCTGAATTTAATATTTCTGTATGTTGTGAAAAAGTGGGCAATTATCATGCCCACTTTCTGTACCATTATCCTCGGCTCATGCATTTGCAGATATTTCTGATCTTTAATCCTGAAACAATTGAATACCACAGCAGTTCAAAAATGAGAACCCATTCTAAGGATTATTCGGGAAAGCGTGTGGCTTAGCGCAAAGGGAAACCCTTGAGTGTGTTTATTTTCTGAGGTTTATTCAATTTTAATATGTCCGTTTATCCAAATCAAAATTGCAGAAACACAAATTACTATACTCCACTTTCACGGATCATAATTTTGAAAAACACTGATGTAAGTTATAGTTATAGTGCGTTTTATACTTGATACAAATATTCATACAGAAATTCTTTCAATTTTCATTTGTTTGTATACATATATACATAATAATATTTGTACAACGAAGGATACGTACATAAAAAATAAAAGTAATCAACGTGTAATTTTTATAGTGATAAAGTTGGGTTTGTGGAAGATAGAAAGAACTTGATAAGAATTAAACAAAAAATTATTGTAATAATAAGAAAAGTAATTTTAATTGTTCCGACAAGACAAGAATTTTTGTATACATTATTTTATTTTCATTTTTATGGTTTAGTTTTTTATGAATTTTCGTAACAAATTGTTATTTTATGTAGTTGTACATGTACATAATTTTAGGTGAATATAGTTCTAAAGAAAATAGTTAATATAAAATAATATTACAAAAATATAATAGAGTTAATTTATATCTTATGGAAAAGTATTTCATTTGGACTTGAAGTAAAACAAAATTTTTGTTAATAAATATAGAAATTTTATGACTGTGTGAAAATGTTAATTAAAATAGTTTTTTTATTTTGGAAAATTGTATTTGAAATTAAAATAATTTTCGTTATTTTATTAAGAAGTAATAAAATAAATTTTATTTAATATTTTTATCTTTCTCGAAAGTTTTAACTAATTTTACTAGCGATGTCCTGGCGATGTTCTTCTTAATTAGAGCATAATTTTTGAAAGATTTTTATTTAAATATTTAGTTTAATAAATCACTTTACGTTTAAGACTTAATGATATTTTTTGATAAAAATTATCCTTTTGAATTGAAATAAATATTTAATAAAAATAAATTCTACAATTTTAACGACTGTTATATTTCAACTTTATTATGAACATTTCGTTTATAATCAAACGTTAATCTTCAAAAAACTGATAATTATAAATACATCTTCTTCATGGTTTCACAACCCAATATGAGCTATTGTCTCGTGAATGTATTTTCTCCATTTACCACGGTCTTGAGCAATCTTGTTAGCAGCATAAATTTAAGTTTATATTTGTTTATCTTTAATCCGTATTTGGTAACACTTTTTTTCAAAAGTAACTATATAAATTATTATCTTAAATTCTGAATATCCTTGCTATTATTACGAATTTCTCAAATATTTGAATAAATACATAATAAAAATTAAAAAATCATTTTGAACTTTCATATCGCAATTATTATTTCAAAATTACAATTCAGATTTTATTAAATTTACATTTTACATATATAAATGTAATTACTTTTATTGTTGTCCTTATATTATTATTTATATACTTTGCCAAAATTGTTTTACCACTTTGTAAATTTTATATTTCTCTTGAATTTTCCTTTATTTTTTTTAAATAATTTTCAACATCTTCATATTATAATGATTATATTTTTAAAACTATAAAGGACATTTTCTCGCGACACTAATATAAAAAAGGATCAAAACTTACACATTAAAGTCAAGAATTTAATTTTCTTTTTGAACATTTTGGTTCTTTTTGCGGTTATCCTAGAAAGGATAATATAAAATAAGTAAATTATAATTATATGGATAACGATATATTTGTTAATGAAACAGGGTGTTCAGTTTTGTTGATTATATTCTTGTTTAATTCAAAAATTTCTTTAATTCAAACATTTTTCAATGTTTTTTTTAAAAATATATTGTAGAAAATATAAACTGGAATATCCTGTAAAGGATTTTTTGTTGTTGTTGTTGTGGTTGTTTACAGCATTTATCCTTTTTTGATAGCAATAAACCTGTTGGAATACCATCAAAACATTTCAAGAATTTCATTTTAATGAAACAAAATGAAAATAATAATAATAAAAAAAAAATATGTTTTTTTTTGGTTTTTTTATTGTAATATTTTCTTTTTACAAGGATAATTTTATTTATGTATAAAAATGTATGTAAATGTATGTTGTGTGGTTTAGTGATTACATGGTTTGTTACACTTTTAATGAAATAAATTATTTTGATTATACTTGAAACTTGAAATGTACAAAAAATATAAAAAAAAAAATGAAAACACTTTGTAAACTTGTATAAAGTAATTTTTGTTCTTTTGCTGTTTGTTTCCTTCTAAATATACTTCTAGCTATTAATGACAGCAATATTAAACTGGTTTATAACTTTTTGACAACAAGATAGATTTAAAATAATAGTTTGTTTTGTTTGGGAATATATAGAAACTTAAGAAAATAAATTCTATAAAAAGATTAATTTTTATATAAAGTCAGTAGAAAAATAAATGTTTAAAATTATAAATTTAAGTTCGTATATAGCTACGTTATCTTTGGTAACTTTTAATATTTGTTGAAGTCGTTAAAGTTATTAGGACTTCCATCTCGAGCGAGAAAATTTTATTCTCGATACGCAATCGAGGGAAATATTTTCATGAGTGATAAAAGGCACTTACCTTCTTGTAATAGAGCATCTAAGAGGTGCTTATAATCTAACTATGTATTGAATTGGGCAATGTAAATAGAATTGAATTCTGACGAATATTATGTTATTTAATTAAAATATAAATTTTATGTTATCACACCAAAATTGACATCACTTTTCTAAAGGATTTTCATATTTTCGAAATGATATTTTGAAAAAAATATGTCTGAGAACACGATATTGTCTAATTAAAGATGAAGGAAGAGCACTTTAAATATTAAATTAAAGAATTATATTGAAAATGAATTAAATTGTTCAAAACTAAAGATAGCTTTCCTTGGAGCATTAATTCTATAATTTATTATTATCTTTGAAAAAATTGAAATAGATTGTTATTTAAATATCGTTTCACACAGTATGGAAATATTCTAAATTCTTATTAAAAATAATCTGAAGTCTCATTTATATTAATTGAGTTAACCGATTGTTAATCAAACTATTTATTGTGTCGCTGCCCCTCGGTCCAACATAAAAGATATAGTAAATTTGGTAGCTTATTTCTACAAAACCTTGAAAACGTGGGTAAACTGAATCCGACTAAGATGATTTAATTGATTTAATAAGTGGATTGGGTCGACACGTTGTAATTATGACTTAGCATTCGACTGGTGGGTGAATTATATTCGTGGGGATCTTGTAATTCTTATTCTTTACAAACTAACCAATTCATGTAAAATTATTATGCTGTTCAAACTATGCTATTAAGATTATCTAAAAAAAGATAATTATAATAACTTTACAATTTATATTGATCCCAAAACTCAAGTATACTGTTATATACATAATTAATACTACCGCATAAAAATTTTACATTATTTATGCACTTAAAAAAAGTTTTATTTGATAAATAATTACTTTAATAATTACTAGATAATACTAAAAATAATTTATTTTACTTAAAAATTGCAGTACGGAATGAATAATAATAATAAAAAAAATTATCTGTAAATGTTTTAATTTAATTACAAACAACGAAAATTACTTTGATTTACAATGATTTTTCCCATATATGCAATTAAAATGCTTTAAAACATAAAATTTCTTCTATTTTTTTTATTATTCTTTTGTAATATTCTTTTAGTTAAATATACAATTTCCTAACCAATAAAATCTAAAATAACCAATTTTTCTATCTTCTATAACAATGTATCCTTATTCACATAAATTAAGAAAATTGAACTGAAAGAAAAACTTTTTTCTCATTTGGAGTGTTTTTAAAATATGCCATTGGCATAAGAAAAAGACAAGTGGTCAAAAATAAAATTTTCTTTTTATTATATATAAAACTCTGTATATATAATCGAAATTATCCTTTTTGGAAACTCATATATACGAAATTAAAAATAATCTTATCTATGTGAAAAACCCCATATTTTCTATCAGGGGAAAAAAAGGATGCATTTCAAAATAATAATATTTCTTTTACCACACATAAAAAGTGCGAACGACTTTAATAATATCAAAAAGTGTTAATTTACGGCCGTCTCGAGAGTCTGGGATTGTACAATATATTTGAAAAAACGGTATCTATTCACACAAATAGTTTATATCTACGTTAAAAGGATATTATCACAATTTATATATACATATTATATATATATATTCCTTAACATAATATTTATATGAATTTTTTTTTGTGTTGTTTGTATAGTACTTTAATATAACGCTAGTTCATGGTTGGTCGTTTTAAAAGTCCTGCAAAATTGCTGCAATTTCTATATGGTCATACAAAAGCGTATAACAAAAAAAAAAAAAAAACCGAAAAACTTTAAATATATATTAAAAAAAATATATAAAATAAAAATAAAAAGAATAATAACAAGTTGCGAAGAAGATTGCCATTAAATGCAGAAAACTTGAAAAACTTTTCAGTTTAACTATGTTTTTTTGTTGTTGTTATTGGTACTGCTGTTCTGCTGTTGTTGCAGTGGATAGCATAAAGAATCAGGCACTTACAAGTTGCATTTTATTTTATACAAAATATATACTATTATAAAAAAAAAACACATTTCAAAATTTATATATACCACATTTATATGTACATATGAAAAGGACTTAGCCTTTTTCTATCTAACTTTGATCATACATAAAAATATATAAACTGATTTCAAATATATTTTGAATCAGTTTATACAGAAAAGGAATTCGAATTTGTTCATAATTAATTTAATCAAAATTGAAATAATTTTCTTATTAATTATTGTAATTACTGAAATTAGTGTCGGTTAAGTGTCGTTTTCCCATGCCTTCATACAAGGCTTCGACAAGTTTTTGTAGTAGGTATATTTATAATTTAATTCACTTTCTTTACAAAAATGCTACAGCTCAAAATAAAGCGCATATTGAGCCCTGGCCTCCTCGAATATGTTTCGTAACATTTTATTGAATTTTGGAATTTTGTATGGATTCCGAACCATAAGCTTCTTTATAGTGAAGAAACTTTTAATTGCAACTAAGTAATGGCTTTTAATAGTGTTAGCAAATGGTCTCAATCGTTAGAATTTTTGCAGGCTTTAAAATCACAATTATTCATATATTTATTTCTACGCGCTCATTTAAAGCTTATTCAAATTAGAGGGACATCGATGGCGCGATCAGGATATGAATCCAACTATAGGAAATTAATAAGTTCGAAAAGACTGAAAAATTATTAGATGTAATTGTTTTTCAGCGGATTGTCGAAATTTCGATGAAAGAATGACTACTCGAAATCGCTACACTACACTTCGCGAATTTCGGCTGCAGATTAGTTAAACATATTCAAATTTCTTTGATATTCTCTGTAGTACATCTTGTGATTAATTTTCGTGATAAGGAAAAGCACAACATACATTTTATACTGTGCGTCTTATTATACCATTTATAATACTTTACAAAGTGCCTCCTGAGATTTTGGATTTTTATATATTACATATTTATATAAAAGTGCATCGGAAAAATCTATATAGAATTATAATGTATTTTCACATATTTAAGCGTTTTAAAGTGTATATATGTACAAAAAAAAATTGGTTTTTCTTTTAAGTACATACTAATATAAATATAGATATATATTTTCCGCTTTATATCTGATTCATGGTGATGCTGAATTCATGTAAAAGGAATTTTTTAATATAAGTATATACAATATGTAATTTCTTTTAGTTCGGTAAAAATTCTTCTTTTATATACAGGGTGTTATTTGTAGAAACATAAATGATATTTTTTCTGATACGCAAGAAGCTATTTTATGGACGACATCAGTGAAGGTACAACTTTCTATAAATACTGCTTCATTGAAATTATCAATCGAACCAAAAACATCCTTGAACTTATAAAAACTTTAATTCTTCTCAGATGTGAAAGAACCCACAGGAACTTAATTTCTTGACGACGTTTTTTATCGACTAATCCATTTCAGGTTTAATTTTAATTTGAAATATAATTTACGAGGAGGTAACTTCGAATTATTGTGATGGAATGAGAATTTCAATAAATTATGTTCAAACCAATTTTGGAGCATATAAAATAAGGTAAGTTCAGTCTGTTCATGTCAAATGTACCCAATTATATTCAAGATTCCGAATATTACTGATGTCTGTGAAATATTGTACAAAGCTCTATCAAAGATTCTGAATTATATAAATGCACTTCTGTCAACCGAAGAACTTACAAAACAGAAGTTTTATATAAATTTCTTATTCGACCTATAGTACATTCATTTCCGGTATTAAGTTATTAACTTAATAAGTTAATAACTGGCTGTTATTTAGTTCTTACATGTAATGTGAAATAGTTGTAATCATTATACTCACCTTGTATACAAGTACAAATATTAAAAATTTTGTTCAAGTTTAATAATTTTTATTTATACAAAAAAAAAAATTCTTACAAAATATAGAAATAAAAAAAAAATTGAATTTTTATTTCGGATGCTCTTTAAGTGGCTCCCAAAATCTTTTCATATGGAAAATAATTGGAAATTTATAATGTAAAAAAAAAAAAAATATATAATAATAATTACGTGTGTAGAAACTATTCAATAGGATTCCCTGCATATATACAAAAATTAATGTATTCCAGGATATAAAACTCTTTAAGTAAGTATACAAAATTATATTATAATTTTAGTTAAGAAATTTTTGTTTTTTTTTATTACAAAAAAATATTCTTTATATTCATAGAAAATTTAAATTAAAAAATTCTCTTGGACAATCCAAATGAACTTTTACAATTTAAAAATAATTCTGAAAACTCTGGAAAATATTTATTTATAGTACATTTAACTTAACATAACTCAGACTTCAAAATTTGTAAATAAAACAAATATTTCTATAGTAAAAAAACTAACAAAACAGGAAAAAAAAAACTTTATTACATTCAATTTTATGTAAAAAGAAAGTTTTTATCCATTTCGTCCTTTAAGTTATTTTTTTTAATGAAAAACACAATAGAAAACAAATTCTAAACAAGGAAAATTGAAAATCGCGTGCCTGCAAATGACCTTATATGATAGAATTATATTTTTTTATTTTTATAATAATATAATGTCCTTTCTGAAAGTCGATCGTTCAACAAAAATGCCAATTTGTCTTGACGTAGTTTTATGTTTATTTTTATTTGTTGTTTCATTGATTGGAAAATTGGTGGTGTATACAAAACATTTGAAAATATTGAGATTTTTTTAAAAAAAAAAGGAAAGTCAGAGTTTATTTTGCTCCTTTTTCATCTGTCCACCTGGCATCAGTAAGCTGAACTTATGTAGTTGGTCTTGTCTATATACTTGGTTTTTTATAAGGAATGGACCTCGAATCCTTGGTACTTTATAGTTAAATCTCTCATTAAAATTATTGCTTTTGAGATTCTGTATTAATCAAGTTTTCATTAACATTTAAATCAAAGATTTTATATTAATTTAAGAGTTTGTTTTATAAATCATAATTGATAAATTATTTATTAGCATATTCTAAATAATGAAATTGATATTAGTTAAATATGAATTTGAAACTTTACATTTTTACTTTCAGAAATGAATTAAACTAAGATTATTACTCTATGCTGGCAACGTTGGTGATGTTAATAGCTTCCAATAAACTCGATCATAAATAATTATGAAATTATGGGAAAATTACAAAACAATTTAAACTTTTATAAATGTTGTTTTTCCCATGAGTGTAAAAATTTTGTTATTTATTTATTAGATTTTCTTAAATTTGTATCTTTTTCAATTAAATTATTGGAAAATGAATCGAAACGATGAAAATTATTCTTTATAAATTTATGAAATTTGATTTGTTAATATTATTTGTAAATTTCTTATATCATCTATTACAAAGTAAATTTTCTTGGAATATTTTGATCTGTAGTTATTCGTAAGCAATTAATGCTAATTTTAAAATATTTACTTAAATTTAATTACTTGAATTCTAAAGTATTTGCTACCAAAATGCCAGTTGCAATTTAGTATTTATATTTAAATATTTTGTATTATAAACTGGATTTTACTTACAATAATCAAAGAGTTTACTTCATTTTCTTTACTCAATTTACATTTTCCTGATTGTCCTGACAATTTTTAATGAAATAAATAAAAATTTATTAATATATTTGTTATCTTAATTGTCTTTAAATAAAACACAATTTGCATTTTACAATTTTTTTTATATATTTTACATATTTACTTTAAGAATGATTTAGAACAATAATTTTTCTTATCTGAAGAACATTAATCAAAATATTTCAACTATTCACAAACAAAATCTGGAAATTTTCTTATGATGATAATATTATTTTAGTTATAAAATTGAAATATTTCCAAAAGTTCAATTTTTTTTTTTATTAGTACATATTCCAAATTTATTTTACTATCAAATTTAATATATAAAAAGGACATTTATTTTGACGATTCTCGCCCCCCATACAAAAACTATTTCCACAATTTCAAGCTAAATAAATTTATTATTTATCTTAAGAAATATACTTTAAATATATAAACATATAATAATAATAAAAAAAGACGTATGTACAAAAACATATTCTCCTTTAAATTTTTTTAAATCCTAGACTGCTGACGGCAAAAAAATAAAATTAAAATTGATGTTCTTTTTTTTTTTGTTTTACTTATATTATTTGATAAAAAAAAGAAGAAAATTCCACAAAAATTTCAATTTTCCATACACTTATTTCAAAAGTTTGAGTCCTTATAGTCTTTACAAGATGTTGTTGTTGTTTTATTGTCTTGTGTTTTGTGCAAAATTTTACTTGTAGCAAATAAATTAAAAACAAAAAAAAAAAAAATCTTTATACCCGGAAAATTGTAAAATGACCAACAGCAATTTAGATTTTCTTTTAAAATTGTTGGTGCTCTTTCAGTTTTTTTTTTTGGTTGGTTGGTTCTAATACAGTCTGTTGATTGTAGAAATTGGAAATATTAGTGAATATATGCAGCAAGTAAGTTTTAAGGCAAATTTTGTATTACTTTGTGTGTCATCTTTGGTTTACCGTACCGTAACATATTTTATGGTGTTTATTTGTTTTTATTTTTTTTAACAGATTACTCTACTACATACTATAATATTTGAAATTTAGATATAATAGTTAAATTAACAGGGTGAGCTGAAAAAAGGAATTAACTATTGCTATTATTTGATTCGCAGTCTTCTTTCAATATTATTCTTATAATTTCAATTTGTGAATTTTTAATCATATTTATGAAATTGTTTAATTGCAGTGATTTTCATAATCAGGTTCGGAATCTGTAAATCACACCGGATAACAATCAATAGTAAAAGTTTTGATACAAGTGAACTGGTAAGATCCAGTTTATTAGATATTTTCATTATTAATAAATTTGTTGGCATGTTAGTGGTTTTTGTATTACAAATTGATTTAAATATATAACAGAATGACAGAATGTTTTCGAAACTCAAGCCGTTTTGCAAGCTGTTTTTGCATACATTAAAGATATTGACGTTTATGGTTTTTACAGAAACTTTCCCTGTATAGAAATCGGATTTCGCTTTATTATTTGACACAGTAATTTCGGATAAACAATATATTTTTGTATTCCGATTACTTCCATTAAAATTCAGCAGTATTAAACGGAACGAATACCACTAGCTCGATCATAAAAACATGCTAAAATGTACTGACAAGCTTTCCAAAAAAATTAAATATTTTTGTTACTTTGTCAGGAAGTCGAAATAGCCTTCAAATTTGAAGCTTTTGGATATAATTTTATATTCCTACATTATCTTTACGCTGGTTAGTAAGGATAATAATAATATTTTAATGCATATAATTTAAAACACCCTGTAGATTAAATATCATAACATAATAATTTAATTTTAAATAATAACTTATAAATCCTTGTGTGAAACTTTTAAACTGAGAAATCGGAGAGCTGATTTTTATTATGTTGAATGTGCATCAACAAATAACTATATACAAATATACATAAGTATTTATATATATATATATATACATTTTAATATATTTACATATAAACGAAGATTTCTAACAAGAAAGTTTCAAACAAAAACTTTGTGGTTTTAACAAAAATTTTCCTTTTACGTATTTTTTTTTTGTTTTGTACATATACGTAGACACAAAAATTAAACAAACACATATGTACAAAGTGTAAAAAAATAAAAATAAAAATGAATCCTAAAAAAAAAGGACTTTGTGAAAAGAAAATTCAAATATTTTTGGGCGCTTAAAAATATATTTTCTTATAATATTTGTTTAACTAAACTTATATGGAATGAAATTTGCTGCATTTCTATATTGTACTGTTCGAGGTATCCTTGATCCTTACGGCACTTTATTAAACTTTTCTATATAAAATTAAAAAAATTTATATATTTAACTATTATTATGTGATGTGTTGTAGAAAGACGGAAATTCTATATAAATTTTATTGCGGTGTGATGTGAAAAGTAAATGTTGTCAAGTGTGTGCAAATGTGAGTAAAATTTTTCAAGTTTTACATTTTTGTAAGTATAACTATATAAAAAAGAAAATTATTATATCATTTTTTTTTTATATATATAAATTTTATTTGAGAAGTTTACATAAAAAGGAAGGAAGGAAATCACTGGTACTTTGGTTGAATGCATACTTGTTTATATTGAACGAAAATAATAATAAATATACAAAGAACAAATACACATATATACAAACAAATTTAAGATTTATTATATTTTATTGTTCTTATATCTTCAGTTTATCCTTATTTTCTTTATTTTATAGATACAAAACATTTTTTTTTTTAAGGAAAATTCTTTCAGTACAAATATTTCCATTTTTATATACTGTGAGTTTGAAAAAAGGATGTAAATTTATTGTCAAAAATAAAAAAAAAGAAGATATTTTAGTTATTATATAAGTTTTTAGACTATAAATTTTGAATGTTTACTTAATATTTATAATATTTTTGTTTTCTAAATAATGGAAAAAAATAGTAATAAAAGATATAAAATTATAAATGTAAATTATTGTTTACGATATGAAATTTATATATGTAAATATAACAAGGATAAATTTAAATTTTAATTTTTGGCATAGTTACAAATATATTTTTGAAAAAAAAATAAAATGTTTCATTGAAATTTATGATATTTTATAAATCAAGTTGAATTTTTCTAATTTCATTTCAAATTATTTTCTTATTGTTGTCTAGTGATTTATAAAGATTGACTAATTTAATTATATTAGTAATTCAAATATTTAATTATAAAGGAAAATAGATTTAATTAATTTAAACTTCAAGATGAATACTTTTTATATGAATATATCATTCGGTGCAGAATTTCATACGAAGTGAGAATTAACTTCATAAAATTATAGAAGAGTTATTTCCGATAGAAAGTTGATTTATTCCACGTGGAATTTAAAAAAAAAAACTCGACAATTTCATATTCTTTTAAGAACCAGAAGTTTCTTACACGTCTCTTAACATCCTATAAAGTTTTAGAATTTGAAAGCCATTATGAACGAGTTAAATAAAATATTTCATAAGAAAATTTTATTTTTAATTAATAAATAAGATTGGATGAATAAAACTCAATAAAATTAAAACATTACCAAAATTTGGTAAAAATTTTGTTACTAAAATTAAACAAATTTTCTCAACACTTTAAGTTAATGTTTATTTTAATTCAATTTTTTTTTTGATAGATATGATTATTTTAGCTTGTCCAATTTGAAAGTATTTTTAAAAGTTAATATCAATTTAAATTTACCTATTCAATTCGAATGTTAATGTGTTTTGACAGTGGAATTACAAATTTTGTATATACAAAACTCTAGTTTTTAAATTCACCTACATAGAAAAGGAAATGTAAATCTTTCATTTAGATCATTATGAATGCTATAATAAAACCTTCGCTATTGATATAATAATTGTTGCATATTAATTTACAACATCTAAATACATAATTTCTAATTGAAATTTTCATAAATTTTAGAGTATATTCATAGCTTCAATTATACTTTTACTATTATACTGTAACTGTTATACTGTTAGTTAGTTAGTTAGCTAGAAAGCTGCAACTTAGCAGTAGCTGGGTCACAAACACTAGGCTATCACAAACACTGGTCCATACGCATCCATTTATTATCTCAACAATGTTATCCTCTTCCGTTGCTCTAGCCAACTCCTTTCCAAACCTTAGCAAATTATGACTACGATTCCTACGATGCTGTAACTGGTATTCTCTTACTGTTATACTGTAATTGATATTTTATTACTGGTACATTGTTATTGATATACTCCGTATTATTACCGTTATATGTTATTGTTATACATATTGTAATTATACATAATACATTTATGAATTATAATATTAAATTCAACATTTGGTTTCCGATTTAAACCAAATCTCAACTATCAAAATTTCAATATAGAAGAAACAATCAAAAAAAGTAATTTCAACAAAATAAAAATTATATTTAATTTGAAAATAAATCACTTCAATTTCATTTAAATTATCTTTCCATCATGGTATATTATAACATTCACTTCAACTCTTAATCTATCTTATAAAATTATATGAAGAACCCTCTTTAAACATGACAGGAAAACTTGTACCAACTTGGTTTTCATTAAAATTTAAATTATCCTACATATTTTCCTATTCCAAAAAATATAATACAATAATGTACTCTCGTATATACATACATATATTATGCATTTATGCTCCTACTAACTTTTAACAATTATGTTTTATGTAAAATGTTTCTATCAAAAGCAATTGCAACAACCTGATGATGGTGATGAAGAAACAAACTCTCTGTATACATTTTTCATACAATACGTATTCTTTTTTTTTAGTTGTCGGTATTTATATTTTATATAGAAAATTAGGTATGTACTTAAAAAAAAAAATCTTTCAAACACTGAATATTTGTAAAGGATGCGGGTAAAAACAAGAAAAATATAAATAAATTTAACTAGTTAGTTTGTTAAATATTTTATATAGTTTATATTTTCTGTTTACAAAAATTCTAAATATAACAAATGTTTAAGGATATACAGTGATTAGGGGTACATACAAAAAAATTAAATAAATTTCAGGATTAGTTATCATTTGAAAAATGATTAACGAATTTATATTTTCATGTTTTAGAGTAATGATCATAATGGGTTGATTATGATCACGATACCGATACAGAAAGAAATACAAATCCAGATGCATATACAGATCCATATCCAGCTACAGATACAGATAAATATAAAGATACAGATGCAGATCCAAGTAAAGATACAGATAGCGATCATAACCAAATTACGAATAACATTTCTGCTTGAAATAACTTAAAACTAAAAATCTTCCTTAAAACTAAGTCTTTAAAACTAAAAATCTTCCCTAATCTCAGTTAGCAACAACAACAACAAAATGTTTGGAATATTTTTCTGTGGCCAGGCAATCTCAACATAAAAAATAAAGCAACACTTTATAAAAAGTTTTCTTTTGTTTTGTAAAATTTATAAACTAAAACTATATAACAAAACACCATATAAATCCATAAAGAAGAAACATTTCTATTAATTTTCGTTTGTTAGATGAAAGTTAGAAAAGAACCTTTGTTTAACATAAAATACAACTATCAGAGCAGACATTTAAATAACAATTTTCCTTTAGATGAAAATTATATACCGCAGACAACAAAAGTGCAACACCATATCTTAACTTAAATAATAAATAAAATTGTATCTATATATGTACATATAAGTATGTATATGTGTAGTTTATTATATGTTATATGTATATATGTAAAAAGTATTTTAGCACCAAGAGACCAAAAATTTTCAACTTCTAATTTTTACTTAGCCCGACCCTATTTATGCTGCCTTTGTTCATCTGTATACAATAATTTTGTTGTCCCGCATTTCACTACAAATTTTAGTTATGTATTTTTCTATTTTTTTTTTCTATAGAAAATAGTCATCTTGAAAGATATAATTTAACATTTTATATATAACATTAACATGAGATTGAAAGGATATAAGCTTTTTTGTTGTTATTGTATTATATTATACTTAAAACTTGATATGCAACATTAAAGATATAAAATAATATTCTAGACAAAAGAGGAACCAAAACATTATGTAGTAAAATGCAACAGTTTTTTTTGGATAAAACATGCAGTTTTTCTTTACTATAAGGTAAAAATATTTAAAATATTTTCTCTATATAAAAGGATACCATACAACAACAACAATACCAACAACAAAATAAGGATAAATAAAGTAATTATTATGAATGTTGTTGTTATATAAAATGTTGTAATTTATAATATGCAATTTACGGTTTAATTTATCATCATTTATCTAAGGAGCTCAGGTACGTTCTACATATATATGAATAATTTTTGAAAAGTTTACTTTTAAATATAAATTTTTGTTTATGAATAATCTCTAAGGACTAAGGAGATTTGATTATAAATTGAGAAATGTTATAATATATAAAAAAAACCACAAGGAATTTATTAAATATTTAATGTTTTAAATGTTATTAATTCATATTTAAATATTTGTACGGATATAAGTAAATTTTGTATTAGAATTAATTGAGATAAAAAAAAGCAAAAAAAAAAAATTTAATTATTATGTTTATATATGAAACATAAATTACTGGGTCGAAATTATAAGTGTTACAAATATAAATTTAAGAAAAAAAGGATAGATTTAAATGAAATTTAAAACTTTAATTTATAATTTGATGGTTTGTTTTAGACTGCAGAAAAATAATTAATATATTATAAGAGGTTATAAAATACGACCTGCAGCATTTATTGATAGTTTTGTTTTAATATAGTAATCAGTCGCCACCAAGACAAAAAAGTACTTATAAATAGGAAGGTTATTACTTATTTACATTAATACTAATTTTAACACTTTAATTTGTAATGAATTGGTAACCAAAAACCAATGAAAATATTTGCTATATTATCAGTCTTATTTAAATTTACGTTGCCAGCGAGACAGTCTAATTCATATAGTTAGTTAATTAACTACTTGACAAAATGAGAACACCCAATCTGTCCCTATTACAAAAGTCATCCAGGCTTAAGCTTGGTCACATACTTACGACAAGTAAAGTACCGACAAGTTAAGTAAAGTAGCTATTTTGACGTCTTCATATAATTTGTATGAAAAATCGATTGGTCGGTTACATAGTGCGATGCGAAACGAATCGAATCGAAAGAGTTGAATTGATTTCTACTTTTGCGATTCCCCTTTTCCAAACTTTTCAGTTTGACAGATAATTTCAATTTGACTTTTGTCAAAAATTTTTATAGTTTCGGTGTTTAAAAATTTCATACAATAGTTTTTTTTACAATTTAAAATTAAAATGTACTTTAAATTTAAGAAAACAAATTTTCGATATCCCTCTAAAATATTTTTGATAGATACTTGCGATTGCGATCGATAGCTATGTGACCAGTCTATTTAACAAATCGAAAGACTACTGTACTTAACTTGTCATAAGTATGTGACTGAAGCTTTATTGTAATATTATTTCTAATTAATTATCAGTGATCAAGCCTGCGGTGCTTACGTTCCATAAAGGACGATCACATAAACATATAATAGACGTATTGTAGCCGTATATGCTGACTTTAGTGCCTCACATTTCCATATAAAATTGTTCTTGTGCTAACTATAGGTCAGCCTCTATTACAATTTTTGTTTACGTAACTATAAGTTTTTGTTACACAACATAATTAGTTCTTATTAATAGTGTTAGTGTCAGGTGAATATTTCCTAAACTCTACCTAAATTTTATTTTATAGAAATACTGAATATTGAAATCGTAGAAAATAAATTCAAGGTTAGTTTGATAAATCATTTTCCAAATCCAATTTATTACGAATTTCAAGTTAAATTTCGCCAAAATTTCTCAGAATTTATGTATACAAAAAATATTTCCTATGAAATTATTTATTCTTTTAATATTACGATCCTTAGAGAATTTCCTTATCATAACCAATTTTTTTAACACTTAAATATGAAATTATATAAAATTTATTCATTTTGCATATTACAATTTAAATATATATTTTTAGATTTTCTTTTTTCTACTGTAGATAAAGGATGCAATCCACCTGTAAACTCTTTGATATATTAATGGGAATGTCGAAAAAAGTTGAGAAATAACGATAGTGACTATTAAGTATTAAAGGATTCGTTTTATGTAAAAATATAATTTTTTTTTATCAATTTCTTTTCATTTTTTTATCGTTTTTTGAAAAATATAAAAAAAAAAATCCGCGAAGTCTCTGGAGAAAATATCAATTTTATTTTATTTCTTTTATGTAATTCATTTTTTTTTTCGCGTGTTGAACATGTTAACTGTATTTTTGTATCATTGTCTTAATTTTTTTTAGGATTATTTATTTTTCAATTATTCAAAGAAAATGCAGATACGTTTGTAGACATTTAAGATGAATTTCCATTCTGGATGTATATGAAATATATACACGATAGCAAAGAATATTATAATTATATTTTTTTTTACTTTCTAGATTTTGACTAAATCTTTCCTAATCATAATTAATTTGTGCAATGTCCTAATTTTTCCTTTTTGCCTAAGAATTTATTTACAATAATTGCATAAAGTGATTAAGTGAATAATAAATAATACGATGTTAAAAGGATCATTGCTAAATACCTAATGGTTTTTATGAAAATAATGTAACCAAACTAAATTACGTATATCTAGGAATTCGGAAGTACACCAATACTAAGCTTCGACTGATAAAGTCTGACGTCTGACATAGTTTAATGCAAGATGTGTTTCAGTCTGTAAAAAAGGATCTAATTGTGGTCTAAGTAGACCAATTTTCATGAGGATTCCTCTCTGCTCTTACAATCCATCCAACAAATCCAGGATTAATAATTACTGCAGTAAAATTTAATCAGGTTCTATTTTATTATCCTTTTATTAAAAGATAAAATTGATAAATATAATTTTTCTTGGGCTAGAATTAGTTTATTTGTGCTCAAATATACAGAGATTCCGATACAACGTACACCCAGTACTACCCACATAAGAGATTCCATTGTGAAAAAGTATTAAACTAATTCGTTGAATTATATTCTGCATTTTCCATAGATACATATATGCAATTACACTATTCACTGAGGAACTTTCAATCTGTATTGTTGTAATACTTTTGAAATATACAAGATCCTTAAAATAAAACTGCAATAAAATAACGAAATATTTCTTTTATTACTTATATACAAAAAAAAACTAAAAGGATATTTTTTATTTTTCCACTCCCTTATTCCATTTAAACATAGATAATATTTTCGATTTCAAACACTGTAAAATTAAATTGCTCTAAAGATGAACAGTCTACAACAGCAAATCTTCAACAAAAAAAGGACGATCTGAAAAAGAAAAAATCTAAATAAAATGCAATTTTATTACCTTTACATGTTAAGCCATAAAAATACACTAAGGACTATTTCTTAGCTTTATTTATATTTTATATTTTACAATTTATCAATAATAATGTAAATTCTTAAATATATATGTTTTTTTCTTGAAGGATTCTCGTTTATGTTTCTGTGTAACGAAATTTTTTTGATTGCAAATTACACTTGTAAACATTTCCAAGAAATTTTTTTTGTTGAAGTGTTAAGTATTTCACAAATATTTACCTAATTTTTTTTTCTTGCTACTTTTGACATCTTTTGCTTATCATTCATTTTTTATTCCTGTCAAAAGGATATACAAATTTTTTTTTTTCGTATATTTTTCTACAAGCTAAATCAGATTTTTGTGAAAAAAGCGCGAAAATATAAAATTTAATTGTGTATATTTACAATGATACCAACGTAAAAGAGCAACAGTATATAACAAATTATTTTTGACAATTTTTAATGCTAGGATTCACTTAACATTTTACCAACGAATTTCCTTTTTTTTTTTTTTTTGAATTAAATTCCATATTTTAATCCACAGACAGAAATTTATGTTTTGGATGTAAAATGTCTGATATATTTTTATGTATATTTATATTAATACCATTTAACTTACTGATTTTAATGCAAATATTTATTAGAAGTTAAAAAGTCGCGTATTTACACATCAAAATATCCTTAAAATGGAAAATATTTTTATACATTTTTATTTTCTTGTTACTTAATTTTTTGGTATTGGCTTTTTTTTCTACATAAATTCTTTTTGAATCCTTTAAACATATTAATATATCCTTTTATGAATTTCCCTGTATAACTCTTTTTCTTGACTCAGTTGAACCAAATAAAAAGAAAAAGGATATCTTAACCTGATTTTTGTAAATTTCTAAGAAAATATTTTCTTAACAGTTTACACAACAGTAAGAAAATAATATAAATAGAATTTTTTTTTGAATGAAATTGGGAATGAAAAAAAAAAAAATGAAAGATATACATAAATTTTCGTACATTTATGTTTTTTTTTTAAAATGTAACAACTAAAATGATTCCAGATTTTTTTTTTTAAATACTGATATATAGTTTCCTTTTGAAGGATTTTTTAAATAATTTTCATTTTAAATTGAAAATTGTTCCTTTTTGTGGAAAATCGAAATTATTAACTTCCATTCTGGAAGATGAATTTATTTTTCTTGTTAATTATTGAATTTTACTTGATATCTATTAAGGGTTGTTTATGCAATGAGATGAAAAATGAATCTACCGCCTAACCATTTTATTTTTCATATAATCGGTAATAGAATATGGAAAATTATCTGAAATTTGGTCTATGTCAGAGTTTTTCTGTACTGAATACAAAAGATTCAATTTAGAATTAAACACTAATCTTTTTGAACTAGAAAATTTATTTACAATTAATAAAATATATAGAAGGTAATTAAATATCCTGTATCCAGGCTGTCATGGTTGTAGTGGGATTTAGGCAATTGAAATTTATGGATTCTTAAGAATTGAAATCAATCAATAATGTTTTCAGTCTCAGTTGTGAGGTTTATCAAATTACTTCCAAACTTACACAATCCAAATAATATTAATTTAATTTGCAGTTTTTTTTTAAATCGTTGTTTCGTTAATAATTAAACTCCAAAAATTCCGGAAACTTGAACTAGGAATTCGTTAAATATTTTTCATCCCTTATTTAAATTTACTCAATTTTCTACTGAATTCAAATTTCTTTTGTAGACATTTCTGAAGTGTTTACTCCTTATACAATTTTTTATTTGCACAAATTCAAAAGTAACATTTTTCTAAACATCTAAGAACGAATTTTCCAATATATTTATATACTTATTCAACCAGGGTGTCTATAATTTTATAATACGAATAAGAAAGCTACAAAAAGTAACCCTTATAAAAAAGTATAGAATATAAAAATTTAAATAAATATTTCCTTTTACATTGCCTTATTTTGTTGTTGTCGAAACGGAAAATGAATAAAATAAAAAATTACCAAAAAACAAGGGAAAGCCCTCTACCGAGGTAAAACGGAAATAAATAAGTAAATAAAAAAATAAAAGTCAAGGATTTTAAAGTTTGTTTAATGATATTATTAAGGACATAAACATAACCTTACAAAAAAAAAAAAAAATGTTTTGACTAGAAAAGTTTTTTTTTTTATTCTATTTATATATTATTTATATAATTGCATACTTACAGGCTGCCATATAAATATATTCTTTTTTAAATAAATAAATACTTCACAATTTTTTTACTATACTCTCTCTTAAAAACTTGAATATTTCAACGCATTTATACTAAAAATAATTTCTATTGGGAAAGTTTCCCAACTCCTCTTCACCAAAACGATGATATTTCTATGGAAAATAGTAGAAAATTTCCGTATCAACATTTTTTTTTTTACAAATTTTATATTTGTGTATCGAATTAAAGTATAATATGAAAAGTTGATAAATACAAAAATAATAATAAAAACGAAAAATTCCTACGAAAAGTTTATTGAAGTAAATGGTTTATAGGGTTATGCAGGAGGTTTATAGGGTTGAGAAAGTAAATTTTATTTTATTGTAAAAAAATTATAGTTTTGGACAGGTAAATGGTTGGACAAGTTTTTTAATTTTTCTTCCATTTTCTAATGGTACCAAAATTCATCTTTTAAGTTTAATATTTTACGATTTTATGATTTTATATAGAGAAAATATAAAAGGGAGCAATCGAATTGATAGAAAGTTTTTAATAAAATAGATTTTTATGCTATTTTGAACTTGAATAATTTCGATATTTTCATTTTTTTTTATTTAAAGGAATTGCAATTGATATGCAAAATGAAAATTTTAAAAGTTTATAGAAAAAATATATATAATAAAGAAATAAGAAAAGTTTTTGGAAATAAGAAATTATTTTTTAATAGAATTATCCATGAAGGGTTTTTTTTTTTATTTAATAAATTACATTGCAAAATATTTTTTAATAGATTGAATTTTATTTAAAACAAGTTTAATATTAATAAATTAGATTAATTTCATTAATTCTATATCAGCATTTCTTCTGGTTTCCTCAGAAGCTCTTATTTGATCGTTATCGATGATAAGAAATCTTCTGTTTTGGGTCAATTTTGGATTAGAAACTCAATTACTAATTTAGTTTTGGTAAAATTCAGTTTCTGAGTAGTTCAAAAAGTTAGAAACCATTTTAATTGCTTTGTCATACAATAGTTATTATGCACATAGTATTTGCATACAAAATTTGTTCAAGTTCTTTTGGTTATTAAATTCTAATTCCAATTTTTTTTATCGCAAAACAGTTCAATTAATTTTTCTTGTATTATATTTGTAAATGTAGTATTTGTCATAAAAATTTTCATTTAAACGACTCACGCTAAGTCTAAACTTAATGGGTTTTAATAGTGAAATATTTGTTATCAGCAAATGGTGTCATCTATTAGCACTTGTTCCACTCTTAAACATATTGCAAATTTTATTACTGGTCAACATCGATATTTCGTTCTGCAGACTCCGTTTTCGACATCCTTGGAGGCTAATTGAACGAATTTATATAAATACAGTTTTTTCTTATATAATTTTAATTTCCAAAAATCAAAATATTTTGGATTAAAAGATGAGTAAGGCATATTCCATGTACGATTTTGATTTTTCATATTCTGATCTCTCTGCTGGAAATGGGGTAATAATTCATACTTGAAATGGATAATGGTGCAAAAGGGGATCATGAAATTATAGGTTTTAGTTCCATTTAGTTTTTGACATAATTATATAACAGCTAAAAAATATGTAGATACAAATATATATTTCAGCAATATCTGTGTTCTGTTAAAATCTACTACAAGCTACAAGGCATGTTTTTTAATAATTTTGTCTCAGTACCAATTTTATTAAATATACTGCGAAATATTAATATTTCAGTTATATTAGAAAATGGCTCCTTGCTATGTTAATAACAAAATTATCACTGTTGGACAATTTTGGTACAAATTTATCGCAAAAATGATAGTTTTAACATAAAATTTGATATAATTTCATTAACAAATCATTGATTATTTCCGAAGAGCCAGCTAAGTTTCATATAGTTTGACTTCTTAACTTAGACTTCAATCGGATTGAAAAGGATAATCTTGTAATTTTTTTAATATTTATAGCAATCATTATTTATTATTATATAAATACAAAATTATATTTTAAATTTTTTTGTGCTGTCCAAAATTGCATTAAAAGTTTTGATTTGTTCTTATAAATATGTGATTTTTTTATGGAACACTTTCTTTTATTTAAACTAAGCTGGAAAAGATCTTATGAAAAGTTTTGTTATGAAAATAATAATTTTTTTTTTTTATATAAAAAAAAGTTTCTATTTTCCGATAATGTAATAGGAAAATTGAAGCTAATAATTTTTTTTTCCTTAAACTTTTGTATTTTATATATGAAATTGGAATTTTGTTTTCCAATTTTTGTTTATAATATTATAAAAGAATTAAAGTTTTATTTTCTAGATTTTTATATGTACAAAATATAAATATGCAATTTTTTTTTTTTTTTTGGAAATAAATTTCTGGTATAACATTAAAATGTAATAAAAATGATTGGATTTTTTTGCTAACTTTGTATAAGATTTTTATATTTTAGTACAAAGTTTTGTGAATATGTTATATAAAATAAATTTTTTTAAATTAAAATTATTTATATTAGATTTTTCTTTGAATAATTTTAAAATAATTCAATAAAAAAAAAATGAATAGTTTAGTAAATATGACAATTTTAAAAAAAAAGTTAATAATAATTTTTTTTGTTCATTTTTCATTTAACTTTTAAATCCTTACGAGTAAATTTACATATTGCAAACCAAATAACATATTGAAATAGACAACAGGGAATGACTTGATAAAAAACAATAAAATAAAAAAATTTCAGTGAATTTTTGTCCACACTCTATACAAAAATATTTGTTCTTTCGGTTAGAAATCCTTTTCAAAGGCATAAAAACTAAAAAATAAAAAAGAAGGTAAACAATGTTAAATAAAAATTGAATATCCTTTTTTTTCTAAATAACAACAAAAACAACAATAATATCCTTTAAAAAAACATAAATTTAATATTTTTGTTCGCGGTAGTTTTTATTCGACCAAAAATGTCTGCGGTCGTAGCTTTTAATCTTTGCCTTGCAGGCCGTTTTTTTTTATTATTATTACAAAAATGCATATAAACACAAAAGCTGTTTAATTTTTGTTTTTCCATTTTAGACACAATATCTACACATGTTTTTCCTTTTGTTATTGCCAGTATTATTGTTTCAAAATAAAGGAAATTCAACAAAACAGGACTCAATAATATCGCTTATACTTACATATTTTGGCCCAAACATATATGATTTTTTTTTGTTTGTTATGTAATATCTGTTTCAGAATTTAGAAGACAATGAAATTCCTGTACAAGGACTAAAACTATAACGAAAAAAAAAATGAAAATGAAAATAGAAATAATAACACAAAATAGTCAAAACAAAAGGGTTAAATATTATGCTTTGTAAAAGGATAATTTCCGTTTACAAAAGGTTTATAAAAAAAAAATTGGAATAACTAATATATAGAGGAGATACAATAATATTGTCAAAAGGATTGTAAATTTTTGGTAAAAAAGTGAAAATTATTATTTATTAAATAATTTTATTATCACGTAAAAATTTTAAACCGGAGATTAGTTAAAAATGACTTCTATTATAAGTTAACTAAATCAAATATGTGGAAAATGTTTGACAAAGTAAAAATTATGAAAAAAAATATTATTTTCTATTTCGGTTTAGAGATTATCCTTAAAAGTTGGACAACATTTATTATATTTGTTAAGAGTTAATAAATTTTATTATAAAATTTTTCTGTAAATTAAATTATAATTGTAATAATGTTGACCCGTGGGTCAATTCAATAATGAGAATATTTTAACCGGCTGTTTACTACAAAGCTTACAAGTATATTGAAACAAGTATATTGAAACAGTTTTGAGCTGCTTTCGATCAATTTTAATAATGGTCACCTGAAAATTTTAAAGTGTTGTTAATGCTATATTTTTAGATTTACATATTTTAGTTTTCAGTTAAATTGAAAACTCATGGGTAACTCCACTATCATTGTAGAGCTGGACAGTGGCACAGAAAATATTTTATATTCTAATGAATCAATAATTAATTATAATATTTATTTAATTCTGCCAGAAGCTTATGAGACGATTACCCTTGTAATCTGAATCACCACGATTCATTATTAGATTTTAAAATCTTAATGTCATTTTAAAAATTATGTTTCATAAAAGCTTAACATTAAAGTTATTACTATTTCGGAATAGGGTTCAAGTGGAACTTATTAAGGTATAAAAAAAATTGTTTAGATGGCTTTAAAAATAACTTTAAAATTTACAATTTATTTCTGTTTTTAACTTAAATTTAGTTTGAAAGTAAAAATGAATTTAAAACAATAATTTAAATTTTTTTTTCTCATATAGAAATTGTTTCATTTTTAAATATATCAATATGAGTTTCTAAACATTTCCTGTAACCAAAATCATTTAGTCCCAAACAAAGTTTTGAATTAGGTTGTTGATAAAAATGAATTCCTCTGCCAATTTTGATAGTATAACCATTGCTAAGCCTTAAAAAAACCATATTTTTTTTATTTATATTAATGATTTCAAATATTTAAAATATTTTACTTAATTTGTCGATCATGTAATCTGGGTTTATATATCAAACATAAATAAATATTATAATCACTTAGATTATTTTTTATTAATTGAAATGATGATGTCTGTTCTATTTTGTTATTTTCATCATATTTTGTAGTAATTTTTATATATTTTAATGATTTACATTTATTTACAGCCAATTCCAAGAAAACAATTAAATTAACAAACTATATCAAAATAAAAATGTTCACTTTTAAAATTCAGAATTATGTAAAATATGTTAATGTTAAAATATTTTTGTACCTGATATCCTTGAGTCAAATATGTTTCTTCAATTTCAATTATTTCAATATTTTTTGTTAAAAATTTACCAAATAAATTTTCATATGTTTTATTTGTATCATTATGATGAATTTTAATTTGTTCAATTAATTTTATATTTGGATTTATTTCACATTTTTCTATTTTTTGATTAATTTTAGATATGTTAATTTTACAATCTTTTAAATTTTTTTGACATTGTTTTAGTTTGTTTGGCTGTGTTGATACTGTAAAAATTGGTTTTGATTCAAATAATTTTGTTATGTTACCAAAATACTTACATTTTTTAAACTCCTTAAGATATTCAATTTTACAATCATATAAAAACCATGTACGTTTTAATATTAAATATTTTTCAACATTTTTTTTATGAATATCCATATCTGATTCTGATATAATATCACAAAATTCTAATTTACTTTCCACTTTATTTTTCATTATTAAAACGATAGCTCAATGGTTGCATCTAAACTAGAAATTTATATTTAGAATTTGTTGATTTCCAATAAGTAATAAATGAAATGTTGATTAGAAATTTGCTGATATAACAATAAAATATGTTAAAGAAATTGTGGGGTTATTATAATTAGTTAATCAAAAACAAAATTTGGAAATATACCCTAATTCTCGATTTACATGGTTTACACCATGTCATCTGATATGAAAATTATATGAAATTAATCCAGATCTTATATTGAAATCGTGTTAAACTGAAATATAGGATGTTATAAATGGAATTTTGTCTAATTTCTTCCTTTGTGTTAAACCAAAACCGGGCAAATGGAGCACCGTAGTAAATCGAGAGTTATATAGTCAATTAAATTTTGGCTAAAAAGTCGTAATGGATGAAACTATAAATTTTAGAAATGATTTAGTATTAATGAAATAAACTGGATTTAAATGTTATATGAAATTTATAGTATAATGAATAAAAATTGCAATAGAGCCAGACGAACTTTAATTAATAAAACAATATTTTGTAAATTAAAATAATCTTTATACAAGCTTATATTTGTAACAATATTGAAACTGTGAGCACAATAATATTCACAATCTTATCATAATATTTGAAAAGTGGGAGACTATTTATAAACAAAGTACAAAAAATGCATATATTAAATTTTCGAGATATACATTGATTAGATAATGAAATATTGTTAGTAACTAAGTTGTAATTATTTTGTCCAAGTTTAAAACGTAATTTTACATTAAATTAAATGTTAACATTTAATTTCGGAGATATTATATGATTTTAGCTTCACGTTCATACCTTCATAATCAGTTAGTCGAAAAACATGGCAGCCTATATCAAACACTGAAGTGGGAACTATATAATACTTTCGAAACTGACGTGGTGGAACTGTATTTCATATTTTTTGTTAATAACTATGTTAGGGTTATTCAATCCTAACTTATAATTCATTTTTTTTCTGAAATGAGTACGAAGAGAAAGGAGAATTGTGAATACAGAGCCTGTTTCTGTGTTGTAAGAATACAATCATTCATGAGATTTCAACATTAAGCACGGTTCGATCTCATGTGGATCTCTATCAATTAAATGTGAAAACTGAAAAGGATGGGCAATTTTTAGAATTGAGTTTAAATACATATCTACAAAAATAGTAAAAATTAATAATTTGACTTTTTACTGAAAAACTAAATTAGCAACCAGTTTATAAGAAATTTTTAAAATTATCAATTTATACGTCATACATTTTAAGTTTGTATTTAACACAGCGAATTAAGCGAATTAAATCTTTATGCTTTTTTAATTGATTTAAACGAACATATATTTACAATGCTGTATTATTTATATAATGATTTTGTAATCTAAAAGAAAGAATATTTAATTGAGTTAAGTTTTTATTTTAAAATAATTACTTTTAATCAGAAAATTTGTTAAAATATTTATTTAATTTTAATTATTTCGACAAAAATTATACAACATTTATTAAAAATTTATGAAAAACAACATTGGTGACTATGTTGTGGTGACTAATAATTAATTGACTAACAAACATTGGTGACTAATAATTATTTGTTTACTTACCATATTTAAAATACATTGAATAAATAATATAAAATTGGGGAATTAATAATCAAATGTATAATTTTATTTATTTTAAAATTCAGTTTTCATAATATAAATTTCAAAACAATATTTTAAAATTTAATTATAACATTTTGTAATTTGATCTGTTTTTTGTAATTCATTTAATGAAATATCATTATTAACTAATACATTTAGTGCTTTTTCAAGTAATTTCTCATCAACATTTCTCTCCCTTGTCAAAATCCATACAATTTCTATATAAAAAAAATTAATTAAATTTCTTAAAAAATTCATATGTAAACATTTAATTTATATAAAACTTACGATAATTTGTTTCAGGTTGGAATTGAGCACAAGAATAAATGACAGTATATGAATTGTAATCTGTATCTAATACCCAATAATTAGATCTTTCTTTTCCTGTATATAATAAATAAAATTTATTTATAATTTTTTTTTTCACATATCAAAAATTTTAAATTAATTACCTTCCGGTGATGTTGGAAATTTCACTAATAATTTACCATTTTCAATAATTTGTGCAGTTCCTTCAATTTTTGTCAATTCATCGGTACTAAAATTTCAAATTTTATTACAAATTTAATTCAATTTGGTAAGAGTTAAAAATTATTTTACTTTTTATCAATCATTGAATTAACAACAGTAATTGTATTATTTGAATGTGGTGTATATTCAGCTGTACAACATTTTCCATTCATTTCAAAAGGTGCAGGATATTTAAGTTGTTCATACCATTTTCCCAAATACTAATTATAATTATATAATTATAACTAATTTTTAGGTATTAAATATATGAAAATTACCTTTGCTACATCAAAATTATCAATAACTTTAGCTTGCGGACATTTACCTGGTTTTATAATTTGTCCATTTATGTATCCAATTCCAATTATGGTAAATAAAAAAAATCTAAAAATTAAATAATAATATTTTATAAATTATAATTATAATATTCTTTAAAAAAATAAGTTTACATTTGAAATGAAACCATCTTGTAGAAAATATTTATTGTTATGATTATAATTTTAATTCTGTTGTCTCTTTTATAATTATTTTTATTTTATTGTTTTGAATTGCAATCACACGTTTCGATTTCGACAAGTAACCACTCCAAAGATAACAAATTTAATTAAAATTATTTAAAATAAAAGGTTTAGTGAATTTTAGATAATTAAATTATTTAAAATAACATTATTTTTATTTGTTCGGAAATAAAATGTTCATATTTTCCTCCGAGCTTACTGTACGACATTTGACCGATACTATGGTAACGACATTTTTAAAATATGTAGTTATCGTTATCATTAAAGTATACCTACTGAGGGTCATGGTAATACCTCATGAGATTTGTCTTACGTTCTATATCAGAACTTTAAATCTGCACGCTGGGCAGTCGTGAGTATTTCATGTATTATGTAAATTTATTTAATATTTTAAATAATTTTGGTAACATATAATATTAATTATATCATTAACATTGATATGCCTCTTTTTGGCTTCAATCAAAGAATAGGGATGTAATACATCTAAGATTAGGTCGAAACAAATTGCAATTAATCGCTTCATATTCAAGGTAGATTGAAATTCAATACTTTTATCTCTTGAGGATTGTTGTAAAAATACGGTAGCAAATATGTATTATTTCCTCTACAATCGGTCATAATTTCTTTGATTAATAAAATCATCTCAAATAAACATTAATAAATATATTTATTTAAAATTATATCTTACACGGAGTGCTAATGATAGTCTTTAAATTATGATTTTAATAACATTGCTGACATATTGCTTCTTCTGGAAATTGCATATATTGGCAGTAAAATGTCTCACTAATTTATATTTTAACACTTAACACTAATAACACTTTTTTTTATAGTATTTAAATAAAATTATATATACTTTATAAATCATATGTATTAAAAATAATTTATACTTTATCGATATCAGTTTAGTTTCGAAAATTTGTAAATATTTACATTGTACTGTGTTTATTTTTAATTTATTTACTTTTATACAATGTAAATAACAATATAAAAATATTATTTAACTGCCAAATTCTAATTTCCCTTTAAAATAAATTAAAAATCCTCTGAACACCCAACAACTAAAACTGCAAAACAAGTTTCTGAACGTACCCTTTTTTCACTGACACATTTATTCTGAAAAATCTTGACAATCAGCTGTTTGTGTTGTGTCATCATTTTTGTAAACAAAATATTTCGCGCTATTAAGATTATAAATTATCCAATAATATTTTCAATGTTTTTTTTTGATGTCGTTGCAAATTTCCTTCTATAAGTGTATTGTGTCATAATGTGTTTAGTGAATCATTAATTAAAACAATCAAATTCCTTGTTATATTTCTTCGTATAATATAATAATAATAACAACCATAATCCAAATAAAAACGAATAAGAATGAATGCCACAAATATTTTACAAAGAGCTGTTCAATATGATGCAGATGGTCGTCGATTAGAAGCATTCACATTATATGAAGATGGAATTCGTGCTCTCTTGGATATTTGTAAATGTAAGTATATCAGTACAAAAACAGGTCTATAATTTCACAAAATGTTATTGAAATCACCAAAAATATCATTATTATATAAAGGTGAAACTGATCCAATAAAAAAACTTCATTATCAAAATAAGATTAAAGAATATATTGAACGTGCTGAACATATTAAAATGACCATACAAAAAAATTCAACAAAAAGTGAAGTAATTGCAAGAATACCAATTATGGAAGGTTCAACTGGTCATAGTTATAAAAGTTTATTTGGTAAATATTTAAATGAAAATGTACAAGAAGTTGAACTAGAAGAACCTTATATTAGGGAACATTATCAGGTTATAAAATTATATATTTTTTTTGTATTGAGTTTTTTTTTTATTTACTTTAAATTATACTTTCAGTTTGTTAATTTAATAATTTTCGTGGAATTGTTAGTAAAAAAATGTAGAAAATTAAAATATATTAAAATAAAAACAACAATTGATCCAAAATCAACTACAGAACAACAAAAACATTTTATTGGTATAAAACAAGATTTAGATAAGAAAGGAATTTGTTTATCATATGAAATGTCTGATAATTTACATGATCGCCAAATTATGTAAGAAATTTTAAATTAGGATTAAATAATTTTTTTTTTTATATATATTTAATTTTTATTTTGCAGTTTAAGTAATGGTTATATAATTAAAATTGGTCGAGGATTACATTTTTTTAAAGGACCAAACCCGAAATATAGTTTAGGTTTAGTTGATTTTGATTTTCGTCAGTGCATGGAAACAAATGTCGATATATTTCAATGCCAACAGTGATTATAATTTATTTATATATTTTATAAATTCGATTTTGTAACATTTTGTTTTTTAGTAATAATAAATAACAAATGAAAGTATTTTTGATCAATTGTGATCTTTTCGAAAGTTGATTTACTATATAATTATATAATAAATTATTTTTATAATGAATTTTAGTTTTGGTTTTGAATTATTTGAAATTTTTGGAAGAATTTTCAGAATTTAACTTTGGATCGTTCATCAATTGTAAGGCGTCCCAAATACAATAAATTTTGGCTCCGAATATATTTAATAATAGGTATTCAAACAAAAACGAATTCGGGTATTCGCTTAATTAAATCCATTTAAAAGTAATAACAGTCAAACCCTAAACGCTGTTGCTAAACCACGTATTATTTATACATAATAAATTTAAACAAATGTGTCTTAAAAATAATACCTTAACATTTAAAAATGATTAGTCATTACTTCAATAATATAATTAACTGATATAATTAGTTATATCTTCCAACATTCATGAATATAGAAATAAAATTGGCTATAAAAAATAACAATTTTAATAGTAAAGTTGAATTATCGCAACAGAAAATGTATTACTTTAGTGATTACATTTAAAATGAAAATTGTCATAAGTACAATAATTACGTATTTAGAGTTGAAGCCCCGTAAATATATGCTAGGTAAGTAAAGCCAGTAAAAATATATTATTAGTTAATTCACTTAAAGATTTTGTCATATAAATTCGAAATTTCCTACGAAAAAGTTAAATATACAATAACTTCTTAACATTATTATTACCATAAAGTAATTATTCGCATTATTTTTGAATATTGATAGTTAAAAAAAGCGATAGTAATTGTTTAAATCTTGCTTATATTAAAAAGAAGTAATACAAAATATTTCTATTGATTTTTGACAAATTTTTTATTATAATCTAGCACATTTTATGTCCTTTTCTTAATATGTCTAATCTGTTTTTAATATAAATTGACTATATAGTTTAATGCCACATATATATAATATAAGTCAGAACATCTGAATATTTTCCACCCTCGTAATACTACCAAAACTAATATTAAATAATATTCTATAATCAAAAACAGACACGCACATAAGATCTTGAGAATTCAACATTTTGGAATCATTTATCATCGAAAAAACTTTATAATACCAAAAAAAGGATCATTGTCTATTTCAAGGCCTTTTTTCTACACATAATACACCAGAAGTGCACAACCTTCTATTGTCCCTGATCGACTCTTTCATCAACATGATACATGTTTTTCAATTTCTGTTCTTTTTTGTACTACAGAAAAAAAAATATAGCTGATAAATTAGGGTTGGACGAAAACTAGGAGTTTATGGCAGCAGTATTTGGAAAATTTTTAGGAACGTAAAAAAAACAACATCAAGAATACATTCTAATTAATTACCCAATGAAAGTTACCACACATCAACTAAGATTGCGAAACTAACAAGCACATTAAACAAAAATTTATCAAATCATATAAAAACTGTTCTGAGATAATGTTGCGCACAAGGTGAAGAACGTGAAAAATTTAAAATACTTTTGGAATCTCCATACACGGAAACATAAAGAAATTTTTTTATAACCAATTAAATTTTTGCATCACCTTTATATATAGTTCATTTGATTATCATTTGAGCACAACTCCTCGTAAAAATTGAAAAAAAACCTCACAAAACTAAAAACTAATATATTTTAGTATCGGTGTGGGGAAGAAAACGAATAAAAATCTACAAATGGTATTTGAAATTATTTTTAATGATTCGTATAGTCTTTAGTTTTTGTTGTTCCTGCTTATGGATGTGTCATCATGTTAAGAGATAGGAGGATCACATTGAAAAATATATATTCATTCAAACAAAAATTATTGTAAATTGTTGTTTTGGTTGTGAAGGAGGCTAACATCCACTCAAAAACAGTGTGCAAGTGAATGATGGACATAAAATGATATGCGAATTTTCCTAAACATTTTTTTTTCTTTATATTTTCTATTTTTTCCTATTTATTTTTTTCTTCTGATTTTGATAAATCGTCTTTAGTAACACTTTGAGTATTCCCATAAACAGTGTAAAAAATAACGATAAAAAAAAGAAGTTTAACTTTTTCACTTGTTTTGTTTATCAATTTTTATAATACACAAAGATAAAAGGATAAATTATCCATTTTTTTTTTATTTTGGGAGCATCATAAAAATATTTTAGATGCGAATTGATGTCAAAAAGTACATGGAATATTTGCATTTCATTTTTTATCTTTATAATTTTATTTATGAGAATAACAAGAAATTGTATTTTTATTTGAGGATATAATGTACTTAGTAATTTTATGTTGTCTGTCTGTCAGATTGTTGTGAGAAATTTTATATATTTCAATCGTTTGGGAATAAAATTGAAATCATAACTATTTGTTTTCTTAGTAAACAAATCTCATCTGTATTTCCAGATTATCACCTGGATTAAGATTTCTATAAATTAAGATAGGATACAAAATATTTTCAGATCGTTGTTTGTTGTTGGTCTAGTCTAGGTGCTTCCAAAAAGAAGGTACATTCTGGAGTCCAGTCAGAATAGAAACAAAATTTCTAATATGTACATTCGTTTAGATTAGAAGATATCTAGCCTTTCTTCATCTGCTGACTCGTTGGTTGGCTCATTATTGCCAATTTTATTATGATTTTAATTTTCTTATCTATACAAACTTTAATAAAAAATGTTGTCGTGTCTGACAAATTGTCTAGAGAAGGTTATTTATACCTGATGGGATTTGTATTTTTAATTTTCATTTAATAATTAATGAAATTTATATAATCTATTTACAAAGATTATGAAATTTATCTAATAATAATTGCTATGATTAAATTTCTTTCAATTTTCATATCAGTGTTGAAAACTATTGTAATATATTTCCAAACCATTTTAAACCATTTATGAAATGGAATATTTCATTTTATTCACGTCTGTTTCACCCTCTCGTCCTTCCACCTTCCAAATCGATCAAAATACGAAAATATACAATTCTTTATAAATTTTCTTTTTAAAGTTTTATGTTTTATCTATATATAAGAAAATGTATATATAAAGCAAATATAACACGATTTTTCTTCACACTTATTCTAATGGTGTTTTTATATCTTTTTGATTTTTTTTTGTTTTATATAAATGATAAACGCGTTTCTCGCTTAAAGGATGTTTATAAGATAGAAGAAAAAAAAATGACAAAAAAAAAAAAACAGATATCTAGGTAAAGTTATGGTACTAGGTAAATCGGGTTCATTTTCTATCACGTTTCCTTATATATAATATCCTTTTGGCAATTTCGAGGAAAAAAAAATGACTTGCAAACACTTTTTTTTTTAAAAAGAAATTTATCAAAGGCACATTTTACAGATTTATGTTTTTCAGTCGACAGTTGCAAATTTCATTTTTGGATAAAATTTTAAGTTTTTATCGTTAAATGTTTTATCATTGGAATTTTAATGAAAACTGTCATTATAACAGTTTGATTAGCTTGGAGTTGGTGGGATTGGGATTATCTTATGTATTTTATTTAGTTAATATTGTAAATAATGAAGATAGGCGGTTGAAATTATCGACTAATCAAACTCGAGTAATATTTTCGAGTAAGTGTGATGTGTTGATATAAGTATGAACATGCCGCCTCTGTAGGTCTGACAAAACTAAGATTTATCATTTGAAAGCACCCTCGGTCACAGAATCTACTTTTCGTATACGAAATTAGCCTATTTCGTATAAATTATTATTTGTTTAATAATGTTGCAATCAAAATGGTTTGAAATTCGTACTTTTATACTAATTCCATACATAAATGGCCTTGTACGGATCAGGGTTGTGTAGTCGGTGATAAAAACTACCGACTTCGACTTCAACTCCTCAGTTTTTATATTGATAACTCCGTTTTCAAACGCATCAAATTACCATCCAAAGTGATTAGATGTTGGACCGAGAAATTTATACGAATTTATATGAAGATTTTTGACAACTTCTGTAGGTTTTGTTTAAATTTTAAATTAAATATTTTGAAGTCGGGGTTAGACTTTTATTTTCGACTCTGACACTTAACAACAAAAGTAACTGCCGACTCCGACTACACGCCTCCGACTTCGACTCCACAGTCCTGGTATGCATCCACTCTTTTTATACCATTTCCTTTGATTTCTACTGAGCAAGAAAATATATGATTTTTAGTCTAAAGTTATGTGGACCTTACTTTTAATTGTATATAAAAACTGAGACAGATTTCTGTACACTGCCATTTAAACATTTTTATCATACAAATGTTTGTATACAAAATAATTTTTTTTTTCAACTTTTTTGTGTATTAAAATTCAGGTGTGAATGTTTTTTTTTTGTATCCAAAAATGCTTTCTCTGCTGTTCAGAGTCTCAAACATTTTTTTTACCTTAAAGCCAGGTGTCTTACGATAAAGAGTTTTTAAGGACGACTGTGTTTTTTTTTATATATCTTGTGAGTGTGACAAAATATATTTTGTTGAACAAAAAAGGAAGTTTATAATACATTTTATTAAACAAAATGAGAAATAATAAATTTATTTTTAGATGAAAACCATTTTTTTTTTGTTGTTTTTCTTTTTCAGATAATATAAATAATACTTGTAGAGAATTGAAAATCTGTGCAATCCAAATCGTTTTTAATATTATGATAAATTATGGACCGATATATAGACAGAGGAGATGTTATAATGGTGGGTAGAAATTTGGATAAGATGTATAGATATATCATTCAAATTCTAGGTGCATTTTTAAATAACATTTGTCGACATGAAGATGGCACTTTAGTTAAAAGTTATATATTTCATATATATTTAATGTTTGTGTTCTATTTATATATAAATATATTCAAAAGTTGTGGAGCTAGAAACAGTAGAGGTATTAATAATGTACAGCAATATGGCGTTAGGCTTTAGACTTGAGACAATATTAATTGGCTTAAAGATAAATGAAAAAAGTTACTATCAAGATGAATATTCTGTTAACAAAACTTAGTGTTTCAATTTCAACTTAACTATTTCAACTTAAATATTACAAATTATGTATAGAAGCTATGGTGATCTACTTACAACTTTCGGTAATTTAATTTTACTTATTTTTTTAATTTGGCGGTGATATTGATAGGGATATTGATATCAATATAAATTTTTGCTAATTAACTTGTATTTTAAATGCTTATTTTATCATAATTAATATTTAAGAAATTACATCTTGCTCTTAAATATGGTTTGCGAGGCTGTTGCTTGAAAAAGGCTGACACACCTGGGTAAGGGATTTCTGAGCCTTCTCGAAATCAGGGGTTTGGCCGTCAAAAAAACTCTATGCTTCTATAGAAGCCTGGGTATTAACTGACCAAATATTAGTAGGGTAGGCATAAGGATATGCCGCAGATTAGGTCGCAGTGTAGGGAGGCGGAGGTTCGTACTTCTGCCTTAACGATCCCTTAATCATCTAATCTGATCTAATCGTCTCTAAAGCATTTCCGGTTTCTTATAAATATTTTTTTTTCTCGAAGGATTCATATAAAAGGATATTTGTGATTTCTGATTATATGATATTATAAATTTTGTTTATTTCCGCGATTGTGACTATGAATGTAAGATTACTTAAATAATTCGTGTTTTTTTTTTAACAATCTCAACAAAATTTTGTTTGTTTTAGCTTGTTTCTAAGCATAAAAAAAAGGATATTTATTTTATATTTCTTTTACTAAAGAGATTATTCACAAAGAAAGGATTTTTATTTTATTCAAAGTATAATTTATTTACGTCTTTTGCGGTTGTTTAATATAATTTCTGATTTATATTAAAGTTAAGATATTTGCCGTATGTATGGCGCCAAATATTACATATATCCTGTTTTGTATATCCTGGTGTGTACTTTATGTATATGTGGCGGTGATATGTCAAGAGATGAATAGTTGAAAAATTTTTAGATGCCAGAAAATATTTATATTTTTTTTTTGGTATATTCGCTGATTTTGTAATTTTCTTTGGTATGTTTTCGATTTGTTTTTTCTTTTTTCCTTTTTATTTGAAACATGTGACAAGGCTTAAGAGTTTTCCCGATTGTGCTTGTTCCGTTTTTGATTTTCTTTTTTTTTTGTGTTGCGGCAATTTATAATTCAAACTGATAACATATCAAATAAGTATTGTATATGTAAAAAGGATAATTGTCAGTTTTTTTCCTTCTGGATTTGGTATTTTTTTTTTCATTATTATCATTCTTGATTTTTCTGACAGTTTTATTTATTTATATGTTTTACATGAGTTAAATAAAGTTTTGTCTCTCTATAGTCTTTTGGTTGTTGCTTGTTGTTGTTTAACCCAGGGAGTTAAAGTATTATTAAGACAAAGGGAGTGAAAAAGGTGTGGGATTTTGGCTTTTAGGGCTATCGGTGGATTGGGAATTGGGTTAACTAAAATATATACATAAAATATAGAAAAAAATCAAATTAAAGAAAAATGTTATTTATCTTTTTGGTGGTTTTTATTTATGTTTTTTGAGATATTGTCGAGTTGATGAACGATTTACGAAAATATTGTTTATAAAGATTATGTTATGTTAAATATGGAGTAATAAGTTAAATAATATAAAACTATATAAAATTTTGTTAGAAGTATTTTTTTATTGTTTATTTGTTGTCCCAAAACTTTTAAAAATTATTTGATATTTTGTTGTAGGCTATAAAAAATTATGTGGTTATGTTATTAGGAATATAAATTTTTGGAAAATATTATGTTCTATGACAAAATTGGTTGAAATTCTGAAAGCAAATACAAAAATTAACAAAATGTAATAAATGTTCAATGTTAATATATATTAAAATCTACTAATATAGCAAAACTACTTACAATTTTTTAGTAAAATGTATAAAAATTATGGTTCCTACTACTATTAATTAAAACTTATTATTGTTTGCAATGTAACTTGACAAAATAACTGCCTCAATTGGCAGTTGACGTTTACGTTTTGGTAAAATACATGAATCAATTGAACGCAATCATCTGGGCAATTGTCTTCTTCGATTCTATTCGATGGAAGAAATTTCCAGCTTTTAGATGAAGCATTAAAGAACTAGCTATTATTTTTTGTGAATAAGGAAATGACTATAATTAAGGTAAAATATTTTTATTTATTTATAAGAACAGAATCTGCTAATGATAAATTAATATGAAACTACAAATTAAATTAAGTATATTCGGAAAGTTTCAAATTTTTTATTCTAATTTGTATTTTCAACATTCATATTTGAACACATTTAAATTATAGCTTACACATTAATAACTAAACGAATAATTTAAATAGACTCGAAGAAATTTTTAGTAGACCATAAAATAATTTAATAAAAAAATAAAATAAAATTATTTCTCTTAATGATATATAATTTACCTCTTTTAAGTCACCTGCCGAAAACATGTTTCATGTGGTTGCTGCAACATAGAAATTCTTATGTTTTTATCATATTATTATTATCTATATATAAAAAAGAAATATTCATTTCGGGCTTGAAATTTTCAGCAGTTAATACTTGTCTCTTGTTAAGGAACATATCCTTTTTTTATATTGCACCAGACAATCTACAACTAATAAAATCAAAAAAAAAATATTTCCCTTTTGTGCATATATACTAGTAAAAAAAAAGGTGGGTCCGTTGGGTGTTACTTTTATGCTTTATATATTTTTCAAAAAAAAACCTAATATGAAGTTCTTTTTAAGAACATTACGTGATTTATAAGACGACAATGACAGTGTATTATATAGTTTTGTAGAAAACTAAATAAGAAAAAAAGAAATATTTTCATATAATGTAAGTACCCCCTGTACAGGAGATTTTGTATATTATGTAGATAGTTTATAACATGAAAAAGATGTTATGAACATAAATGTACTTGTAAAAAGACTTAAAATACTAACATAAAAGGATAAAATTAGAGAAAATGTTGTTGTAGTTTTTTTTTTTGTGTATTATATTTTATTTTTATTTTCACATATGAATTGCTTTTTTACATAGTTTTCTTTCTTCTATTATTATTAAAATACCTTTAAAAGACGTGTCAGTATTACCTCCTTGTACCTACAGTATGTAGAATAAAAAAAAGTAAGATGAAGAAATGAAACTATGAAAAGGAATTATATTTTAACGCAATTCGAACATAATATAAATGTAAAGTTTTAAAAGTTATAGTGTAAATTATCAGAAAATATTTTTTTTTATTTTGCTTAAATTATAAAAAGAATTAGTCATTTTAGGGGTGGATTCTAGGGGTGGTAGCAAAATGACAGAAACAGAATTTCGACAGATATAGAATTTTTTGTTTAAATTCTTTGGACTATTTTCATATTTAACATAGATTTAATATGTAGAAATAAAATATTTAAAATTTATATACAAAAATTGATTATTTAATTTAAAAAATTATGAATATTTTAAGTAATTTTTCACATAAAATTGATTTTTCTATTAAATTTTTATTATTCGAAGTATTTTATTTGGATAGGAAATGTTTGGAAGAAATAACTATAAAAGGTGGTTCTAAGTGGTTATAAGAAATAACAACCGCAGAGTAATTAAACTCAATATACCTTTTTTACCAAGAAAATTCGCCTTTAAAGTTAATGAAAATTGACAATCTAATTCGTTTAATTTTACAGTCTAAGTTATTTAATCGCGATTTTGTTTACATACTGAATTCAAAAATACACTTTTATAAATAATACTTTCTATATGTGGAAAACCGGAAAAATTAAATTATAAAATTTTCGTAAATTTTGCAAAACGCTTAACTAACATCAAATTATCATAATTGTCATGTAGCGTTGATTTTTTGTGATTGCAAATAAAAACTTTGCATTTCAATTTTGAAAAAAAAATTATTATGACTTTTATATTCTTTACGAAATTAAACATAATTTTTGCAAATTATATAATTTTTTTTTTTATATTATGAAAAATGAAAATTTACGAAAAAGTTTCAATAAAAAAGAAAATTATTTATTCACTGTGCAGACGAAAAATCTTAGTTAAAAGAGTTAAGTCATTAAATAAAATTTTCCATGATAATTTTTATGTTAAACAATTTAAATATTTTCTCAACACTAACGAATTTAAGCAAAAAAAATAATAATTTTTGTTTTTATTCATTTTTTTTTTTTAGGAAAACGCTAATTTCCATTAGAGTTAATTTGAAAAGTACAACGAAATATACAAAATATAATAAAATAAATTTACTTAAAAAAAAAAAAAAAAAACGAAGCATTTCCAGACTCATCTCAATTATTCATTCATCTTATAGAAATTGTAATATTTTTCAGTTTTTTTTTTCTTGGTTTGTTTTCGATCGTTTTTTTTTTCATTTCGGGGAGGATAAATTCAATTGAATTATCCTTGATGGAAATATTACACTATTCAACATCAAAATTTGTTCTTTATGTTAATATAAAAATTGTTAAATATTTTGTTTTTGTATATACCTATCTATGATGATGAAAATGAGAAAAACTTTATTAAAAAGCTTTGTCGGATTTTTTTCCCCCTTTTCCGACACTTAGTTTTGTTGCATATCCTATAAAAAATTCACTTAAGAATTCTGTTAGTTTTGATGGGTATGGGTTTGATGAATTGTGTATATATGGAAGGGCTGACTAGGACAGCAATATAAAATAATTGAAAAAATCTTGTATATTTTAGATCGTTGTCGTTGTCTGTTCTAGATCAGAGATAGTGAGTGATATTATGGGTGGGATGTTTCTTTTTTTTTGTTACTGGGATCCGCCCATTGATATACTGACATTGTCAATACCCAAATGTATTGTCTGAGCACGACTTACGATTTCTTATTGGAATGTTATACAATTTTTCACAATGTCTATTTCGTTTTTACAAACAAAAAAATAAAAAAATTGAATTGAATTTAGAAGGAAAAGGTAATTTTTTTTGTAGATTATAGAATTATAGTAGATTCATTTTTAGATAGGTAATTTTATAGACATTTCTTTGGAATTTTTTGTTTTATGATAAATAGAATATAGTTTTATTAAACAGAATAAATATAATAAGGGTCCATTACTAAGAATCGGTAATTTCAATACTATAATTGATGGTTTATTCATTATTTTTGGTGTGACGGTGGCGTAATACTAGTATGCGCTATGATGTATCAGTCCTGGGTTCAACTTCAGATCTAAATATCGACATTACTTTAAGTTAATTCAGCTTTAAATAGGTGATTTTAAGAAAAATGCGTTTGAGATTATTTGCTGACAACAAATGCCTTTCTATTAAAAGCCAGCCATTAGCTTCTTGCAAATGAAGAGTTTTGCATACATTTTAATCTGATGAGTTAAAATTGTAACTTTGGTTCGAAAAGATGAAAACTAATAACTAATCTGAAAAGAAATTGATATTTTGCAAATATTAAGTAGTTACTAATGTTATGTAGACCATGATAAAGATTATCAATTGCACATTTTACTATGAAAACTTTAGCTTGTGAACGTTATACATATATTGAAAAATTAGTGTATATCATCGCCAATTTGACTATTTATCAACTACAACTTAAATTGAATATAAACTTGACAATATTTTACCGAAAATTTACTTGGAATACTATTTTTTCTAAAAATCCCACTCGATCGGTTTGTTTTTTCTTTATCTTGTCAATCTAAATATTTCAGTTTTCACTAAAAAATACATTTATTTACTAATACTAAATTATTATATTTCCAATATTTTATATTTTTACTATACACTATTTTTTCCTGGCTGGTTTTAAGTCTGATGTAAATACAAAAAAAAGTTGTAGAAAATCGTAGACGACAATGATTGTCAAGAAAATGGTAGAACAAAAATAATAAACCAAGAAATCCTCATTCCCTTTGGAGCCACTTTTTTGTTCTTTTTTTTTTTAAAAAAATGTACATGAATACTTAATAATTTATATTACACTACAATTTCCATTTAGATAATTTTCATTTTTTTTTTTTTTTTTTTGGTTTTTCAGAGTTGACGTAATACAAGGCAAAAGAAAGTAATTTTTGATTGTTTATTCTGTCAATCACCGATAAAATTATTTTTCGTGATAATATTTCTTAAGGGGGTTTGTCGTCAAGGTTTTCAACATTCCCAGTTCCACTAAAAAAAAAAATATGTATAATTATAAAATATTTTGGCATCCTTAAAATCTTAAATGTTTTCTATTTTTCACCTTTTTTTTTGTTAATATCGTACTGATAAGATAAAAATACCTTTAACTCCATGGGGATTTCTTTGGTTTACAGGAAAAAAAGGGTTGAAATTTTTGATGGAAGCATTTTTATTATAAAAGTGACTAAAGAAATGGATAAAAAATTAATGCATCCATTATCATTATATGAAATTTTTTTTTTTTTTTTAAACATTTAACGTGTCTTAAAATTAGAAGTTTTCTTTTTTATATTTTTTTTTTGGGTGTAAAGAAGGTTATAAAATTTTCGAAGGCAAATAATAAAGGATTCAGAGAAAATCCTGTTGCTTTATTTATATATCAATTATTATTTTATATGAAATTGGTTATATATATTTAATTTAATGATTAAATAACAAGTAAACTTATTTTATTTAACTATAATTTCTACATATTCTTCGAAATCCGAATTTATTAGCTTTCAAAATGCATAATTTTTGAAAATATTTTAATCAGAACAAATATTTTTTTAATTAATTTCTTTTAAGATTTATTTGGAACAAAATTGATATTTGTCCAAGAACTTCTTCTGAATAATGACTCCACCATAAAATATAGTTTTGATAATTCAACACTTTCTAGCTTAATCCGTGGAACGTAATTTTGATCTGAACTAACTAGGAGAAATTAGAATAACTTAAATATCTAGCAAATCGAAAACAGCCACAATCTCCAAAAACGGACCAATTTTATATATTTTTTCTTCACTTGGTTAGGTGGTCGTGGTATATAAGATATAAAATAATTTGAAGGATATATAAATGTCCTTCTAAATTAAAATACGTTTTTCTTGCAGCATTTATATACACATTTTCTCATCAGAGGATTTAATTTTCTTTGTTAATTTCCAACGTGGCCAAATTAATGTCGCGACGTCTCTACAGTTGCAATACTTTTTTCTGTGATTACATTTTTTACATAGACAATTTTTTTTTATGTACAGGTAAGTCGACATTTTTCTAACTATTTATGTCGACATCTGTTTCAGTTTCCCATGATCTAAAAAAAAATATATAAGAAATTCTATGCCATCTTAGAAAAAATGTTCTTATTTAAGAGTCCTACATAGAAAATATCCTACTTGTTAAATGTCGTCCTAAATCTTTTTGCAAAATATAGAAAAAAAAAAATATTTTCTTATTTTTTCTTTAATTTTCTATTAATTTTCCTTTTTATGGTGACAGTATTTAGAATTGGTCTATACACTGTTGAATTTAAAGAATATGAGTTTTGAATTGCAGACTGGAGTGAAAAAAAGGCAGTAAAAAAAATGTTAACAACAAAATCGTACTCGTATTTATATATATTTTCCGGCTCTTATAATAAAGCAACAGCACGAAAAACCAAAAGATAAAAAAACTGTTCACCTCTACAACAAAAGTATATATTTATTTTGGTAAATCACCTGTAACTGAAATAAGAGATCAAATATAATTTGTTTTCCAGCAGGAGCTACAATGATGATGATGTCTACCAATAGACGAAAACGAATTTGACGACATAGACTAAATTTATATATGGTTACAAGGACGAAATAAAAAAAAAAATTATATATATATATAAATATAGAAAATAGAAATTACTTCTTGTATATTAAACGAAACATTATAATGAACACAGTAAAAGAAAATAGCAGGAGGACAAAGCCAATGATAATGAAAAAAAAATAAGAAAATGATAATAAGAATGGAATTTTCTTCGTAATGAAAATACCAAATATAGAGAAAAATAAATGAACAGAATTTTTGTTCATCTTTATATAGTATTTGATATATAAAGAAATTACATGAGATTTTATAGTTATATATATATATATAATAATCAATTTATGATGATGATGAAGATGGTTTTTATTATTTTTATTTTCGCCATATAATGTATATATATAAATTTAAAAGGACTCTGTAAAATTGAGCGGGAAAGAATCAAGGAAATTAAATTGGTTTACAAAATAAAAAACTAGATGAAATTTTCAACAAAATTGATAAATCAAATTGATTTTTGATTAAAAAATACGTAGAAAAAAAATATTTATTTTTTTATACTTATATACTTTTTTTATCAGGACATTTGAAGATATAATTTTTCTTTTCCCTCGTGTTTTTAAATTATATTTGATGCGACCATTGATGGGATATATTGAATAAATAAGATTTTCTTTAAATATATTTAAAGTATATATAATTTAAATATTTTCAATAGGAACATTTTTTTTTTTAAAAAAAAGTTTTTAATGAAAATTCTATTTACGTTTTTTTTTTATAATATCGAAGAAGTTTTTATCTTCAATTGATCAATTACTTGATGGAATTATGTTTGAAACTTTTCAGTTACGAATATTTTTTTTTTCTTTGATATGTAAAAATTATTTTTCATTTTTCATTAAATTTATAGAAGATTTTTTTTTCTAGTTTTAATAATTTTCTTGTCATTATTTGAAATTAATTTTCTTAAATTATTCTGTAAATTGAAAAAAAATAAATAAATAAAATGACCCTGAATTTAATTTTCCTTACATTTTCACTTTTCTGTGAAGACCTTAAAACATCTGTCATGAGCATCTAAGATTTATTTGTATAAATATAAAAGTTCTATCATGCCAAGAGAAAGATCATTGGTAGCCTTTGTAACTCTGGTTTATGGCTACTTAGATACAACGATGAACTATGAGTCAACCCTTGATGTTAATCCTTGTAGACACAGACGAATACTTGGAAGAAGATGAATTCATCTTTAATTTTCCCAAAGTGGAGAAAATTATTACCCTCCAATAAGACCCGCCCGTTGTAAGGACAAGTAAGTAAGTGTGATGACCTTAATATCAAGTTTAATTATCTGACTATTTCTTACATGAATTCAAAGTTCTTTCATTCAGATAACTAAATAAGGTCATTTAACTAATTAAAGCAACAGTTTATCGTGTTGACCTTAACAGTATCGATTTACACAAAAAATATATTCGGAAAATTCTATATTCTACGGAAAATCTAAAAAAAAAAAAATCATTTCTAAAAATATAAACTACAAAATTTGTTTTTGTCTTTTTAACTATGCCAATAATTTTAACAAATTCTATTTTTATTTTATCATTGTTGCTAAAATTTTTTTATTGTATTATTTCATGTCTCCCTAATTGTATCCATAAATAACTGATAGTCTAATCCGATTATATTATCACGAACCATTTAATTTATAGTCGTCATTCTTCCTATATATATATGGGGACAATGCACGCTTACCAGCTTACCAGACATTGTCTTATTTTTCAAATAAATTTTTGTCTATATCAACCAGTTGTTTTTATATTGGTATCAACAATTTTGGTAACAATTTAAATAACATCAAATGAAGGAACATCAATGTAATAAAAGTCATATCGGCCATCATTTCAATATCCCATGGGTATCCTTCATTAACATGACATTTTATAATAGCCTGGGTAGAAGTACAGAATAAAAATTGAAACCCCAATTTTTAGTGCAAGTAAAAAAAAATCATTGATATAGAATGAATTTTCCATGGAAAATATAAATTAAAAATATTTCGGATGTAAATGGAAAGGTCAATATGAATTGTATTTTTGTTATATATGGTTATATTTTATTTAATTTATATTTCAACAACTTCATAATTATACTGAGAAGTGTTTTTTTTTTAGGAAATTCACTTTTTTTTTGGTAATAATTCATGTGCACTCTTAGAAAATAGATAGTGAGAGTGAAACGTAGATTTTTGTATTTGTATAGTAAATAATAATAGAACCAAACAAAATAAAAGGACACGTACCACAAAAAAAAAAGGATTATATTATTCCTATAATATTTAAAATTTTTGATACCGGAAGGGAAGATAAAATAAGGATGTTATAAATTTATTATACATTCATACCGAGCTGAATAAAAAATTGAATTCATTGAATCACGCAGAAATTCTTTTTGTTACTGATGGTTATAAAATCGTGAACCAACACCCAACATATTATCTACGGCAAATTATAAACGTGTGTGTATCTCTATCAGCAGTAAAGTCATTATTGTTTATATTTTTTTTTTGGTTTGGGGGTTATTGTTAACTTTTTAGCAGGATATTACATTATTTCAACTCTCTAGAACTAAAATGATGGCTTAATATCCTAATCTGTTATACTAGTAAAAAAAATTAATATAAAATGATGACATCCAAACTATATAGTATATGAATTTAATGCAAATTTTTCATTGTTTCGTCCTGCAGAATATACATCACATACGCAACCATACAATTTCTATATGTGTTTACTGAGGATAATTGTCCAAAAAATTTATAAATGGTTGGCTATGGTTTCGTTAAAATTATGTAGGTGGGATTATAAATTATCCTCTATTTATTGTTAGCAATATCCTTTTCTTTACCACCCTATATTTTCATAATGTAATTTACTGTAATTTGTTGTTTTTTTTTTTGCCTTTTTTATATGACACATTATTGTATATGCAAAAGGAATTGCCATGTCAAAAAAGGGATAAAAAGTCAAACACTATAATTTTTTTTTTTTGGAATTATTTAATTTTGAATTTGATTTCGTGAGTAAAATATTATTAATTGTGACTAGTAATTGAACTTTGAGTTGTTGAATTTATATGGGTAATTTGGGGTAATAATGTTTCCTTGGGGAATTATTAGGATATATGAAAAAATTATGATGATTTTTGGAGTCAGAATCTACAAGTAAAACAATTAAAATTAATAAATATACTTTTATTAGTAAAAAGTTATAATTTCAGTCAAATGTCAAAAAACTATAACTCGAAAATGAAAATCAGGGTTTTGTTTAAGAATTTAATTTTGATGAATTTTTAAAATTGAATGAATTTAAAGCTGTTTGCTAAATTTTTTTAAATCTTTCATACAATTTCCGAATATCTAATATTTTGGTATTAAAATTTAACTAAATTCGAAATAAATTTTCTCGTAATTTAGAAAAAAATCATTTAATAATTTTAAAATACCAAAAGAAGGTCGAGATTTGAATGATTTCGACTTACAATATAGTTTATGGACCGCTGCTAATTATCAGCTCAATATAATAAATTGCTTTTGTTGGGGTATGGGCGCAGCATTTTATAGACAGTCAAAATGATATCGTTCAACCGCCATCAGAAATTTATAATATAATTGTTAGTTGTGTTTCTGTGCCATAAAAGAATCTTTGTATCCTTGTATACATTATATATCACTCTTTTGTATTAAATCCTTTCAATGTTATCTATATACAATTTTTTCACAATGTTCTCCTGGGGGGTTTCTAAAATATTCGTATTGTTCTTTAGTAAAACGGAATTTTGTATATATATATTATGTATTTGAATTTGATTAATAAAATATATATTCTATAAATGTTTTACTCTTTTATATAAACGTACGAAAATTTGTGCCACATCACTTATTTGTATGTCAAAAAAGGATTGTTTTTGATAATTCGTTTCTCGGCTGAAATATTCATAGTCGTCGTTGTCGTCCTTATCCTTATATTCAATGATTAGTATTATAGAATTTAGCTATAGCTATATTTATTTTTTATATAATTATGAAATAATAAATATTAGGCAATTGTTTTGGTGCAACCGACCGTAGTGTCAAACGATGACGGCGGTGAGTTTTATTATTACTAGTTGATGATTAAATTAATGATATTGTATTATGTGGCCTGATCATATTCTAAATATTTATATAGATGGTCTTGAAGACAAATAACTATTAAGATATCGACATTGTAGTTTTATATATTTTATGAATTAGATGAGATAATTATTTGACATTTATAATTTAGTGTGTTTAATACATGAAAATTGTATTATATACTTACAAATTTAGTATACTGCATTAATATTTTATATTGAATTTATTTAATTTTTGATTTCAATTACAATTATTGTTTGTTATTATTAATATAAATTAATAACTAAAATTTACTATCTCGATTGGATTAAGCAGACACAAGCCCCACAACTCCTTTGTAAAGAAATAAGAAACTTAAAAACGAAACTGATTATTTGTTTGGATCAGTGAAAGCAAGCTTAAAGAGAGATATTGTCAGTAGGGCCATGAATAAAATGTAAGAATATATAAAATAAAAGAAAATATTTTTAATCATTTGGCATGGATTCTTGCACTTTCACTACAAACAAATAGAAATAAGATAAAATTAGATACTTACTGCTAAATAGAAGCAATTAAATAAAAATAAAATGATATTCAGGAAAAAAAGCATAAATCTTGAATTAAAAGGCTATACCATTACATTAAGTGATCACAGTTTTTTTAAAAAACGCTACTACTTCTCTGTACCAGTAAATTTACTAGGTAATTAGAAATTGAAAACCATATTTATAAAACTAAATAAAGTATGACAGGTTCTGCAGTTGTGAAAAAGTATAAAAATTGGCAAGGAAAATCATGAATTCAAGTTCCAGCTTCAAAAATAATAAAAAAAAATTATTAACTGATTACCACTAACTTTTGATTTCGAAGTTCTGAATATATTTGCAGTTTAATTTCCGATGTATATTCGATTTATGATCTAAAGCATGTAATTATTATACGTTTTTAACGAAATTTGGTATACATATTAACTAGTAAGGTCTATAAAATTCAGTTTTATCAAAATTTCGAATTACATATAAAAAAACATTATTACTGTCATAAAAGATGTGAAATTGTTAACAAAACAATGTTTTTTTTTATAAAGCGTCGTCTGGAAATTTATAACAACTCTAGTTGAACCTATTTACGAGTTATCTGCTCCCCTAGTTAACGGCTTTTAATAATTAATAATATAAACTTAAGACCTGAAACTTATCAATAATTATATTTAAATCTTCATTAAATAAATTCAGTTTAGAAGTCAATCTGAAAATTCTATTCTGTTTTTTTTTTAACTATATTTAATTAACAAAATTTCTTTAAACTTATATTTTATGATGATAATTAGATATTTAAAGGTAATGCTTTTACATAAAAACTTAATCTAAGTACGGATTAATTTATATACCTAATTAAATTATATAGTATAAGAAAATGAAATATAAACTAGAAAACGTTATTTAGCGTTAATAATCTATTTTTATATTCATTAATTAAGCTACAAAATATAAGCTAACATTTTAAATCCCCCATTTTTTTTTTTTGTAGAAGTTCAACAGTTTTAAATTATACATCAATTCTATCTTTTATTTATATTTTTTGTTTTTTTCTACCCCTCTGCGTATAGATTAAAACAGTATAATTTAAATCACATTTCTAAAAATCCTTCCAAAATAAATATATATAAAATCTACATCATCAATTTTATTTTTGTGAACCCTCTTTTTTGTTGTTGTTGCTGTTGTATCTATCTAATCAGTGAGTTTCTATAATTTCCTTTTTTTTTCAACAAACTTTTTATATATGTGTATGTGTTGTATGATGAACCCTCGTTAAGGTATTTAAGAAGATAACCATAACTTCCATAACATTTGATTATTTCTGATGATAATTTTTGAAGAATTTTATTTTACGTATTTTTCTATATATATAAGTAAGTACATACAATTTACCTAATTCGTCCTTTTTAGCAAAAATTGATCATTAAAAATTGGAAAAATTTGAAATTTTAAAATTATGGGATTATTTGAAATTTTTAGATTGACGACACGTGACCTTTTAACCACTAATTCTATCTATACAATATAACATTTTCATGAAAACGTAGAGTGTATAATAGTATAGTTTATTAATTCATTTTGCCGCTTTACGACTATACTGTTGCGCATTTATATTAAATTTATCTCTAACTATATTACAGATACAGACAGGATCATAGGATATTCTTTTGGCGTAGAAAATTCAGATAAGCTTTGGTTTTTTTTTTCTGATATTTTTGATTGGTTTCTATAATTCCATGGGAATTGTTAGAGATTTTTAGTTTATTTTTTTTTTATTTTGTACGATTTTATAATCTTTTAAGTCGACTACTAAAAATAAATTCAATTTAAATTTATGAAGATGTGAAAATAGACTGCCGGTTAGTCTAAATATCACTGTAATTTTGTATCGGCAGAGTTGTAGTATAGACAGTGTGTATCGGGCAATATTAACACTGTTAATAATATTAATAAAATTTATAATTTTTCGATCATACGCATTTCAATGTAAAGTTTAATTGAAAATAATATTTTTTTTAGTTTAATTAGTCTGTAATTTTCTTAGTGAACAAATTCTGTTCACTAAGGCTTCAATAAAACCACGGTTTTATTGTTTTCGATTTACTGAAATTTTTGTGAAAATAACAATCCTGGTTTATCTGGTCATATGACCTTTGATTTGTTTGCTTTTCGAAGCGTATTCATTATCATTTATTCAACTTTATGAGTTAACAACTTCTTCTTGAAGACATTTTCTGTATACAGCTCCAAATTCGAAATAGTATACGATTAATAATCGCCGACTCATTTTGCATTTCTCAATTTTATCAAATATATCCTAAACTGATAAAAAATTCAGTAAAACATTATATAAAATTACTAAATAAATTCTTTATACATAGAAAGAAACAGTGTTGAATTAGCCTAGAGTTTCGGCGGTAGCTAGTTTATTATTACATCAATTATACCATTTGTGCTGATTATAATTTTAATGGTACATGATTACAATTTTAATGGAAAATTTCATTAGTTTACTATATTCTATTAAAAATTATTATTAAAATGCTTCTATAGCAATTATTAAGATTATATATTTTTGGCAACATTTTCTCATAAAGAATCATTAAAACCACCAATATTAAATTTGTATATCGGTTCGTTTAATACTTAAAATTTAGTTTATAAAAATTACTAAATACCAATATTATTTTAATTTAATAATTTATTAAATTTAATACTATCTCAGAATTTTTGATAGTTATATTTAAAATAATATTTTTCAAATTTGTATTATTAACTTTTGCTTAAATATTTCTCATACTAAAAATCATACTAAATTTTTTGTTTAAAACTTCAAAATTTCCTAAAAACATATTTAAAAATTGTAGTAAAATTTGATTGCTTATCATTTTCAACACCACATGAACAAAAATAAGAATACAATTTTTTTTGTTGTTAACTTGACTGCATTTTACATACTCATACTTATAAAGGATGGGACTACGAAAAACCTTATTATAGCAAATGAAAATGCATCCTTGAATTTAACAGGATATCAAAGTTTATACAATTTTATTTTATATCCTTTGAAACTTACTGGGTTTGCAAAAATGCCTTTATGTCTTCGTTTTTACAAAGTATATTACTACAGTTTTTTTTGCCAAAATTTTCATTACCGATGAAAGTTTTTTTCGGAATTTTTGTTAGTATTTGGTATAATAAAATATTAAGGATTTTAAGGAACAAAAAAAAAATAGATAACTTATTTTTATTTTACCCGCCCACACTTTACATGCTTACAAGGAACCAACAAAAATATAATACCATTTTATAATAGTATATTTTGGTTGCATTCAAGTCAGTTCTCACCTCCTGGTACGTAATATCAATATATATAAGTATATAAAATAAGTAGTATAATATTTATAAGGATCAAAAAAGGACTACAAATTATATATAGATATAAGTATATATCATTTTTATAGAGAATATTATGTCCTGTTAGATTTATTGCAATGGAAAAATGCAGTATAAAGTGTGAATTTTATTTATATAACATTACATAGCCTAGCATTGATGGTTATTTTATATATACGGGAGGTCTTAATTTAGACATACGCTTGTAATTGCTTTGAAAGTTTTAATTTGTACATTATTTATAGCCTGATAACATGATTTTATACATTGCAATAAATTTAAGCAAAAAAAAAATTTTTATTTGGCTTTTATTTTTATATTTTTTTTGGGGTAATATATAAAATTTTAAATATATTTTATTGAACTTTTTTTTTTGTTATATATTTATGTATATAGTAAATATATATATTTTTAATGGCTTTTCTTTTACTTGTAATTCTATATCTGTTAAATTTTTTTTTTATTATTATTGGTAGATTGTGATAAGAACGCAATTTACTGGTTTTATTTTGGTGATTTACCAAAAAAAAAAAATTGATGAAATTTTATTTTTATATATAAATTTATTATCAAAATTTTATAAAAAAACGAAGCTATTACGATTACAATTTATTTATTTATGTTATTCCAGTAACAATGTTAACAAAATAATATTTTCATCCTTTATGAAGCCTATTCGATTTCTGTGTTTTCTGTACTAATTAAAGGAAATAATGTTTTTATGAACGTTCGTCTGTAAGTCAATGCAAAAAAAAACAAGCAATATGAATTGAATCGGAGACAGGAATCGTATAATGAGTTTAATTTGGAATCGGAATCAGTTTTTTTTTGTGATCTAGGATACGCGCTTAAATAGATATACTAAATCGACATAGACTGGATGTCACCAAGACAGAATAGTATTAGAAAAATAAAACAATTTCCTCACATTAAACTTCTGCATCCTTTGAAGATCTTTGATTAAAACAAAAAAGAGTTTTTAATAAACACCGACACAGATTTGTCAGAACTCCAATTCAATTCAATTTATACTGATTTCATGTCTATTACTCATTTGCATTACTTCTGAAATAACTGAAGTAAATCTGTTGTTAGATCTTTGTAATTTCTATATTTATCCAAAAAAAATCTAATTTTACAATGACGGTAAGAATAATTTATATGCAAACCTTGTGCTTTCTAGTGCTTTCTAAATAATTTTTGAAATATAGAACAATTTGAGGAATGTAATATAGAAATTTTCTGGCCTTTAGTACATCGGAAATATATTTAACTTACTTTATAGTCTGTGACATGAAAGTACTGGCATTAGTGAGCATGAGCTAGATTACGAAACTATCCTTTCAATTTTTAAATTGCGTCACTTTACTTTCATAACTTCTCGTAAAAAATATATCTCAACAAATAAGATAAGAAAAAGAGTTATCTGAAATAAATTTTTTTAAAAAAGATTAATTTTCTTTAGTATATTTTAAAGTATATTAAATTTTATATCCACAAAAGTTTAATTTTTCTTATTTCTTTACTATATTTATAATTTTTTTTTCTAAAAGTTTACGAATTTGTCAATTTTTTCAATGAAATATTATAAAATTTTGTAAATATTTAAAATCAATTATATTAAAACCTATTAAAACATAAACATTTTTTTAACGGAATTACATGATTACTATTACCGGAAAATAATGTCATTTATCCTTAAAATGATATGAAAAAGTTTTCTACTACTAAAGGATAACTTTTACCTATGATTATTTTCTTGAATATTATAAAAATTTTCTTCAATTTTCTCAATTTATAATTTTACAAAATGGCATATTTTCTTTTATAATTCGATTGATATTTATTACAATATTTTGATATTAAAATACATTTTGTAAATTGAAAAATCAAATTTTAATTTTTATTTTTTATTATATATTTGTATTTGAAAATTTAATGTTATAACAAAATTTTAGTAAGTATGCTTTCATTTAGCTAGTACAATTAAATTTATTATTTAGTTTATTATTTATACAGAAATTTGAATATCTAAATTAAAACAATTCAATTTTATTTTTTATAATTAAAGTTTATATTTCTAATAATTTAAAATAAAATTCTATAAAATTCGAGATTTGTAAAGAAAAACCAATTTAACATTTTATATCCGGATCTAAAATGTATTCATTGTAAAAAACGAGAAGCATACAAAAACCCATCATTTTGTCATTTTGTTTAAATAAAAATGGACATATAAAAGCTGCCTGCCTTCGGTCAAAACATAAAAAAAATATAAATAGGAAAAAAAAAATTAAGAAAAATTGTGAAAAACATGATAAACTTTATCTAAAACCAAGATAACGAATAAATTTCAACTTAATGAACAACAATTTTTACAATATATTTTTTAAAATATCCTTTTTTTTTTTGTTTCTATACATACTCTTAATTTATCCCAAAAAAAAATTGTTGTTGTTTTCCTTTTAATCCTTATTTTGATTGTTTTTTTCATTATTGTATACAAGAATTTGTATATCTAAATATTGTTTTTTTGCAAAGTTACTTTAATTTCAGTTTGATTATAGTCCTAAAAAGGCAACAGCTTAACAACACTCACTTGATCATTGTAAGAATTTGACTGGTAAAAAAAAAAAATTATACAAAAAAATATACTCCTTTTTTGTTGTTGTTGTTAATTCCAATCAAATTGACTAATTTGTCCTTATACAAGGATACGTACAAATACATATAAAAACAAAAATTACATTTTTATCCTTTTTGGCTAATAAATGATAAAATAAAAAACGAAAATTTTGTTGGAGAAAATAAAAAAACGCTTAGGAATAAAAAAATAATGGTAATCCTTTGCGCGCACTTTACAATAATCTGTGAAGGATTAAACATCTTTATAAGGATCAAATATACTAAAGTGCTGCCAGGGCTTACCAAAAAAAAAAAAAAAAATTAAATAAAATGTATTTAAGAAAAATGTACAAGGGGCGACAAAATTAAAAGCAATTATTTGCGTAATGGGACACAATTGAGTTCAACTATTTAAGTCGTTATAAAGGATAAACGTAATCAGTTAACTGACAGACACACATGAGCTTGTTTGTATTGACTGTATCGTCAGTTGATTTGTTATGCGATGTATTATTTTTTTTAAAGATTGATTGTAATACAGTGTTCGCCTCAGTTTCCTTAAGTTATTTTGTATTTTTTGTGTAGTCCTTAACTCATATTTTTCTGAAGATATTTAAAAGAAAACTCCAATTATTTTTTTATGACACATATAGTTACGCCACATGACGAATTTTATGGTCTTGGCTTACTACGACCAAGAGTATTCTGAGCGGGTATTGTATAGAGTTAAAGGATGTGGTCATTCTTGTATATGTGAATGGTAACGGCGACATGGCATGTCCTTGGAATATCGAACAAAGAACATTTTAAAATACACAGAAAAAATGATGAGTTGTGATTGTTTTGATCACGATGTTTTTAACCATATTATATTAAAGAAGGATTCTATATAATTGCAACCCTATTTTCTTACATCCAAAAATTCGTGAAAGTCCTGATATATTTTAATACCATTGTGCAATTGCTTTCAATACAACAAAACAAAGAGTGATAATTTTTTAGACCGTAAGGGAAGTTAAAAAGGACATTAAGCAATATAAATAAAAAAAAAAACACTTGGAATATTTTCAATATGAAATAACTTCTCAGAAACAAAAAAACAAAAAATCTTCAATATATATTTTTTTATTCAATGCTATAACAAACACACTGACAAGAAAACTTTAATCTATTTATCGGCTTAGAGACTTGATATATGACCATTTAGATATCATTCTTACAGAGTGAAAAAAAAAACGATACAGGGGATAACTTCTTCATTCGGCTAGTAGATTTTAAAAGTTTTTTTTTCCGGGATATATTCTTTAACATGATTTTCTTCTTTTTTGGTTACTGGTTTCGAGAGACGACATTATAGAAAAGGGATGTTTTTTTGTGGGGGGGGGGGGGATTTTTATGTACACTTAAATTAAATTGCAATGGGTCATTGATATTAAGCTATAAAAATAGATATATATTAATTTATGTAATATCATTTTGGGGTAAAAAAGAAAAACTTTTAGATTTTTATGGAAAATAGTATTTTTACTTGGCAAATTTCTGTTATGTTATTCGATAATATCTAATGAATATGATCGAATAATGAATATTAAGAATAAAAATCATATTAATAAAATATTTTTGTTATGTAAATCAGAAATTAAATAATTTATTACAATTCCTAGTAATTAAGAAATAAAAAGTTTAAGTAACAAAATGAAACCTTCTAAAATTTAAATTTTTTGTAATAAACATTTAATTATTAATAATTATTGACATTTAAGTTCAATAATATCAAGTATACTAAGTAATTTAGTACTTTATTATCTGATTAATGTTTCTAGAGTGGATAAGGTAAATTGGTAGCCAGTCAAATTACTCTCTACACAATTCACAATATATTTCAAACATAAACTCATCATAGGAAATCAAATCAAAAATTAATGCATTCTTTATGGTGTGTACTTAGTTATTTCTAATCGAACAATAAATTTACATTGAAAGAACAAATACCAAATCAACACTAAAACTCTTGAACTGTCCTTAAATTCTCAAAGAAACTTGTAGTTATTCAGTTGAATTCAAAGTAATGAAAACATTAAACACTTCTATAACATTTTAATAGATCTTTAAACTTGTCTAAACTATTTATTTCTCTTAGAAAGTTTAAAGAATTTAAAAACTATTAGAACTTAAAACGATAATTCAAATATGAACCTTAAATGCTTAGTCTTTATTATTGCTTGAAATATAATTCTTATGATCGATTTTTTGTAATGTACAAAAGTTATGGTGAAGAGGTGAAGAAAAATGACAAAAATACTGTCAATCATTATCATTTGCAAAGCGTATTGCTAGAATAGTTAAAATATTCATTATTAGGACATTCAATAGGCCACATAATTCGTATCTAATTCTTTTTTCCTACCGAAATCTGAAAATTGTTTCGTGGACAGTAACAAAATTTGAACGTTTATTATAATTGTAACTAACTTTTACCTAATGAATTCTAATTTAATGATTTTCCTTTTTTTCATTTGGACTTTAAAAAATATTTTACCAAAAGTATTCTAAATAATAAATATAACAAATAAATTATTATCCAACTTTAATATTATATAAATAACTTTTTATATTATGCAATTAATTTCATACCACAAAATTTTTCCTATCACGATTAAGTAAAACAATCTCAGTTCACTAATTTGATAAAATATTATTTATTTCTTTCAATTAATTTTTCCCCTGACTAAAATGAAAAAAAAAGAAAATTATTATTATCATGATTAATTTATATTTTCCAAAAAAAAAATTTCCCGCATTTTCTATTTGTATACGAATACGTTTCTTTTAACAACATTTAACTAGAAAGAAAAACAATAATTTTTTTATGTTTTATGTTATGTATACTATAAAAAAAAATCCATATTTAAATTTTTTGAAATCCTTCTTTGTTTTATATTTTCTTATATAAAAGGATAACAAAAAATATAAAATTTTTTTTGTTCCTATATTTTTATCAATTCATCTTTTCATTATACAAATCCTTGATACTCAACTGTTTAAACATAAACATAAAATAATAAGAAGATGTAAACATTATCCTAGAATGTAATTCTATAGGAATTATTATTGTTTAGATATCAGAAATCACGCGAAGGATTTATTAAGAATATTTGATCAGGTTTCGTTATAATATTTTGTTTTTTCCATACAAGGAAAATTATGTGAGGGGAGTAAGAATATAATTTATTGGGATAAAATATGAAAAATACATTTTGATTGTATGAAATTAATCAATGACGTAGTGTCTGATAATAATAATTGTTGTAATTTTATATTGAAAAACATATAATATTTTATTATTAGTTAGGAAAAACATGTTTTAATTGTTGTGTTTGTAACATGCTTTAATAAGCCTAATACTTATTTGGAAATTTCAAACTGATGGGTTATAATTTTGGTAAGTAGTTAGGAGGAATTTATATCTTCATAAATTTCAAATACCAGCAGACATCTTAGTATCAGTTGGGGTAAGTAGTTATTTTGGTAAGTAGTTTTAGTAAGGAATTTAATTACATAAGATATGAATTCCTGCTAAAAAGGCAATTTCTTTACGTACAGCAATACTTAAAGCTAGAAATAAAAGAAAGTTTCTAGTTGTGATTGTGACTAAAAATGATATCTAGCTTGTTATTTCATTTATTGAAAATGTAAAATTTTCTTTATATTTTGGACACACGTATATAAATTTCCCAATTAGTTTAATAAAAAACATTACAAAATATTTATAGATATTTTGTATCAAGAACTCATAAGTTTACAATCAATTTTTAGTATAAAGAATTAAATTATATAAATTCATAATTTGTTAATTCATAAAAATTAATGTTACTTCTCATATTTACATATATAATTTGATCAATTGCCATATAAAATTTTGTATATTTATATTTTATCAGATTAGAAAGATTCAATTTATACAATTTTTCCCCCAATTCAATTTATTATCTTAGAATAGAAATTTTTATATTAATCGTTCTTAGAAACGTAATTCTTTAAATAAATATTTAACGTAAATATTTATGTACACAATAATAATAACTAATCAATCTTTAGCAAAATTTTCCAGAAGTTTTCGTTAGTATGACAAATATAAATTTATTCATAAAAAATATTTATAAATTTTAAATATTATAAATCAATACCACAAAATTCATTGATTGTTGCAAACTTACCAAATAAATTTTTAAATAAATTGTGGTATAAAATATTTAAATATTCAATTGTGAATACCAAAAAAATTTTAATTTGTAATTTATTTTTTTAAATATCCTTTTTCGAATTTTGCAATATTTTTAAAATCATATTCAAAATTTAGTATTTTAGTGATATTTGAAGAAATCTTATTTGAATTTTAAATAATTTTTTTATATAAATTGGTTTTCTTGTAATGGCTTGAATCAACGTATGTAGGGGGTAGGAGTTCTTTTCAGAACAGTGAATCCTTGTGTTTGTGGTGTACTATTGGTTCAAGCTACTACTTAATACAAGCACTTTGTATTTTACTGCTTGTATTAAATAATAGTGTCTAATTGATATTTGTTTGTGTTCGGTGATGGTAACACCAGAGCTTAATCCATTGCGGATAGTAAAATTTTTCTCAGCATGTGAGAAAGTGCAAGAAATCAAGCTTAGGGATAATAGATATTTTCCTTAATTATATGTAACTTTCTAACATAACCTTACTAACAATATCTCTTCTTATACTTGATTTCCTGATCCAAACAAATTATCTGCCTGTATCCCATGTACAGGAAGATGGGGCTTGCGTTTTAGATTGATGAGAATTAGATACTCGATTACTAATTATATAGAATATTCTTAAAATAAAAAAATATATATATGAATAATAAAATCATTAAATTTTAATTGATATATATATAAAAGATTAAAAATTTGATTGATTTTCTTATTTAGTCTTTGGTTTCTTTACTTATTAAAAATTTACGTATTACAAAAATTAATCCTTTAAAGTCCTATAAATATTATAAAATTAATTATATATTCAAGGATCAAAAATGAAAATATAAACAAATTGTTTTTCTTTTACTTAATATTAAATTGAGTAGACACAAAATTGACATAAAAAATGTATTTAAGACTTAAGTAACATATACATAAGTAATAGAGCATAAAATCCTTTAGTTAAATGTTAATACTAAAATGTCAGGTGTGTTTACATATTAATAAATAATAACAAAAATTTTTATGTCTGTCCATTTTACTAAATATAATTTTTTATTTTGATTTAATTGCCAAAATGTAAAGATTTGTTCAAAATGAAAATTGGTCCTTAATATAATGTGAAATTGTTTATCAATATTTACAGTTTATTTTGTATGTTATTATGTTATATATATATGTACATAATAATAAAGGTAAACAAAGTATTATATATGTTCAATATTTATCGACATCAGGACACTCAACTTGAATATGTAAACTCTTAAAGATGTCCTAAATGATCCTGATATATAATATGAATTACATTGAAAATTATATAGGAAATACCTTTAAAAAACGTGTATTTTGAAATAATGTTTATTTGTTCAGTACTTTGCTATTACTATATAAGTTTATACTAAAACTTTTTGATATCATGTCTTCTATTAATATAATATTTCAATAAATTTTCTATTATTATTATAATAGAGACAAATAATTTTAGTTAAGTTTTAATGTTATCGTTTAGTCCTTAGAAGTTTTCTCAAGTACATATCGTATTAAGATGTTTTTATAAAAAAAAACACTCTTTTGTGTTGTATATATTTATATTACCTTAAAATTTGTTTTAGTTAACATCAAATTTATTAACAAAATATTTGCAGAAAACCTTCAATAGTGTAAATAATAAATATGATAATATTACACATTTACAAAGGATAAAAAATAAATAAATAATGTTAAGTAGGTAAATTTATAAGTTATTCGTTAGGGAAATACTTTGTATATAATTACTAATATAAAATAATTGTTTTGTTTATATTAGAAGCCTATTTATGAAAACATACCAAGGAATTAGAAGCCTATTTTTAATGAGAATATTTTACCCTTGCATTTAGATATAAATATTTAAAAAATCAAATTTATTTTAAATCATATTTTATAATTTATAATGCTAGGTATGTAATCCACTGAAACAATTTAATTTAATACAATTTCACTAAACACAATTACACTTCCACTCGACATAATAACACTAGGATAATTCCAATTGAGAATAATTCCACATGCAAATTATTTGACATGAACAATTTAACTAGCAAATTGAATAATTCATCGCGGAAATTTTATCCACAACTATTTATCATTAGAGGTACTTTTTATCGAGGTGTAATGTGCACGATAAAAATTGCTGTATGACTTGGTCACGATGATTATTGAAAGCCTATAAATATTTTCAAGTATGTTTGAAAAATTAAACTTTTAAAACAAACAAACAAAGTTTTAAGAATATTTTAGAGACTGATTTTACAAGATTAAAGTGCAAATAAACGTTAACTCTCCGTTTGATTTTTAATATAGTATGTGAATATCTTTAGCTGCCTTTAAAATGAAATATTTTATTGTTAATTACATCATATTTTTCTGATTTTAGCTCGACCCTGTCATTTAATACAATTGTTTCTCACGTACTTTAAATATAAGTGAAAACTAGAGTAAATGCAAGTTTCCAAATCGTAAAGCGTAGTTTTGTATAATAATGCGAATTTATAAATGGTAAAAAACCAATGTTAGATGTAAAAAAAAATATAAAATTGTATTGAATCTTACCGAAATTATATAAAATTTACAATTAACTAATTATCTCTGTCAGGTGGTGGTACTTTGTAAAATTTTATATATTACTAAAAAAAAACCAAATATCAAACAACATTTTTTTTAAATACATTTTCTTTACCAACCAGTCACAAACATATCATAAAACAATCATAAATTTAAATTTTCACATAACATTTTTTGTATGGTCATTTTACCTAACTTTCTAATTCCTTATACTTGAACTTTTAAATGACATCCTATAAAAAAGACGGAATTATAAATTATAAATAAAACATAAATTATTCTAAAACTATAAAATAATAATATCCCAGCAAAGGAATTTCAAATCTTTATATTAAATATATTTTATAAACTTTATTAAACTTTAAATCCTTGTAACATATCCTCATCATTTACAAAACATTCTTTCACAGATTTACATTGTTTCATGGAAAACTTTTACTTAATGTTTAAACATTTTTATTAAAGAAACGTCCATTGACTTTTTAAGGAAGGTGTTTTCAAATAATATAAAGAACTTTTAGAAGTTTTCTGTTTATTTTATTGATGGGAGGTTGGTACTGGCGGGTAACTTGTACCAGGTAAATTTCCAATTAATCTGGTCAAAGAAAAATTTTATGACAATAATTAAACTATAAAATTTATAAGATTTATGCTTTTGTCATGAAATTTGAAATTTTTCAGACATTTTCATAAATTATAAAAGAATTTTAAATTATTATTTCATATAAAATGAAAATCTTTTCAATAATATACAATATATATAAAAAAAAATTGGAAAACTTTATAAATTTTCTCTGTCTAAATAAATTTTTGTTCAGCTTTTTCAATAGAATTTGAACCAAAAATTTTTAATAAGTATTTTATTTTTGTTTTATAAAATTTTTGTATTATATTTTTCTTAATATTATTGGATCTATATCTAGATAAGAAATCTGCATTTAAATTGAAATTGAGATAAAGTTACTTTTTTTTTTGTCTTCAGAAAATCCAATCAAAATAAGATAAAAATAAAAATTAAAAGACTTTTTAAAAGTAAATACAAAAAAAAAAAAAAAGTAATTTTAAATTGTCTTCAATTGGTCTAAAAGGATATTTAGCTACATAGATTATTTCTTTGTATAGTTATAATAATGATTTTTGTTTCTGTATTTATTTCTGAAGGATACCAATTTAATAAAATATTTATAATGCCATGTCGAATATGCAAATAGCGAACTTTAAACCACAGAAGGATAGAACCACAGTGAAGGTAATTATTTACTTTAATCTTTTAACCTCAAAACTAAGTTTTTCTCTTTAAGTAATGATGATTTTTTTTAATGTAGAGTATATAGTTGATATATAAAGGCATTGTGGTTAAAAGGTATCCTTGCTATTTTGGTGATCTACTTTTTTATAAACAAAAAAAAATTTACTATCCTAAGGGGAGAAGATAACTAGTAGTTATGTTTACAATAATACATGAATTTTGTAAAAAACAGGAGTTGTTTATAAGCTACTCAAAAACTACTGAAGCAAAAAATTTATGAACACAAACTAGATATTAAAAATGTTTCGGAAATAAATACATCAGGAAAAAAACAGCACATATATTAGACCCACTGAAGCTAACACATCAACTAAGTAACTAAACCAACCTGTATGTGAAATTCCTTTGAAAATTAGTAAAAAATTGAAAATATCAAATATAATTCCGGGAATTTTAACGAATGTGGATGCAGTGAAGCTACCAACTCCAATTTCTAAATCATAATTTTCATATACACCCGAACGAACCGAACCAATTAAAATTCGAAAAAGCTACTAAAAATTGTTGCTGTGCACAGACCTTAAAACTTAAATAAAAAATCATTTAACAAAATCGATTTTTTATTAGGTCCATGTCCATTGCGTTCTAACCACTCGTAAAATGAATAAATTTTTTTGAAGGAATTCTAATTAGTGAAATAACAGGATGGTGTTATTTTAACAATTAATTCGATTAAATTTTTAAAGTATAAAATAAAAAGAAAAAAAAAATTGTTTTTATTTATTTTAATGAAAATTAGAGAAGAAATTGAAGAAAATTAATTGTTTTAATGGAAATTTTCTTTTGTTTTTTGGGGGAAAATAAGAGAATATCGTGTTACATTTAATTGAATAGATATTTTTTATGGAAATGAGAAAAATTTCTTAAATTTTCTAACAATTAAAAGTTTCGTGGTGTTGATGAATTTGGTATATAAATGATTTTTTTTAAATGGATAGTGTAAATTAGGCGAGATTCAGATTGCAGATTTGTTAAAAATAAGAAATTTCTTTGATTTTGATTTTATTTTGTAGTAACACCATAAAATTAAACATTTACTTTTAAATTAAAATTATTTATTACTTCTAGTAATTGAAAAATGAAAGCGTTTTTTTCAGTTGCTTTCGATTTTTATCGTTTGATGTTAAAGTAATATTTGTCGGTACAATAAACTGTAAACTACCATCTCAAAAAAATTTAATGTACCTAAATTAATGACAAACTTTGCATTGAGGAAGCTTGAAGGATGTGTAATAATATAATATAAACTTAAGAATCGTCTGTAATATTCGCATTCCTATCGTTACTTAATGAAAATTTTTGAATGAAAAGTGAGAATATTTATTAAAAATAATGGTAAACATCCCAAATTGTACTAAAGATGAGCTGGTTCATAAAATTTATTTATATTAGTTCTTTGTAAATGTAATTTAACATAATAAATTAACCAATAAAATTTACACAGTATATAATAAAAATTTACATAATTCACGATTTGCGTATAGGAGCAATATCAAAAGGAGTTTAACAAAATTGAGGTTAAAACTTACAACCTGATTGTTTTAAATTGTGGAACTATAATATATTCCAATGCATAATTATAGACTACATGTTGAATCCGGCAACAGTCACAGCCTCTCGCTTTTCACATAATAAAATTCAAAACTGAATTAAGAAAAATAAAAAAAAATAAAAATGAAAAGTTTATCATAATTTAAATCAAATCTATTAAAATATTCGTCAAAATTTATAATTAATTATTTTTTTACGAAGGGAAAATGATAAAATGACGTGAATTTAGATTTAAATAAAATTTCCTAATATTAAATTATATTTTATTTTTTGCGATTTTGTTGGAAATAGAATTTTAAATATCCAAACCAATTAATTGTAACATGAATTTATACTTTTTGCTGACAGTTTAAAAATATACGAATTGACATTTTATAACCCTCAAGAGAAATTGATGAGATAACATTTGATTTTGACGTGTTAATTTTTGTACTTTTTTGTTCGAATTGAACGATTTATAATATTAAATAAAATTTCTAATTATATTTTTTCGCAGGATTTTAACAGGTGTAGGGAAAATATTTAAAATTTAATATTAATAGAATTGTGTAGGTTATATTTGGAAAATTTGAATTTTATTTGAGTATAATGAAAATGTGATTTAGAAAAACATGCACAAAACAACATTTCAATATTATTAATATATAGTAAAATTGAATTATTTAGATTCCTGAATATTTAAATGTAATGTGCTATATAATTTAATTAAGAATTAAAGTAATTTTGTGTAACAAATATGGAATTAAGTCAGTGACATGCAATCACATTTACTCCAAAGTTCTTGGTTTGTTTATATGAAATTAATCAAGAACTTATAAAATTAGGTATTTAAATTCAATCTTTAAATTAAGTGCAAAAATATTATCATAAATATTAGTGCTTAATACTCATTGTCATTACCATATTACACTAAATTGTATACGCGAGTTTCAGGCAAAGAGTAATTCGATAAAGATTACGTATTTGCAAAAAAGGATTTATAAAATTTATATTATATTTTTATTCACAGTTTAAAACAATTCCGGGAAACCGGAACAAAAAATTATTACTGAATTATCTATTTCATAAGAAACTTGAGTAAAAAAAGGTTTTCTGATTTAGTATACTAATTTGTGATTTTGCAGTACATTTAAAAATTGACTTTAAAGCCAATCCGGTTGCGTACTATGAAGTAAGATATTTAAAAACAAAGAATATCGATCAATATTTGAATTCCCGTGCACACGTAAGACCACATTTGACTTGCTTTTCACATGGATATTTTAAATTAGTATTAGTACATTAATAAACTAATTTCATTTTCCGAATTATTAGAGAAAGAATTGACGTTGTGTTTATCGGGATAGAATATAAAAATAATTTCGTAATTTTAGAGCAAACCCGGATTAAAAGAAAAACCTAGTCACAGTCAGTTTCTTATTACGAATTTAATAATTTTGACAGTTTGGCGTACTAAAGAGCACGACAACTAACTACACCCGGGCAGGTTTGAATTTTTAACCCTATGTATTTATTATTCCGATAAAAAGTGTTAAAAACTGTGTGAGGAGCCGAAATATAATTTTAATTACTCTATATAGAATAAAATTTCTTAATTATATAATATTACATTTACATCCGGAAATTTTGGTTACATCGCTTTTTGAAATTCTATTAAAAGGTGGGCACTGTACCAATAATTTTACAAACCCACACCATCTCTGGTTTATTTTATAACTAATTTTACAAAATTTTAATCTCCAATAAAAGTTTAACTTATCAATATTTATTAAATCTAAATAATGTTTGATAAATATTTAATCTTCAGCTGTTATTAATGTAAACCAACAAAAAAAAATTATATTTAACAATAATAAATCTTCTAATTTTTCCAAAAATCTAAAATAAATAAAAAAGTTTATCAATATTTTTTTTGTTGGTTTTTATAAACCATCAATATCTAATTCTCTAATCTATGATTTGTATTCCATAACATAAGTTTATCCTGATTTTTCATATATTTTTTCGTATAGATAATCTCTTATAACCGATTTATATTTAAGAATAATAAAAACATTTATTAAAACAAATCAAAAAAAAAAAAAGAAAAAAAACCCCAATTTTCACAACAACAACAACAAAAACCATCTATCAAATATTTTATCTTTCAAAATATATCATGATTTTTCTATAGTTTTCTTTTTACCAATATTAATTTAAACTTATTTCAGCCTTTCTTTCAATATTTTGTTGTGAAATCATCAAGAAGACATCGGGTAATCACACAAAATTCTTAACACCAAGAGAATAAAGAAGGCCGGCAGCAAAAAATTGTCAAAAGTTTTTTGCCGCACACAAATAATAACAAAAGGAAAAACCAAAAAAAAAAAAAAAAATATAAATATTTTCCGCCACTTCCGCAAATATTTTTTGGCTATATAGACATCAGTTCTCATTTCATCCTTTATTTTAATATTATATCCTTTTGAAGAAAATTATATAGAAATAATAATAGATTTTTTTGTTTTTTTTTTTGTTTTTTGGAAAATTTGTAGATTCAGCTAAAACATAACTACAAAAAAAAAAAAAGTAATAATACAAATTTATAATTTCCCAGATGAGATTTTCCCAGAAATAGACAAAAGCAAGAAAAAATTATTTCATGATGGAAATTATTGCTAAAAATTTTACCATAAAGAATTATTAAAAGTTAACAAAACAAGAAAAAAGTAGAAAATACAAAATTTTAATGTAAAATATTAATATAAACTAATACAAGGATAATCAGGACATTTCTGACGTGTAATCTTTTCACTATTGTTTTATTATATATTCTCGTGTTGTCTATGAATTACAATTTTTTTATTATTACAAATTATAACTTAAAGAAGACCTTGTCAACAAGGAAACTAAATTTTTTTTTAATCTGTCATTTTACTTTTAAATTATATTTTAATTTGAAATTTTATGTTATAGTTTAAATGCCTTGCAACAAGGACTATGATTTTTGAAAGTTTTCGGGTAACATTTTAGTTATTATTTTTTTAACTTACTTGTTCAGTGAACTATAATATTTTGTCTTTGTACAGGCTCTACACGTCTATTCGGTTAAGGAATATTAGATATTTTTTAAAAAAGGATATTTTACCAGTTGGAAAATTTTTTCATTTTTGTTATAAATAAATTTTGCTCAAGCAAGAAATATTGTCCAAAAGGTGAAAATATTTTATAGTTATGGCGGATAAATTGTTATACGGAATGATATTATAATATTTAAAATGGTAAAATATTAGTTAAGTTTTTTTTGATAGATGTCTATAGGCGACAATTTAAAATATAATCTTCCAAAATGGGCCAAGAAAAAATGGTTTTTTCAATAAATTTTCACGTACCAAAGAATAAAAATTATGATAATATTTTAAAGAATTTTTATTATGAAAGAATTTAATATATTTTTAGTGAATAGCATTGGAAAATATAAAATTTCATTTGAACAGTACCAATCAAAAGTTTGTTATATTGAATACACTTATTACTTTCACTGGGCATCGATTTGGTCAAGTTTGCTGCACGGAAAATTAAAATCACAATTTTTAAAAGAAATTTTATATAATAATTTTAATGAAATTTTTTTTGGTTTCATTCGACTTTAATTTGTAGATGAATTCATAAAAATTTTCGTCATCATTAAAATTTTATTTATAGATTTATATGGAAACTGTTACAGTGTAATTCATAAGTTAAATTAAATTTTCTTGAAAATAAAATATTAAATATTTATTATATACATAAATTTCATTGAATTCTTTTAATAATATTGAATTTAAATTTTATGAAAATTCAATTATTTGATTTAGAATTTGTTACCAATTTCCAGTTTAAATAACAAAAATATTTAGTTTTATGTTTTATGAACAAAAATTATAATTAGGCCGAATCAAAAAGTATTAATTTTGTGCAATTATGAACAAATGTTGTCGATTATTAACAATTTTATTTATTATGTATATTTTTTTTTGAATTAATAAACAGATTTATTGAAATTGAGCAGCCAACATAACAGCAACATAAATATAATATAATTTGATTATTGATTTAGTTAATTCAAATCAAAATAATGAAAAGTAAAATTTTGTCAATATAATTGCAGCGTTTTGGTCAAAGCAAGTAATTGGCAATAATGAAAGCAGGCAACTGCATTACCGAAATGATCTGTCGCCATTTAACTATTACTTCTATTTATTACTACTATTAGCTAGTTTTATAAAACTTAAAATATTTCCATAAAAATTCGAGGAAAATGAATGAAAATTATAATTAGTTTTTTTTTATACTTGTAAGATGGTGTTAACTCGTGACGGCTTTATACTAGCCCTTGAAATCAAGGGCTGGTATAAGGCAACCATTACAAACCAAATTTATGGTTGTAATGTAGAGCTGTGGTCAAAGAATAGTTCTGAGAAATGCCAGAAGGACAGTTTACTCTCAAAATTGCAGTATTTGCAGTTATCGTGTTGTAACTTGGTAAATTTGTATATTGATTTTGGATGCTTCGTGGTTATATAGCTTAGACTTTTTAATAATTATTCGATTTAAAATTAATTATCCTAAAATTTCGAAAATAATTATATTACTTTAACAATGAAGTTTATGAAAGAAAAAATACAAAAATTACAAATCTCTGAAATCGTTCAGTAATTGTTATCAAAAGAGTAATTATTAATTGCAATCTGTCACCTAGTTCACCTGCAAGTGTTTAGCTTTAACCAGAATCAGAAAGGTTATACTTGGATAGGTACGAACCCAACAACTTTAGCGATCACTAACGTCTATCAGACCTACAAATATGCTACAGTTTCTGAATACTACAAGGTGGTGTTCACTATCCTAGCCAAACCAGAGTGTTAACTAATTGGGTTCGTTATCATGTTTCATGCAACTTGTCATATAAACTAACTAACCAACCGGTAAATATCGATTGAAAAATTCAAATTAAATCAATTTACAAATCTACTTAGAAAAATCTTATTAAAATTTTGTCTAACCAAAATAACAAATTCTAATTTAAAAAAAACCTCTAGGAATTTTAAATCATTTTAAAAAATTTTAAATAAAAACATAATTTAAATTACAAATCAAAATATTCATTTAAAAAAAAACACGATTTTTCTCGTTATTCTTAACTTAAATATTCAATTTAATTTATGTATCACCGCTACTTGTAGATCTAGAACAACTCATATATTTATTGTTTTTATCATGCAAGATTGAATTTTAAATCCTTAATATCCTATACAATTTTTTTTTCTTCTTCTTTTCCTGTTTGTTTGGTTCATTCTTCATCGTAATTCCTCCTTAAGATTTTGACTTGAATACAATTATATTCTTCACCTACGCAATGCTTATTTTTATGATGAACAAAGAGCAAAATCTAATCATAATAAAAAAAAAATATGTTCTTCCCAGGCTCTTCAGAAATATGTTCTGCAGCTCATAGCTGCTTACATTAAATATCTTAATACACATTGAAACGAGAGCTACAGCAAAAAAAAAAATCGATTTTGAGTTATTTAAAATTCAATTGAATATTATATTTTCTTAAATTAAAAGACATAAAAATCTTCAAAATAAGGAAGAAAAAAAATCCTTACTGATTACATTTTCCATATTTTTTTTATTTTTGTTGGAAATTTTAAAGTGGGGTGAATTTTTTATTGCATATTTTTGGGGATGAGGTTAATTTTTATGTTTTTTTATGCGTATATGTATTTTTTTTTTTGATTCTATGGATTTTTAATTAAATTTATTTATCTAAATTTATAGAGATTTTTATTATGTAACTCTTTTATTTTAAATTTACATAAATTATATTATTTATGTGTATATTATTGAAAAAATATTGAGATATTATATCAATATTAAATCACAAAAATTTAATTTAAATTTAAACTCTATATTCAAGGCAAGGAAACAGGCTTACCAAACAATTAATACCTATTCAATCAGCTAAACGGACTAGCGATAACTGAATTACTTATTGGACTCTATCTGAAAAACTAGTTGCGAATACGAAGAGGAATCGACTGCACATAAATAGTGTGCGAATTAATTTAAAGAACTAGTTCAATCCAGATTTCATCACTCTGAACACCGGTTTTTGGATACTATGGAACTGTCGTCGTATCCACTGAAAAACGTATTGTACTTCTTTGATAGTACTGGGTTCTAAATTAAAGTATATCAAAATAAGCTTTCATAAATTTAATCTAATTTAATGTTATTTTCTTGCTAATATGATTTTCATTATATTTTTTTTTTTGCAAATCGGTCCTTCAACCTGTCGCTGTAATTTGCATTTATGTGTACTTATACTATAGGACGTGGTTCAGAATTATAGTATAAACTCGAGTGAAAACTTAACAAAATTGAATTTCAGATTTGTTTCTCAGGCTGTTATAATAGAGAGTGAAATAATAGAAAATTTTAGAGTTTTAATTTACGCAGTGTATATCGCTCCAAAATCTCAGAGCTTTGTAATATTATTTGTGCCTATATACTCTATAAAGAAGTCTTCTGTAAACGTAGAAGAAAACTGAAAACTTGGGAACATGTATTAAAATATAAATAATAACATAACCTTAAAAAGCTGGACTATTTTACAATTTTTCCAATGATAAGCAACTTTGATTTCGGAATTTACACTTTAGTATGAACTAAAGGTTACTGTTAGCTTGACTTGTGGGATTGAGGAAAAGTTGTTAACACTAGGACATGTGATAATATACAATATAGGCTGGTAAAATTTGTGGTGAATAAAAGTTATTGGCCATTTTTCGATATAATATTTTACAAATTTCTTATAAAATTTTTGTAAATGGCATTTCAATAAATTATATCGTCTGGACGCAAATAAGGACGCAAAAATATAAAAATTTAAAAGTAAAAATATAAAAAAAACGACATAAATTCTTTGTTAAACTTTTAGTAATTTTAAATTTAACTGATAAATTTGTTATAATCTAAATATAATTATTAAATACTAACAAAATGAATAAATAAAATTTATTCTATATAGAAAATATATATAAAAAAAAATCGTTATCCTAATTAAATTTGTTTTTTATTCACATAAATCTGAATTCCATCCTACAAGGAACCTACACAATAATTACTTTTGTTGTTGATTTTGCAATTATTATTGTTTTTTCCGAATTCATCTTTATTATATCTCATAAAGATTTTTAACAATCAAATCCCTGATCGCCTGTAAAACAAAAATCTTTTCTATTTATTATGATTTTTCTCTTCAAATTTTATGATTTTTTATTATTTATATATATATTTAGTATTTATATTTATATATAGTAAGGTCGTAATCGTTTATAGTACATATATATATATGTATATAAAAATAAATTATTATCGTAACCGACCTGGGGGCACCTCAATTCTCTTGGGCCAATCTCAATTTATTCCAAATACAACCACAAAACAATGAATTTTCTATTTTGTTGTGTAAAGAATACGAAAAAAAAACGTGACGATATTTCATTTTTCGTTGCCACCATTTAAGATTTTCTATATTGTTATCATGGCAGAGTTGTACGCATTTTAATTTTTTTTTTGAGGATTCTTGATACGTAAGAATTACAAATCTACTTATTATACTGCATTACACCCTCTTGCAAAAATATATTTATCTATATATGTAACAACTGCTTAATTTTTTCTTCACAGTTTTTATGACTCCCTAGTGTTTCGTATATAGTAATAATCACAGAGAAGTTTTCTTTCATTTTCTCTACGGGTACAATTCGTTTTTGTTGTTGTTGCTGTATTTTGATGCTATTTCTACTATGCTATTTTTCTGATATGTTTTTTTTTACCGCCTTTCAAACTGAAATTTATTTATTTATTTTTTTAAGTTTGTTCACTTTAGATTGGGGTAGTTTGAGGGGAGCTAGTTAAACAAAAGTCTGCAATTTTTATTTAAAAAAAAAAAAACAAGTAATTGCGTACCCAGAACGTACGTGAGAGGTTAAATTTTTAGTGTGAGAAAGGTTTTTTTTTTACTTTGAATTCTTTGAAAATGTTTACAAAGGCAGAGTAATGTTAAGAATATTAACTTCATTTTAATACAAAATAGCATACGTTTTTATTGAGTATTATACTTGTAATAGACGTAAACCCTTATAATTTTGATTAAACATAAATAGTAGAACATTTGAAAGTATATATTACATTAATTTGAAATATTATTAGATTTTTTTAAAACATTGATTTCTTTGAAGTTTTAAAAAATAAATGAAAATTTTATAAAAAAATATATATTGCATATCTTTAGGTGCTTTACTTACGCCTATCTATATCTAATATGTACATTAAATAAACAAAATTACTATATTTATAATTGATCCTTGAAAAACTACCTACCTTTGGCCTCGTAGTACAGTCGAAACCCAATATTGCGTTAAACGTTAAACTTAGTCCTGTAATTTGTATGTTAATCCTTTGACTAATATAATATTCTTTATAGTTTGTTTAAACTATTATTTTATTGGATCGCTTTAAGGAAATTATCTTAAATTGTTCTAAGTTACACGACAGCACGAATTCATTTTGACCTAAATTTTTAAAATAGAATTTCAATTTTCGTTATTGCAGTAAATTTAAAATTGAAGAAAATTCATACAAAAGGAATTTAATAACGAATTTTTGGGAAATCAAAAAACATTACGAAAGTATTCTTAAATTTATCAAAGATTGGTTCTTAATACAAATACGCCGATATAATTTTATATTTTGGTTACTTCTAAGCTCTAACTATCAGTAACAACTTTCAGGACATATTTTTAGAATTGATATACGTAACATAAATTCAATATTTAAATTCGATGTGATTTTAGTGTACTGGGAAAAACTATAGTGTACTTTAGTGTACTGGGAAAACTATAGTGTACTATAGAAAAACTGGGAAATATATAATTGACCGGTTTTTGTAATCAGTTTCTTGATGTTATTTTAGTTACTTAATTTCTTTAACCCATTAAATATAAATTTATAATTATAATTAAATAACTCCAATAAATTTCGTTTGCTATTTAATAATGAACTTGTGGAGCTAAATATTAAATTTTTCGGATCGAAAATTCTTTAAATTTATTTTTTAAACATTTTCGTGAATATAAATAAAATAATTTCAGAAACCGAAAATAATAAATATTAAATTTAATTTTATTTTAAATCATAAAAAAAAATATTTATCACAATTTCAAATCCATTTAATTATAATCTCATATAATTTTAAATATCTAATAAAAATGTATCATTTTTTATTAATAATTTAATTTATTTATGTTCTTATAAAATTTTATTACTTAACAAAAAAAATAAAAATGAAATTACAAATATTTTTCTTTTTTCAAACGATAAAGTTTTTCTACTATGTAGAAGACTTTTTCTTAATAATTACTTTTGCCTGGACTATAAATTTCATAGAGTTTGTTGTGGCTGGGGGTATAAATTTAAATGATATTGTAAAACTAATCATATTTTTTTTCGGTAATTTACTATATTAACCATTTAAAAACAATAGCTAAAAAAAGAAGGTAGACGACAATTTTATCAAAAATTATATATTATAAAAACACCCATAAATACAGAATCAAAATTAAATGTCCTTAGCTACCCTATAGTACCAAAAAAAAATGAAAAAGAAATTTAATTTTTATAGATATATAAATAGAAAAGCATTTGAAAAAATATTTTCTTTTTTTTTTAGAATTTACGCTTTTATCGCGAGACGCAAATTTTAAAACTTTTTCTATTCTGTTAGTTAGTTAGCGTATAAAAAAAAGGACATTCATTATTACCATTAACGTCAATAATTCATTACCCATATATATATACAAGAATAAGGACTAAAAAAAAAAGAGATGCGGGCAATTTATATTCAAAGTTAATTATAATTAAAATAAAAAAAATATTTGCTTCTCTTTTCTGGTTTTGAATTCCTGATTGTAGTCGTCCCTACAACAACAAAAAAGGACAGTTTTGTCCAAAAAAAGGATATCCTCACCAAAAAAAAAAAAAAAAACAATAATTCTATAGACGACATAGAGGACCAAAGAAATAATAATCAGATATTCGCGACAGAATAAAAAAACCGCAGAAAAAAAAAATATCAGGCTATTATTAAAGCTGATTGGTGCGGTTCTATTAATAATTCTTTTTTTTGGCCAAAGTCGAAAAAAATTATAATTTTTTTGTTTTTGTTCTATATATTTCATAAATGAATCATCATCATCATGAGCGAGACGGAGATGAGGAAATAATACAAAACTAATGTTACCATGGGATGAAGGAGAAAAATAGAATGAAAATCTGAAAATAAATGTATTATGTCCGGACATACCGAAAAATAAAAAAACTTTTTTTTTTTTTTTTTATATATTTTATTTTATCACTTTCATAATAATAAATTAAGAACTCATCTGACATTTAATTACAATTACCCCATATTCGCCTCTATGGTCACACAGCATTACCTATCACATAATTTTTAATGTTTTTTTTTTTTTTGGATACGTATATATAGACATAAATTCATTAAGGGGACGAACAATTTAATTTTAATTTTACTATAGTTTCAAAATTGAATAACAAAATGAATGTTTCCAAAATGAAAATTTGAAAAAATGATAACTTTTCAGGAAGATTTGAATGGAAGCTATTTAAAATGAAAAATAATGAATATGTAAACCAAAAGTGAATCCTTTCAAGATTGTATTTAAATTGAATTTGTTGAGTAAGACAAAGTTGTGTATTGGCTTTCAGTCTCGTGCTATTCAACGGCTCCATAAAATAAACCGCTTGAACTAATGACAGGGATTAGCGTGACGTGACATTAATTTCTTTTGAATTAGAATTAAAGATTTAAATCTAATTGCGGTCGTTCGATACTAATTTAATTTTAAAGGGAATTGTAGAAATTTAAAATTGCCACGATTTCCGAAATTATTGAACTTAAGGAAGGCGAAATGATGTAACAGATCGAAATAGTTGAATATGAAATACAAATTAATGTCGCCGAAATCGCGATTCAAAGCCGTGCGACTATAAAACATTTTGAAAATGAATTTATTTCCAATCTTTTTAGGTTTTTCACAATTTTTTTTGGTTTAGTTAAATTTTAATGAAATCATTTTTTTTTTTATTTTATTTCGGCATTGAGTTACCCCTTATTTTTTCACTCTAAACTATAATCACTGATATAAAATGGTCATAATATATAGCACTGTTACTGGTTGCATAGATTCATAGTTGAGTTTTCTTTTAACGATGGATAACAAAAAAAAAAAAATAACAAAAAAAAAAAAAATTAATTTTTATTTTTCCATTTATTTCACGGCGGCAGCGTCCAGTCAAAATAACAAAAAAAAAATTAAGTAGCTAAACGACCGTGAATATGCTGAACAGACAAATAGCCATTTCAGCGATGTTACCGAAATTATAAATTGAGTATTAATTTTATTTTTTATGTGTTTCAATTTTGTATATAATATTTTTTATAGCTGGGCGTTAGTAGCTAGATTATAATAATAATAATAATTATTTAAATAATTTATAATTGTTAATTTTCGGTTGTAAAAAACTATAATTAATAAAAATTTTTATATTGTACTATTAAATATAAAACTATAAATTACCACAAGCAAATAAATTTCAAAATTATTATATACAAAATTGGCGATTATAATCGATTTATTAAGCGTTTCTAAAATTGAACATTCATTTGGTTATTCCAGTATTTGGTTATCCCAGCTGATCATTATCATCATCATCGTTTAATTGAATTTGAAAAATTTAAAAGGAAAATATTGACAGATGATTTAATTAAAGTTTTTTTTTTATCTCTATAGCCTATAATCGAATTTCTTTCATCTGGTATTAAGCGCATATTTACGTAATTATGTGTACTTGTCCAGTAGTAGTGAACTATATATATCATAATGTTATAGTCATTTCATTATATATTATCCTTAAATAAATACGGGATAAATTAAAATGAAAATGTATAAGGTTATTTTTTTTTTGTTGCAAGTATTTATCAGTCAATGCAGATAAATAATTTGAGATATTTTATGGAAAATATTGAATTGCGATAGAAATTCGTAATAGTATTTTGAAGTGGCCGAATTGCTTTGGATTCGTATATACTACTGATATATTTATTGGAATTTATTTAGGTTCTATTAGGATCTAAAATATTTACAGATTTTGAAAATAAATTATTTGAAATTGAAATCAGAAGAATGAAGTTGATGGGAATCATGTTTAAGTTTATATTTCTGTCATGAAAATCATATTTCAAATGGATGGATGTAATATAGAATCTAAAGTTTTTGTCTTTATTCTATTAAGTTCAATAAGAACTAACATTGACCGTAATTAATGCTAGATTAACAACAAAGTCGTTTATTTAAAATGCAATTTCAAATTTTCAGCAAAATTAAATACAGGATAATGTCTGCACTCTATGAAATTGTGAAAATCATATTTAAAATCATCTACAGAGTCAGTGTTGGTCTTTAATTAATCTCATAATAACCAATAAAATCTATTTTATTGATTTAATTCAATTTAATTCAATTTGAATATTTCTCAATCTTCAATAGTAGTAACATTTGAAATTGACCTTTATCCATAGAATTACCTATATATACTAATTATTTAGCTGAATGCAATAATCTAAATTTATATTATCCACAAATTAAAATCAGGAAAATTCTCATTCCATTTTTCTATTATTGTGACTGTGGCTATATTGCATCTGGTGTGCGGCTTTTGATTGATTTTGTTGTTATTTTTATGTTGGATTTGGTTTCTATTCGCTTTATTTCGATTAAATAGAGGATATCTAAATTCCTTTTAATATTATTTATCCAATATATGTATATAAAATTATTTGAAAATTATTTGTTATTCATATTATCGCTAGATAGTGCAACACAGTTTCTCCATAATCACTTTTTTAATTTAATTTTTACAAAAATTTAATATGTCGACATTGCAATTGGTAAATCTAATGATCATTTTAATTATAAATCTGATTTACATTTTCCAAATTGCTGATAACATAGAATAACTAATACATATTTATTCAATGATTTGTATTATATATGAGAAAATTTGGTTTGGTCCTACAGGAACAGACCACGGAAAGTGGTCAGAAATGAATAAAAATTATATAATAAAATAATTTTCGATTAATACTAATGTAAATGAAAAGTATAGTAGGGAAAATAAATGCGGGAATCATTATAAAGTTGAAAAAAAAATTTGTAGGCATTGCCGTATAATTTTTTTTCGTTTTTTTTGAATAAATAAATTGTAAAATTTTATTACAATTATTTTTACCTATGGAGTTAATGAAATAAATTATTTATATTAGTTTACTCAGTTAATATGATAAAAATGTAAATTTTTGAAATAAAATGAAAGAAAAATAATAATAATATTAATAAATTTAATTGAATTTAATCAAATTTGTCAATTCAATATTTTTAATTATTTAAAGTCAATCATTTTATGTGCTATGTTTTGTATCTACAGCATAATTCATAATTATTTGTATATATATAAATTCATTTTTGCAGATATTAAATAAATTGTAAATAATTTTGAGTGTTAATTATTTTTATTCAGTATATTATTTTTACTTAAATATATAATTTCATAAATTCATTTATAATTTTTTTTATGTATAATTTTAACAATTTTATGTATTATGTAATATGAAAATCACATAAAATTTATAAATACAAAAAATGAGATAAATAAAAAAAAATTTAAAACTTAATAATTAATCATGTATAAATCATTAAATATTTTTTTTTTTTTATGTAATGAACATAATCGATTTTATTATGCGTAACACGACACAATTATGCAAAAGAATGGAAACAATGAATTTTAATTTAAACTCAAAATGAGTTTTAATAGATTTATCTGTCATTATTTTTAACAAAGTAAAAATAATAAAAAATAAAAATAAAAAATTAAAAATACAGAAATAAAGAAATTTTATAGATAAATTAATTAATTTGGTAAATATTTGTAATTGGATTGGAATATCATTAACTTAAGTGATAAAAAGTGTAACGATACTTATGGTATTGGTTAAAAATTGGATATTATCAGGTATTCCAAAAGGATAATTTTACATAAGAGGAAATTATAAAACTGAATGGAAAATATTGAATGATTTTTATATATTTATGTTGATGTTATGTTTATGGTTTTTGGTACAGAAATATTATACGTAGCTAAATATTTGTGAGTTACATTTAAAATTTTGAATATTCTTTCAGCATTTTTTATCCTTGCTTACAATTCGATACAAAATTGCAGAGATACAATTTTGAAATATCTAACTCATAGTTACTTTATTCAGTTTTCAAGTAAGATTAAAAGATTTATTATTAAATTGTAATTAAATGTTATACAAATTATATCTATTAAAATAATTATGATATTCTTTGGAATGGTTTGTTTTATATATTTTAAATAACTCAATTAATTTATTTACTATTTTTTCAATGTATACAGTGTCGCATTTCTGTTTTTGGCGCCTCTAGGCAATGAAGCGCCCTATAATTCTTAAGAAAATTTATGTTTTAATCAATGATTTGAAATTCAATCAATGATTTGTATTATTCAACAACAATCGACAAATCAATTTATATTAATTGAAATTTTAAATTAGTTGCAATTAGTTGCATTAAACCGCAACCGATCCAAAGTGGATTTCTAAAATTTCATCATAAAAACGCATTCGAGACGATTTACTTGAATGATAATATTTTGAGGTAGGCTTCTAACTTGAGATGATACGGTATCACCTTCAGAAAGTTGTTGTAAAACAACTTTCCCTTAGTACACTTTTCTTTAATCAAAAATTCACAAGAGTGAATTACTTTTTTTAATATTTATTTTTGATTACCTAATTTAATTATAGATTTCTTAAATATCTTTAATATTGATTTAAGCGTCCTAATTCAAGCGCCCTAATTTGAATAGCGCCCCTAGGCAATTGCCTACATTTGTCTGTTAGTAATTGCGCCCATGAATGTATCTCATAATCAGGGGTTGATAAATGTATCCTGATTTTAATATTGCCTGGTTCTTTGAATTAAGGCATCAATTATGGCACCTTGCATATATCGAACTTTTCAATCACTTTTTTAGTAACATAAATAATTGACAAATAAATCGCCTTCTTATGTAGGCAAATATAATTTTTGTCATATATTTCACTTTAGTCAAGTAAAATTGAACTTTCTACATAAGTGAGGAAAACTATAAACTAATATTTTAAATTATTTATATAATTAATAATTTAAAAACAATTTTTTTTTCATTTGATTTTCTTTCAGATGTCATATAAACATTTATCAATCCATAAATCTACTGAAAAACTCAAATAATTTATCTTAACACCATCAAAAATATTTAAATAATAACTTTTGTAATTGAACAGAAAAAATGAAAATATTTTTTATAAAAATATAAATAAAAATATTATTAATAAAATTTTATATTTTTTGATAATTTTAAAATGCAAACAGTTTTTTTTTTTGTTTGTTTCTGAAAATTATTATTGGCAAATAATGTTGGGAAGCATATATAAAATTTTTATTTATATACATTTCGAAAATTTGTGTAAAGCTAATTGATTTTGGTTAAATATTGGTCGATTTAAAATTCATAAAATGTCAATTGTGTTGGTACACAAATTAAATATTGAAAAATTACTGAACAATATACAAAAATTTTATAAAGTACGTGAACAGATTGCAAATATAAAAGTTATAGCAATAACTTTTTTTATATATTGAATAATAATAATTTATTAATTTTATTTTATTTTTGTTCTTCATTTATGTCAATTATGATGAAGTTTTTTTTTATTCATTTGATTTTTTTTATAGATATACTTATTTTACCAAGTACGTTTTCCACACATATTCAGTGGCGTTCAGTACTTGGTAGTCCGTTGTGCAATATTAAATATTGAATTTCATTCGGTTGACGTTAGTTGCTACAGTAGATTTAAATTTATATAGGTTCCAAAAATTGAAACTTTATAGTACCGAAAATAGAAATGTTTAAAATGAACTACTTAATTGAACTTATGAAAAAAAAATGTAAAATTTAGGTATATATACTCGTAATTTACATGGTAAATTTGTTCCCCAATAGTACCGTGAATATCGAAATCGTATAAATCGAAACCGTCCAATTGGAATCTATATCATATATTGATATCGTGTGAAACTGAAAAATATTGTGGTGTGTATTTTATTTGTTAGGGTCTTCGTTGATCACCTTTGTTCCTATTGCACCTATGCTTCATATGTACCGCCACTGATATGTATTATTAATATATGATTATTATTCTGCTTAAAAATAATTATATCTTTAATTTGATAATTACTTATTTATAATAAATATTTTAAATAACCAAAAGAAGAATAGCAATTAAAGGATTTAATAATTCAATTTTAATTATAGATTTAATCTATTTTTTTGTCAGACTTTCATGATTCATCAGTTTGTGAATAATTTGTGATAATATTTCGTACCTGTAGAGAAAATTTAAAGTGGTTTTATTGGTTAATCTTTAAATTTGTAATGAAAAAACACAATATTTTTTTAAAAAAAACCTTTAAGTTTAATAGAATTATTCAAATATTAAATAATTGATGAGGTTTTTTTTTTTTTTTTGTAAATGTAAGCAAAAATCTTATCCCTATAAATTTAAACTTTACCCTTTAAAAATTATAAAAATAAATAAAAATAAAAAAAATTATTATTACCTTATAATTGTTAAGATATTTTAAACTTTATCTTTTACGTCAATTTTAATTTATTATACATAAAATCCTTTTTCTATCAAAACATCAATGTTTTTTTTTTTGTTGAAAAGGAAATAAATTATTAAAAAGGCGGGACGAAAAATTTATCTTAACTATACATCATAGAAAATAATGATTTTATGTTATATTATTTATTTTTACAATTTTGTGTTTAAAAGGATCTTACAATATTTGAGAAGCAACAATTTTTCTTCTTATTATATAGAAAAATCCTGTTGCTTTTATATACCGAAAATTTTATATATTTTAAAGTTTTATCTGGCAGAAAAACAATACCGGACGAAATTATTATGTATATAGTTAATTTAACAAAACCCAGTCCTGATTAACTAACTCCAGTCACTGAGAATAAGTAACCCAGTCTTGTCTATTTTGATATGTAAAAACAAATTGACCTAAACAAATACTAAAAAAAAGGTTTATGAAAAATACTTTGGCAGAAAAAAAGAGTAGTCCGTTTATCCGTAACACACCTTGATTCGATTAGATATTATTTTTTATCCATTTTTTTGCACCTTTTCCATAAGTCTTTAATAAGCCAAGAAGGATTTTTTACTTCTGTATATTAAACCTAGTAGGTAGCAACAAAAAAAAAGGATGTTTAGTTAAAGATCTTAGTTACGCGTCATAAAAAAGGGTAAATACTCTTTTTTTTTTGATGTTATGGATCTATAATAATATTGGGATGACTGTTTTTTTGAAATTTGTTTTGATAAAATTTTATGTTTATGCCGCATAACAATTTATTGGACTATGTAATTTTAAAAAGTGATCTGCTTTTATTTTTATTACAAGTTTCTGAAAAAAAGATAATAGTAAACATGACATTATTATACGAAATTTTTACGTACAAGGATAAGACAATTTTTTTATTTGTTGTACAAGTGGAGTCGTAAAATAAGTTTAGTCTTTTCAAGGATTATATAATATTTGTATACGCAAATGTTTAAGGACTGAATTTACGGAATTTCCTCAATTGGTATGTGAAATAGAATAAAAATGATAATTTTAAAATATGAAATTGCATTTATTTATTAGCTATAGTTAATATTATACCAAATTGAATATTAATTTGGCATTCTTACATACTGAACAGCTCCATTTTATAGATATAATTACTCTATCTATTCGCACGCCAAAATGGTTTATTTAAAATTAAATTTTTCATAATTATTACAATTAATATTAAATAAATTTGATTAGAATTAGCTTTAAACAAAGTTTCTTAATAAAAACATTTTATTTATTTATATTATTCAACCCTTTAAATTATTAAAGTAATTTATCCATGGTTGGTTAATCATCAGTTTTCTGAATAGTAAAAACAATTCTCAATTTTTTTTTTTTTTTTATACTATTAAGGACCCCATTTTTTTTTTCTAAGTAGAAAATATCCTTAATAATATTAAAACCTAAAAAGTAAAGGATATCAGATCAATTGACAGAATAAAATAAGGATATCTACCTAACAGTGTATAGTAACATTTCTAAAAACGACAACAACAAAAAAGGGATTCAAATCTTAAAATTTAATTTTTCATTCTATTTCCCTCCACCTTAATTTCTCAGCAAAAAAGGGTTTTAATCGAATGATAAAAATATCCTATATTATAATACGAAAGGAATAAAATTACGAAGAATATATTTTGCGTGAACTGATAAGCTTCTTTAATAGATATATCTTTTGGAAATAGTTGTTGCTATATATTCGAATAGGAAAATTTATTAGGATCAAAGTAAATGTGAATTTTGAGGCCTAACTGGGCATTTAAAGATTGTATATTTTATGTATAACTGTTTGTTTGTATGTGTATGTATATATATAAAAAACAACATTAAATTGGATAAATAAATGGATGTTCGCGAAACATCTTTATATATTGTTTTTGAAAAAGGACTGATTCTAGACACATGGGGATTAATGTTTAACGTTCTCTTAAATGACTCCAATTAAGATCGACGACTTGTTTTACGTTTAGATTGGTTATCATTTATCCTTTTTTTTATGTTGGGGAGTAAAGTTTTTTTTTATTTTTAACATTTCTTTTTTTTTCGGTTATAAAAGGCTATTTATAAAGTGTTCTATCAAATTGATTGTAGAGGCAAAGAATTTATTATAAAAAAGAGCATAAAAGATTGTTTTTATGTTTAGTGTATATTTGTATATGGTTATTGTGTACCAGATAGATAAAAGTAAAAAGGAAAAAAAAAATCATTTTAATGGTAAGAAATTATGAGTTAATGGAAAACAATTTAATGCTGGGTATACCAAGTAAAAGGTATATGTACTGTAATGGGAATTTTCTCAGATTGCCTTTTTATATTTTTATTTTTGGAAGAAGATTAAAAGGCGTATTAATTGTTGTATTTTGGATAGCAAATTAGGTTTGTAATTTTTAGTGATTAAATGTTATTTATGTAGTTATTAATAAAAATTGATTTGGGATAACTTGAATAAGATCTTAAAAATTTAAGGAAATTTGTATTTTATAAATGAGTTATAGTCAAATTTTCTGGAATTTTAGATAAATATAATATTAACTATAAAATATATTTATGACAATTCATTTAAAAATATTTTTTTAAAATGTTTTTCAATTTATTTTTGTCTTCCAAATCTAAATCACCTAATTTTGTAATCGAATCGAAATCCTTTACTTTTTATTCTTTAAGATTTTGAGGTTATGTATGTTAAAAAAAAATAAATAAACACAAATTGGTAAAATTATGATTATCCTTGAATGATTTTTTTTTTTTATATTTTTACAATTTTGCGAAATTTTATTTAAATCCTTTTTCCTTGTTTTGTAATATAAAACAGCAAAAAGAAATCTTATTTTTTTTTCAAGATGTCCATTCAATTTCAAGATATTTATATGGTCACACCCAAATCAACCTTTTTAAGCTTCTCTGAAGAAAAAAAATGTCATTGTATAAAAAATACATACATTAAAATATAAAATAAAAAAAAAAAAAAAGATTTCATATATCCTTTGAGAAAAGGTGTAAGCAAAAGTAAAAAAAAAAAAACATTCTAAGATGACACGCGAGTAATAAAAGGGTGACAAAATTAATGATTCCAATTTTATTGTACAAAAAGGATATCTGGCCATAAGTACAAATGTAGACATGGTAAATAAAATAGGATATATCGAAAAAGTGGTCACTGTCACTGAATATTTTACAAATCAGAAAAATTAATATTATTGCTATTTTTTTATGAAGTAGTGGGTCCGCACGATAAGTTTCTTTTTATGATAATCATAAAATTTCAAGTAAATTTGAATTATTTGCTTTTTGTGAGCATTAGATTATTAACTAGCTATATTGAAAATTTAGTTTCCGATATATTTCTGAATAAAGGTAAATCGGGAATAGTCACAACTTTTCATTTTATGGAGAAGTGTACAGTGAATCAATGTAAAAGTATAAATACAAATCAATTTATGGATAAGATCAATTGACAGTATAAAAAGTTTGTTTCGCGTATACATAGACCCTAATGATTCCACTACAAGAAATTCTACAAACCAACTCTGTTTTTATCCAGGTATTCCGCTATAGCTGTTTTTATTCAAGCCGAAGGATTTCGCAAGAAATCAGTTTACTGCGACTCCTAAAATAATAGATATCTTAAAATTTTCTATTAAAATGCCCAGTAGTTGCTCTAGTTGACAAATTTTTGGTGCAAAACGAATAAACAGTGAAGAATATGAAAAACGAAACAATAAAGAATTAAATGATTTAATAAAAAATGAAGATATTGTTCGATTCTCGAAAGCACAACGTTTAAGATGGACTGGACATGTATCCAGAATGTAAGAAAATAGGGCACAGTATAAAATCTTTTGTGCAAAACCAGATGGACCAAGAGCTAAAGGAACACCAAGAGCTAGGTGGGCTGATAATATAGATAGTGATGTTTCAATGTTCCGTATCTTAAATTGGAAAAGTGTTGCTCAACATAGAAACAATTGGAAGCAAATTGTGAAGAAAGCCAAAACTCACACCGAGTTGTAGCGCTAAATGATGATGATTATGTTGCTCTACAATCACAAATCCTAAAAATCCTTCTTATTTTTTTCGTTGTTGTGCAGTTCAAAAAACAATTTAATTTCTTTATTTATTTATTTATTTGTACAAATATTTCTATCCTGGAAAATATTCTATTTATTACAATCTTTATATGAATATATTTCCTTTATGTAATTTTCCTTTTTTTTTAACATATACAGATTTGATGCTCCTTTTGTGGTTATGGAGGTGTGATAAGCATTTTTTATCAATTCAACCCATAGTGTTGCTATATTGCCTACAGGGAAATCTGGTGTTTTTTTTTTTAAAAATGTGCAGAAAAAAAAATGGACATTTTTTTTTATATTAAAAGTTTACTCTCTGGTCACGCATACGATCAAAAAAATTATATTTATATACTGTAGAATATTTATTGGAAAAACGGACGACAGGTAAAAATTTTTTTGGTGAGAAATATAAATATATGTAAACGTATTTTGTGTATATAAATGTAACTAAAGGGATTGCGGCAGCATCAACAACAACAACAAAAAAGGACACTACATTATACGCACAGTTTTGTGTCCTTTTTGAATTATTTACGAAAAAAATGTTTAGGTTTATTTTTTTGTTAAAGATTTATTTTCATACTAAAATTTATTTATTTTTTATTGGTAAATGTGTTTATCATAAAAATATTATTATAATTTTCAGATCCTTATTTTTACTATTCACAATGCAGCAAATACCGAAGAAGATTTTAATTCAAATGTAATAAATATGTTATAGGAAAAAAAAAATATAACCCGAAAAAAGGATATACTCGTATGAAATAGAAAATTTGTCACCAAATAAAAAAAAAAAGAAATTGAAATTGTATAACAAGGATATAAATGTTTCTATTTAACATTTAAAGTAATTTTTCGTATATCAGAAAATTTTCTAAATGTTTTATATTTTTTTTTTATAAATATATAAATATCCTTGTATATATCCTTCTTGTTACTGAAAAGTGAAAGTAATTTTGTGTGTTTAAAATATAGTATATTTAAGGAATATTTTGACTAACGATTTGTATGTGCTATATGAAAATATTTTGTTCCATTTTTTTTTTTACAAAAATTTATAAATATTTTAAGGATTTTGTTTGTTTGGTATCCTTGATTTTGTATTTTTTTGTTAAAAATTTATTTGGACATATTTATATATATAATCAGAAAATATTTTGAAATGGATTCAGAGGGGGAGAATGATTTTTTTCATATATATTAGCATAAAAATACATTTAAGGACAATATCAACAAAATGAGAACATATTTGAATTGTTTTGAAGGATATATATCGTTAGTTGTATTCAAATTTTTTTGATATATATATATATAAATAAATATGAATGTTATAATGTTTTGCTTTACATATATATTTTATTGTATATAGTTTATATTTATGCAAAACATCGACGGATATAATTTATAATGTTATCGTAATAAATGGTCATTGTAAAACCATACATTAAAAGGATATCTATACATAAAATTATTTGTATTATATTTATGGAATTTTCTGTATTGAAATGATATAAAATGGACTCATTCCATGTTCTATTTTTATTTTAATTTTTTTTTTTTTTACTTATTGTATTTGAATACATTAAAATATGTTGTACCCATTCCATTCTTTTTTAACTTATATTGATTCACTTAAAATGTTGTTGATGATGACGATGATGATCATACTATAATGATTATTGTTAAGATGGTTTTTTTTTTGTTGGGGATATTTTAGGCTTGTTGTCTGTAATTGTTTATGTTGCAGTTCGGTGATGTTCTTAATGTTTTTTGGTCCATAACAGTTACCAGCGATTTGTAATATTTAATAAAATAAGAACTTAAAAAGTAAGTAATTCTAGTTTTTAAATATTTGGATTTAGCGAATCGTGCACGTAACATGGATTTTCCCATAAGCCTTATTTGCAACTGTGAAGAACAGGCAAAATTTCAAAACTTATGTCCGTGTCCGACACGGTAACTTTATAAATTCTACGGTGCGAATTCCATTCAGTGTTCGATGACAGGTTTCTAAATATAACGTCTTTATTCAGCTAAAGTGTAATATTCTTCGAATTGAATAAATCTCCTGATGTATTGATATATCATTACAGATATTATAGACGTATGGTAATTATTATTACACATATACCAATTAGATTCATAAACTCCGTTTCAGTTGAAGTTTGCTGTAATTAAAATCAAACTTCGCGGCAATATTCTAGAATAATACTATTTTTCTCATAGTCTGTGCCATAAAATGTTATTTTAAAAAGTGATAAAAGAAGGCAACTTGAATGAAACTTATGGTCAACATAAGGAGGCAACTTGAAACAGTCTGCCTTACAAATCAACAAAACTTTATATAAATTTTTAATAGTTTTAAAGAATTATAGAACAATTATTTAAGTAATAAAGTTTTATATGAAAAATCTAATTAAAAAGGATTCGACAAATGTTTTTGTATTTTTGAGAACTATCAATTTTATGGTTTCTCAGTGCAAGCTTAAATACAAGCTTTTCTAAAAGTAAGGTTTAAGTTAAGCTGCATATGGGTATAGCTTAAGCTTGACTTTTGACACTTTTGACATAGATTTAAAAGTTATTAGTAAAATGTTATTAGAAAAATTGTAAAATTAATCCTTGGTTTTTTAAGCTCACTGGGAATTGAGAAACAGACTTAAGCTACACAATCAGTTTAGTTAAGCTTAAGCTTAAAATTCTACTGTAAAATCCGAGTTAACTATTAAAATATCTACAAATAAGCTTCAAAAATATAAAATCTTTATCTCTATAATCAATCCAATCAATTGGAGGTCACAATAATTCTTATCCAAAATATATAAAAAAAAAAAACATTTTTTATTTTGTGTCAGTAATCATCTTTTTAATATATATAATTTTTTTTTTTTTTTTGTTGAAAGATGAATAGTTTTCCATTTATTTTTCATTTCCGTTGGTGGCATATTTTTTTATTATACAAAAAAATAACAAAAAAATATTTCACACACATTTTTATAAAATAATATAATTTCCCATTATCCTTGTACGTGATATGTGCTCGTTAAATGTACGTGCATATATAATAAAAAAAATTATTCTTTTTTTAAAAAAAATATAAATATTATCGACACAAAAATTCATTTCTGATGAATTAGAGCGTGGAAAAATATTTTCTATATAAATTATGTTTTTCTTTTTTTGGATAATCTATAAATAAATTTAAATTTAAATATAAAAAAGAAAATTCTTTTTTATATATGATTCATCAAAATAATTTATTAAAATCACAAACATTATAATGACATGAAATAAATTTTCAAAAAAATTTTTTCGTTAAAAATGATTGTAAGCCAATTAAAATATAATAAATCTTTTATTTATTTTATGTTGTTTGCTTGTTTGGAAGTTAATTAGATTTATGAGACAAGAATTTTATCAAATTTCTTTATTGCAATTCGTCATATTCAAAATTATATTGTTTTAATATGGTATCAACATCATATAAATAAAGTAAATCATTTTTACTTATAATATAAAATGTACATCAATAAATCTATCATAATAAAAATATGTAATCACGAATTTGATGAGAAAGTCAAAATTTTGATGGCAAAATATGTAAAAATTTTATATTTATATATTTTTTTTCAAAATATTGCAACAATAAAATTTAATTTTTTAAATTGAACTTTATACCATCAAAAGAGGAAAGAGTACAATTTCGGGATAGTAGGTTAACCGGGTAATTCGTGTATTTTGGATGGAATTTCATGGAAAATGATTTGGTTACAATATATTCAAACACTACTAATGTTAAAAATCATTTGTTTTTTATGTTAGTTTTAAAATATTAGCCAATTCACAAAATAGATTTTACTATAAAGTTTACATTGTAGCTCAAGTGAAATGAAATTTTCATATAAATTTAATGTCGTGAAATCAGAAATTAAAAATTTGGCTTATAAAAATTTATGTTATAGTACGCAGCTCGAACTAAAAGTCATGATAAATCGTAGTTGTTTTTAATCAACACATAGTGCGCCAAATTCTACAACTATTTTTCAGTTGAATTAATATTCTGAACATTATTTTCACTATCTAATTTTTCTCAATTTTTCACAGATATTTCACAGGAGAAAGTGATAAGCTTTGGAGATCGAGTTAAAGTTTAATTTCATTCGAGCTATATTCTAAGCTTAATATTGTCTAGGAGAAGCTAAATTTTACACGAATACCATATAGGCTGAAAATCCTTCACATGACATCAATATTGCTTAATTAACCGCGACCGAAAGAAGTATTGAAAATTATCGAAAATATTTAACATTATAAAGAATTTTACTATGGTTATTCAGCTATGAAACTAAATTCGTAACCACTTTTACCATCTTGCTAATTTTTTGGATGAATTATTAAGTATTCTTTTCTCTTTAAGCTGGTTGATGGCTGTTAACATTCGCCGAATTCTCGACAAACCTGGAATTTTTTTCCAAAAACGTTCAAAACTACAAATCACACATTTTTCAAATATTGCGACAGTAGATTTTAGTAGAGGTACCCAAAATCCACAAATTTCGTCTCTTAGAGAATTCGGTTGCATTATGGCAACTATAATTTTTTTTGTAACATTTAATTTGAAATAATTGATTTTAATTTTGTAGAAAATTAAAAAAAAAACCCAATTTCTATTTATGATCATATTTATATCCTTTAATTTTTGACATTGACCGACTCTTATGTTAAATAAATAATTTCAATAAAATATAAAATTTTGTCTATCATATCAAAAATCTTTGGAATTGAACCTTTAGCTTGACATATCAAGTGGCAAATTAAAATAAAAGATATAAAATGAATAAAAATATAAAATGGAAATTGGACAAATAGCCTCTCTACCTACACGATATCAAAAAAATAAATAAAAAATATCAATTTGATAAATTTCATTTAAATTAGGGTCGTCTGCTGTCGAACGAGTTGATTTTATGCAAAAAAAAAAAATGAAAATAATTTATTTCATTCTGTTTTTACAACCTTACGACCTAAAATAATAAAAAAATATTTTTGATTGTCTGTCTGTCTACCAGATTTACGGACACCTAAACTACATGTATAACGTACAACAATTCCAAACGCAACAAATTCAGGGACAATAAATATTTTAATTTTTTATATGTTTCACATAAAATGTCATTTTGATATAATTTTATTATTTTTATATGTGAATTTTTGACTGATATCCAATTATGTATTTGAAATGTCAGAGAAAATTTTTAATTTTTTATTTTATTTTTGTTTTGTAATTTATATTTTATTTATGTAATATACAAAATATATTGGAAATTCAGATAAATTTATAATGTTAATTTTTGCTTGTTGCACAATTTCTTTAATTAAATTTTCCATTGTAAAAGTTTTTTTTAGGTAAAACTTTAATATTTAAATATAAATGTTCACGATTTTACTTTGGATTGAATTGGATTGGAGAGGGAACACATGTGGGTATACGCATTTAAGTCAGTAATAGTCACATTTTACTACTTGTATCATTCAAGTTATTTATGCTACGGTCTCTGACTGAGTTAGCAATTCATTCGACCGAATTTCTATAATACTTTCCAATCCATCAGAACACCTGTAGTAATATCCAAAGCATCGCAGGTGCTTTATATACTGACAACTAGTGTTCAGTAGTCTCAGACCCCCTACACATAATAAATCATTTTATTTTTAGGATTTTTAAATCTTCTGATAATGTAATCAAGAAATATTTAATATGAAATAATACAAAATTTTGCGACTTACTGTACGAGTGAACAATAATTAGTGAACACTTTCTTTTGACGTATAAAAATAATTTCCACTTTAATCATTTTGAGTCCATATATCCCAGAAAATTTCGTTATATTTCTCTTAATAGTTTTGCTTTTGTGCCAATCGAATTACAGAGTTTCCTTCCGTTTGTTTATAAGAAGAAGTCAATACCAATTTCAGAAGTTATACAATTAAATTGTATTAGTTGGCAGTGGTAGAACTTATAGTTAAAATAAGTGGTTGGATAAAATTTTCCAATTTACATGTAAATTAATTTTATTTTTAATTATTAATTTAAGTTTTCATTAAAAAATTTATAGTTTATCTGTCATTTTAGCATATTTTGAAAGTATATATGTTCATTAATTTTAGTATTTTGTAATACTGGGATTTTTTGTTCTAATGATAATTTTGAATGGAACATTATGTTTTTATGAAAAAGCTGACTAATGATTAGTAGGTTAGGTTAAAGTGCCTCGCTTAATGGATAACTAAATCTGGGTATGTGTTGAGGAATTATCTAATAAGTCGAAGGATTGATTTCGTAATCGCATCAAGGAGTTTCCTGGTGTTGTAATTCGTAATCGCTTTCGGAGCTGTGTAGTAAGGTTCTCATAGAATATAATGATTCGTTAATATGAACGAATCAAACTTTTTGGATTCGATCATATTTTGTTTCGATAATTCTTTGGATTCGATCGGTGATTCGATTTCCGAATGAAATGTCGGAAAATAAAACGAAAAAAAATGTTTTATATTTAAAGTTATGTTTTAATATTTATTATTAATTTATAAGTAACAAAAACTGTTTCAAATTTTGAGCGAAATCACATTTTGATCGGAATATTATAATACTGTATTATCGAATCATAGAAGAAAACAAAAACGATTTCGATTAAAATTTGATATGATTAAAATTTAAGGTTATCGCTGATTTGATCCCATAATTTTTTTTTTACATCCTTACCCGCTGGCGTTCTTTTTTATCTTATGTATGAAAATAACTAAAAAATATTTTTTTACAGTTTTGTGATTTTTCAATAAGAATGAGGCATTACAATTTTGCAGAAACAAACACTATATCTATCAGATATACATCCTGAAATTGTTTCATAATATGTACAAAGTTATTATATAAAAAAAAACGAATGTATTTCTATAGTTAAGTCAAAGGATCACGCTTGCATTAATCACAATTATTGTATATCGCAATTATTGTATATTGTAATTATTGTAGTTTAGATCAAGCATTTAGGTAATTTAAATAAATACTTTTAAATGATATAAAAACTGTCAAAACTATAAAAAATATTTAAATTTTTACTAAATTGTCTATATATAATAAAAATAAATTATTAATTTGATAATCGAAAATATTGATATAAATTTCGATATTTTTATTTTATACTGCATTTTTTACTCCAGTGAATTCTCAAAAAAATATTATATTAAATCGAATTTATTATATTATTGCAGGTCTGCAATTTTATATAATAAATATTTAATATAATGAAATAAATAAATATATTTATAAAAAAAAAAAAAAAAGAAAATTGAAAAGCTAAAATTGAAAAAGTGATAAAAATTGCACGCGTTTAATTTTAATATCGATAAATACGATTAAAAATTTCCAATTTATATTTTATAATATTATATATTTTTATTATGTTGCTATTTTAAATGTTATACACAGTAAAATAGCTAAAGGGATTGAGGTTTCAGAAATTTGTGTTGCAAAATTTTTTATTCAATTGAAAATATCCTTTTACTAAATCGGCTCAATTATATTTTTATATTATAAATGGACTGTTGATACTTTTGGGTAATGTCATAAAGTTGATTTTTATCTAAATATAATATTTTTATTAAAAAAAAAAAAAAAGTAAAAACTTGTGAGGTTTATAAATTTGTCCAAATTTTGCTTTTGGGACTAAAAAATTATTGTTTTGTATTTAAAATTCATTGAATTAAAATTGGATTTTATAATAATAATGATAACAAAGTGATAACAAAGTTGACCAAATTTTAAATATATGGGATCATTAACGTAGAAGTACTCAAGTTCGCCTCTCTACATTGCGACATACAGATATGCATTGTACCTATCCTACTTATATTTAATCAGTTGATGTCCAAGTTTCTGTAGAAGGCCAGTGTTGTTTCCCTAATTTCATGAGACCTTACAAACCCCTTACCCAAATGTGTTAGTTTTCTTCGTGTTACAGCCTCGCATTTTCAAAAATTTGTGTTCCGAATTTTCTTTAGCATCAGAACCGAAACTCACTAAGACCTTCCAATCTTGTTCATATGATAGCTAAGTGGGCAGTGTCCTGTGAACACGTATTTATATACTTACTTACTCAGCACTACAGTTATAGTGAGCCAGGGCCGAGAAAAAATGTTTTTTTTTTCAAATGACTCTGTCCTGCGCAGGGTTCCGGTAATGTTGAGTACCTTCATATTCGCTTCAATACCGTCCTTTCACCAAGATATGGTCTCCCTTTTCTGTTCATAGCCTCAGGTTTCGAATCAAAGCTAGATTTGGCTGGAGAAGTATTATTCATTGCCACCACATGACCTTGGGAACAAGTCTTTGTATGCGGCATTTTTTGACTTCTTATACAACTCATATAACTCGTGTTTAAAGCGAATTCTCTAAACACCTTTAATGTTAACGGTATAAAAGATACAACGAAATTTTTGCTCTCGAAATACCTGGAGCTGTTCACCAGCGCTGATGAATATTGTCCACGACTTTACCCCGAACAGGAGCACTGACCATATCTTGTTCTTTAGAGAAAGCAATCTTGATCTCATTAGCTTACTCAAGCGAAAATAGCAGCGATTGATAAGGACAATTCTTTGTTTGATCTTTAGGCTGGTGATATTGCTTTCTGCTGTCGTCACTTTCTAATTCAGATATTTTATCATAATTATAGTAATTATTAAGTATTAGTTTCTGAATTAAACATTGAACAGTTTTACAAAAACTCCGATATTATCAACAATATTTTTATTAAGTTTACTATTCTAAAAAAAACTTATTTTGAAATTACTAAATCTAGTGGAAATATTTGAGGAGGCTAAGATTCGCGCAGGGCTGTAACGCTATTGGAATTAATGAATGGAAATATTATTAAATTTTATGATAATCTGATATATATTTTAGGTAATATTTTCCCTTTGAATTTGAAGCTCATAATTAAATTTTATTTAAGGTGTCAAAACATTTCATGTGTTCAAATAATGTAATTAAAATTATTAAAAATTTCTTTTTTTTTTGTATTTTTGATATCCAATTAAAACTATAAAAATTAGGTAAAGGTGAATTGTCTATTTTAATTAAAAAAAATTTGTAATTAAATAAATTGTATACAAAAATTATAAATCACTTATATATTAATTATATAATACATGAATATATCTATTATTTCTTTGGCATTAAAACTAATTTATTGTATAAATATTCTATATATTATTTAATATTGACCTGAAGATTTTAGCCACCCCAATTTTTGGACTCAATATAATATAAATCTATAATTATATTTCCTTCTTATTATGTAATTTACCTTAATCAAATCAATTTCATCGTATTTATTATTATACATATATACAAATTCCATTATACTAATAAATTATTAACCCATAAGTAAACAAATGTCCTCATAATATACAATTTTATTGTACATTTACATAATATATATTTAATCTTGGGAAACTAATTTTCATAAAATTGAAAATTATTGTATATAAATAGATATAGATAATTCTCATATCCAATCGAAAATATGAGGTTTAGTCAACATACATTTTAAAATATAAATTTCCAGATTTAAGTACTAAATCTTAATTCTTATATGGATAGTTTTCTAAGATTTAATGTAATTATTTATTAATTTGGTATAGTAAATATTTCGAAAATTTAACCATAAACTCAATTGAAATATTGTGTTTTCTATATGATACGAAATAGGATAAATTTTTCAAATCTATGAAATTTTGGTGAATAATAAATATTATCATTTTGGTTTTAAATTTTAAGGAGTTATCCTTTGTAATACACAGAATATTGTTAAAACAACAAAAATTGCATTGAAAATGAAATTTTTAATAGAAATTTATGTTAGGGTGATAATCTTTCTATCTTTACGTTTCAAAATGATAATAGTGTATACAAAATGTGATATTTAAAGAATTTATAATCACAAAATACATAATCATAAGATCAATTTCATGATATTTACCTATAAGATAAATATTATTTCTATTATTATATATATATACAATCGATGTACTCGGTCATACTATTCTAACTCAAAATGAACACTTTTCAGGAGAGCATAAATATTGCTTTATTTCAGTTCTAGTTGAAAAATTTGTATTTATTAGAAAGATAATTTATTTATGCATCATTTCAAATTAAAATATTACTAATGAATTAACAAATTAATTAGTTATAATAATTAAAAAAACAAAGTTAGGAAGACTGTTTAAACTAGTAGAACAAAATTGGTTAGAATGGGTTGCGCTGAACAGTTGTCTCCAGACAAAACTGTTCTTGAGTAAACCCAATGCTAAACAATCGAGAAGTATTCTGAATATGACCAAACCCATGCTCATACTGTACACAGGAATAGTTACGGGGCATTTACTACATATTACGTAAATAATCCATGCTAATAAGACTGACAACGGAAACCGCCAGTAGAGGCTGCGCTGAAGATGACGAGGCAATTGAACATCTTTTATGTCACTTTTATGTCACAGTGTAATAAAAGATTACATTTTTACGGTTTTTATTTTGCAGCAGATTTAATAGAAATAAGCAAGAAAAAACCTGCTAATCTGACAAACTTTATAAAAGAAGTGGGATTGCACGATTCATGGTGAATATGGGTAATATTTCGTAAGGGGTACAACGCCCCGTACGTAGTTTGACCGCTTCCATTCCCCCTTATCAACCAACCAACCAAGAATAAATAAATTAAGTTACATTAGTCTTGTAACTCAACCTAACATAATTCAAACTGAAATCATTGTGTTCTTTGATTCAGAATACTTGATAATAATTAAGTAAAGATTAAGTAAAGAATATTTGTCGCTTCTTACCCATGAGTTACAATAGAAATCAAAGAAATGTATATTATCTCTTATATGTATATGCCGGAGAACTTCAAAATTTTGACTTGGAATACTATGGACATCGATATTGTAAATTTATATACATAAATATAATACTAAAAACTGTGATTCAGAATCACAGAAGTAAAATATTTTGATAATGTAAATCTGAAAATCAACAAAGTTAAATTTATAAAATACAAACTACAATAATAATTAAATGTGGAATATAATTAACCAATAAAAAATCTAAGAAAAAATCTAAGAACGATAATTTTCTTCTAGAATATTTATTCTTTTTAACACAAATACAGGGTGTACATCGATTTATTGTTATATAACATTTTCTATATACAATTTTGTAATAATAGTTTTATTAGAAAGTTTTTAATTTACCACATTTTACTCACTTACTTAATTGACATATCGAAATAAAATTCGATATCAAAGTTATTTATCCTGCGAACCACATATGATTTGCATCGATTTAAACAAAATCCTTTGAACTCAGATTTTGATCTGGCCTTACTTCAGGGTTTATATTAAAATTATACTTTTCCATGGATTTAAGTGTTTCATTATTATTAATTTATACTATTTAATTTAAATTATATATATATGAAAATTCGAAATTTCTTGAAAGATTTTATTTTAGGAAAATTATTGATTAAATAATTTAAATTTTAATTATGAAAATAACGTATTTAAACATTAATCACATACAAGAAAAATCAGTGTTGCAAACGTTACACATTTCGTTATATATAGAGAAATAAGATAATTTTCCCGTTTCGTATTCAAGTATGTAACGAAAAGATTGTAACACAATTAAATTTCGTTATTTCGTGTTCGCGTATCGTTTTTAATTACCGCATAAAGCTAAATCGATGATTTTTTCCTCATTTCTTTTTTTTGTATAAACCAAAACCGAGAAAAAAAAATCGAGTACTTGTACTGTATAAACCGAGAGTTCGGTTCAATTATTAAAACCAAGTTTATTTCAGCAACTATTTCATATTCTTCAGTGAAAATAAAAAATTTATATATTGCTTTTCTATATCAGACATAAATTAAACGTTTAGTGAAATATATTTAAAATATTTACCGACTCATGTTTGGTGTTTTAATGCTTAAATAATTTCCAAATTGAATTATATCAATCCAATATGTACACCTAGTATGGTTAAATATATTTTCTACCAAAAACACAACAATTTGTAATGTCTTGACTCTTCCCATTCTATAAAAATGGTATGTACAATATTTGAAAGTGCTGAATTGCACGCATAGTAGAATAAACCGCACGATAAAAATAAAAATGACAATTTATATATACAATCAGTAAAGAAGGAGGAGGGAAATTGAAAATGCTTATGGCCAAAAAAGTATTGTTTTATATTAAATATATCTAGATATATAATAAAATCATTACCAGGATCAGCAGTTCATTATTATATATATATAAAGAAATGCAGTTCATTTCTGTTTATATTTGGATAAAAAGGATAATAGTGATTTGCAATTGAGGTAATACTTTTGGTTAAATATATAACCTCATATAAATTAGATGTCCACACACTATGAAAATATTTATATACATTCATTTTTAGATCGATAATCATTATTGTAAATTTGTTTTTGTGTGCATTAAACTTATGGTTAAATTTCACTTGGAATATTGGCGAACTTGATCATTAAAAATTGATATCTTTTAGAGTGTTATAAATATTTTTTTATATAGTAATATATGAAATAGGTTTTTATTAAGGATTTATGATGTTTTAGAAATGAGGTTAAATAGAATTTCTAAAATAGAATTTCTTATTTTAGAATAATTAAATATGCAATTAGAATTAAAGTTTATGGCTTCCATTTCTTGTTTTATTTTTAACTACTTCATACTATTTAAATTTATAAATTTGTTCATAGGCCTAAGCCAATTACACTTCATTTTTATCTAGAGTTAACAAATCGATGATATCATAAATTTAATAAGAGCAAACACTTAAAATTTACTAAAACAAATTTTAAACATAAATTTTTATGCCTGTTACATTCAAATATTTGAATAGAATTATCCAGTCAAACTCTTTTTTTTACATATAATTTTACCTTAAAACTTAATATTCCATTAAATAAATGTCCTTCGACATTTTATTTAATATTTGTTAAATATATTAAGTTTTAAGCTAATAGCTAAAATATTTTTGTGTAAATGTTTATACAGTCAGTTTGTCCTAACTGGTCTTTGGTACATATTTGGACTTTCCACTAAATTAATTTCCTAAAAAAAAAAACTCTGTAGGGCATTTCATTAAAAAATTATAGTAAACTTAGATTAGCTAAATTTTGTATAATCGTTTTAAAAGTTTCTTTAGTTTTGTGTGTGGTAAATTCTAAATGATATTTGAAATAGAGAGGTGATCAGTAAGTGTTTTCTACCTAATGAAATCAAGGGAATTTATGTTTTGTTTGATATAACTTGAAATTCTCGTGTGTATCTAATAAATGTTTACATGAATTTGAAATTGTCGTTTTATGATGTCCTTCAATTGTAATTATAAACATATACATAAATTTTCATGTTTAGTTTAAATCTAAAAACAAGAATGTATAAATAAAATTATATAATAATGTAGAATTTGAAATCAACAATTAATTCTATAAGGATATAAATATATAAATATACAAATAATGTTTTATTAGTTTTTGGTCTGGGATCAACAATTTATATTTAATTTAAATTAAATTTTAAAATTTTTGATATTATTATATGAAAATTGATTGTAAAAATGATGATGATAATTGTATACATTTTCAATTTGATGATATTCATTAGAAAATTTGTTATTAATTCAATTAAATTTACATTTATTGTTTTTAAATTGATATTCAATTTTTGCATATCGATATAATTTAATTTTTATAGTTCTAATTATTTTGAAAGTTTTATTTGTTTAAATAATTATAAATTTGAAAACGTTAATATTTAATATAATTTTTTGAGAATTTTAGCTACATTTTATGTCCGGTAATATTAATTTAAAGAATATTAAAGTTTGTAAAAATTAGTTGAAGTAAGTTACTTTATTGGCTTTCTTAAACTAGTTACTTAAGGTTGCTGAATCAATTAATTGATTATTAATTGTTATTTATCACAGAGTGCGGTTTTCGTATATACTTCAACTTCAACTATCAAACAGTTTTTTTTATGTTCATACACTTACGACAAAATAATTACACATACGATAATCCAATATGAAATTAAATTTAATTATGTAATTATTGATTTTGTTTTTGGTAATTATATTCAACATTAAAAAGATTCTAGTTTTAAATTTTATATGAGAACGACAAACTAATATTGAAAACGTTTTATAAAAAAAATATATTCAACTTTTATCGTACGAAAGTTAAATTCGGATGTGCGACCAAAAGTTATATCCTTTTTCTCCTTAAACATTATTAATTAAACTCGACTTATTGTGATCGTTAGAATTCTGATTCTGAATAAGTTAATTTGGGGCAGTTATGACTTTTTAATGTAATTTTTGGTTAAGTTTTTATATTTTTAATTCATTTTACTAGACAAAGTATTAAAAATAAATAATAATTCTATAATTTTTGGTAATGATAAATTTTTTGGTGTGAAATAGTGTTTTTATTAGAAATTATGTAAAAAACAATAATGACCAAACAGTAGTGACTCACAAATATTTCAAAATCTTTTAGCTTATCCAGTAATTGGTGACAATTTACTTATAATCGGCAGCTTTATATTAGTTAATAATGATAATAGTAATAATTTATTTAATACAATAATTTCTACAACAGTTTCCAAAAATAATTTTATTTCTATAGTGGAATTTTTATTATTGTTAATAATTTATTCGTCATATTTTTATATGGATTTGTATTTATTACCTTACAAATAATCAACTCAATCTTTACTGTCTGACAGGAATTGTATATATTTCTATTTAATTCATTATGTTGCCGATAGACTATCCAACTTGGTTATAAAACTGTAGGCAAACGCTCCCAACGTTTAGACAAATAGTTATGTAAAAAAATTGATTATCTCAATTAATAAAAAATATTAGTATCACGAAAGTTCTATTTAATGTAATATTGAGAGTTATATTTAATTATACCAAATTTATACAAAATATATAAAAAATATTTCATTAAATTATCTATAAAAAATTCAAATATTATTACTTTTAATAAAAACATGTGATTTTTGTTGAAATAAAACGTCAACAAAAGTCATTTCGGTTGTAGAACTTCCCTATATAACAATCCTTAACAAATATCAAAAAAATTATACAACTTAGCATATTTTTTAATCATTTTGATGGTTAGATAGTTTTACAACCAAGTTCGATAGTCTTTGGGCAGCATTATATATTTTTGTTACTAAATATATAATGAAAAATTGGAAATATAAAAATAAAATCATGAATTGGTTAGGACAACCAAATGATTGACATACCATTTAATATTATTGACAATTTTGTGTAATAAAAATATTTCTGGATAATTGTCAATTAAAAATTTAACTTTTCTATCTTTTATAATATAAATACATCAAAATTATTATGTTAATATTGAAATCATATATAAATTAAATAACTTTTATGCAGTGGTAGCATTTGTTCAACCAAATTTTCTGTTCTGTATTTTTTATATTTTTTGGAACAGATTTTTTTTTTTCATAAATAAAAACTTTTAAATTAAATTTTTATATAATTTCCAATAAAAAAATTATAAATCCTTTCACATATTTCCAATAAATAAATTTTACCTAAATCATATAATATTATACTAATACATTTATAATATATATATCTAGGATTTTTCAATCCCTCTAATAACTCTTCCAACTCCAAAAAAAAAAAATCCTTAAAAAAAATTGTTATGATAATAAATTTATTTTTTTATAAGAACAACCAAGTGACAAATAATCCTTTTGATAGAAACGTATACGAAATATATTATCTCGTATTATACTCATATTCTTTACGTTTTTTCTGCTGGTATACATTTTCCAGATGTTGTCACACGGATGGAAATTCCCTATGGGATATTATAGTCGTTGTCGCCATATCCACTATAAATTTCTACTTTCGATTCAACATGTTTATCATACATATACAAAAAAAAAAAAACAACAAAAAAATGACAAAATATATAGAAACAGAGAGATGCCCATCCTTTTTAGTTTTATCCTTTTTTTCCGTTTATCAAATGTTGAAAAAAATAAAACTGGTATTCCACCATAAATTTCTATAAAATATAAATATATAATATAAAAGAGATAACAATTTTTCAGCCTACAAAGATATATATTTCCTTAAAAAAAGGATATACGTAATACGTATACGTAAATATATTTATTTATTTTATTTCACATTTTTTTATATTTTATTATTTGGAAATCTTTATTTGCCAGTCGTTTTGCTTGTCACCATATAGTTCCCAAAAAAAATCTCTTTAACCAGAATAAAACATATATTAAGGATATATTGATAAAAGGATAACCAATATTTTCCCATTCTGCTGTTGTCGTCATTCTTCTTACAAAATGACATAAGAATTGAAAGGAAATTTGACAAATAGTATAGTAGAGTACCATATAAAACATATATATATAAATAAATGTCTATATCTAAAATTTGATAGTATTTATATGCGTATAGGGATAAAAAGGACGATTTTCCAATCGAAATCAGTTTCTATATTGTAAAAATATATTTTGGTTATTTTAGAATTGGGATTAATTCAAGGCAAGTGCGGGTTAAAATAAAGTATCGAATTTTCTGATATCTTGTCGTTTTTTTTTCTCTTTCGCATATATCCTTAAAATGTTTACACACTTTTTTTGGTACCACCAAAAAAACAGTAAAAAATTTTTGATGATGTTATTTTGTGTAAAGGGTAAGTGGGATTGAATTTTTGTTGTTTCTATGTTATTGTTGGTGTTGTTATCTATTCGATGCGGAAATTTGCGATGGTAAGCAAAAAACCAATTTCTAATTTACTGCAGTCCTTTTGATTCTTGTTCTGAATACTGAATTCCCTGTAACTGTAAAAAAAGACTGAAATAATCAAAATATATATATACATATATATTGAGTATACAATCATATATTATGTGGTATATAAATATCAGTAGGAGGTCTACCCAAAAAAAAAATGTTTTAAATTTATATACATATAAAATGTGAAAATCAAATCTAAATCACCCACTGAGTTTGTGGTATCATTCGATTGAATTTGGTTTTATCCACAAAATAAAACAAAAACAAAAAATAAAAACTAAGAAAAAATTAGAAATTGACCAGAAATTTAGGGTTTCGCTCCTTATCGAGATTCAAATTTTAAAGATTATTTATTTGAAAATTATAATTATGTATTTATACTGAATTGGGGAATAATAATTATTTGATTGTACAAGGGAATTGTTTGATGATACCATTTTAAGTAATGGTAAGAATATGTAATTTTTGGTAATATATACCGTAGTTATAGTAGTCGATAACTAATAGGTTTTAAAACTTAGACAAATTATAATCAACATTGTCCTCTTTAGCTATCTAATAACAACGAAGTAATTGCGCTAAATGTTTAGTCGCTACAAGCTAATTCTACAAATTGGCAAAACATCAGTTCATTTATGGGAACTTTGCTTATTACAGATAATGATAAGGATCTACTCAGTCTAAGCATGACATTCCGACTAAATTTGAGTAAGCTAAGGAAGTATAAATAAGGAAATTTCTTTTTCATTATTCGCCTTTCTTCAAGTTGGATTATATTTTGTTGTTAATATTTCCTATGTATTTATTATCAATTTATCCTGACATTTTGTCGTTCAAAAACTTGTCATTGCTGAAAAAATTTAGAAACTAAGGTCATATAAAAGGAAAATTCAGTTAAAAATTCAGTTTCCAAGTTGTAAAGTACAAATTATAGTAAGGTTTTTCAAATTGAACTTTAAATCCACTATATTTATATAGTTTTTCTTATATAGCTCGGTAGCCAAATTGAATTTACAACTAAAATTGGTTTAGTAAATTTAAATAAACTTTAATTATTACTTTCATTATTTTAGTAAACTTTTTTTTTAAAAAAAATATTGTAATACAATTTACCATTTATCAACCTCACCCTTGTCCAAATCAATTATCAAAATGTCTTCTAAAATAATATTCTTAATTCCCATAGACTTTAAAGGACCAAAAAGAAAAATTTCACTTAAAGGTAATTTAACCAGAAAAAAAAAATATATAATAATAATTAAAATGAAAACCTAATTTTCAATGAATTCACGCGAAAGAAATTTAAGACAACACAAAATAATTTTTTTTTTCACAATGTCCTTTCTGAAATGTAAAAATAAATTTTCATTGAAAATGTTTTGTTGTAAAAGGATTTTGATTTTAAACCCAAGGTTTTATTTTTTTTCTTTTTTTGGGGGCTATAAGGAAGCGTTTAATTGTCCAAAATGAATGAAATTGAAATGAGTGTTTTCGTAATTTTTTTCGGGGTATAATTTAAAGAAGGGTTAAAGTTAAATGTCTTAATGGCTTTTTTCCTGCTTAAGTAATGCTTTTTTTTTTTTTTTTGCTTTTTTTCATTTTTTACTTTTGCTTTCTTGTACAGAGAATGGAAAATGTAGAAAAAAAAGGATATAAAAGTTAAGACAATTGAATGGTCTTTTTCTTGAGGGAAATAGCCATAAACAGAGTAGAAACGAGAAAAATAATACTTAAAAAATGAAAAAAAAAAAATAGCAACCAAGAAAATTTAAAAAATACTTTTGTTTTATATGCAAAATACTTGAAATGAACAAAAAAAATGTTTAAGAGAATTATACTAAATAATAATAGCAACAAAAATATAAAAATTTATGTTCAAATATAGACTAAGAGCTATCAATGATTTTACTCTTTACTTATTACATTTCCAACAATCGTCCATCAACATCGCCGATAGTCAAAGCAGCTTGACTCAGTCAAAGTTGAAATATATCGAACTATTGTTCCCCTATAATTGATTCCACTGAACTGATGGCGATGAAACTAACTCCAGCATTAGACTCGCCTTGAACTTTAATGGAAAAAAGATTGCTGTCATAATAGTTACCATCTTCTAGTGCTTATAGTGACGTTTATATTATTAAATTTAGAGTCAATAATTGTAATTTAACATAATGGTTAAATTACATCTTCAGAAAACCGAATTCGGCGCAATATGTTCTGTACTGTTTTGCTGTTAATTTTAACGTATAAGGTATAAGGATTTACTTTAGAAGATGAAATCGTTGCCTGGCTCTCTATCTAACGAGATCCTTTGAAATTTTTCTCGCGAAAAAGTTTTGTCCTCCTTCTATTATTATAAAATGAGTATGGCTCGCATTTTTTTTTTCCCAGTTTTAAGGTTCGTTAAAAAAATCTGCTTAAATAAAAGTTTTTTAAGCGGTTTTCTCGTAGTTTTGAGAGTTCAAATATATATAAAAAAAAATATACAAAAAAAAAATTGATCCTGCGTGTTGTTTAATGTATTTTTTAATGTTGAAAATTTTTGTTAAACAAAAAAAAAAAATAAGGGAAACTGGAAATCAACGTAAAGTGTTCATTTCCGTTTTTTTTTTTTAATTTTGAGGCATTTTTTCTAAATATATATTTTCCTGTTGCTTGTTTTTCTTTACCGTGAAACATAATTTAATAAAAAAAAAAAAATGTTGATACTTAAAAAAAAAAAGGTTTTTAAGAAAATTAAGAAAATATTTATTAAACAATTTTATTGTAAAAGTTTTTCTTGTTTAACTTGTAAATTAAATGTTAAATTCAAATTTTAAATGTTGAGCATTTTTATTTCGTTGAACGGTCAAAGTGGCGATATTGAGAAAAGTTATAGGGAATATTGATAAATTATATGAACCAGTCTAGACCGAATGCATATTTGTTTAGTGGAATTTTCAATTTATTGATAAGTACATACCTGAGATTGAAATTAGTGAAATATTTTTTTTTTGTACAAATACATTTTTCGATTAATTCGGGTCCCGGAAATAAATTTTCTTCAAAATTATAATAAAAATACGGTTAAGATTTGATTTGGATTAATAGGACACATTTCCCTACATCCTCTAACATTTTTCTAAATTGTAGTCGACTGATATCTTTGTGTCTCTATTATGATTGCAATCTTACTCACAACCGACGTTGTTCTATTAAATAATTAAGATTTTGCTTATCGAAGTGCGCCATTTTTCATCAAATCCGTTTTAGGTATTTAAAATTATGTCTAGGTTATTTCTACCTATGTCTAAGCACTGAACGAAAACAAACCAACCATTTCTGAATTTTTACAGGACCTTTCTAAAAAAGTTATTTATTTTAATATAAAAATGTTTTAATTTAAAATAATTTCTTTCCAAAAAATTTCCACATTAAATGGCCAGACAGAAAAAAAGACGATTCGAATTATCCATCTCATAAATATTTTTTGTTTTTTAAGGATTTTATTTTTGGGTTTACATTAAAAAAATGAAAAACATGAAATCAATTGAATGGAAATATTTGTTAAGAGTTTCTTTTGAACAAGTCTATTTTTATTTCCCAAAAGAGTTAAAATGAGCTATGCAAGTTTAAAGGATATGCTTTTTTTCTATGTGGTTTATGAAATCACGAAATTGATTTTTATACAATAATTTTAGTTTTGATAAATGTTATTGTAAAATTTTAAAAGACTAATTTTGTTGGCTTTAGAAATGAACAATTTTTTGTTAGTATTGAACTTTAAAGAAATTAGAAGTTATGTAAAATTAGTATGACAAATTTTGAACATGTAAATTTCTAGTATTATAAAGCGAACAGTCTTAGGTTAATTGAAAGAAAATTAACAAATACAGTATAAAAGGATTTTAAGTTTACTAGATTTTCACTGACATAAATAGAAATTTTATTTTTTACATTAGTTCTTCAAAATTTATTTAAAAATTATTTTTTTCTTAAAAATTTAATTAACTAATACATAATATTATTTCTCTTTTTTTCAAGTATTTTTAAATAAAGTAACTACTTACAAACTTCAGTTAAATTTCGTAAAAAAATGTATAATAGTTTTATATATTTTATGAAATCCTTTCGACGATTTTTTCTATAACTATCCCAAAGATTAAAATTTTTACAATTAGCATAACTTAATATTAAATAAATAAATAAAAAAAACTTTTATTAAGTAGACGCTACAATGAAAATATTCTTGAAAATTCCAAGTAAATTGAACTATGAATAAACTACTTTCCAAAAATATATTTTATTTTGCTTTAGTATTGAAGTTTATAATAAAAATCTTTAAACAATTTTGTTTTTCTATTTATGTATTTAAATTTCCACATTTTTTCCTTAATGGATGAGTTCTTGTTCATATATTCTCACAATTTCTTTTCTGTTTACTTCCAGCCTTTCAAAGTAAATATACTAAAATATTTATTTGCCATAATAAGCAGAGTCTTCTGGCATTCTTCTGGAGACAGAAGAAAATCATTAATTTTTTTTTTACCCAAATTCAATATAAATATTTCCATCGAGTTGTTTTTATATTAACTTTGATAATACCTGGTTGCATTTTCATAATAACAAAATAAATGGGCTGGTCATGTAGCAAGGTTACAAGACAACAGATGGATCAAAATTACTACTGAATTGATTCCTAGAGATGGTTTAAGAAGAGTTGATCGTCCAGCAAAAAGATGGAGAGATGACCTAAACGCTATTGATGAGAGATGGGAAAGGAAAGCGTCGGACAGAGCAACTTGGAAGTTATTGGGGTAGGCTTATGTCCTTAGCGAATGAAGATGAGAAATTGTTAACAAAAATTATTTATTTATAGTAATTAATAATATATTTTATATTTTTAATTGAATTAAATTAAATGAAATACTTTAAAATAATTGTTAAATATGTTAAATTGATTCTTAAATATAATGAATTTGTTAAATGAATTATAAAATATAATAGAAAAAGGAATATTAATGCTTGAAATAATAATGTTTAAAATAAAATTCTTATGGTTTGGCTACCATACGTTTTCTAGCAGAACTTTAATTTCGTAGCAGAACTTTAATTTCTTTATACATATGGTATGTAAAAGTTGATGATACTACACTAGATTGGAGCCATTATAATAATTATTAGAAATATAATTAATACAAATTTGATTAGTCTTTTTTGGATATGAAATTTTTTAATATTTGTATTAATTTACGACCTTCTTCCTACATAAAATAGCGTTATTAGACATAAGATTCAACAATTTTTACATTTTATGCTATTTAATGTGATTATACATCAATTTTTAGTTTCTTTGAAAAATTTTGTAGTTTAAAAAACTTAGAACTGATTAAAAAACTAAAAAAGAAATTAATTGTTACGTTTTCCATTGTTAAGTTTGCCCTTGTGTTTGTGGTGGGCTGTTGGTTCAAGCTTTAGTGTTTTTTTTTCTTAATTTTATATTTTTGTTTATATTTTTCTGCTTGTATTAAGCATTAGTAACTAATTGATATTTATTTGTGTTCGCTGATCGTAACACCAGAGCTTAATCCATTGCGGATAGTAAATTTTTGCTCAGCATGTACTAACAATATCTCTCCTTATACTTGATTTTGCTGATCCAAACAAATTATCTATCTGTATCCCATGTACTCATTTTCTTGGTAACGGGAAGATGGGGCTTGTGTTTTAGATTGCTGAGGATTAGATACTCGATTACTAATTATTGGAACGGAATTTAATTTGTATTATACAACATTTATGTAACATAATTAAATTTTATTAAATAATTTTGTTATATCGTTACACGCATTCCAAATAACGTTTTGCAATCATGATATTTTTCTTAAACTGATATATCTTTCATAGGGGGCTATCGTTATTCGACATTCTTGGAAGCTTCTGCAGTCGAAAGCATGCCACTTTTGTAGTCGAAAGCATGCATTACAAATAAAATATTAAATTTGGCCAATGTTTGACATTAATAAAAGATTTGTGTTTAAAACAGCTTCGGTTATCATTATTTATTATATATTTATATAATTTAGAATGAAAACTCTTCAAAATTGTTACAATTTTCTTAACTTTCCAAAAGACATTTTACATTTTAATTATTTGCTTAAAAACTCTTGAGATTATCGTACCATGTTTTCACAAAATTCCGAATTAGAATTTAAAATGAATGTCAAAATTCGAATTCTCTTCCAAGTTTTTTCAACTCTTTAAATCTAGAAATTGTAACTTGTTATATCCTTAAATAATGTTTTATTTTTTTTGTACAGCCTTCATTATTATTTGTTCTTCTTCTCCAACTATATACATAAAAAAAATAAAATAGCATTACATAAAAAACTATGTGCAAAAACAAGTTTTCCAGTTCGTTTAACATTTAGATGTTTTTCCTCTTTTCTAGGATATATCCTTTTATTCAACATTTGTTTTTTTTATATATATAACTGACTGATGAGTATCATCCTGATATGTACACTGTATATATATAAATATATATGTATTTATATTCTTGTTAATGTTGAAAAATATGAAATTACAATGAAAAGGATAAAAAAAAAACGAAAAAAATTGTTAGACATGTTGAATATTATAAGGAAATATATTATACACGGGGTTAGGTACTTGTTTGTCTTCCTAACTACGTCAATCTCAATTTAAAATGTCTTGTTTTTTGTTCTGGCATTTTTGTCCGCTCAAAAGTGAATATGGTTTACAAGAGGAAACATGATTCTAACAACAAATGATGTATCATTTTTGTGATGACATTTCAGAATGCCTGGTGTATATAAATACTATATATTCCACCTATCTTCACCCATCAGAGAGGTGTATAAAAGTTTTTTTTTTTTGGTTTAACCACTAACTTCCGATGTTCGTTGTAGATTTTATATTTGTATATAATATTTTATGAAATAAGAAAAAAAAAAAATACTTATGTTATTTAGTGATGAATATGCTACGTTAAAGGACTAAAAAAATAAAAACCATTTTGGATTAAAAATCTTGTCAAGTTTTTGCCAGTGAACAATCTGTTGTACGTGTTCCTTAAATATAAAAAACATCAGTTTTAACAGGTAAAATAATGTAAAGTAAAAATGAAAAATAAATATGGCAGACATGGCTAAATTACAAAAAAAAATATAGAAATAAATCATATTTAAACATAAGATCGCAGTTAAATTTACTGCACTAAAATATTTCTAAGCTGGACAACCGATGCGTAACGAGTAAAATGTCAGTGTTTGTTTCATATTAAAGTAAGAAGCACGAATGTACATACATTGTAGACAGTTGTTCCATGACCAATCCTTTAATTTAAGTAAATCAATTTGATGGTTTTTATGGAGGCTGGCCTCCCTCAGAATATAATTTCAAAATTCCTCAGTCTTTTTAGATGGAGGATAATGATTAGAACCATCATGCAACAAATACTTCATCTTTATTTTCAGAATTTCTAAAGCAAGAACATGTGTTCAGTACTTGACTTACAGCATAAATTCATTATAGATTTTTCGTTTAGAGCTGTTCATTGATCAAGTAACTTAAATTTAGAATTCTGTGAGTGAAGATAATCTATTTAATTCTTTCCAGGCTTATGTCACTTTTCTCTGTCAGGATTTAAGTATTATGAAATAGTCACCTTTATATCAGAGCTAATACAGTATGGGCAATAATTATTGTTAATTATTATTTCAATTAGATTCTTATAATAAATCCGTCTCTGAATTTTCTTTTTTAACACATATTTATTAGGAAAAATTGATGTTACATTTAAATTATTATATAAAACAATCGTTACGTTCAATGTATGCTTCCTAAGATTGAAAATTAACTTGTAATCTATTGCAATCTAAAAAAGCAAATGAAAATAATGTACCCCAATTATTTTTAATGTAAATAATTCCTTTTGAAAAACATCAAACTAAATGGAATGATGAATACTTTTTGATATATTTCAACTTTATTTACATGGTTTTCAGAAAATGATCATCAGTTATTATACATTATATTACCAGGAGTCAGTCGTACTATTTGAAATCACCATGATTTTGATCACAATTTGTCAGTTTACCAAAGCATTCATGATTTTTTTCTGTAATATGATATAATTTAATCTAAAAAATTTCATATATTTCATTCAATATGAAAAACAAGATAATATTTTTTATCTTATTTCCTTTAATTTTCCACAGTACAAAGAACTTATGTAAATCACAGTTTTAATGCAATACGTATAAGGTATGTAGCTACTTTGTTTTTCATTTAAGAAAATTAAAATTCTTCACATGATGAACACTTTTGCAAAAATTTTAATATATACAAATATGGAAGAAGAACAAAAAAGGAGCACAGTATTAAGCACAACTTAGTAAATCTTCCCGATTTTCTATGGGATAATATTTTTTTTTATTTATGCAAAACACGTTTCACAGACTGTTAATTTGGGGGCTATCATTTGTATCTATATATAAATATATTTATACTACTTGACTATATACACATAACTTTAAATATTTTTTTTATTCTAACATTAAAAACAGCGGGATAACAGAATTTCTAACTCTACAAATCGTCATTGTTAGTTTTAACATGCATGAAAAACGAATTTTAGCTACTCTAAATAGTTTCTACAAATTTCCATTTTATATATACGAATATTATACCAGTTTCTACTACTATGTCTTTTTCATTTATAATAATAATCAAATAAATATATATATATAAATATACATATTATTTGTATCCTGGATGCAGGATGTCTTAACCACACCTAAATAAATATTAAGAAAGTATACTTGAGAAATAAGAAAATAGCTACATAGTTTTAGATTTTTTTATAATATGGAAATAGCTTGGTATAGAATAATTTAAGATAGTTCTTTGTCATATCTTTAGTTAACTTATTCACAATTAAAATATTTAGTATTGTTTTGGTTGGGGGTTTCACTGCTACGCAAATTAAGAGAATATAATTTTTTTTAAAAAAATATGTTTCATACTAAATTGAAGACTGTTCACAACTGTTGTGGTGGAGTAACACAAAACTGTTCTGGAGTAAACCCAACGCTAAACAATCGAGAAGTATTCTGAACATGACCAAACCCATGCTCAGACTGTACACAGGAACTGTCAAGGGGTATTCACTATTACGTAAACATGCGGGCGACTTAGACTGACAACGGAAACCATTTGTAGAGGCTGTTTTGAAGATGACGAGACAATTGAGCATCTTTTATGTCATTGTCCTTATCTGTGTCATAAAGGATTAAAATTTTTCGTTTCTTATTTTGTAGTAGATTTAATAGAATTAAGCAGTGTAAAACCTGCGAAGTTGCCAAACTTTATAAAGGAAGTAGGATAGCACGATTCGTGGTGAAAATTGTCAACATTTCGTAAGGGGGTACAACGGACCGTATGGTCTAGGTACGTGGTTTGACCGCTTCCATTCCACCCTTTTCAAACGAACCAAATTGAAGATTATTTTAAATTTCGGTATGCATTTTATTAGGTAAGTGAATTGTAACTTTGAATTCAGAGTGATTTACTTAAACTTCTTGAAATACCAAATAAAGTTATTTATAAAATTAGCAAAGTATGAAGGAAATTGTAACAGATCAATTTTTCTAGCTCTAAATTTGGGAGCTATCATTTCAATGGATCAAAGAAACAATTATTTTGGTAGTAATTTGTATTATTTTCATTGGTACCAACAGAATAAGAGGGTCCAATCTGAGCTAATATTATTTTACTTATTATGTTTATCGTTTAATTTAAAGGCTCCGTAGTAGAGAAATGGATTAAGGAGCAGAACTAAACATTTTTGTGACTGTGTAGAAAATAAAATTAGATTTCTATTAAAATATTTCGTCCAAAAAAAAAGTTAACATTTTAGACTCCTTAAAATGATATTACGAGAAATATTCTTGAAAATTATCAATGTAACAATTCCAATATTTTAATATTATTATATTGAAATAATTATATTTATACATATGATTATTTAATAAACCAAACCTACGACGGTAGCATAGCACCAGAGACAATTTACAAAACTTACCTTAATAGCTTTTCCTGTCATTTAAGGATAGTTTGTGGTTTCTTTCTATTACTTGGAAATTATTTTATATAACAATATTTTTAAAAGAGTATATAAAATATAAGAAAATTATAGAAAATTTCATTTCATTTTCAATTTTTTTTTTTTTTAGAAATTAGCTTATATAAATTTGAATTTTCTTATGAAAAACTTTTATAATTTTCTATGTATATATTTTGTATAAAGTTAAAAGAGTATAAGGAAATATTTAAATTTAGAAGATATATAGATATTTTATATGTAATTTTGAATTCACTTTGGGAAAATCGAATCTAATTGCATTAAATTTTCTTTATATATAAGTGTTTTGAACACAAAAAAGAAATGTGTTCCGGTTATATGTGCGGAAATTATTTTGAATGGTAAGTGGTTTTAGATCTTGTTACACAAAGAATTTTTGTTACTAAGATAAAATATTTGGATAGTTTCTTACACGGATATTTATCAAGTTATATACAAAGTTTTTACGTGCTTGAATAATTTTCAATATTTTATAAAGTTTTATTGTGATATATGAAAATTGTTTTGTGATTTGTCTCAAGTACAATTAAATTTTTCTTATTGGAATTGGAAATAAGAAAATTTACCAATATTGAAATTATATTATTTTAATGACACTTTTATTAGTTGTAATATTTAACATGACTTTTATTATAATACTTAGCGAAAATTTCGTAATTAATTAGCCTTATAAGCATTTATATGAAAGAAACTATAAGAATAAATGATTTTGATTATTGAACTATATAGAGATACGTATATAAAAGAATTAAAGTGCAACTGGAGATATAAATAGAATTAAAGGTAATAGTAGCTGGACTCAATGATTAACAATCTGGTTTCACGGATCATATAGAGTTAAAGAAATGGAAAAAATGGCGCCAGTTTTGTAATGATGATTGGTAATTCTTCGATAATGGAAACATACAGCACAAAATAAAGAGCAATTATGAATGGGAGATAAATGGTGGACGTATTTATTCATTTAATTTGCTATATATATTTAGTAATGAATTGTAATTAATTGTATTATTGATGAATCAATCCCGAGTTTAATTTTGTAGAAGTTATACAATAAGGAGGAAAGAATCATTGGAGCCTCTTATTTTTGTCATAGTCCGTTTTATTAGCTATTATATTTAAATACTTTATACATGAAATTTTAATTTTATTTTTCCAAGTAGTATTAACCCGGAAAAATTGATTTAGTTTATCGGAAATATAGAATAGATCGATACGATATTTGGTGCTCCACAAATGAAATATAATAAACTAACTATTTATTCAACTTCATAAGGGAAGCAGTTTTAACTAATAAAGAACTTACAACTTTTATAATTCGTTGTGGCACGACTTTACGTCCCGATTACAATGTTTGATGTTTACAAATGTGGTACGAATCAATTTAACAAGATTGATTCTATTCCTTAATTAGCTACACAAGAATCGTGTTTATATTAAATAGTAAACTTTAGAAATAATTTATGACTATCACTTGTGATATCCATTAAATAAACCTGTCAAATTTTTTATAAATAAAATAAAAACTTTGATTTTAATGTTAACCCAGATGTGAAAAAATAAACAATTAGGAAATTATTTGAAAATCTGAAAAATTCAATTTGATTTCCTATTTTATATGTTTAACTAAACTTTTACAATTTATATTTAATATTATATAGTATAAATTTTATTTTACAAGAATCCCAAAAGTCTAAAATGAAAAAAAAAAAAAGATATAACAACAACAATGTTTCCAATTTCCGAAATGTTCTCATAAATTTGTTCCACATGTAATCCTTTTTTATATACAAGAACAATAAAAAAAAAAAAAAATTTTTTTTTTTTTTATTATATATTTTTAAAATTTATTAATCAAATATGTTTAGTCCATAAATATTTATTATTGCCAATTTATTTTATTGTTTAGTCCTTTCTATGTGACATACAATTTCATATATAACAAAAAATACTAATTCATATAGTCAACTTTTTTTTTTTTTTTTGTTTTTGGTTTTATATGTTTTCAAAGCTACAAACATCAGCAAAAATGAAAAAAAAATAACAAAAAACCAAAAATATTCGATGCCAACAAAATTAAATTTTCTTTACGCCATTCTACTAACTACCACCGTAAATAATAAAACAAACCAAAAACAAAAAAACTAAAAAAAAAAACCTTCTAAAACGAAAAAAAAAATCCTTTCTACCCCATCAGCGTGTTTATCAAATTAACAAAAGGTCCTTGTGCTTTTAGTTGCCAAAAAAATATCCTAAAATAAAGCAAAGTAGTAGCAAAAAAAAAAGAAAACCAGAACAAATAAAAAATATTACTAACTATATAACACCGAACATAATTTTGAACTAGGCAACATATCCTTTTTTTTGTTGTTGTTGTTATTGCCTTACTCTAAAATATGCCAAAATATCATCACCGACAATAACAACAACAGCAACAAAAAAAACATTATAGCAAAATCACATAGTTTTTTAGATAGTAAAAAAATGGGTACAGAACCGAAAATGATAGTTCCCCCCAAAAAAAGGGGTAAATGAGAGGCGGTCGTAATATAATAAATATGTAGGACAAAAGTAAAAAGTTAAATGGAAAGTGTTTTAAGACCACAAAATCGTAAATCAAGTTGCTAACACAAAACAAAAATGTCAGAATTCTGGCAAAGAGTATAAGAATATTAGATGTACATAAAATATATAATTTATTGTAGTTGACCTGATACTGAAGTTAGTGATGATGCTATGTATTTTTTTTATGTGTAGACAATCTTTTATTGTAATTATTTAATTTTTTTAGTTGGTATAATATGATAAAACTAAACAATAAAAATAAAAATCGAAATAATATTTAATATTAATAAACATAAAATTTCCTTCATAATTAAAGATGTTTCTTTTTTTGTTGTAAATAGTCTTCCGCAAAATAAAACCTTTTTCAATCATTTTTACATATTAAAAAATTATAGTATGAATAGAATTGATGATGGCGTCCATTTTTTTAAGTTTTATTTATTCAATGATGCAACAGTTCAGATTTTTACCTAATTCTGTTCTTTCTAATAATTTTCTATACGTTTTCTGTCATTTTATTGCAATTTAGTCTACTGAATTTGTATGGATCCGTACCATAGTTTTGCATTATAGTGAAGAAACATTAATTGCAACAAGCTAATGGCTTTTTATAATAAGAGATTTGAGTAAGTTGACAAATTATCTAACAAGTTTCGGTTAGACAGTCTATAGAGGGATTTTAATTATTATTTTTTAAAGTTTTCAAATCTATGGCATTGAAGTGAAAAAATAGGAGAAATTTTGAAGATACTGTTTGAATAGATGAAGTAGGCAGTGAATTGGTAAAGTATTTGGAGAATTGTGCTAATTACGGATTAGCGCCGATTCAAACTAGACCAGCAATATTCAGATTCGCAATTTTGATTTAGTTTGATATTAACATCATCTGTTAAAGTTCTTTGTAAAATAAGTTGAATGATATGGTAAGAATTTCATTTAAGTTCAATGAATCCAATTTATATATAGAGATAACCTAGAATTAGAATTAGAAACATATAAGGGTTGGGCAAGAAGACCCAAATACCACTGCGACCAATGATAGGCATATTGTAGTACCCTTAAATTTTAGAGCTCACTAGAGAAGCTCAAACTGTTTATGAATTTGAGAATTTTCTTTAGTGGACTGGATGAGATATCCAAAGGTGTGGGGAACCAGTGACCAAGAGATTGAAATCTCTTAAAAGACAGTCCTGCACTAGAATTAACCTACCATATATTAGCTAATAGACAAAGTCTTAGTCAAAGTTTTACGGTTTTATAGAAATGATATAAGAAAATTTATTGTCACGAACACTAGATCGTAGTCTAGTATGAAATTAGCTGAGGTAATCTTGTTTATTCTGTCGGAAACGAATAATATTAAAAAAAAATCAATTTCAAATCTTCAAATATTAATTATGTATTATACTCTGTCCTCTATCTAAAATCTACTTAATTAATACATTATTTCCATTCTATTTTCTCAATTAATTTCTTTAAAAAGAAAAATAAGTAAAACCGCATTGCCCTCATAACCAATTTACACAATTTCACCTCCAAATTAAATGCCTTCAAGGTTTTTATGTACAATTTTGTCTTGTGTTGGTTTATATTTTGACAATGAGAAAATTGTTTAACTGTCGTGTTTTTGGCTAAAATATTTCCTTGTTTTGTTAAATATTTTAAATCCTTAAAAATTTACCATATATACAATACTTTAATACAAATAAACATTTTATTTACACAAAATATTTTTAGTGTGGTAAATTTTCAAAATCCTTTTTCTTTTTTTTTTTTATAATTTTATTATTGTAAAAAAATTTTTACGTTGCTGTATAATATTTTCAATTTCTTTTATAGTTTTTTGGCAGAGTAGGTGGAATTTTCAATGAAAGATTTTCGAAAAAAAAATAATAAAATGAAAATTTTTTATATTTTCTTTTTTTTTTGTAAAAGGCATAAGAAAATTGTTGTACAAAATATTATAATATTTATTATTGTGGATTACTGATAATATTTTTGGCTTGTTTTATTATTGTCCTGAATGTTTACCAGACTACATGGAGCGTAAATTATGCAGTATAGCTACAAGTTTATAATTTTACAAAAATTTTACCTCCTAGTTTGTTTTTTTGGTGGTGTATATACTAAAATTTCCTCACTATTGAAATGACCTTTCTAAGTATAAAGTGGATATCATGTTGTTTTGGTAAAATGGAATCTTTATTTAAATTATAAAATATCTATAGAAAAATTATACAAAGCTTTTAGGGAAATTTACAAAGTATTTTTAATGCCATTTTACAAATTTAATATTATTATGTTTGTAATGGGCAGCATCAATTGAATTGTAGCCTTTTTCTATACATATAGTTATTTTATTTTTTCTATATAGTGTTTTAATTTTCTTTTTGATCGCTTTTCAATGTGCCATAAAGACATAAATTATTTATAAAGTTCAATTTCTCATTTTGATCCTCTGTGTTCAGTAAAAAAATTTTTTTTTTTGAATGCTTCTATATAAATAATTTCAAACCGAAAAGAAATGGAATTTATGACTTGGCATCTCTAGATTTTTCGTTCCAAGAATGAAACTGTGTGTATATGAACTTCTGAGTAGGGTTGGACTTTTTTTTTTTTTTTTGGTAAAAATATTTCCACTTGCATAATTTTTGTACGTGATTGGAAAATATAGAGTTAAATTTTTACGAACTAAATTAGTGGGACCATATTATAGTTAATTTTAATAATTTTCATAGTTTTTTTTAGGTAATTCAATGACAGTGCTATTTATGATGTTTAACGATATTTTATAATTGTACAATATTAAAAAATTGTTAAATCAGCGTTAATTTTTGTTACCCTGACTTTAAAATTATAAAATTCTCTACAAAATTGTTTAGGGAATGTTTAAACCACGTTTGGATCAATTAAGAAAATTGAAAATTACAGAACAGAGTGTTCAAAAATGCATTAACTGCCGAACTAGTCACAATTCAATGTAGTTCGTTGTAATGATAATTCAATGTGTACTATGCAATGTGATGAGAAATGAGAATTGCATTCAGTGAAATATCTACAGTAAATTGTGTAAAGTGAATTAACTGGTTTTTGTTAACTTCTGGTGGCTGTTTGACACGCTTGCTGGTTATATCGTTCAGATTCCAAATAGTTTGTGTAATTTTCGACAAAGCAAATCCGTCCAATGATTCAGTAAATTGATTTTACTAAAAGTATGATTAATAACTTCAACCTTAATCATATTTATGATAATTATTCGATTTTCCTGTTCCCTGGTTAGATTATTCCTAAAAATCGGTATCTATAATAATAAAATAATTTTTATAATAATTTCTCGCGCCAAAAGAAAATCTATATTTTCATTGAATGAAATGAAATTTTTGTTATATTTATAATTCATTTTACTATAAATACAATTCTGAAATTTCAGTCAATAGTTTATTTTTATATCATCTTAAATTTTCTAATTCTCCGCTCTACCAAATTACTTGTACCCAAAAAAAAATTGGAACCTTAATCTTTCTTAAGTCTCGAGAATGAGATCAGGTCAAAAATTTATATAAGTTTCTTCATCTGCAGAGAAATTATTACCATTTTGTGAAAAAAAAAAAAAAAATAGGAAAATTTCTGTTCATCTATAATTTATTATTTTAGGATTTTCTTTTTTTTTATTATTAACATAAATTTTTCCTTTCGAATGCATTTGTAAAATTGGGCGTCGATACTGTCTTGACAGTATTTATAGTATAGTAATTTTTTGGTAAAACATTTTTTTTTCTGTATTGTATCTATAACTAAGATTTATGAGGATACTATTTAAAAGTCAGTTCAAATTTTTGGCGGCACAAATTTATATTCTAAAAAAAATACAATTTTTTTTATATATAATTGATGTAAAATTGTCATGTACATTGAAAATTAATTTTTATTTTCATTGCACTTAAAAATTTTCAATTTAATTTTCATTTTTTTTCATTGGTCTTGGAACTTTTACATAATATAAATTTCATAAATAAATTATTAGAAAATATGCAATAAAAAAAATCGACTAATTTGTCTTTTTAATGCTGTTTCGTAATAATAAAAAAATAATTTAAAAATAAGAAACTTTTTTATATTTTGAATAAATTTTCAATAATAAGAAATCATTAAAATTTTCTTTTTTTTATATCATCTACAAATTTTCATCATTTTGATGGTTAATTTTGTTGTTGTGTGAAGGCAATAAAATTTTTTTGGGTTCATTTTCTTTTATTTTTCCTTTTAAATATAATTTTATTTTTTATGTTGTAAAAAATATAAAATTTTTGGGAAATGTTTTGAAAGTTTGCATGTCATCATCAAAAATTTCACAAATTGATTTCTTTTTCTATATATAAATATATTTTTCGTCCTTATTGTATTATAGTTCTTGTGGTTATAATATAGAAAAAAGAGAAATTTTTAAAATAAGTCCCTAAACAAGGATATTTTAATGTTCGAAAGAAAAAAAAAAAAAAAATGGTAGAAAGTAATCTAAATAGAGAAAATTTCTTTTAATAGTTTTTGAATAATGATGAGGGGATGATGAATTATTTTTGATAAAAACGATGGGGGTAAAAAAAATGTTGTTGTTATTTTTTAAAACGGAAGAAATTTTTTTTTTTGCAAATACTCATAAAGTGTTTTGATAATAACATACAACATAAGAAAATGATTTTCTTTTGGGGGGCTTAATAAAATATTGGCAACAATTTAACGACTTTCTTACGCAACATAAAATTTAACTATTATATTTATATCATTTGTAGAATTTGTCAAATACAAATGCACAAAAATCTATACATATATATCTTAAAATAGGATCAAAGGACTTGAAAATTAAATAAAAAAAAAAAAAAAAAATTTTTATGTAATAGTTTTTTTTTATGTTAATATGTTGTTGTTATTGTGAAGTAACTAGTAGATTTTATGTGGTTTTTTTTGTGGTTTTCTTAAATCACTATAAATTTTTATATCATTTTTGCCTATAAAGTTTATTTACGAAAAAATTATTTGATGATTTGTTACGATAAAAATCTAATATTAGTTGGAATGATGGAAGAAATTGAATACAAAATTTATGGTAATTTAGAAATTTTGGTTTCGATGAACGAATATTATTTTTAAGATTGTTGAAATATTAAATATTTTAGGAAAAATAAAAATATATATTGAGAAAATTTTGATTTATGAATATAAATAATAATGATTAATCATGTATGAATGGAATTTTATAGTTTTATTATTAGTAGAATCGTAAAATTTTTTTTTTTTTTGAATAATATTAAAGTCGGAAAATTTATTTATAAGATTTTTCAATAATATTAAATGGCGGAAATATTATTGTAGTATTTTACGTAATTATTGTGTAATATATTATATAATCATCAAATGGCATTCAAGTTTTGAGTAATCTTTAGACTGGTTTACTATTTACCTTCAATGGTTTTGGTCTTAACCTGTTTTTAACACAGTTTAGCAACGAAGAAGGAGGTCTGCATCTTGATCTGGTGCCGGTGTAGTACTAGTTACTAGATTAACGATGCACACATAAATTTTAAAAACTTGTTCTACCCATCTCAGTCTCTTCATTTTTATAAATATTACTGAGTCTTTACCTCCTACCAGTTTTCCCAGTTTATATTTATACTAAAAAAAATACTTTATTATCAATTATTATACATGGAGCCAACAATTTAAACTTTTAATTAAATTTTTCTATCCAAACTTCATTTTATAATTTAAATTAATATTAATTTTGATATTTTTAAATTCAAATTTTGCGCGCTTTATTGAAATGACAATTTTTATCATACAAATTTTTTATTCATTTGAAATTTGAATAGACACGCCTCTTTTTTAGTTAATGTTTAATCGCCGGTGTGAAAAGATGTTTCCGTCGTTGGTAGTGAGAAAAATTAATTAAAATAAAAAAAATTACATAGTGAAACTTATAAATAGTTAAATAAATGTTTTTAATAAATTTTAAATTAATTAAATGATAAAAAATTCTAATTTTTCGAGTTGTTCGTGAATTTTCAATCGTTTTAAAATTTGTATGAAAATTTACAGGTGGTTTTTTTTTGGTGTGTGATATTTTTTTTGTAAATAATTAAATTTAAATTAAAAATAAAAATGTAGATAAATATTAAAATAATTAAAATCATAAAAATATAATTATTATATTAAGAAAGTGAAATTAAAATGTTTTTTTATTTTGTTTTTGTGAAAATTTACTTCAATAATGTTGTTACACCTACATACATTATTCAACCATTTTGAATTTATAACTTTTGTTATGTCAGGTAAATTACATTAAATATTTTACACGTTTTTATAAATTTCTTTTATAGTTTTTTTGTTATAATTTTCTTAAGTATTTATAATTTTTTATTAGTAATGTTTTAAGGTTCATTACAGTCCCAATTTTATTTCTGAGAGCTGTGGGTACTCCAAGTTGAAATTTTTTTTTCAGATTCGCCTTGCATTTGGTAGGTACCACACTTTATACCACACTCTCAGCTTGGAGAGCTAAAAATGAATTATTTATTTATTATTGAAACTACAATTTCCTAATTATTCAGGTACGCATTTAATTAAAGTACACATATTTATATTGTTTAATTTAAGGATCCGATGTCATTACTAATTTTGGTCTGTATCTGGTTTAAATTTTGTATTTTTGCTCCTTATTTCAGAAGCTTCTGCAATTCGAATAATTAATAATTATCATTTTAAATAATTATGAAGAAAAAATAATTTAACTATAAAAATATTTTCATAAAAAAAATCCATTATTTTAAAAATGACCTTTTAAATTTATACAATTTCCATAAAACTATAATAATAATGCCCACTCATCTAGTAAACTTTTCTTGCAAAAGCAAAAAACTTCCACTAAATAATTAAATTCAAAACATCTCAAAAAACTACAAAAAAAAAGTTTCTTATAGAATTATAACTACGAATAAATTTTATTAAGTTCTTTAATTTCAAGGAGCACTACTTTTAAAATTTGCATCTTCCTCTCATAGTTGAATATCATTTCATAGACAATACTGAGATCTTCTCCACTATATACAATCATATTTTACATAAATACAAATAATAATTTGACATTTTTCATTTTTTATGTGTACATTTTCAACCATTTCTAATATTTCGGTCTACTGATTGCCTAACTCTTTAAGTAATAAGTTCGACAAAGAAAAAAAAAAACACCCTGTCTCAACAAAGAATGGTCTAATAATCATAATTTTTATATTGGGTCCGGTTATGAAATTATAAAGTTAGTCTGTATTTTCATTTTTTTCACATTTATAACTGAACACCGCCAGATTTAAAAAGTGAAAATAACAAAAAAAAAATTGTTTAAAATTCGCTTTCACTAGAAATATTGAATTTCACTAAAAAAATTAGTGCACCCCACCACATTCCAAAACTGTAATCACAATCAATAATCTTAAATATTAAGATTGTCCTTGTCTGTTTTCTACTATCATGGTGGTACTTGGTACAACCCACAAAGCAATCAGTGATTGTGGTCTATAGATATTTTCCACAAATGGGATCAATTAATTATTTTATCCATATTGAATTTTTGGTTCTTGAGTTTTTATATAGTTTAAATATAGTTTTTATTTTATTTTCTTGGTGTGTGCATCATCTTTAATTTTATTGTCGTGACACAAAAAAGTTCACCAGAAATTCAAGCTCGTGAAGGAGGAAAGAAGTTAAAAAGTTTTTTCCAACAAATTCTTAAAAATTAAATAGTAAAAAAGATGAGAAAAGTAAAATTTGATGAGGTTGATTTTGGGGAGGAAATTGCATGAATCGTAAAAGACAAGCCAATTTAGTGCAAAAAAAAAAAACCGTCTTGTGGTTGACTGCTGCAATTTACATTGTACTTTTTTCTTTGGCAACAATTTTTTTTTTGTTATGTTTTTTATAGTGTCAGATCATGAAGACATGTTGTATTACGGATTATCAAAACGTATGGATGTTTGTGTAGAGACGTTTGGGTAATATTAAGATTTAACGCGCATACCGTAAGATAAAGTTTTGTTGCGGAACAAAAAAAAAATAATAATAAATATTGCAGTAACGGTTAGCACATTCAGTGTTCAATTCAACAAGAAGCAATCCATATTTTATTTATTCATTTTACTGTTAAGAAAACTTTGTGTTACTCTTGTTGCCGCAATCTTTTGAAGCTTTTGAATATTTGCTTTTTTGTCGATAAAAAATTTGAATTATTTTATTTAAATTATTTATATTTTATATGCTTAATGATACCAGCTTTTAACAACTATGTCTTTCGACCAGTTACAGAAATCATTTATGGAAATTCTGTGATATCATTTTTAGGGGACTTTGTAACATTCATTTTTGCATCTCTTCTAGTTTATACCAACTATTGCTAGTACATGCCTCATAGATCTCAGGCTAGACTTATACTATACACTATATAAAATTACAATTATTCAATATTTTAAATAGAAATACTTACTGGGTGTATTTCAATTAAAAATATTTACTTATTCAATCTTGTTTTATTAACTTAGACTTGCTTCAAGTATGCTTTTAGTTATATTGCCGTTCCTTGAGTCATTAGCAGCTATTCTTTACACAACATTCATAGAACAAGTATCCATACATGATTCAAAGAACTACATCTATATAAAGGAGCTTAACATTGGTTACAAAGAGTTATTTAAAAGTAAATTCAATATAAACACAGCATTTCATAATTTTGGGGAATTGAATATTATCAAATTTATATCGCAAATATTAAATCTATTACAAAAATCATAAGTTTATATAGATGCAAATCACAATTATTTTTAATATTAAATTTAATTTTTTTTCGACAATTTCAATTTTTCCATTCTTCCATTTGCATTAATTTCATTTTGTGTTTTTTCAAAATAAATATATAAAATAAAAAAAAAAAGTTAAGCTATATAAAAATGTCCCAATAAAAAAATATCTCCAATGCTTTGCACACAAAATTTATAATCATTAAGAAGGAAACCTAATCAATCCTTTAAGCCGCACGTTTTCAGCATTCTTTAGTTAATTTCCTGCCAATTCAAATCATCATTTAAGCATCATCAGTAAAAATGTCGGTCAAATGAAGAGGAAAGAAAATTTATTGGCATTTATACACTAAATTCTGGATCCATTTTCTATATATATACAATAAAGATATATAAGTAAAGTAAAAAATAAAAATAATATTGTAACCAAAGGCAAAATCGTAAAGATAATAGATATAAAAAAAAATATAAGAAAATTATTTATCTATATTTTACGATATTTTAAGAATTCCTTAAAATACAATAGCGATTTTCATGTTCAATCTATGACCATACATAGAAAATTACAACTATATGGTCTGTTTATTTTTGTCTTTCTGAATAGCAACATAAACAATTCGATTGCAAAAAAAAAAAAAAAAAAAATATATAACAACATAAGAAATAACACTAAAATCAAAGCATATAAAGAAGTCGTATACAATAAATCCTACTGTATACACCACTCTTTACTTTAGTATTAATATATATATCTAGTAAAGAGTAAAAGAGGAGATAGATTTAATAGTGGCTCCCACCATCATAATAGAATAATAGATAAATGCTTTCTATTGAAATATGAAGTCAAATAATATTTAATTTTACTATTATTTCAATCGTATTATGCAGAATTCGGTAATTTTCTAATTACACAAAGTTTTAAATTATTTGAATATAAATTTGTAGAGAAAATAGGATGCTAAAAGTTTGTAATACATGCTCTGCGACTGTTCAAGTCTTAACAGAAGCAGAATAAAGATTTTACAAAATTATTAATTCGACAGTTTAGAGGAGATGTTTAAAATTTCGCAAATTGATATTATCTAGATGCATTAAGGGGACGACCTCGAGTCGGTGGAAGCTGTTACAATGGTTTTTTTGGCAGAATAAACTGTTTACCAACAACGGTAAACTGTTTACCAATTGACTACTAAACTAAATACTAAATAGCAACATTTTTATTAATTATTAGAAAAGGATATTTCAAATATTTCTATTGAATTTTAATATTGAGACCTTAATTTAAGGATCTTGAATGCTCTAAGTTGACTCAGCATCAAATGATTACAAGTAATAAGGCTAACAACAATATGTATAATTGTGATTTTAAAACCGAGAAAAATGATAATGTTGAGATCATTTGCTGACAACAAATGCCTTGCTATTAATAATTCTTAGGTTGTTGCAATTAAATGTTTATTCACTTTAAAGAAAGTTATGATTCGGATTCCATACAAAAATAGTATATAACCAAAAGAAACATCTTGTAGAAGGCTAAAGCTTCGTATTTCTAGTTAGATCCTTATTTCTAGTGGTCTTCATAATCATCTTGAATTTCATTACTTTAAACGCGATTCAATTGTTACTATAATGAAAGTTTGTCTGATAATCACAAATAAAGAAAATATAATTTTAATTTTTCTTACAATAAACACATACACACACACAAATACATTAATTTATATACATATATAGCAACTTTATTAATGTAATGGTTATATAAATTTTATCATTCATTTTGTCTATTTGATTTTTTTTTATATATGTACATCGTTTGCTTCAGATTCTTTTAACTATTTTCGGTTTGTTGAGAGGTTGGGAAAATGAAATCATTTTGGACTTGCTATATATGATAAATAAATATATATTTAATATATAAAAAAATAAATTACTAGCTATATAGAAAATATATAATATAAAAATGTTCAAAGACCCCAAAGTACAAGAAAAAGGAAAAATTGATTTCATTATGTGGAAATAAAGATAACGTTAAATTAATGAGATGACCGAATCAATTGTGATTTCCTTTATATATTTCCTTTTTTTTTGGTTGGCGCACTTTTAATCCTTATAATTTTTATACTAAACTGTATTTTTATATTGTGCTGTCCTTGTTTTTTGTTGTAAAAAGGATTTTTGTATCTAATATTTGTGTACATGTTATATTATCTAATTTGTGTGGTTTTTCTTTCTATATTTCGTTTTACTTCGAAATCTATGGCGTTAATATAGAACCTGATGATTTTCTCCTCTTTAAAGATTTATGCATTAAAATTATTTTTTTGATATTATTTGTGAAGGGGTTGGAGATGGAGAGCAGAATTTTCCGAACAGCAAAATGATATTCTATATATATTATGATGGTTAATGTATTACGGATTGTGGGTAATTTAAGAAGAAATCTATAGTTAATAGATAATATTATGCTAGTTGAATAAAATATTCTTCGTTATTATGGTAAAATTGATGATAGAAAGTTCATAGACTGGGGTATACGATGTTGGTTGTATATAAATGATAACTATTATTATTATTATTTTTTTGCGTTTAGTTATGGTACGAAATTATCTCATCAATACCTGCCATCAAATTGAAATCGTTTAATATTTCAATCAAGTGAGTTGATGGCATCAAATCAATCTCATTTTCTTATTATTCGGCCTTTAAATAATATATGTATGTATGCATAGAGAATATTTATATATGTTTATGTATGTATCTAACCAATAATAATAATGATGATGATTTTCCCTAAGCAAAAAAAAAAAAAAATTATTGGGTGATAAAGATATGAAAATCGGTCGTTATTTATTTTTCGTATATTTTTTTATGATTATTTTTTTTATTGATTTGTAATTTTTTCTAGTATAAATAGATTTATTTTTTTTCATTTTTGTATATATAAATTTATCTTTAATATATTATAGTTAAAATGTATTCCAGATATTTCTAAATTTTGTAATAGAAGTCGAGGTTAATTTCATTATTTTCCATAAATCATATAATTATTGTAATCCTTAGCATAATACAAATAAATTTAATTTGGTTTATTATTGAAATTATCAAGAAATTGATTTTGTTAAATAATATTATTTTTTAATATTTAAGATTATGTATTAATTTTACTTTAAAATAATTTATTTCCTTGTACGGTGACCTAAGGATTATAAAAGTGAATTATTCATTAAAAAAATATCTTTAAAATTTTCATAATTGGAAGATGAGATTGCGATGATTCAATTGATAGTTTCCTAAAACTTTAAAGTAAATAAATATGAAGTGAAAATCCAATTCACAAGTAATGTGATTTTAAAATAATGTTAAACTTGAGGGAAAATAGCCTCTTTTAGTTGACCTTTCCAGTTGATCTAAGAAAACGGCATTAGAATTAGATGAGTGAGCAGAGTATAGGTGGTTTAGCCAACCACTGCAATATTAGTAGAATGAAAGATTTTTAGTGTACACAATGAATAATTCTGTCGTGATTAAATAAAATCTTAACAAAATTCGTTCTTTCTAGCCACCTATACAAATGCAACAGATGAGACTACTAATAATTTCCCATATTTTTACATTCCACAAAAATAGGGTTCATGTGCTGTTGAATTATTCCAATCAAAGTTGAGAGCATTCTTTTGGGGTTGCCACAAACACAAAGAACATTAACTTAACCACGAATAAAGAAAGCATTTGTTGGCTATAGCTAGCTCGTTTTTATAGCTTATACTCATATTTTGATGTTTGGAGAATGAGAATTTCGCTTATCATGAGACTTACTTATATTGCTGACGCTTGAGAATTTCTATTATCATAAAAGTAAGACGGGTTGACCTGTCACATGAATGAAGATGAAACATCCGTTCACTGGAATGTGCAACAAAGACTTTAGAATTATATTTGCATTTTAAAATGCAACAAATTAATAATTCCTTTTTTTACAAGCAAATTAATTATTTTGTGTTAAGTAGTTAATTTAATACAAAATAATTAACTTGCCTGTAAAAAAATAAGAAAGAATTATTTTGTAACAAAAAAATCTTAATTCCATAAATAGCATAATCTTCGTCAACGTAAAATTGAATTTTTTTTCAAGGAATCAGTTTACTTTAATGCAGTGCAACCCAGAAACATAATCAACAGTCGCATTTAATATCTCTAGAGAGAGCGCGAAGCTCAAGACTCAATATCATTTTGTTGATAATTCTTTGGTGCGTATATCTATACAATATGAAGGTCTTTACACAAAATCCTTGCAAAAATTATTTTATATTATATTTTATATATAAACACTAAACATACATTGCTACTGCACACACAGAGAATAATAAATTTTTCTGTTTAATTACGTTGAATATTATGTGTACTTATGTTATTTTAGCTTCAGTTCGTACCGTACTATATTATGCTTTTTTTATGTTGTTTAATTTTAAATTTATAAATGAACAGATGATGATTTCAAAGCTGTAGACACCACAATATCCTATTTTATTTTAAATATATAAATATTTGCTTTTTTTTTATTTTTATTGCGCTGATGTTATATAAATATTAATCAAGAGGAGAAATTGAATAGGCCTGATTTTATTTGTTATTTCAAATTGAAAAATTTACGTATACCGTATATAAAATAAAAAATCAATGTTTTAAAAATTTGATTGTAAATGCGGCAAATTTTTGTTGAATTTGACTATCATTGAATTGTAGTTGAAATAAATGTTGATTTTGGTGAGACTAATCGAAATAATATTTTTTTAGTTTTACGGATGTCACGAGGTTAACTTTGTGAGTAGAGTTATGTCTCATTTTTAATATCATAATTTATGTAGTGTTTTTAAGGTGACATTAAAAGTTTAGTATCACATTTTAGGATGGATCACCATTCAGTACTTCAAAATTATAATACTGCTGGTAATATAATGCAAAAATACTGCTAATTAAACGAATTGAAATTGCAAATAATATCCACAAAATTTTCAAATTCATTTTCTTAGTGCCATTCAAACTTTTAAATCATATCTTTATTATTTGGTATTGAAATTGATGATTTATAGAGTTTTTTTGAAAACCTAATTTTATAAGATATTTTTTTATACAATATTTTTTTTACTATAGTATATTCCGTAAGTGGACCAACAATACATTTAAGTACCAGTAGTTTAATCATGAATTAAAAATATTATTTTGTTATTTTAAAGTCATAAAATGGTGGATAATTAATTGTAATTCTTTAGAGGGACAGTGATGATGACACCTATCAATATTAATTATTTGGTGAACGGATACAAACTTTGATATGCAAAATCGCTCCTTCACCCTATTAGACAAGGGGAAGGTTAAAATATTTTATTATTTGACTTATGGTATCCAATATCCAAGATACAGATTCCTACCTCATAATGTATGCGCAATTTCATAAAAATATCGTTAAGAAGGCGTTGTAGAGAGCATTGAAGATAGGGAATTCCTTTTCATGGCAAAATCGTAGCTTTTTTTTATAAAACCATGTTCTCATTCTTTTAGAATAAGTGGAGTGTAGTTACTCAAAGATTACAACCTATTTCATCTAATGTACAAGTTATAAGATGATCATTCCAAATTTCGAAAAAGTTCACCATCATAAACGTGTAGCCCATATATATTCCATAGCTCTTATCGCTCAATATTTACTCAGTCACTGGTAATTTCGACTAGTAATATCATTTTTTTTTTAAAATAAATCAAAAAATTTTAATATTTTTCTTTCTGTGTAAATTTTAATCAACAATGTTTAAAATAATTTAAATATTTTGTTTATAGTTTAAAACTTTCATTAACAAAATTCCAAAATCCTTGAAAATGTATTTAAATAATCAGTGCAGAACGAGTGTTTATATAATTTAAAGGTCGTGTCGTACAATTTTGTATATATATAGGCAGAATAGTAAAACTACATAATATAAAATAACATAATTTTTTTGTTTTTTTTGTTTTTAGAGTAGATGATCGGAAAGGATACATGTTTAACATAAAATAAATTGTTATTTTAAGTTCTAATCTCATTCATTATACAATGTTTAGACATATATTCTTGAAAATACTATAATGTCCTTGTTTTATTTAATTTTCCTATAGAGATTTAAAAAAACAACAACAAATACACAATTAAACAACAACATCAGAAATATTCTGCCTCTCTGCAAAGAATTTAAAATTTATATAGATTATTTTATATATCCTGATTTAAAATGACATAATACATGCTTTAAGGATTTTCCAAAAAAAAAAATTAAAAAAAAAATTATATTTAGCGACGAAAATGATACTTTATATAAATGTATGTATGTATATATGCAAATATTGCGTGTAATCGAAATAAACATGACAGCTAGACAAATAAAATCAGTTAAAATAAATAAAATGTTGCTACAAAAAAAAGCATAACATTATAGATTTAAACTAAATAATTTTGTATAGTAGAGAAATTTATAAAGGATATAAAGTAGATATAGAGATTATTTTAGCGGATATAATGCAATCTTCCTGCATGTATGCATATCCTAAATTATATTTATAATACTAAATTGAAACAAAAAAAAAACAGGAGTAAATTGCAATATTGGTTTTGTTTCAATTGTAATTTTCAATTAGTTGCAGTGTTGAATTTCATTTTAGATACAATTTATATATATTTTTTTTTATTATAATGTTATAATATATACGAAAATTTTAGATTGCATGAATAAATTTAATTGTATTGCAAAATTTTGCTCTATACATAATTTATATATGAATTTAAATCTAAAATTGTATCGAATTTTGTCAAGAAATTCTACAATGTTAATGTTTTTTACTATCCGAATTCCAAAGCAACAGAAAATTATATTTTTCTGGTAAAATTTGACCGATTAGTTTTTTTTGTAACTTCGAATGTTTAATGACACAACATTTTTGGTATGGCGAATGTATGTTAAATACCTCTAACAAAAGCGAAGTGTCGGTGAAGTCAAATTCAAGACGAATCGAAAGTGAAAAATTCGTAATTTTTATGAATGAATTGGAGGAAACGTCTTTCAGAAACGGTTCGAATTGGACTAGCTAAAAGCGTTACGTAAATACGATTTCTTGTAAACGAAGTTTTCATACAAAAACTGTGAATTATATTTGCCTCCCGTTGGAAACAGATTGAGAATTAATAATTAATATGAAAACCAAATATGAACCCAAAAATAAACTGTAACTGGAGGCTGAATCCAGTAATGTGTCCAAACATTTTTTTGTTTTGAAATTGTCGATCAATTATTTCGTTTCAATCCTCTATAAAATTGTTAAATGGAAATGTCTGTAGTTAGTTAAATTCTTCTGTTAACCTATACGCATTAAACAATATCTAAATAATATAATGAAAATCTGATTAAAAATTTAAATAGCTGCAACTAAAACCGAAATTTCGATTAATTGAAAATTGTTTTGATTAAAAATTTAAAATGCATTCATTTGTTAGATAAATAAAATTGGACCATTTTATTGACTTCTAAATGATAAAAAGGGAATAGTTATATATACTTAAGGATAATGGATTGTCTTTTTGTAATAAACGGTAGAAAAAATTGAATTTTAACTGGTTATTTGAAACAACGAGTATCTATATTAAAAAAAATATCTTCAATTTTCATGTAATTTAGATTTGTAAATTTTCATAATTATTTCAAAAAATATTTATTGGAATTATTAATTTATTTAAAATTTTATTTATATTTCAGAAAATTTGATGATGAAAAGTCAGAATTATTATACCTAAACCTAATCTAATGAATTATGTAAGTACCAAAATTAATTTTATTTTACTAACAAAATTTTTATGAAATTAGCTTTTGGTTAACCTAAATAATAATTTATTTTAATAGTTTTTATCTGAATCTCCTCTCCCATCCAATAAATTTATTTTGAACTTGTTAATTAATCGAAATTTTTAATTACCAAAAATATTACCCTATTGTCTATATTCTAAAATTGATGATATAGCAAATTTTCATTGAACCAAAAGCAATAACACGACGTATAGTAAAAAAAATAGTCATAATATTAAATTAATGATTAATAAATCAATGAAAATGTATGGAAAAATTTTCATGTTAATGTCTATTAATTTTTTTTAGTGATCTATTAAACTTAATTGCCGCGCATATGAGATAAATTTCCAAAGAAGGATTTTTCTATTGTCGTCTATGGCGATAACAAAAATATTTGTTCTTGTTTCCGTAAAAGCAGCTATAAGAACAAGTTGAAATAAATTGTAACTTGTTTTTGATAATTATTTCTATGTAGAATAGTATAAATAATAATAAATTGCATGTGAACAAAGTATTGAGCTTCATATTTATTCAAGTAATTCTTAAATTTTAATTAAAATGGTGTAAGAGTTTGGTAATTATTGTAACATTACTGAAACCAAACCAAATTAAAATAGAAATTAAAATCTATGAGAACGAACTATGGAATTTATTGTAAAAAAATATTATTTTCAAAATTGTGATTCTTAATTTTGCTTATAATATTCCATCGAATTTTTATATTTTACTGGTTGATCACAAAATATCATTATCATCAAATAATAGCCTATTTTATTGAATTGATTTCCGTCATATCAATTTATATATAAAATTATATGTCAACCGAATCAATAATAATAACAATATATAAATAAATTGATAACCACAAATTTTTATGTAATATTCTCACAAATTTAATGGCTATACATTTAACAAAAATTAAGTGGAAATTATGATAAATAAAACTGAAATAATTCGATTTTTTATTTTTACTATATATATTTTAACGATCAATATCCTTCAAATTTATTGTGTACTTTATTCTCTGGCCCACCAAAAAAACAAAAAAAAATCACATTATTATTTTTATTGATGATTATCGTTAAGAAAAATGTTGAATATTTGCCAAAGGAATGATGTCCACATACACAGTGGCTTTTTTTTTTTTAATATGACTATTAAAATTATGATGACGTATTTATTTGAGAATATTATTTTATTATGTCTATATAACTCAAACCCTCCATAGTCTATGTCTCTTTAGAATTTATTTAAATTTATGTATATATGTAATATGAATTTTCCTTTTTGGGATATTCTAGAAAATTATATTTTTCTATATTGCAGGGACTTAGCTTTATAATAATATAATAGAACTTTTTTAAAAATGATTAAAATTTATTAATAGTGTTACCATAGTCAAAAATTATGATAACAAAAAATAATAAAAATAATTCTATAAAAATTTGATTATATAGCATCCGGCGATATATTTATGTTTATATCCTTATTTATGTTCCTATTAAATATATCGTAGTGTGTAGACTAAAGCAAATGATGATGTAAAATAAATGGGTATGGTTAGAAAATTCAAATTTGAAAATATCGTTACTATTATAAAATCTGCATTAGTGCAAAATTTAATATTTTGACTGATGAATTAGAATATAAAATTTATAATATTATGAAGTTTTGTGTTCAACTTGGAATTTCAATTATGGTAATATTGCAAAGAAATAAATTTTGTACTAGGTCCGTAAGTAATTGTCCAAAACATTGAAAGTGTTTGAGTTTTTTATAGGATTCATTGACATTTCAAATTCTAACAAAAATTCTTAATTGTATTATCAAAAAACAAAATATTTCGGAATTTCTAGGTGTACCACAAACCAGGATATTCACTTTAATTATGACTAGTAGCTTTTCTTATTGTTTAGTCTGTCAAATTGTTCAAGAATTGACAATTTGATAGACTATAACCGAAATATTGAGGGTGTAAACTTTGTCGAAATATAAATTTCCGTAAATTTAGTATTACACATCCAAAAATAAATAAATATATTTATCAGATAATATTTTAAAAGCTGTTAATGATTTATTTTATAGCTCTGTTTATATGATTGCATATGCTAAAATTATAGCGTAAAGAAGGGAATACCAAGAAGCATTTATTACATTTATTTTTTTTATACTATTTATAACAATAAATATAATATAATTTAATTTATATTTGTTATTTATATTTTTGTTTATTCGTTGTTGAATGTGGGTACGTACAAAATTGTTATAATAATAAAGTGTAGAAAAATGTAATAGGAAACATCAACGACTCCCTAATATTTTTGAATATAATATTTTTGTCTATTTAATGTTTTCCGCTTTTTGATATAAAACAACTAAAATATACGTAAAAAATATATATTTAAAAAAAAAATATATTTTATATTTTCTGAAAATTATTTGTTATCGTATAAATAATTTTTATTACTAACATGATTCCGATATAAATTTTATTTCATATTTTGAAGGATAATTTCGTGTATAATTACGAAAAATGATTTTTCTGTTTCAATTTTAGTGTTATAGAAATAAAACAAATTATTGATTTAACGAATTCAGAAAAGAAAGTAAAAAGTAGTTACTAACCGTTTATTAACTATTACGAGGAATAACTTTGAAGTGTCACCATTGAAAAAATGCAAATTGCTTAAATTAATTCTGTACGGTTTCGATAAATGTATAAAAGAAACCTGTATGTCAAAAGTGCCACAGTAATTGTTATTCGATTCCAATGAATATTATCCGCAGCATAAGCTTTGTTTCGTCATCTAAGGTCGGTGAATCCTGTGCATCGCTATTAAGATTTTCAACTAATAATATAAAATCAATTTTTATTGTTTAATTTATCTAAATAACGTAGAAATATACAGACCGTAAGAGAGATTAGAAGTTAGATGGTGAAATTTTTTTGATGGGATTTTATAACTAATGTAAAAACGTAAGAAATTTTTTGACAGTATCGATATATTTTTTAAAATCAGTTAAGTAGGAAAAGTGTATTAAACTGTAATACCGTTTTATACATTTTAACATTGACAATTCATACAATTCTTACATATTTTACGTTTGTTATAAATCATGCTTCAGGAATTTAAAATTTCGCAATAGAAAATTAGATTTCAGTTGATTACAAATATAACAAATTCAATATAAATCATAAAGAAATCATTCAAACAATGAAAAAGTGAATTAATATTGATTTGTATTAACCAAATCTTTTAAATTTTATAAATACAAAATAAACAATTTTGTTGTAATTGTATTAAACAAATTGGAAAATTCCAAATTTTCCATTTCCAATTCTATAATATTAAATTATGTAAAAAAAAAATTGGAATTAAATAAAATTGAACATTTTTTTTACGTAATTTATTCTAATTATTGAATAAATTACGAATAACGATGTAAAATTTAAAAATTGGAATAATTATAACTTTTGTAGATTTAATATTGAAGTACAATTGAATAAATTAAGCCAAAACTTTGGAAAATATTTCACAATTTAATCAAAATTCCGAATTATTACCAATTTTTATTATCAATTTGTTGTCAAAATCTACAAAAAATTTAACTTAATAAATTAATTATATTTTATTTTTCTGGAAAATGTAAAGAAATTCGAGTAAACAAAATCAACTACTTCAACATTTCACATTTATTTTAAGGTTATAACGAAAAAAAAACTGTTGAATATAATTTCCTATACGGAAATAAAACGCATCAACAATAACAGGAAATATGATTAAATTTTATTATTGTTTCCTGCACTTTAATTTCAAACATTATAATTTACTTTACAATCCCTGAACTCCAACATAAGAAAACCTCTGTCGTTGGATCGTTAACTTGAAGGTTTAAAAGATTAGAAAAAACTATTACTATCGTTTATATAAATATCGCTTGAACATGAACAAAATAATCAAAATTTTTCTCAATATTGTTTTTTTTCGGGTATCCTTGAAAATTTATATATGTATAATAACTATGAAAGTTTTCAAAATAATAATCAAGTTTTCGTTCATCATAAAACGGAATTTACAATATTTTTAGCTTTAAATGAAACAAAAATATTTGAAAAACAAAATTCAACAACAACGAAAAATGAATGTTTGTTACACTATTGAAAATAAATACGTTTGTCTTTTACTATATACAGGATTTTGTTATTTTCATTAAAAAAAAAGCACAAGGATAACAAGAAAAAAAAAATAGTTGCTGCCGCACCTCAAGTAGAATTTGAAAATCAGCAACAGGTTTAACCCCCAAAAAAAATAATAGAATTCAGCAACAAATATGAACAGCAACAAGGACAATAGCTTCTATGTTGTTAGTTATGCATGTATATTGTAAATGATGAAAATATTTTACAGTCTTTTGGGTATGAAAAAAATAATATATGAAGAAGTTAAGAGGATAAAGATGAAAAAATTGAGAAAATTATAGGTGAATTGTTGAACATTCAGTCAAAGTATATAAATTTTGATACAATTTATATTTACAAGGTAAATGTGATGAAAATTTCGTAAAAAGAATATACGTACATACATTTATATATTATATATTTATAAATTTAGCTTTAAAGTTAAATGAATGGATAAAAATTTTGGTTTTCGGTAAAGGAGGTCGAAGAAAAAACTTGAAATAAAATTGAAATACGTGAAACTTTATTTAATCTAAATGAAAAAAAATAAGAAAAAAAAAATAAAATCAATGTTGAAAATATTAAAAATTTAATTTATAAATTAGTTTTCATACGAATAATAAATTATTGTTTCGCAACATTTAAATGGAATATATTTTGAGCTTCATTTATTAAGCTGACTTAATTCAATTGCATATTAATTCGTATGATTAGTTCTTGCAATTATTAATATGACTATCGTTGTACACTTTCTATCAATTAAAGCATCATTTTTAAATTGTTAATGTAAAAAGTGTTTTAAGCCTCCTTTCCTATTGTGTAAAAACAGAAATCGTTTCAAAATAAATATATGGAAATTTTAATCAATATTATTTATTCTTACCCCGTACATTTTTCATTATCAGTTCAGTTGCGTTTCCGTAGCTGGAATATAAATATTATTGATATTAAATATATTGAAATAGTGGAACTTTAGTACTAACATATAAGATTTTTTATCAATTATTATTTCTTGAATATATTTTTTATTTGATTTTAATTTTAGCTTTTCAAATCGATCTTTAGACCTAGTATTTTCAGTTAAAATAACTAAATTCTAAAATATGTTGGTATGGTTGCTCAAAAATGTATAACAGATGGGAGCTTAAAACTCATATTTGTAAGACGATTTTAATTAATGATAGTATTGGAAAGTTGTAGCTCATTTAGAAAAGTTCTGTATTTTATTAATTAATCAAATTTAAATTCAATCAATATAATTAATAATTCCTCTAATAATATATTGTCCACTTAAAATTCTAACACATAATCACACATATTAACAACTACATATGACAAATGACAATATTCTGAAAGATTACAATATTTGATTGAGTGATGCAGCGATTGCTTGATTCCAGAGTTGCCAAATTTTAACTAAATAACGAAATAAATTAGAGTTATTTATCAAAATTACGTTACATAACGTTTCATAAATTAAATTATGTTATAATAACCAAAAACGTAACGATAACGCAAATAATTTGTTTCGTTACACACTTATGAAAAATTATTCCACAACAATTTAGTGTTTTGACAAAAAATATTCACCCTGCAGTAACACTGTTTTCTAGTAAATGTATGTCAAACTTATAATTATGTAAATGTTATTTTTTAAAAAAAATACTTTTCTTTGAATAGTTTCGGGAAACTTGTTTCGTTATATATTTGAATAACGAAAAACTAATTTCGTTACATATTTGAATAACGAAACGGAAAAGCATATATTTTGTTATATAACGAATGTGTAACGTTATGTTTTTTCCGTTTTACAACACTGTATGATTCACTTAAAATATGTATCACATAATACGATAAGCTAAAATAAAACTGAAAAAGTGATGACCTGAAACAACAGCAAATAAATTCTAACTAAATAATATCTGTCACTTATATATGTCATTATAATTTGATTTTTATGAAGATATGATGGCAAGTTTATAATGCGAAACATATCAAAGAAAACTATGAAATTGGACTATGCAATTTATTACAGAAAACTATTCAACAGTCCAACTAAATTTGAAATATTTCTATAATTCATAAAGATACTATACATCTTTGAAAAATTATTAATATCGTACTCGTAAAAGTTTTTTATAAGATATAGAGAATAATATTATAAAAAGATTTCTAAAGTACCATTATCGTCAAGAAGTACTTAAACAAGCCAATTATCGACCTAATGAAAAAGGAAGTATTTATATATAACAAATATAACTCATATACGAAAATAGAAAATATACAAAAAAATAATATTAACTAATAAAATATAAAGATACATTTGCCATAAACTCATTTTTTTTATATATAGAAAAAAAAATATTTCAAGTCTTTTGAAAACTTTAAATTGTCCGGGTCTGTTCCACACCATTTCCGTAACTACTACTACTTCTTTTTTTCTTCATTGACTTACCATTTTCATTTCATTCCAGTAAAAAATATAAAATTTTCTTGTAATTGTATATAAGTACAGATTTGATAGTATGCAATGCATTACGACTACATAATTATCAGCCTATTACTTAAATGGGTTAGACGTTAAATATTATTTAAAACTTTTACTTACAGATATTTTACGATGACCCAACTATTTGTATAAACATGCCGCATATTATATAAGACCTTACTATAGACCACACTTTATTGACATACATTGCAGTTTATTGGTACCTCCAATATATAGTGTCGAACCCATTGAAATTACGGCGCCACGTAGCTATTTTTTGACGAAAAATTTGATTTTGTTTGTCATGTTTTCCTGTTTTACAGTAGTTGTTGATCTATTAATCAGCTTACTATTACTAACTTGAGAGTGCAATATTGACAATAAACTATTGAGCTGACGAATAGCAAAAAAAGTAGCATTGAAAATGGAACTTTAATGAACAAAAATATACGTACATAAGAAAAATAAAAAAAATTGTTGGGTAAAATATAATATACGATAATTTTTTTTTGTTCCATATTGGTCCCTTGACTATACCCGCAGACAAGTTAAGCGCTGAACTTTGTCTTTTCCAGATAAAACAAAAAAAAATATATTTTTTAACATTTTTTTTCCCTGGCAAATCCTCATAAGAAACAATGTAAATGCAAAGCAAACTTGAACAAAACAACAACAACAAAAAAAAAGTATATTTCCTCAAAAGGAAAACTCTCCAAATAAAAATTATCCACTTAATTCTTCTCGTTATTTTTAGATCCTTGAAAGTTTTTATTAGAATTTTTTTCTTTTTTTTTTGGTTTTCTTTAACTATGGTAAATATAAAAGTTTATTTTAAAGAATTGGAAGAACGCGCGCTGCCCGGTAAACCTTTAAATGGATAAATTTCTTCCTGTTGTATAGAATTTTCTTTTTTTGGTTTATTTTGGCGGTTGGTTAGTCCAAAAAAAAAATTGTACAAAATTCCCTGTTGATTTTAATTTCTTATTGAATACAATATAAATATTTTTTAACCTCTTCTTAAAGGTGGAATGTTGTGCATATAAAAGTCTTTTGTATATTGAAATTTATTAAGTAAAAATTATTCAAAAGGATACAAAAAAAAGGATATTTTTTAAGAAATTAGTTTTTCTTTTTGAACATACATTTTGTTAACTTTAAATTGACCAGTTCTTAAGATTTGAAAATTTATTTATAAATATATAAAATTTCTTGTTGAAATTATTTCCCTCTTTTCTGGTCTATTATTGTAAGAAATTTTTCATATATGAAATTTTCATTTGTCTGGACAAATGTTTCATTTTTCTTATAAATATTTATTTTTTTATTATTCTTATTAATAAGAAAAATATAGCCTCAATACATTTTTGTCTGCGGTTGTTTGAATAGCCGGAAAAATTTTGATATTCTGAGAAAACGTACATTATAAAAATATGAAAATTGTTTGGAAAATTTTACTTTAAAAAATATAATTGGATTATTTTTTAAATTTAAAATGATTGTGTATTAAAATTGTTTGATTTTGGAATTACAATTTTGGGCATACCAAATCTTTAAGGATATTAAAATCGTGGAAATTTTAGAAAATATTTTTTTTTTTGATATATTTACTTTTCTTTCGATGTTATTATAAATATGGTAAATTTTAATTTTAAATACAAAGTTTGTAATTGGTAATTAGATTAAACACCTTTAAGCTCATAATTGTCTACTTAATGTTTCCCAATAATCTTCAGAATAGTTCAGGTAAAATTTTATTTAAAAATTTTGATTTTACTTATTTATTCACAATTCAGGAACTGAAAATAATTCTTTTCATTATCATAATTATGTACATCAGAAACCAAAGTGTTTCAAATATGTTCTACCAAAAATTGTCAGCATTTTTGGCAACAAAGTATAAAACTTTCCTTACGAAAAATATACAATCGATTTGGTAAATTGCTAGTAGGAAATGTTATGAAGGTAGAACTAAGAGTTAAACGTTTTTTCAATCTTAACTGGATCAGTGATGGTTATCATTAAATATACTAGAGTCGGTCAGAATTTAATTGCTATTATCCAAATATTGCTCGAACATCCTTCGTTATCTTTAATTCAATTACGAAATAAAATTAGTTCGGAAGGATTTCATTTAAATAACTTAGATTAGATTAGATTACATAAAATGGGGTCGAACTACCGCCTCCCAACACTGCGACCTAAAGAGATCTATTGTGCATACCCTACTGATAATTGGTCAGTTAATACCCAGGCTTCTATAGAAGTTGAGGGTTTTTCTGACGACCAAACCCCTGAATTCGAGAGGGCTCAGAAATTCCTTACCCAGGTGTGTCAGCTTTTTTCCGGGCTACAGCCTCGCAATCGCAGAGAATGTGTTCCCCAGATTCAACATCAACCAAACAGAACCGACAGTCACTATCATCAGACTTTCCGATTTTGTTCAGATGATACCTGAGTGCGCAGTGGCCCGTTAACAGGCCAGTAATTGTACGTAGCTCGGTTTTGTTGAGTGTGAGGACTTCTTTAGCCCTTTTGTTTGAGTATTCTAGGAATCACTTCCCTTGGCGTATGCCTGGGATGTTGTTCCAGTAAGTAGATTTCACTTTCTTTTCCCATTCCCTAATTTCCTCCATTATGTGGCTTTTTGAAATTTAAATAACTTAATATTTAACATTCTACCGGATACAAAATGGTGTCAAATTGTGGGAAAATTATTGTATTTAAATTTGGATTTACATTCGCAGACTTACTTTATTTTCTAATATTTTAATAAAAGATCTACACTGGACGCAATCAATTTTTAATTTTTCACATAATATTAGATTCTATCATAATTTTTTGATGTTTAGAATAGTTTTAACATTCCAACTAAAAATTACATTATGTCCTTTTATAGAAAAAATAAAATAGTTTATCGCAATACCAATTTATCTTCTATGTTCTCTATCCCATAATAATTGTGTACATATTAACTTTGATTTTCTCATATAGTTATTTTTTTTGTTTTGTTACTAAATAAAATATATTTTAATATTATCATGGAAAAATCATACACCAAATAAGGATTATATAGAAGACAAACACATAAACATAAATACACATACTTGAAGCCGGAGTAAAGTTATGATAGTAAAAACCAAAAATGAAATTGTTAAAAAAAAAAAAAAAAATATTGCCAAACAAAAATTTTTTTTTTTACTGGCTCCAATATGTCGGCAACTAGCAGAGGCCAAAAATGAAATTTATTTTTAAGGATATTCTATATATATTTATTTTTGTCAGAATTTTGCTTGTTGTTAACATAAAATATATCTGTTTTCATAAAAAATAAAAATAAAAATTATCCTTACCACTCTGTAATCAGAATTATTGTTGTTGTTTCTTGCCTATTATCTATGTATATTATGTATATATACTTTACAAGGATATCGAAAAAAAAAACTATGAAATGAAATGATTGTTACTATGCGTGTATCCTTGCAAAAAAAAAAATAATATATAAAACCATTTACTATTCGCAATTGTATTTACTAAGTTCTTAAAGCTATATATTTATATACGTATCCTTTTTTTTCACTCTATATGTAAAAGGTTTTCCTTTATGAAGATTTTTTTCCAGGCAGAGGATATACATATAAAAAAAGGCGGAAGATTTTTCAACCACTTTTCTATTTTAGTTAGTTTTTTTGTATAGCATATTCCATTAAAAACTTCTTGTTATCCTTCCCAGTAATGAAATGTCTATATAGGTTTTTGTTGTTATTTTTTTTTTATTTTTGGTTATCTTTCGGTTGTTATCCTTGATTATCTATGTATACTAAATATTCTGTTGTGCAATCAGTGCGTATATAGTAGTTTTTTTTTTGTTGAAAAATAAATGATTCGTAGAGAATTAAAAAAAGAAAAATTATGTAATAGGATTTTTTTTTTACATAGTTTGTTTTAGTTATGACTTGCGGTTACATTGTTCTAAGGATATGTAGTATTTTTTGGAAAAAAGGAAAATCATATTGTATGGAAATAAACATTATTTATATTATTATTATTTTCTATTCGCCCTTATTTCGAAATAAATAATTTTGACTTTTGGAAATTTTATCATTTTATCACAATCTATATATCCAAAAAAAAAGGATATTATGAAAATTGTATTTCTTTTATATTACTACACAAAATTCTATCTCTTTATAGAAAATTTGAAGTAGGATATATAAATATGTTAAGTTTATTATTTATATATATTTATTAGAAAAGTTTATTTGAACAGGATTTTTGTGAATCCTTTTTTCTTTTGGCAATTCTGAGTATATTTTTTACAGGCTCAGAAAAACTTTTTTTTTGTATTATATAAAGCAACAGGATTTCCGAAATGAAGATATAGGTCAATATGATAGTTAATTTTAATGGTTCAATTGAGATTGTTGTGAAGAATAATGTTTACATCTTTTTTTTTTTGTTGAAAATCACATTTATTCAAAGTATAAGGATATTTAGTGAGCCTTTACTAAAAGAAAATGGTTAAAATATATTAATTGATTTTTGCATAAAGAAAATTTTACATAAGAAGTTTATTTTCGAATACCTGGGAAATAAAATCATTACCTACTGTATTTTATGAACCATCATCATCATCTGTGGCTCAACAACCCGGTACGAGTCCTGACCTTGTCAAGAATACTCCTCCAATTACTTCTATCCTCCGCTGCTGTCACCCAATTCGCAGCACCACTTTTTTTCGCGTCTTTGTCGACTCCGTCTCTCCATCGTAACTTTGGTCTACTAGCTCTTCTCGAGCCTTCTGGAATAACCTTAAAAATCCTTTTAACAGTTCGGTCTTCTGTCATTCGACCAATATGTCCAGCGTATTTTATGAACAGTATGCATTTATTTTGTCACTAGATTCAGTCTTTTGTCTTTTATTACTGATTGTTTTAACTAGGACGATCCATAACTAAGAATCTAAATTTTTGAAATATACAATTTGCATTTATATATATTATATAAGTAAGCCTCTATAGTGTTTAAATTCTACCGTCATCTTGATTATAAAAACTGAACTATATAGAAATCATGAACTTCCAAAATGCACAATTACAAAATTCTGTTACATAGGTTAAGTTAATCTTAGCACTTTTACAAAAAATTGTTAATATGACGTATACAGATTTTGAATATTCGGGATTACACCAGTTACAATTTAGAACTACTCAGTCAAATATTTCATATATAACCTAACCTAAGTAAAGTAGTGATTGAGAAATAGAATGTGAGCCGGTTTTACGAGATGTCATGTAAATAAGACTATAATTTGTGGTTCTACGTTTACTTTTATGAACAATAACTAAATCTCACTGAGTTGAGAGTAGTTATATTTTACTGGGTACTGGCAACTCATGTCTGATATGAAACGCAGCCTATAAGTTTATTCACACTTTTGATTTATATGAATTATATTTATTTTCTAATAATTTTTCTTTGAAAACATTTCATTTCCCTACTTTCTTCTCACAATATAACCATAAAATTGATTAAATGATTAAATATTTTACAAAAAAAAAATCCTTTTTAAATTTATTTATATACATACATATAGAAAAATAAGAAAAATGCGAAAAATTTGAACAAAATTACTATAGTTGTACCTTTGGGATTCATCTGTCAAATTCCATTTTCTATTTTGAAATTTTTATTGTCCTGAAAATCCTTTTACACACATTTATGAAATAAAATCATATAAAGCTCATATCAATTCACACAAAATTCCTATAAAAATAAATAAAATAAATATATTTCATTTAAATCTGTGTCAAAATTGGTAAAAATAAAAGAAAATGGTAAAAAAAGGGAATTGCTAAATCGTTTTTATTTTATTCCTTTCGTTTTGTCTTCAAGTTTTTCGTTTTAGGTTTTTTTGTTGTACTTTTCATATACTCTAGTTACAAATCATTTTTTTTCTTCATCTCTACGTCCTTAAATGGAACCGTATCATATAACACACTATCTAAAAAAAAATATTTCCTAACCAATATCGGCGCATTAAGTTGAAGGCTTCGTTGCAGAATTGGTATTTTAAATGTGTTGAATTTTTGTAATCATAATAATGTAACAAAAATTGTAGATAATTCTAAGATCTTATACAGAAATTTACAATTTTGACAATAAGTGCAGATACAGAGTAACGCTATGAGCGATACTGGATATAAAAAGCAACAACAACAACACTACAACACAGCTTCCAGCACCTCTCATAGCGTCACTCTGTACATGCACTAAGTCCTTCTTCCTAATTGATCTGTTATGATGATAATTGACAAAGGAGTAATTTCTGTACTGTCAAGAATTGCTTCTGCAAATTGTATTTCGTATCATAGAACATGCATTGATACTTTTTATTCAGATTCCATTTAATGACGAAGAAATAAACGAGTAGTATTATGTAAAAAATACTATACATTCAATTCTACCAATTTTCTATGCTGTTTTATATACAGCTTTTATATGGTAGAAGCTCATATTATTATGACTTTTCGAAATAAGACTATTGGGATTTTAACCGATATATCAGAAATTGTTTTTTTTTTGTTGTCCTGTCCTGTAAATATTACATCTAAACAATTTTCTATTTAGTATATATTTTACTGGATCTATGAAAATATTCCTTCCAAGGATATTATTAATCGAAATGAAATTCGGGCACAATTTGAAACGTAAAAATTTTTTTTTTTTTTTTTCGGTTTCAATAATAATGAACATAAAAACAAAATATCCTTGCAAATGGCAATTGTGTCAGCTACTGTACTATATATTGGACTTTAGTTGGTGTCGCAATCCTTCTTGATACATTATTATATATGATTATATTTTTTTCTTTTCGATTTCTAGTGTTTTCGGGCAATAATGGCTTTAAATATAAAAACAAACAAAAATTCTCCATAAAATATAAAGAAAAGGATATTTTTCTACCCCAAATATTTGATATGTGTACGTAAACATTTAGTTTGTTATGATGGATAATTTTTTTTTTCTTGATATTTCTGGTGATGAAGGAAAAGGAATATAAACCATTTAACGAGTCCTTTTTGACGGCATATCACAGCAACAAAACAAAAACATGAAAACTAGAATTTAGTGATGACAAAAGGTCAAATGATTTTGATCATAAAAATTCTTTTTGATTGGATAAATAGATGTGTATAGTACGTTATCGAATGATGTTATACTGGAAGAATGGGTAATATATTATTTAGTGTGTTTCTTCAACATTTTATTTAAGATATTTTTGTGAAGAGAAAGTATTAAATAAGCTTCTGAAATAATATAAATTTTAGATATATAAAGTTCATGCCAGGCTGTTGAAAGTCAATCAAAATTCAGAAATTATTACTGTGTACTTGAAGGACTATTAAGGGGATTAACATAAAAATATATAAATTTTATTTAGGATTTTGATTATTGAATGATAGAAAATTTATAGATGATATTACACAGGGTAATTGTGAAAATATTGAATTTAATTCGAATCGAGTTTTATTTACAATTGTATAATTTTATAATATACAAAGAAGAAAACTCCTTTATTCCTTGAATTATCATATCAAACATGAATATTGTTATGATTAATGACATTTATCATCAAATTTTCAGCGTGTGTCAAAAATTCTTTTCATGAAAGTTTTTTATAATAAGATGATACTGCATTACTGTCAAAATTAAACAATTATTTCGAGAATTAATTGAACCCTTTTTTGTCACACATTTAAATTATGACATCTAATGAATTTTAATTACTTTTATTAATCAATTTTAAAACTAGAATAAATTCATATATTTTTAAAAATCATTATAAACCTTCTTGAAATTCTTCAATTTCCAATAACAAAAAACATCATCTCATTATTTTTAGTTAGTATACTAACACTTAATAATATTTTTCCCTATTATTTCCTTATCCTGGGCTAACACAAAAAAAATATTAATTATTTCCAATTAGTGTCATTAAATGACTCTTAATTTATTAGATTCTTTTCTATTTCTTATTTTTATAAGTTAACTTGACATTAATTGTTTATTACAATTAAAAAACCCTCTTAATTTTCACTACTAAAAAATAAAGATTGAATGAAATTCCCATTCCCACAAAACTTTTTATAACTCGTTATTCAGTGCGTTAAATGCAATCATCTCAATTTAATTTCCTCGATTTGTCAAACCTCGAAAATAAAAATCTTAAATAGAATTAAAAAAATAAAAAGTGAAAAAAATCTTTCATTACTTGAAATTAATTTGTTACCGCGCTTTCCGCTGCCTACACAAAATAAACCATTTTCTAAGGAAATCCAGAAAAGACTTTTCCGAACAAATTTATATATAAGTATTCAAAAATTTTGTAGTAGAGGAACGTGTAATCTACTCACTTCAAGTTCATTTAATTCAATTAAAATAAATGCCTTCAACATGGGTCGAATTTAATGTCCAAAAATTATTTCTTTAGTATTAATTTTTTTTTTTTTTCGTTTTAAATACTCTTGTCTCTTTTCAACCCCTTCCATTTATCGTTCATAAAAAATATTTTAACAATTTTCCATTGTCTTAATTAAGGCCCACAATTTAAGTACCTAACACCCAAACAACTACTTTATTTCGTCGTACACTTTCGTATTGTGGAATTCAGTAGAAAAGAAAACTTTTACAATTTAAAGAAACGCCATCCTTTTTTAACACCGTACTTTTATTATGATGGTCGGGGGATGGTTGTAATTTAGAAGAAGAACCCTTAAAGAAATCATTTTTTTTTTTTTGTGTATAGTGAAGAGTGTTATATTTTGGACCACGTCAGGCCTTAATAACTAAAAAAATTACACAAGAAATATAAGTTTTTATATACAAAAAGAAAATTATTGAGAAGAAATGCCTAATTTTTTTAGTTTAGTTTAAATACTCATTTCTGTAGTGCTTTTCTTGAAGATGCTTCGCTTTTTTTTTTGTGTTCCAGGAATTATCATGGTATGCATGAAAATAATATAGCATGGTCAGACAAATTTCAGACAAAACTCTTAAAGAACGAAGGAAGAATTCCAATTTTTATAAAGAGAGAGTGAAAACAAGTTAAATTAGTCCAATTAAATAGAATAATGTCCGCCTCTGTTAAAAAAATATATAGAGAGATTACACTTAACTGGGGCTATTTCAATATTTTCATATAAATTTACATAAAACTCAACTTTTATTATATAGAAAAACGCTCTCGTTATTTATATATATTTATTCAATCCTTCTTAAATTGTATTTATAATCATCCTTTATTTTTTATATATTAAAATCACCAAACATTTTTGTTGTCTACTAATTTTACTTACTTACTTACTTATTTTTTTTTTTTTTGGTTCTACTACTAAGACTTGAGTACGTCTTTTTGGCAATGAAAATAAATTCAATTTTTTTTTCAGTCTTCTCGAGAAGGAATGATGTTTTTGGGATGAAGAGAGAGCGGTGTTTTAATGAAAAAAATAAATATAATGATAGCAAAATAATAAAAAAAAAATTGTGTATTTTAGCGCGAGTTTTCTTTTAACTCGCCCCAATGAACTAATTACACAAAATTAAGCGTTTTGGCTCCCTCTACTTGAGTTTATATTTGTATATATAAAATGTTTTTTTTTTGGTTTTATATATGGACTTCTATTTTGGGAAAATAAGTAATTTTACCACCAGAATAGACTTTATTTATATTATTTTTGTTAAGGCAATTTTTTTTTATTATCCTTGTGGTCTTTAAGGAAAATATATATATATAAGGAATGAAAGGACATTGTAACGAAAGAATTTATTTATATTTATTTATAATTTTTTTATTCGTATTTTTTTGGGTAAATAAAATAAATAAATCCTAATGATTTTCTTGTTATGTACGGCAAAATTTTGGAAATTGAAAAAAAAAAAAATGTTTATATATTTAATGTTTTTGTTGTGATTAAGTCCTTAATTAAAAAGCAATTGCACGTATAGAATAAATAGGATAATTATAGTGAAGAACTACAATTTATTAAAAAGTTGTTTCGATAAATTCCGGTTTTAGAATTTCGTAAGTTTAAATTTTAAAGAGAATAATTAATTGTACTAATAATTACAGCCTGTCAGCATTTCGCGTCAGTTTTATGGATCTTTAGTTAAGTTAGCTGTAACTATTCAGCTAAGCTGTACACATCATTGGAGTAAATCCATACATGTCAAAATTTTTGTAATGTCTGTATTCCATAATTTACCATGTTCCATTTTCATATTGACAAAATTTACTTAATTGGTTTTTGGTTAGTCGTAATTTGAACAACTGCTTAGTTGAACACATCATCGTCAAAAGGATTTTTCAATTCTTGAGCCATTGAGATATAAGAGAAAGCTAAACTTTGTATATATAAAAAATAAATTCTGAAATAGGATTCTTTTTATAGCATACCTTGAAGTGGATCAGACGTCAAATCAACTTTTATGCATAAAATATTTATAACATCAATTTTAGTTCAATATTATAGCAATTCACACAACACAGCTTAAAGAAATTCTATTCTACGATTCTTCAGGAATCTTAAAATCTACCGACAATATTTAACTGAAAGTAAACCTTCTACTGGAAGTAAAGAACCGAGCGAAAGAGAAACGGTAAGACACTTGGTATCTAAGTGCCCGGCGCTGACTAGGGCCAAGCTCTGCTCGCTTGGTAGTCCTCTCCTCAATGACCTCAACGATCTCGCCGCGAATTGTTCCACGGAAACCGTCAAGTTTCTGAACGCTACGAGGTCGATCTAAAACTACCTGATCGTTACGAGATAACAATACCTTTGGTCACGCGAGTTAGTGGTATCAAAACGACGCAACTTGCTAAATGAGTCTCCACGTTAGCTGATATGGGACCGCCACTTGAACCAATCAACCTACCAAACCTTCTCGTCTAGTTTTTCGACTCTGAAATGTATACCAAATTTCGACAAAAAATGGAAGTTATTATATTTGATTACATAGCTGAACCAAAGACGACTCAAAAACAGTCTTTTAAGCAATGTCTAGGTTCTTAAAGCTTTCTATAATCTTGTAATTATACTAAAAATAAATTAAAGTGGTAACTAGCATGAGTACAGGAATTAAGCTAATAAGAGAATCGATTACCTTTTATGTATAAATATTTTATCTAATAATTTCCATATCAATTAGTTTCTAATTAGCAAAAGAAATTATATTTAATTACAATAAAATAAATATTAATTTTCATTTTTGTTCCCTTTGCAAAAAAACACAGAAAAATTTCATGAAAAACAGACGTTTCATAAATGATTCTAAAAGATTTTCGTTATTTTCTATTTTAGCTTAAAGCATAAATAACAGCTCGAAAAAAAAACTCCTTATTTTTGTGCTGTGTTTTTTTTTGTCTATATTATTTTCGCGCTTATTGTGCGCTTAATTAGTAATATCCTTGTTCAAACAGTTATGGAATTATAAATAGATCATCCTCCCTACGACCATTAAAGAATTTATTTTTTTTCTTTGGATTTCTTTCCCTTAACTTATATCCTTTTTCCTTAATATACTCAAAACAGTATCTGCTTTGAATTGTTGAACCTTTTTTCTTTTTTTTTGGTGTTATTCTACAAATTCTTCACAAAAAAAAAATGTATACAGTTTTTTTTTTAAGCTAATATCCTTTTTTATACTTTGCTTATTTTCTTGTTCGGACAACAAAATATACAATTATTAATTTGCTACTAAAACAATTGTAATACGTTTGTTTAATTTCTATGAATCTGAAAATAAATTAATAATTTTCAGGACGTTTTTTTTCTATATATAAAACTTGTACAAAAAAAAAAAAACACAATTTTCTTTACTCAGTTTTTTTTTCTGTATGTGTTTCATTAAAAGGAAACAGAAAGAAAACTTCAAGAAATTCTGTTGTTGATCCTTTTAAGACTATTTGGGGCTACTATATACAAAAAAAAAAACATTTTTTTTATCATTGTCCTTATTAAGCAATTAAGAAGGATGATTTTTTTTTGCTGCCAGAAAATATTTAAATTGTAGTTTGTAGAGCAGCCAGCAATCCTTCTTACAGTAAACATATCCTAAAGGATTTTAGAGTAAAAAGAAATACAATTATAAAGTCCTTTTTTCCAAATTAATGAATCTAAAATTTTTTTTTTATATATATTAAGGGAAAACCATTTAAAGGTGCTTTACTGCTAGTCATTCCAATTTTTAATTTTTAAGTGAAATTGTTTTTAATCATTTTACCAGTTCTCCGCTAAACTTTTGTGAAGCTATTCAAAAATTCTGTATGTCCTTTTTTTGAAAATATTCTGTTCAAATATTGGTCGTGTAAGAGGCGGGGTATATATAGAAAAATTCAGATTTCATAATATTCACTATAAAAATGAACTAACGAAAGATTGCATATTGGCGTGACAAAAAAAAAAGATGCGATTTATATTTTAATATTTTTCATTTTTTTTTTTTTTTTTGTGTCCTTTTCAAGTGGGAGTTACTCGCTTAATTGGATTTTGAATATAATTTTTTTTTGTGTAAATTACTGACCATTAAAATCAGAAGAGGGTGTTATGCTTTGGTGTTATTTTAACAAATTATGTAAAATTATGCAAATGCAATGATGGTAATTTAATTTTTTTGTTTTCTGACGTTGAAAATTATGTTATATACTAAAGTGTTATTATAAGGATATATAGTTGAGGTTTTATATTTTGTAAATGGTTAAAAAAATTCTTGTATATAGATGATATTGATGTACCCTGGATTTAATGATGTTGGTTTATAATTATTATTAGTTGTACAAAGAAAAATGATTTAATTAAATTAACAATTTTCAATTATGTTTAATTATATTTAATGTCATTTGCAATACTTTAATTAAGTTAATTAAATGATTTAGAAATTAAAAGTGGGTTATTAGAGTATCATTAATGGTTTTTAATTAGCATATAATTAAAGAGAAATTATCAAAGACAAAGTTAAGTGTATGAATTATATTGGCAAATTATCATAATTTAATATCAAAATTTAAACTAAATGTGGGTTTTCTATGATGGATGATTAGCAGAATGATAGGAAAATATTGATATTAAACATACTATATAACAAAATGTATTTTTGAATACCAATTACAATACTTTTACTAGGACACTGTTCCGAATTAATATCCAATAATATGTAGAACAATCCTTATCATATATGTAGCGTAATTCATAATAAAAGCTCAATTTACTAAGCAACCGCCTTTTAAACCGGTTAAACTAAAATACGGCAATAGCAGTCTGTGTAAATGGATGTTAGATTGTGGAGATGAATATGTTCAGATTAAAACTTAGCACTTAGCATGTGCGGATGATTCAGACAGAAGATACGTTGCTTCATTCAGGAGAGTAAGTGGTTCAAAGTAACAATAAGTGTCTATGATTTTGACCGGAGTATAATAAACGTAATTCTGGCCTGAGTACGTTTATCTTCCAAATAATTGTAATTTAAAAAATTGATAATAAAACTTAAAAATCTATTCCAAATATTTCGAGCATTTGAAATCGTTTTAATAATGTGTATTAAAATTGAAAATCGTGTGGAAAATTTAAATTTAAATTATAATAAAATTCGATATTATTTTCAAATTAATATAAAAATATAAATTTTATATGAAAGTGAAAATTGAAAGTTGTTTTTATTTAGTGCGGTTGTCAAAATTAATTTAAGGCTATTTTTTATATATTCAGCCATTTTGAATCAGTTTTTTTTTTGTTATATAAGGTAAATTACTTTAAATATTTAAGCTTTTTTTCATTTTCTTATGGTTTCTTAAGTTTTACAAACTCAATTCATGATTTTCTTAGTTTTTCAAATATTGGATGCTAGATTTTCAACAGTTCTGTAATATCTAGGTACATTTAGTTATGAGGTGTACTATACAACATCATTAACTAACACGGTTTGCAATTTTCTTTTTGGAATCGCATGGTTAAAATTCCTATTCATTTAAGTCTTACACTCGACCACACTACCGTAAACAAACTGTACCTGAAGGACTACAAATGGGCTAGACTACAGTTTTGTTTTAATTTTTGAAACCATTTGCAATATTTATTTTTCAATTCACCTCTGTACAATTAATTAATTTCGATAAATCGGATAATAAAAATTCAATTAAAATTATTAAGTATTAAAACAAGGCAAACACATTCTTGAACAACATCAGCAGTTGTTGCACTAAAACATTTTATACTTAAATTAATTTTAAATTAACTAGAAACATTTATAATGCGATACATAAAAATATTGCTTATTGTTGGGTTTTTTTTTTTATTATTTTATATACTAAATCCTTAAAAACACATTTTAGTATCCAGAACGACGCGACATTATACAAAAAACATGTAAAACTTTATTTTTAGTTGTTGTATATAGTTAGCAAAACATCAAAACTAATAAATTCCCACCGCGTTTACTACAACTATTTACGTGGAATATTTTGGTTATGTTTAGCCATATACGCTCTACGTATAAATAATCGTTATACGTTTTTTTTTTATTTCAACCTGTTATATTCATGGAACCAAAAGTTCTTTTCCTGTTTTTATGTTGTTGTTGTTATCGTTTTTCTTTATTGTTAATTTTTAGTTTGCTAGTGAAAATTCAATCCTAATTTTCCACAAAAAAAAAAATAATATTTATAAATAAATATTATTTTTGTTGCGGTAGTAACAGCCAGAGCGTAGTTGTTGTAATGAATTTATTGAACACATTTTCCGGTTGATTTTTCTAATAGAGGTACAAACTGTTGTACTAATTTTTTTTTAATATTTTCCAACAACAACAAAAAAATTGTATATTCATGAATTTCCGCCAATCTAATATTATATATTTAATATTAGCTATGTAAAAAAAATCGTTTGGTTATAAATTTAATGTTGGTTTAAAATTTATATTTTTATTTGTGGCTTTATTTGGATGGTGCGGGTGTAAAATATGGAAAATACGTTAAAACCGGAATTGAAAAATTCCAAAAATTCCATCCAAAAGACATGAGAAAAATAAAAAATAAAAATAAAATAAATTAAAAATAGAAAAAACTGAACAAAGTTTCCGGTATAAAATAAAACTTTTTGGTTACGCGCGGCCGTACATTTAATTCCAGGTAAAAAAAAAATCGGATAACGACAATAATTTTTTGACGGTGGTTGAATTTATTTTTTTGGATGCATATTTATTTATTATAAATGTAATTGAATTACCATATAAAATTTGTTAGCCAAAAAGCATTTCCAAAAAAAAAACGCTATTGAAATAAAATAATGTCAAAGAAGAAAATTCTTTATTTTCGGTACATTTATCAATAATTAACCAAAACAAAAATAGAAAAAATTGTGACATAGCTAAACCGCTACAGTTTAGTTTCATACGTGTTGGCTTCATTTTATTATTGAAAAAAATTTCACTCAATTTTTGGATATTAAGAACCTTACAACACGAGGTCTGTCATTAAGTATTTTAATTTATATTGGCATTTTCTGATGCTAAGAATTTTTCATATTTTTTTTTGGAAATTTTAAAGCGTCGCCCTCCGTGCTGTATGCTGTTGAGTAAAAAAATTATTGGGTAATGCTGTATAAAAATTAATTTTTCAGATATTCTAATAAGACTGCGCACTATAACATTTTAACAATTCTATTTCTTTTGCATACTCAATTGCATTTGACACTTTGTAAATGTTGGAGATCTGTTAAACTTAAAGTTTATAACATTTCTGATGTGGTACTTTGTGATATCAGCGCAGCTGCAGTTGAATCAGTGCAGCTATTCAACTTATTGTAATATTCCATTTAATTAATTTGATGGCTACAATTTTATACTGCTTTGTACAAAACTATTCCAATGAAATTTTCCATGATTTTGAAGAAACCACAACAAATCCGTATAACTCAATTCTTTTGCATTGTAGTCTTCTATTTCATCCTACTAACTGCCAGATAAAAGAAATCGTTAAAAAAATAGATTTTTAATTTTTCCAAAATAAAAGGCAAATATTTTAACTGCGGTTTTTTTTTAAATAAATAAAAAATAAGGATATTCAGGGAATAATATTTTCCAAAATTGTTAATATTTACCTCGTCCTACCTTACTATCAACTTCCTTGTTTCAGTCGGTTAAATTTATTTATTTATTTTTTTGTTTGTTTTGTTGTTTTGGTTTGGGGTTTGATTATTTTTCCTTGTTTTTGTTTTTCTGGATCCCACCACCAACGCATTAAAAAAGTCCTTGTTCATTTTTCTCGTTTTTTTTTTAAAAAAAATTATTTATTGAATTTTTTCTACTAAATTTTTTGTGTTCATAATTTTTTTTTTTTGTTATATTATTCTTTTTTATTACGAAAGTATAAAAAAAAAATATTTGAATTTCATAATTTTAATATTTTAGAATTTTTCTTTCTATGTCATAGAAAAACGTTATAAAAACCGTTGTCGCATCGTTGAGTTCCGTTTCGCAGGTATTGTTGAACCAAACAACATTTCATTTTTTTTTTTATATACAAATCCCACAATATCCTTTGTAGAATTTTTGGTGTTGTTTGATATTTTCTGTTTCCGTTTATAAAATTTTCCTTTTTTTTTTTTGTTTGCAAAATTTTATGAAACCTAAAATTATCATATTTTTTTATTAGACATATCTATTTTATTTTTTTTGATTACGTGGCAAAAAAGTCACCCACATTCCTGTCTATTTAATTGGGGTAGGATATACAAGTATAGAAGCTTCTATATCCTACCCGCTTCAAATAGAATTCAGTATAAAATATGTATACAAAAACAAGAAAAATATGTTTTAGTAGTTACTCATTTCGTAGCCAAGGGTGGTATTCATTTTCAAGACAAAATTTAAGGAATCAGTTCAGTTTTTTAACTAAACTACCCACCAACAAAAATACAACACCATGAAAAATAGAAAACTAAAAGCCTATGGGCAAAATTTAGTTGAAAATATGATAATATTTCGTGCCAGGATATTCCAGGCACATGATTTTGCCACGTTGCCTGTCATGTTTATAAAACAACCAAAATAATAATAATAACAAAAATTTCTAAACTACAAAAATCTAAAAAAAATTGAAACTGAAAAATTTTCCGCGAATATAAAATAGCGAAAAACAAAATATTTATATCGGATACAGAAAGGATCCCTTGCGTCCCTTAAACCCTGAAATATTTATATATATACCATAAAGAAAATTCTTTGGTTTTGGAAAAGCGTGGAATCAACAGTAACAATAAATTTTGTACAATTTTTTTTTGAAGTAAAAATGAAAAGAATTTATCGCTTTTGTATGCATATTAGCTCCCCACCATCAAAATTTATTTTAAAAATTACGAAGGGTCGGGGAGGGTGTTATAAATATGGCAGTAGTGGTTACTGTTGTGGTAGTGTTTAGTGGAGTATAAAATTTTTTGAAGGCATTAAAGCGAATATTTTGTATCTATAAATTTTTGTGTTTGTTTGTATATTGAAAATTTGGTGAGCCTTTTTTTTCTGGCTTGTATTCTTTCACTTTAGCTCAATTTTTATATCCTTTTTTTTGGTTGAATGTTGATTATTTTGGTGTAAGAAGGTTATCGGCGGCGCATCAAATTTTTTTTATTGTTTTTATTAAGATATTTTTATCAAAAAATTTATTTAGTATACAAAATGAAATGGTAAAATGATTGGTTTTGATAAATTTATTACTGACAGGTGGTGTCAGTTTTTTTTTTTTATTTTTATGCCAAGCATATTTAACGTAAATGTCGAAAATTTGTAGTACCCAAAAAAGATGAATATAATAAATTAAATTTATGGGCAATAAATTAAATAATAAAGTGGAGATTTTTGTATTGCAGTTAAAAAAAAATGAATTTGAAATGGCCAACGATAATTTTACTAAAACAATATCCTATCAAATAAACCTTTACTATACAAGCTGTTATTATTATTATTATTATTATTAAAAAATATATAAATTTTAAATTATGTATTTAATTATTACCATAATTGAATGGTCTAAAAAATCAATTATTCAGAAACTTTAAAAACGTATTAATGAAATTCCACATTAAACAGACTGAACAAATATACAAAAATCGTTTCATTTTTACCTTAATTGAAAAAGTTTTCAATCTTCCATTTTTTTTATTGCCTTTTTCAAAAACAAATAAAATAAAACTTGTTACACACACTCTTTATAGTCCAATTTATCTGTTCGTATCTACCAGTCAGGATACTTTTTAAATAAAGGAAATCGTATTCTGATAACAAATTTTGTACAAAAAAAAGTAAAAGCTATAAAAGTAAAATTTTCAATTTTTTTTTTGTTTTTTCAATTTTATACCAATCAAATTTGACTTTATTGTCTAAAAATGTTCAAAGTGCGTTTTATAGAATTAATCCTCAATATTATCCTTGTGTTTACAATACCAATAATTTTTGATTGTTCAAACAATGTGACTGACAGAGGGCGGGTGGTGGCAATTAAATTTTACAAATTACCCAATTCCCTTTTGACACAAAATTTTTGATAGTACATTATAACAACGTACGATATTTATGTATAAATCTATATCAATGATAATAGTAATAAAATATCTACAAGGTTTTTGGTATATTCATTTGGACACACGTCATAAAAGTAAATTTTGACACTGAAAAATATTCAAATTTAAATGGAAATGAGGATTAGGTTTTAATTTCGGTTAGAATTTTCATATTGAAAATATTTTTGTATCTTTGAGAGTTATACTCTCTAGAGAAAGTTTTTTTACTATTTTTTTGGAATTTTATAATTTAATAACGAATTCGAAATTTTCTTTTAGTGCAGACAATTTTGAATTTTACTGAAAATTCTGGACTAGGAAAATAAATGTATTGAATAATGATATATATAAAACGTATTTTGCGTATCGTATATATTGACATTATCGTCTCAATTTTGGTTTACAAAAACAAACTGAATCAGACACTAAACAGAATTTCATTTTCGTATGTAATTAAATTAAGAATGTGATATGGAAATGTGATGGTGTAAATGAACTTGAGCTCGACAAAGGGAAATATTTAAATTATCCTTAATAATAACTTTGAAGTTATCATTATAGTGTGTATCAAAACATAGAATGAATTCAAATTTTTATTTGGAAATTAAATTGCTAGAATTTAGTATGAAATTTTGAATTATTGTAAACAATTTCGCCAATAAGAATTATTGCAATATGATAAGAAAATAATGTTGAATAGAAAAAAAAAGAAAATTCTCATAAATTAAAATTTTCCTTTCTTTTTATTATGGCACCGACTATCCACATTACAAATCCTATTTGAAAAATTCTAGAAGTTTTTGTCATATTAATTGATGGACAGTGATTTAATCTGGGTACAGTTTTTCATGTCTTAAAAATATATCTCATTTTCAATCTGGTATGAAAAGGACCCCAAAAATTAGGATTGAATTGGTGTACTGAGTAACCAGAAAATCTCCCGGTGAGCCAATTAATTATACAATATCGTGGAGCTGTGAAAAAAATGTAGCTACAATTTTTGTCTATTTGGTAAGTGGTCGTGAATTAGGAACCATCCTAGATGCAACTACTTATTTACTTGGAAAAGGCGAAATGTAGACTTCATGTGTTAATTTTGTATTATGCAATGGCGGATGCATTTAATGACTTGTTCTCTCATAAAGAATTAGGTAAAGAAAGTGGAAAATTTACGATACCACAACTATTTGTTTGTAACCTCTCTGTCATCTACAGAAAGGTGTACCGTGTACCCCTTTAAAATTTTAGATTGTGTTCTTACTTGATATAATTCTCTAATTCTCTACATAATATCATTAAAATTGAGCGACACTTAATTAGTCATAAATGTTCTGAATACAGAGAACCACAGATACTAAACAAACATTTGTCAATTCCCACTAAATCTCGATTTTTTTCTTTAAAATTTCACATTATAGCTTCATATTCTGTATTCATAGATATAATCAAAATTTGAAATATTTTTTCGATTCTACATTTATTCATTGTAATTATAAATATAGTTAACTCGACCAAATACAAAAAATTGATAATAAAATCAAATATCTAAGCATATAATTACAATAGAAATTAACAATTTCCTTGTAATAATTGATCATAAATTATTGTACTTAGGACATAATAATTTATACAATATCAAAATACATGCACAATAATAATAATTACATACGTAAACGCAACCATAATTTCAAATAATGTATAATTATAAAAAATTTCCTTTTATATCCTATAAAAAGTGTTGAAATATTCTGATTAGTTCGTCTGTATAACATTAAATATTTCATTTTTTCTTATACGTACCGTTCATATCTTTACTATTTAATCTTTAATAAAATTGCATTTCTTCATTTTTTTTTCATTTTTAACAAACTATATTAATAATTTTATAATACTGAATTATTTATAAAACGCACCATCAGTTACACTAAATTTTACACCTTTCCGACAACTTACCAACCATATAATTTTCTATATATATAGTACCAACAAATGAAAAATTACGAAAAAACCGACAAGGAAAATAATGAAAAACTATAAATTTTTCTTTAGTTATAATTTATAATTTGATATTCTGATAATAATAATAATAAAAAAGAAAAAACTCATTTCTTAAATATAATATAGTAATTAAAAGCAAATAAAACGCATACTTTACCATAATAAAATTGTAATTTGTAAAAGTTATATATAAACTGGATAAGGAAAAAAATGCTATCGTAAAGAAACTAATGGTCATTAAAGAAGGATATAAATGAAAACAAGAAAAATATAAATTATTTAGTTCGACCTATGAACATTTTACATAGTATATTTTAGTTAAAAGCAAATATATAATTTTGTTTACACTTTACTAAGTACACATTTAAAAGTGCGTGATAAATGTAAATTTTCTACATACTTTTGACCAAACATTAGATCTTTAGAATTTGTTATTGCCCAGTGTAGAGTAGATTGCTTAGTTTGGATAAGCAATTCTTCTCTATATACTTATATTTTAATGGTTTAAATAAAAAATAGTAATTTGAAATGTGTCCGATTTTGAATTGGCCTTTAAAAATTTAATGATAAATCTTTTCCTCTGCAGAGAAACTTTTAATATATAAAAGTTACGCACAATTAGAAAATCACGCCTTATTTTTAGTAGTTCAAAAAATAGTTTCTTTATACATGTAATAAATTTACTTAAAAAGGCGGATTTGACATGCATTTTGAATATAGGAAATTCCGGAACTAAAAAGTATTTTAATTTACATACAAAAAGTATTTAAATTTACATACAAAAAGTATTTAGTATTTTAAAATTTATTAAAAATATTTTTGAATAATTTACGAATGATACCAAAATATACGCGCGCGTTTAAATTTAAATTATATTCGATGGGAGATACCACCAAAATATTTTATATTTATAAGAAGGAAAAGGATAATAAATAAAGTCCAGTTATAAGTTTTCTAGCTTAAAAATATATTTATAAATTACCATTATTTATATATACATAGAAAAAAGGGTGTAAATAAAATTATTTTATATATACAATTTAGATCTTCTTTTAAGGATTCAGTTCAAGAAGGAGTGAAAATCTTAGCCATAAAACATTCTTAAAATAAGATTGTTTATAATTTACAATAGTATTTATAAATATATATACAGAAATAAGTATTATTTTGTATATATAAGTAATACGAAAGGGGGGGAAACAAAAACTTTATATATTTATGTACAATTTTGATGCATTAAGATAGCCAACGATTATAAATCTTTTTTTATTCACATTTATATATAAACACATTGACTGGGTTCTGTTAAAGATTTTTACGTGTAGGTTTTGGAATCATCCAAACTTCTTCTATAATTTTTGTGCCAACCAAAAATCCCATAAAAGGAAATGGCGTGCGTATAACAGATAAATTGTAAAAGATATCCGGGTCCTTGGGGGTTTTTTTACTTGTTGTTGTTGTTATTGTTTTGTGGGTAAATGTGTATGTGATTTAATTTTTGTTTATTTGGTTATGCTTTCTTTGGTTTTGTATAATTCTTTTTTTTGTGTAAAAATCAGAGTAATTAAGAAATACACTGTAAAAAATATTATTCTATATATGTAATTAAAATTAATTAAACGAGGATTTATTATATATCAACCGGGAAAAATTAATTTACAATAATATAAATATAAACCAAAATTATAATGGCAACCAAAAATCAAAGATAATTGATTATAATACATAATAACAAGATGGCGGCGATTGAATTTTAAATTTTCAATTATTATTTGCATAATTATTGTTCTGAAATTTACGTTGACATGATATTTTACAGTACCAGATATCAAAAATTTATGTATTCAAAATTGCAGATAATTCTTAAAAAGTGTTGCCAGCATGATATTTAAGATTGGCATTCAAAAAATCAGAAATATAAAACTACTGACTTTAAGTATATGAAATTTAGCTGGAACTAAATACTTTACCTTACCAAAAGTATGGATTCTAAAGGTAATTGTTTAGATAAGGTGTTCCCAAACTTTTACCAGTCGCGACCCACTAATTAAAATCGTAAGTTTCTCGCGACCCATCTGTAAAAAAAAAAGTAAAATGCAAAAAAGTAAAAACTTTAATTCATAAATTTATTAATATCAAAATAATTAATTAATGAGATGAATGGGTCCGTTTTCTTTTTTTACTAATACCATCTTCGACATCTATTTTTGTATTAGTTCTTTTCAGGCGAAGTGAGTCTGATAATTGTAATTTATTGCGATATGTATTTATTTTTTAATGCAAACATTGCTGAAAATGCAATTTCACATTTATAAGTCGTTGTGAATGATAGTAGTATGTACTTTTAAAGCTGCAGTGTGTAAAATTGGATATGAATACCGGGAAACAAAACTCTATCAATTTTTAAAAGTAAATTAATACGAACAACTAAATAATAAAATTTTTGTCGACCCACATTGAGTCAGCTCGCGACCCACACTTTGGGAACAACTGGTTTAGATTACTTCAGAAACAAATGAAAAACAGACCCGAAACCGAAGAGCTGTTTTACACTTCTTACATTAATGCAATTAATCTGAAAACATTAAACGAAATATCTGAAATATAAATTTGTGGCGAATTAAATAATTATTTTAAATAAATCTCAAAATTAAATATTATTTATGAAATTTGGTACTAATAATTAATATTTTTTGTACAGTGTAAATGTATTTATTCATTCCATATACAGAACTCAATTTCTTGTACTGATATCTCCTTATTTTTGGTTTTAAATTGAAAGAAAATGGCACGCAACAATATTATTTTGTATAAAAATACTTTAAAAAGAATGTAAAAGGGTAAACAAAAAGGTTATTTGTAATACTAAATATTAATACGATCATTTTCTATCGTATATATACGTGTATACGTATAATAAAGGAAACTAAAAAATCTCATTTAGAAACTTAGGCTTATAAGTATTTGATTGCTGTTAAGATCTTAAACAAAATGTAATGAAAATTACTTATTTCGGACCAATTCAAAATCCTAAGAATCACAAAAACAACACCATTATAATAACAATTACTATATACACATTTTTTATATATTATTCTATTATCCTGCGTACATTTTGTCCATATATATATTTATATATAAAATATTATTATTATTCATGTTTAAGGTTGTAGAATGTAGAAATAACACCCTGTACGTGATTACGTTCCAACACTTTTAAGCAATTAATTATTTTCGAGTAGTACATGTTTATGTATACGAAATATATATATGTATACATAAACCACACTATAAAATTAAACATACAAACAAAATTATTATATACAACAAGTTTAAAGGCATAACCAAAAAATTATAACTATAAGATATAAAGTTACACAAAATTCATAGACAAAATTTTGTATTTTTACAAAAAAAATTATGTTTGTATGACCCTAATTAAATGTCAAGGGTCAGGAAAAAGGATATAAAAGACTACATACAAATATTTAGTTAAAATTTGTGAAAATATTATAATATAAACCAATTTTGAACGTTTTAGCAAAAATTTAATTCGTATTTAACAGACATTTAATATTAAATTGGTAATTTAAGATTTTTTTTTTTTTTTTGGTTTCAAAATATAGGACGAATTATTAACAAGGATTTTAGTTTTATTGAAGAATTTTGTTTTTGTGGATGTTGTTAAACTAATTTGATAATAGCCTGAATTATGATAAGTTTTTGTAGTTTGGTAATTTTTTGATTTAATTTGTAATTTTTGCTGAAATAAAATTTGTTTAATTATTTAATTAAAATTGTTTTAATAATATAAGATGCTCTGTTAAAATTATTTGGGTTGAAATATACTTTTATCATTGATTTAATTTTTAAGTATATTTGAAATAAAATATAGAGCAATAATTTTAATAGTTTTTAAAGTAATTTAAAGTTCACAAAAATTGTTAATATATTAATTTTGTAAATCGTTGTGCGTTTACTTAATATTCATAGTAAACATTGATTTGAATTAAGGTCAATCTGAAATTATTTTTAATTATTAATTAAGTCTTATAATGTTTAATCCTTGTTTTATAAATTATGGCTATCGAAATCCTAGCTTAGCTTCTCAGCTTTAATGGCTGCAAAAAAGTTTTCATCGAAATCGACGTGAAAAAGTGACAATGTAGAGATTTACATTGACTTTGCCGTATCGTTGATATATCAATTTAAGGGGTACATGCATTATCAAAAAGATTGGGTAGAATGACGTCGGAATATTTATTTATAAATTAATGTTATATTCTTTAAAAGATCAGTATTGGCAATTTAGGCGTAAAGTAGCTCATATTACAGATATTTATAAAATAGCCGTAAATAAGTGTAAAGAACAAATAAATAAACTAACTTTCTGTAAACATCTGTAAAGATTTGTAAACTGAGCAATATGAGGCTATGTGAGGTTATGTGAAATTACACTAGAAATAATATTCAAAATATTATTAACGTGATATTTAGTTTAGACTTTTGGAAAAAGCATTGATCGATACGATTACTTTTGGTAATCTTGACAGTGTACGAATTAAACTGATGCAGCGTATTGGCATTTAATTGTCAAGAAGGTATATATATATATCTAAATATATAGAAGTCATTCATTAACCTTGAGCTACTTTATTTTTGAAATCTTAAATTATTGTCTTAAATTATTAAAAATTCTCTAAACGTTTTATTATTATATTGAATTTTTAAATTTTCTAAAGCCTCAAATTGACAGACGACAGCGGAGGGAAGTAGTAGCTTGCTATTCAGAACTATATGAACCCCTCTATGTAAGTATGGTAACCTGTTAAATCAAATTTTAATGTTTTGTTTATATTTATTTTTATTAAACTGCTTGTATGAAACAGTTAGAGTCTAATCTTTTAATATCTGTTTTGTTTTTGGGTGATGGAAACATCAAATCTTAATCCATTGCGGATAGTAAATTATTTCTCCGCATGTGAGAAACTGTAATAAGCTTAAGGATAAAAGGATAATTTCTTTCTTTATATATGTTTCTCTTTAATATAACATACTAACAATATCTCTCCTTATGCCGCTTTTCTCTGATCCAAACAAATAATCGGTACCTTTAGGGCTTGTGTCTGATATTGATGAGGATTAGATATTGGCTTACTAATAATTAAATCTCTGTCAAATTTTCTTTAAAAATCTACTAATAATTTGTCATTAAAACTTTATTTAAATTCTTCAAACAACATAAGCATAATCAATTTTTGATTAAACTACTACAAAACTACTGCTCTGTATCATTATTCAAGCCAAAAATTTAAAATCGTTAATAAAGATATAATTTTTGACATATTATACATTTTTTTTTGTTAATATTTCCTGATATCCTTATACAGATTCACTTTATGATCCTGTTTTTTATTCTGCAATATTAAAAGATTCCTTTTATATTAGTATCGTCATCTTGTATCATAGAAATTACGAAAAATTGCACAGCATAAACACTATAATTCATCAAAGGATGATTTTACTGTCACCCACTTAAATTATTCAAATTTATGACTTGATAAAAAAATTGTCCTTATTAAAGGTATGTGTATAAGTGCACCTATTCTATATAATCCTTATACGTATAGTTGGAAATATTGTATATCATATTTGACATTCAGATTTTTTTTTTATATATATAAAATGTGACAGCGAACGTGCCTAAAAGGCATCCGTTCTTATACACCACACTAGAGAAAGCGTCAACGATTTTCAATCCCCCCATTTCACTCTATGAACTTTATAGGAGAATTATAACAGCACACACTTTATATATATATAAAAAATAAAACAAAATCAGGAAAAAAATTCATAATTTTGTCTAACAATTCATTCAAGTGAATTATGTCGTGATAGAATTTATAAAATTCTTGATACTTGTATAACATTTATACAGAAATTTTCTCGCATTTCCTGTATTTACGCGTTTTTTTTTGTTGCATTGTATATCAATCTCTACCTTGCCCTTCTTCTTGATTTGAAATTAATTGTTGATGAGTCTCTAGTATGTTTCTATAGAGGAAGTTACATTGTTCACATCAATTGTAAGCTTCCACATTATAGATCTAAACAAGAAAAAAATCATTAACAGTCTCTACAGAATATTGTGTTTGTTTGGTTTTGAATTAGCGACACACGCAAATGTTGACTGATGAAAAAATGTCATATTTATAATAAAAAAACAAGTTTATTTTTTCATATACTCCAATTTATTTAAAATATAGCTAGACACTGAATGGTGCAATTTTGAACAGTGCCGTCTTGTCCATGGTGGTAAATAATTTTTGTTTTTATATAAGAAAAATATGAAAAAAATATATTTTTTTTTTAAGTGTAAAATCATACGATTAGTAGTACGCCTTTTCCAATTTAGATTTTCTGATGGGTACGGAAATTAAAATCGGATTTTAAATTATTTGCTGACAATTTTTAATTAAATGTGCAGTTTGCGTTCTACAGAATACTCATACACATTCTTCATAAAAATCAACTCCTTATTTTTAACTTCCAGTATTTGAAGAAAATGAGAAATTCTAAATTTCCAAAATTAATATTTCCCAAAAAATAAAGAATATTTTTATATTATAGATTCTTGATGGACCATTTATATATTGCGAGGTTTATAGCCTAACGAAATAACAATAAAATATATTCCTTCCCCATCTCTAGGTTCATTTTTGATATCAAATTGCAACCTTTATAAAAGTACAGTGAAAATTCGTTATAAGATACTTATTGAAAACGTTTTTTTTTTAAAAAGTTGCCTATATGAAATAAAAGAAATTAAATTTATTTAGCGATACCAAAGAAAATTAGTTTGTTCCTCGAAATTTAATTTGACATGATTTTCTTTAACGTATTGCACATTTATTGAATGCAGCTGTTCTACATTCTGTAATTGAAGATTTAACTCTTCAAGTGAATTATATTTCCACACATAAAGTTCTTATTTTACCACCGTCTTCTAATTTTCGTATAATATTTGTTGAATTGTAAACGCATTTCGTTTTTTATATGTACATTTTAGGGCTCAACTTTAAAGCTTTTCATATTGAATTTATAAAATTAAAAATTATCAAGAGTTTTGGTTGTTTATAATGGAAGTTTCCTATAACGAGTTTTCGCTGTATTTCTAAAAAAAAGTAAACTAAAATTTATGTCGAAAATTCTAAATGTTGATTACAAAAAGGAGACATGTAATTCTCTCCAAGGACGGGTGCCTTGCAAATATCAGTTTAAAAATAATAAATATCTTAAGACTCCTCTGATTTTAATTTTTTTCATAAAACTCATATTTATCATTTTTATTACATTTATTCATTAAAACTGACTCTGTGCACAACTGCTAACTTCATTTTCAAGTGCGTATTTCATAAAACAAGATTTCTATCATAATTTATAATACATACAAACATTATAACAATAATATATAAAATGTCCTTATTTAGCAATGCAGAATTATTATTTATGAAAAATAATAATAATAAAAAAAATATATAATAAATATAGAAATGAAAACTTGTTGTTGGTGTAATAATTATGACAGTACATGCATTTAAGAAACAAAAATTATTGTTTCACTCCTGAAGAGATTTTTCAATTGTTCTTTGTTGTTTGGGTGTTGGAAAAATACCTTCCGGCATTCAAGGACCTTTATACTATATATAGTATTTTTTTTTTTTCATATTTGATACTTGATATAATTTTTTTTTTCTTCATACACACTTAAAATTATATGTGATTTTTATATCCTTTTTGGAATTTATTATATTCATGTAATAATTAATGAAAAAAAAATTAAATTAAAATGTTAACCGTATTATGATATCACACAAATAGTAAATATTTTTCGATTGCTGAATATTTTTAGATGTAGTAGAGACTTCAGCTCATTGAAATTCAAGAATTAAAGTCAGACTTTTCTTATTTTAGTTAACGTTTGTTGGTTGGTTATGATATAAGGATACTGTCCACGTACTAAAGTGTTGTTGAAAAGCCTGTTATACTATCTTGTGGTTCACCTTTTTTTATCATTTTAGCGTTTTGTAACACTCCACTCAATCTGGAATTAATCCTGCCTGCTTCCTCGAAGTTGTCCATAAATAAATTACACAAAATCCGAAACCTTCTTTGCTTGACCGAGGAACAGTGGCACAATAGATGCTATAGTGGTCAATCTTAACCGCAAGCTTGCTGACGATTGCATGTCCAGTATCAACTTCAATGAATAATCTAGATGTTGCTTTCTTCATCTTTAAGAATTTCATTGTCTTTCTAGTAATTGCGATCCTCTAGAAGAATTTTGTATTTTGATATCAATCTTAGAAGGTTATATTGTTTAGCCCAGATGCTTATTAATCAACATTTAGTCCAGAATTCAATAAATAAAATTATTAATACAATTCAAATTCAATAGATGGCATTTAAAAGCCTTCGATAATTTTTATCTTTTATGAAAAATTAGTCGTTTCTGGTTTCAGGTAAACTTTGATAACTTACAAATCACAAAATTTTTGTATTACATAGCAAAGGAAACTAAAAATATAATATCAAATTTTAAAAGCTAAACAAAATATAATTGTATAGAATTATTTTCCTGAAATTTCAGCTTTACTTGTGAAATTTGATATAACAAAAAATTGGAACAATTGTCAGACCGGATGTCTACAAGTGAAATTGAAAGACTCTCTACACAAAAATAATAGTTGGTTTCTTTTCTGTATTATTCTCCTACTTGTTATGGTAGTATAATTGTAAAAAAATAAATAAATAATAAAAATAATTACTTATAAATGTGTGTATATCCTTTTTTAAGAGGATAGATGCACAATAATATACAATTGTTTGAGAAAAATGCCTTGTTGCACTTTAATTGTTCTGTTCAAAATCGGTTTAGAATGACTGCGGACGTATATTTCTTATGTTATCCTTTTTTGTATTCTCATGTACAAAATTGTATATTTTATATACATACTTTTATCTGTACTAAAAATCTCTTTGTATATGCAATTTTCGGTTTTTTTTTGTTATGTTATACTAAATTGAAGATATTTTATATGATGATGATTCTCTCTTTAAGTTCTTTTTATATAAATTATTATATATAGTTATTTTGTGATGTACTTCGGTATGCTAAATCAGCAAAAACTTAACAATTTATGTCTACCATCTGCAAAAATTTTTATAATGTACAATATTTTAGTATATATAAATAATAAATATATAATCAATTTTCGTATATAAATATTAATTTGGAAAATCTTAAAAATTAAATTTTCTTTAGATATAATAAATATGGTAAAATTTTAATGTCCACTTTTCGTGTCCTCTAGCAATTTTAAATGAAAAATTGTATATTATCAGTATTTTGTATGTACGTATTTTGTCTGTATGATGGTTTAGCTTTCGAATGCCGTTGAATTTAAGCCAAATGCATTCGAAATCTAAAAATGACTATATCATATCACCAGATTTTAAATTCTATAATCTGCTGGTAAAATTCCTAAACATTGCAATCAAAATATAGAAAACAAAATTCTAATGTATACGATCCTAACTCAAATATTGTCGGTTTTAGAGGATCATTTCTAAATTCAAGACTTTCATAAAAGAATGAAACCGTTTTCAATAAAAGCTAATTTTTCTTATTAGTTTATCATCTATAAACGCTATAATAGCGTTAAAATTGCACTTCATATATAAAAGAAGTTCACTTTGGTCAAAATTGATTAGTAATTTAAAAAGTGCTTCTTTTCTTACATTATGTAACCTTTCACATAATCAAAAACGCATCTTTAAAAATAATAAATAATATGAAAAATAACATTTTGGTCTTCGTAAGAGTTGGCATTTAGATTATCTGATATATGAACTGTCAAAATTTCAACTATGAAGCACTTAATTAAACTTCTGTTAAAAATATCGCATTCATTAAGAAACAGATTAGATAACTTCTAACAGCGTTAAAAAAATTACAAATTATAAAAAACCAAAACGTTATCAAATTATAGATTAATTATACGCTTAAAATTATTTTAATAAATCCTTTTATACTTTTCGGTCTGGTTATACTCTCTAATAATCTCTAACTATAAAAATGTCTTTGAAATTAAATAACATTACTGAAAATTATTCACTTCATTATGATGAAGTAAATTATTTAAAATTTTAATTTAATTTTATAGTAAATCTAATTATACTTTTTAGCTCGTTTCTAACTAAAATAGAAACTTTATATTTTTTATGCACTTTAACAAAAATATTCTTTGGGTTTCATAAAAATAATAATAATAAATTTTCTATATATTAACTAACTCTTTAACAAAATGTATATGTATATGTAAAAAAAAACCCTTTGTTTAAATCCACCCCCGAAGCTGTTTACATTTTTTTTATACATATTCTCTTCCTTCCTGCAATTTCATTTTTTTTTCTACTTTTTTAGTTATTACGTTCCCAAACGAGCGGCTTTGGCTAATATGCAATTATTATAAATAATTTTTCCACAATTCAAATAAAAAATAAAGTTAAATAAAAAAAGAAAACTTTTAAATAATACAATTTTTTTTTTAGCTCTATAATTTGCAAAATTACAAATAAAGTAAGCAAAAATTTTATTTTATAGAACCTACCGTACACTTTTATTTAGAATTACTAATATTTATTACTCTGGTATTCATAAAACTCTATTGCATTTTCATTCTATTTAAACATAATTTTCTTTTTTATGAAATATGATAAGGAAAATTTTGTATTTAATATTTTATGAAATTGTATATAACGATATTTCTATACTTCATATGAAAAGTGACAGTTTTCATTGTATAAATTACTGAATTACTTACGTTAGTTTACAAAGATAGAGACAGACATTTTAGTATCAATTCTAGGACGTTAATTACAGTTTATAATTATTAATTTGATTTGAATTTTTAAATTATTTTTAATTGACATTTGAACGATCCTGGTGATAAAAATGTATTCATGTAGATTTCAATTTGGTATGTGACATGAAGTTTGTAATTATGAACATTCTAACTAACTATACTTTCAAGTATAGTAACTACTGAATTCTCTAATTCTTATATTGAATCACTGTTGAGTTGTTTTTAACTTTCAAAGATCCTGTAATCGTCGCTTCATCATGTAATCTCTTCTAGTTGTAATTAATTCGGTTAATCAAGAATTCTTCATCACATATTCTTCTACTGAGTAGGACAGTGATAGAAAAAATTCAATTAAATTATCTGTGGAATTAGTAGGATGGCCCCTAAACCATCTTTCATTCAATTTTATTTTGTTTACAGGATTGTGATAAATTCTTTCAAAAATTAATCATATTATTTTAAAAAAAGCATTTCTACTAGTGTTAAATTTTGTTATTGTAGCTTTTTTTACAACTGAAACCGCTCAGAATTTATATATTCCTAAATAAAACCAACAAACAAACCCGTTATTTTGGTCTACTCCATTTTATAATATTAACTAATATACTTTCAATTAATTAATTTTTATTTTCACTCAAACAATTTAATAAACAAATATAATTACTTGGATAATTCTTGAAATTATAACTTCACTAAAGCAAATTTGTTAGAAAAAAAAAAAAAAAAATTAAAGTAATAAAAATGTGAATGAATTAGATTTTACTTTCCGAACCTCTCAGAATTTGTATAACAGAAATTAGTTTTAATTTTAATTTTATATGTTATTGATTTCGACGAATCATTTCCGATTAATTTGAAAATAATACAAAATGTTTGAAGCGATTTTTATATCAATTACGTAAATTTGGGACCACAATTTTATTTAGTAAAAACTTTCATTTTCTTCTTTTAAATATTTTCATCTCCAAACACTTTTCAGTCACAAACAGTCAGATAATTGTAAAAATAGCTTCTGATAACCTTAAATCTACCAGAAAAATTATAGATTCGTTCAATTTTTGAATTGAAAACGATATTTACAATTCTACAGAGTTCGGATAGTAAAAAAAAGTAATTTAACTTATGTTATGTATATAAGCAAAATCAGCTAGACTTTATATAACAACAAAGTGAACTACTTTTAACTACATTAAGCGTAAATACAATTAAATTTAATTTTTTCTATTTCTTGATAGCAAAAACAAGCAAAACTAAAATTCATTAATGTTTTTCATTTTTTTTATTTATATTTATTTACAGAATATAAGCACAATATAAAAAATAATTTTCACGTTTCAACAATTTAAACGTTTTTACCCTATTTTGATGTCCATTTTATGGTTATATCTTATATGTTTTTATTATTCATTGTTTATTCATCATCAAGAAATACTTTATTTATAATGGAAATTGTAGCTTCATTGTATCCATTTAAAGGTAAAGTCATTAAAATATTATTTTTATTATTTATTTTCAACTTAAACTTTTTTTAAATTTGTAAAAAGAAAAGTTTATAAAAAAAAATATTAACTTTTTCTAAAACCAAAAACACAAATAATTTTCTGTAAAGTTTTCATTATCCTTGTAATTAATATACGATATAAAAACCGCACATAAAATTTAATCGGTTTCTATAGTTTTGCTTTCAATTTTATTAAAAATGTCAGTGTCAATGTAGCATTAATTATTGATTAACTATAGTAGAAAATTACATTTTATCGTTACTTAAATGTAGAAATTTTATATAATTTTAATTCGTTTTATAGGTTAACCGCTGACACTAACTCAGTTGGCGATTTTCAACTGTGTCAACTTGTCTTTCCTTAAATATATATAAAATTTTCTTTTTGAATTTTTTTAAAATTCTTCCTTCCTTAGGAATTACTGACTGTACAATTCTAGTTGTTATAAAACCTAAGAACCAAAATATTTTTTTTTTGTAGGTGGTAGGAGTAATAATACAGAGATAAACTTATTTCCATGATATTCTGCACTAACAAATAAATGACTCGAAAATATCTAACAAATATTCTATATATATATATTTACTGTTAGGTTTATAATGATTATCTAGATTTGTATAAATTGTGATGCTCATTTATTTATCAGATTGAAAATGGTGAAAATCTTTAAATAATCCCCGTCCAAAAATCTCAATTTCTTAGTCAATTTATATACGTATAAAAATGTATAGATAAAAATTTATACTTTAATTTTTTTTATATATATTACGTACGTACAATTCGACTATGTCTGTTAGATAAACGTAAAATAAAAAAAATGAAATACGTAAATCTTTGGTGCTTTGGTTAACCGATTCATTGGGAATGTCCTGTCTCCCGGCTGTTTCCTTAAATTTATATATAATATTTATATAATAAGAAACTTTTTTTTAATTTTTTGCACCCAAAAGGATTCATTCATTTTGTATATAGGAAAATTATATTTAGTAGAAAGTTTATGTACAATTCTGGTAACCGAGCAAATTTTCCACTTGAATAGTTTATTTCTAGTCATATAACAATGCCTGATTTTTTGTTCAAATTCCATACCTAAATCTCTGGCCCAACAATTGTTCGAACTCATTCCACACTATAAAAAAACGAGCAATTGCAAGGAAGAATTTTTATTTTTTTAATGTGGATTTTGCAGTATTTTTGGTCAATTTTTATTATATTATTATATGTTTATATAAGGATAATAATATTTTAAATGGAATTGTTGTCAAAAGGAAAATTTAACCATTTAAAAGGACGATTACCTGGACTAACAAAATGTACAAAAAAAAAAAAAAGTTTTGAAAAGAATACCAGATTTAAAATTGGTCACATGATTTTCTTATATATAAATGAGAATGTGACTTTTTTTATATAACTTTTGGATAAAAATATAAATCCTTATTTTTTAGTTTTACAGAGTGTTTTCAGTTTGTTTGTTAAAACCACAAATTTTCATTCTTTTTATAGGTTTATAGACAACAATTTTATGGAAAATTTTCAATTTTAAATGATTATTCATAGAAAAAAAAAAAACTTTTGTATAAATAATCTTTTCTTTTTCTTAATTTTCAAATTTCAAATAAAATAAATATCGGAAAAGTTTATCCAAATAATAATACCATTTTATTTGATTATTTATATTGATTTTGATTAAAAAAATTGAATATTTTCTAAAATGCAATTAAAAATGAAAAAATTAAAGTTATGAAGAGTTTTCTATTGAAATCTAAAATAATATTATTAATAATATTAAAAAAATAATAAAAAACCAATTGAAGAAATATAACTTATAAGTACCATTCAAATATAATACAAATGAAAAGCTAAGTATATTTTATTTGATTGCAATAATTGAACCCTCCATCCTTGTTTGTTTGAATATCAACTTTATGTATATAAAAAAATTGAATTTCTATTGAAATTTAAAACTGAAAAAATTTATAAAATATCTTTAGTAAATCCAGCAGCCAATAACACAGCCAAAGGCAACAATTTTGTAATTTGAGTATTTAAAATGGGAAATAGCTAGCTATTTTTTTGTTTGTTTTAAATTGTTATAAAGTTTAATTAAAATAATGAATTTTCAAAATCATATATAGAAATTAAATTAATTAAATTTTTCGGATTTTTAAAGGAAAGATTTAATTTTTCATGATGTGATAATTAATATTCAATGTTAAAATTGTTTTTAGTTTACAACACTTTACAGAATACTAAACAAAACTAAAATCGCTTTAGAAAAGTTTTCTCTCAATTAACAAGCGTATAGCAATTAGTGAATTAAATAAGAGACTAAGCTAATAGCCGTTGGAAATCTCGAAGAATAAATAATTTTTTTTTAATCTTAGATGGAATTATAATCTTTTACCGGTTACTTCCCAATTTATGTCCATTTGATGCAATAGTTTATCAATTAGCAATCTTACAAAAAAATAACTTTGAGTCCAAATCCATCGCAATAAAACCTTTTCAATTTCAAAATAAATCTTGTCCATTTCAAAATAAACCTTTTCCATTTCAGCCTGCTGAAATATTTTGACTGTTCAAACATAGCTTAATCATTTGTCTTTTAATGGAAAGCTTGTATGAATGATTGAATGAACTGTTATTAACTGTTTCATAAAAAATTGTTCAAATAGATTTTGATAATTTTAAAATCTTAATTATCAAGATGATTTCAATTTATATTTTAGAGCTATTTTAATGGTAATTATATTAAAATTTATAGAACTTTTAATTATTGTGATAAAAACATTTATTTATTCTTCATTGATCCATTATTAGTGATTAAAATGTAATGGTACCTTAGAGATTATAGCGTAATTTTTTGGAGAGTTCATATATCAATAAAAAGATTGCGACCTCGATCTTGAAAATTACGATAAACTTATAGGCGCAACCGTTCAAATTTCAAGAATAGGATAAATAACTTAACGTTGTGTAACTATTATTTCTAGTATTTCAATAGTTGAACGAATTGTTAATACTACATAACTACATTCATGTAGCATAAGCGGCTTGTTAATCAGAATATTGTAGAAGCATCCTAAGAAGAGCTTATTATTATTCACTCCAATGAATTGATTGAATGAATTGAATTTTTTGTCATGTGAGGTTTAAATAAAGATAATAATAATTCTTAAACGTTAATCGAGATCATTCTAAAATATCACAATTTTCTATATTCCTTAATTGTTTATTATAATTACTACTCATTAGTAATTTTACTATAGAATATTACTATAGAAATTAAAAGTTTTATTTTGAACTTGCCAAAGTTTATTTGAAAATGGAAACTGTCTATTTCCATTTTCTTAAATTATTATCAATTATTTCACTAATTCTTGATTTTGTATCTTCCCCAATGTTTTTTTTCCGAACTATTCTTTGAGGTGTTCTTTTTGATACTCAAGTTCCATAAATAAATTAAATTTTTGCTAGAAATTGAAAAATTAAATTTTTAGACTAAAGGTTTCATTTATTTTCTGAAACTCAAAGGATTTCTGTTTTTTTTTTTTTAAAAAAATATTCTTTCATTTCCTTAAAAATTAAGTATAAATATATTTATTTGTTGAACCATGCGGTTAATATTTTCCACACCAATTTGCACTCAAAAAGAATCAGGGACTGTTTTTTTTATATATATAATGTATAGCTTTATTTGATATATAGGGAAAATTAAATTAATATAAAAGTTCTTGAATGTGCGGTGAAAAAGTAAAATTTAATTAAACCATGTCAACTGCTGTTTATATTTGTGGGAAAAGTCATATAAATATTAATATTATTTTTTTCTTCATATCTACTTTATATATAGATATGAAAATTACTGTATTTTTAACAGATTGGTTTATGAATATTAATGTAATAAAAAAAAAAATATTTGAAGAGCATAATGTATTAATTGATTAATTTTTCATACCAGTTATTTTAATAGCGTTTTGATGATTTACGAAGTTTACGATATTTTGGAGCTCATTTAAATGAAATTTTGATATTATTGACATCATATTTACTTTTGTTACTATAGAGGCAGTTGCATTTTGCCTACACAGGGCTTGCTTCGGTTCGCTGTTGAATTTGCATTAAAACAAACAATACGACGTCCAGCGATTAAAATTAAAAATTTCCGAAAAATGGACAGACAATTCATACAAATTAATTCAAAAAATATTTAGAATTATGTTTACGCTTATGTTAAACTTTTTTGTCTGTCGTCCGTTCATTTTAATTTTTTTAAGTCGTTATTTAATTTGGAAAATTATTAGTAGATAATTCGTTGAAATATGAAATTGTATCAGGCAGGACTATGCATTAAAAATCAGTCTAATTCAATTTTTTCTTAGAAATGTTGATGTTTGTCTAGTTGGAAAGGTATTAACAAGTAAAGTAAAATAGAAGTTACTGTAATTTTCAGAAACGTCATAAAAAGTATATTGAAAAGGCGTTTTTTAAGTGGGTCCACTTGTTTGAACTGCAACGCGAAAATATGAAAATGTTTACTACAGAATATTAGCGGGATAAAAACTTGCATTATAAGTTTTATCATATTTTTTTTAATATACGCTATTTTATTTTCGTACAACACCATCTGGCGGATTATTTTTTAAATTACAAGTATTTTAATCATTTAGGGGGTTATTAAAATGAATGTGCAGGGAGGAATTATTAAATATTAATTATTTATGTTAATTTTAAATATTAATTTTTAATTTATTAATTTGAGTTATTTAATTATATCAGTAATAAACAGTCCTGAAATAAATGCAAAATACTCTGAAAGCAAACTGTATTCTAGTCTTAGACTCTTCTTAGAATCTTATGAGCGTGTAACATTATTGGTAACTACAAAAAGGCTCATTAATATAAAATTACTGGACAATCACTTCTACTGCACGGCATTTTTATAGTATGTTATAAAGTATTAAACAAATATATCTTTTCTACATAAATTGATTCAAAAATTACATTGTAATTATGGTTTTATTTTTTTTCGCTGCATAAAAATCATTCATACCATTTTTTTTTTTCATATATAAATTATGTCTCAAGCACCTGAATCCATCGTTATCATTACATACATTCCAAAAAAATAAAATAAAAAATCATATCAACAAATTTTGAAAGGTATATAACAATAAAAAAAAAAATTTAAATTTTAACCTTAAAAATTCATATATGTGCAGGCAACAGTTGTCTTCATCCTGTCAAGATTATATAACTTTTTTTTTTGCAAAACACATAGAAACATAACCAATTTCTGACAGTATATATAAAAAGTTAAAATTCCCAATTTTTTTATTTTTTTATTTTGGTTATAATAAAATGAGCGATGATATCTTAAGTAAAAAATACAAATTTTTCCATTTAATCATATATGTATGTATGATCCTTTCCGCCTTTTTAACAACTAACTATACATTCCCAATATATGTAACAAAATATACGTATATACAAATATTTATATTATAGCAAAAAATTTCAAATATTTTTAAATTGTATATTATGGTTTAAATATCATCACAATCATCATCATCATCATCATCATGGTGAATGAAAGAATATTAAAAAGATTTAACGGAGATGTCATTTTCTAGAGATATAGAATCAAAATAATAAAAATATATGGCACAACACATCAACTTTTACCTTACACATACACAATCTAAATGAAAAAAAAATGAAAAACTGAAAGACTATATCGTTTTGTATCCTTATTACTGTGTATCTAATAATTTGATGATGATAACACACAAAATTCCCCTTTTTTCTTACTACTCTCCTTTATACATTTTCCGAAAAGTTTATATATAGTAAAAAATAAATAAAATCTACCCTTTAAATACATGTCACGCGATGAAGGCAACAGGATGATGAATACAACCATAAGCAAAAAATAAAAAAAATATCCTTCGTTAGAGTAAATTTCAAATGAGTGAGTTTTTTTTTTTGTACGTAAAGGTAAATATATGAGAATGTCGAGGGTATTTATATGTTTTTCAAAAAAAATATGGAAATCGTGGATTCTCACTATCTTTCTTTCCATAGTATTCAATTTTCATCTTACAGATAAAATTTACAAGAATCTATATATAGATATTATTTTGAATTTACTATACATTATGTATAGATGTGTGTATGTATCAAGGAATAAAAATAAATATATATATTTACCTGTCGTAAAACTGTGTGATGCTAACGATTCCTAACTGTTGCTTTTCACATTTTTTTGTATATAACATGTGGGGGTAGGGTAACGAATGATGATAAAATGAATGAATTATGGACAAGAAGGGAAATGGTTTTTATATTTTTTTGTTTTTTTGGTATTGGATTTATAACAAGTCTTGCTGAAGAAGAGTGTCTGATTTCATTGTGAAAGCTTTTGACATTTTAGTGATGGGAATAAAAACAAAAAAAAACTAGAAAACGTATAGAATTTTTTGTTTTGTTGTATGGTTTATTAATGGAAAGAATTGTTTAATAAATAAATTATTGCTTTCTCTACAAATATATAATTAGCTAAAAAATTAAATTTTGCTGATAGATATTAAAGTTTCCTAGAAAAGAGATAATTAGTATAGGAAGGTTTAATCGTATACATAAATGCAATTAGGAGAAAAAATCAAAATAAAATTATGTAACTAAAAATTATAATTTATAATTTTTTGAATTCATTGTGTAATGTCTTTTTTCTGGTGAAATTTTTTGAGATTTTTTGATTTCAAAAATAAATCTTATTATATTTGATCCTGTAGAAAGTTAACATCAATTAAGAATTCTTCTTTCTAAGGCCTGTTATCAGAAATGGAAAAAAAGAAATGCTTGAAACTATAAACTAGTGAAAATTGTTTATAATTATTGAGGAAAAGAAGCAAAAGCAAACTAGTTTTGTCATAAAAGGATGCTATCATTGGTAATTTCCGATTAGACTTCGCGGTTATAACTGACGAGTAGAGGTACGAGATCATAAAAGTAATTGAGTGTTGTCTTGGATTCGGCTTAAGGACTTAGTGGCCTATAAAGCCATTAAACTAAGTATAAGTTTAAAGTAAACAATTTTTGAAACAATTTTTGAAATTTTAGAATACAGAAAATGTATAATAAAATAAAAAGGATAGAATTGGATAATGAACTTCCAATGGATTAAACTAGTTTAAACAACAATTATAATTTATAAGAATGTTCCAGTCTCTAAAAGTCCTATTTTTTAAAAAAAAATTCTCCCTAAAATATTTATTTTTTAATTATTCAAAATAAACTCTATATTAGTCTAGCCAAACAAAAATTTTGTATAAAAACGCTTTATATATTTAACGTCTATATATACAAGATTCATGAATAGACTTATTATTATGCCTACTTTTAGGTGATTTCTTTCTAGAATTATTTTACCTATAAAAAAAATTGTATACGGCAAAAAAAAAATCTTTTTATCCTTATAGAATCCTAAATTCAGCCTAAAGTTATTTAATTTTTTTTTTTTTTTTTTTCAATTCATTCCACAGTTTTTATTTTTTTATAGTCTCTTAAAATATTTCTATTACTCTACATTCTACATTTAATCAATCCTTATACTCGAAAATCCTGTTTTCCATTAAAATAAAATTTCTAGGAGACGAGATAAAAAAAATGATATTAATATAAAGAAGTATATCAGAGACTGGCGGCTGCTAGTAATTAATATTAAAAGGTTCATTAAGAGGAATATGAAATTGTGAAAAAAAGACGACAAACTGATAACCGTTTTGCTGATATATATATATAAAAAAAACACATTGGTTTATATATTTATGTTTAGAGACAACTGCAATACTGAAATAAAATATGGAATGATAGATTAAATAAAAGGATGGAGCATGGGAAAAGCTTTGCAATCAGACGAAAATCAACAGTGCTGGCAAACAAAACAAGAATTTTGTATATACTTATAAATAATATATTTTGTTTTTCTAAAGAATAATAAGACGTGTCTAGTTAGAAAAAGGAAAAATCAAGAATAAAATATCCAATTCACGCGAAGGTTTTTCAATGTCGCATATTGTCTAGATAACAATTTATATATACGACGACCGACTACATGTCTGGTTGCGATTTAAACGTCACCCTTACAATTTTAAAAACAATTTTAAAGTACTTGGTAAATTTGTTTTAATTCATTGGAAAATATATTTTCTTTTTCCATTTTTTGTTATTGTTGTAAGAATTATGATAAAACAAAAGAATGAATAAACGTGAAACTTTTAATATTTTTCAGAAAATACAATCATGACTTAGATGAGAATATGGGCTTTTACGGAGCTATATTATTGTTACAATAGGAAAAATTCCAAATGAATAATTTGGTGCGCCAAAAAACGCTTCAGGCAATTTGATGTATAATAGGAAAATCATGATGATATTATCATGGCGACAGAAAATAATAATTATTTATTATATTTTTTATCATTATAATACGGCGGTAAAAACGTTTATTTGTGTGATGGTAATTTGAAATTAGCGTAGAAAAAAAAAATTCCTAGACATACATAAAAGATAAAATTTCTATATAAGATAACATAATTGAACTGTAATAGTAAAGGTCTACACTGTAAAATATTATTATTGTTATTTTAATGCGTAAATAGTAAATTTTGTTAATGATATTGTAGGTCTTAAAGTAACACTGTGACAATAATTAACGGCCCCAATATAAAAATTTGCGTCCTTAATTGGTTTTAATTTGAGAATCACAAATTCATTTTAAAAATGAATTAATGTCGCACGATATTAATATGAAACATTTTCGACCCCTGGAAGTAAATCATGTGACAAAAATTCACGATTTCTGTGGTTTTAGTTTAGTACACTCGGTACTAATTTTAGTTAACGCATGAATTGTATCGAAAAAATTGATTTCTCATGTAATTAATTATCAATTATGTTCGACAAGGACAGGATCTTACTAATATTAGCAGAATACAGGGTAATATTCATGAATATACCGGGAATACAGGGTGTGCAATACTATCCGCTAAAAAACAATAATATTATGCTTGTGACTATCTAATTCTTTTCATAGAGGAAGCAGATTTTAGTGGAATTATCAATTATTAATAAATGATAATGATCTAGTTTGTATCTAACTCTTTATAATGAGGTCATATATCTCTTTCGTCATAAAAGGCTACTGTGTTCAAAACATTGAGAATGTTTATCACTATTATAATTTTTTACTCTTTATGATTCTGTAGATTAATATACGTTGAAATTTGTGGTCATAATTATTTTTTTTGTTATTTAAAATAAAACTGAAAAGAAAATCATTTTCAAAAGTAATAGTGTAACCATAGTCACAAAATGGATAATTTCCTGCAAAATTTACTAGTAATTAACGTATTATCTCTTGATGATGATTTTCTAAACCAAGTGGAAGAAATCGCTTAATTATTATATAATTTACATTAAATATTCACACATGTTCATTTATATATGTATAGGCAAAACTAATTTTCACCAATCTGAAAATAGACCGGCAGTGGAAAATTTATAACGACAGGTAGTCATTAATGATTTTTTTTTGTGTGTGTTAGTTATGCAAGGATGTGCATACTCACTATTCCTTATGATATCAATATACATAATATAATTAACATTAATTTAAAGAATTTTTTTACCCATACTATCGGAGAGATAAGTATACTATAGAAAAATATGCTTGCAAGGTTAATTAATTTTAAGTATTTCGAATTAATTTCATTTTAATGTTGTTATAAAGATTTTGTTTCAAAGGTTTTTAATTTTGTTCTTTTGTAGATTAAATTTAATTTTAATTTTTGGCTCGCCCTTCTTAAAAAAACAATGGAAAAAAAACTATTAAGTCAGTAAATATCTTGCCCGTAAACCAAATGGAGAATATAGGAAAATGAAAATATAAAAATAATAATGAAGATTTTCTATTTCATGTTCTTAAATGTCAAGCGAATGCACTACACAATTTCATTATTACTCCTGGCACTGAATATGGGCTCCTATGTATTAACTATTATTAATGATGTAACTTGAATTGTAAAAACTTTTTAAAATTTGTTAAATACACACATCATATATAAACCTCGTTCTATACTTCGATTGTATTCTTAGAACTGTTGGAGTATCTTTTTCTAAGTCTCCTATTATTGCAAAACAGTCTGGCCTTTGATAATTATAATGTAACCAGTATGCTTTTGCACGACTAAGATCTCTTAACAATTATTACTATAAATATAATTATTAGTATAAATAAAATTATAAAAATTACAATTGGTTTATATGCGTTTCAGTCCTATCTAAGAAATAGAAATACACAACTCTTCCTCATGAGACAATTATTCCCCATCCTAAAGAAATCGTGGCGGTATCCCATGGGCGAATACAGAGAGTCCATGAATTTTGTGCAGGAAATTCTTTAAATGGAGAGGTTAGGGTATCCTTTATGGAATCAAATGAAAGCCCTTAATGTACAGGGTACGAATATAATAAATCATTATTTTTAGCGCCTCAGGCCCTAAAAGTAAAATTCAGCCTTTTATCTCTGTTGTGAGTATGTCATCATAATGTGTCCGAAAAGTTGCGTTCAGGTCTGGTGTTTTGAGAACTCAATTAAACATAATTCAATCAATTATTTCTTCCATGTGTCCAAAGAGGTACATTTTCTTTATTCTAAGCGACAATTTGTACGAACCAAAGCTACAAACTTTTTATTTTGTTATGATCTGAGCGAAAATTTAATATTTTTGTCGGTTGATACAAAATTACAGGTAATATAATACTTTAATACATGAATTTATGTGCCTTAACGCATAGTTATTTTCCACATATTGTTTTTTTTTTTAAATTTGGATGGAACATTATAGAGTAAATCAATATGTGCCGCTTAATTCAAATTTTACAGATATGATAAATGGAGATTTTTTAAAAAAATTAGTGCTTCATACATTCTTCCGGGAAGGTATCGATATCACACTCATATATTAATATGCTATGACTATACAAGATCTAGGACCATGGATTCAAATAGAGCTATTATAAACAAAATATTTAAAATTTTCATATTTACATTAATTTTAATTAAAACTCTTAAAAATAGCAGTCCAAATGAAAATCAAAATTTGTATTTCCAATATCTAGAAAACTATAGAGCATTGTTGTATATTTGAGTTATAATTTAATGTATAGTTTAGAAATATATTTTGAAGTTCGTTCAAATTTAGAATATAGATATAAATAATTTCGAATTATAATCTTCGCATTTCTTTTGCATGATAGTTCATCTTGGAATAACATAATTATGTCTGGATTCATAAATAAAAATCCTAATTTTCGTTCATTGGTATCAACAATATTGTATATAACTATTTTTCAAGTAAACTGCAGGAAAGCTGAAATAAAAAAATTATTAAATAATTTTCATTTATATTGAATTTAACATTATTTAATACTATTAATATCAAATATCAAATAAGGCTTTAAAGTCTAAAAACTACTTCAATGATTTAAATTTTTCAAATAAAAAATTAATAATCATAAAAAATTGTAGTTAGTAAAAAATTTCAATGAGTAAAAATTTAATTGTATATTAATTATTTATAAAAATATATTTAATTCTATTTTCTAATTATTTTTGTTATAAATATCTTGAACTAAAACAAGTTAAGACAGGAGTACCTCAGGGCAGTATTTTTGGACATTTATTATATGTACTATACACAAGCGGCATGCCGGAGTTGGAAAATGTAACTACTGCTACTGTGGACGAATCAGACACATAGATGTAATGGGAAGACCTAAATAAAGCCTTCTCCATATCATTCCAAGCTGCTATTGCTAAGTTTTTTTTGTAGGTGACTTTTAGACGGTCATCAAAGTAATTAATATAGTTGAAAGATTGTTATGTAACACAAATTTGTTTTAATTATAAATTTAGAAGAAAAATGTAATCAAGTTCTAAAGATAGTTTTGTATAATATATCAAGCTAAATATCAAGAAATTCTTATTTTCATATACTTTGTATATATTTGATCACTCTGCACTCTCGTAATTCCCAATGTAAAATCATATTTAAAGGATACAATTTATCGTTAAACTATTCAATTAAATATTAAAATTCATATTTTTTTATACTGAATTATTTCTTATTTATCATAAAAATTAACAAAAAAAATAATATTCTTATAATATGAAAATCAACAAAATTAACTTTATCCGGATGTCCAAAAAATGAATATAGAATTAAAATTATCAACATTTTTATTAAATTGATAAAAATATTTATACACTTACTTTACACTAATACATAAGAATAAATAAAAATTTTCCAAATAGGAAATGAAATGAAATTTCATTTTTTTTTTTGTAAACATTATTCCAGTCAGATTAACAGTTAAACATTATTTTTAGCATGACGATTCCCTACAGATATAAAAACTATTTTAATAACCGAAGGATATATAACGATTCCATTGATTTTTCATAAAAAAAATATATTTCTATTTACATGAGCATAATTTTCAGAGTGGGAAATTAAAAATAGAAACTTTTTCCGGTTATTTTCTTTTTTTTTAGTACAAAAATATAAATGAATTAATAATTAATTTTCAAGGTAATAGAAAATGCTAAAATCTAAATAATAATACTACTATGAAAATGTAATTTCGTCCTTTGAGAATTAAAGCGAACCAAAATATTAAAAATGAATTTATAAAATATCAAATTTTCTATTATAATTTTTTTTAAAAAAATCTAAACTATATAACGTTAATGATTTTCTTAAGGATATTTTCGAATCGCATTAAACGCAGTTACAAAATTTATACCAGAAAATTTTAATTTTTTCTCAGGATTTAAGTTTTTTTAAATAAAAATTATTTTTCTAAAAATCAGGAGGTAATCTTCTGATAAGAATTTAAATTTACTCATATTCGTATTTTGGTTTACTCGTAAAAGCAATTTAAAAAAGTTTACGTTTTTTGTAATATTATTTCCATTTCCATTTATGTACCGTAAAATTTTCAAAGTTTTCCAAAAAAAAAAAAAAAATGGAAGGAAAACTTTTAAACTGTAACCAAAAATGAAAAAAATAAAAACCAATGGCTTTAATTTTTATTGAAACGAAATGAGAACGCGACATTTAATTTTTGTTTTTCATTTTTTTTGTCTTATTTTAACTTTTTAGATAAATTAATGTTTAGAAAATCAGATAAAAAATTGTCTATGGTGGTTGGCGGTATGTTATAGCAGTGAAAATTTGGCTTGATTGGATGATAATCATGAAAATTTTAAATTTTAAATTTCTTGACATTATTTTAATTGACTGACTATACAATTTTTTTGTTGCTGTGGAAGTGAAATTTCACTTTGTTTTTTGGTGGTGGTGGAAGATATTAAATTAATTACACTTTACGTGTAGATATAAATTAAATATTGTATTTAAAAATTTAACATAAGAAAAATATATTAACTATTATTAAAATTTCAGCGAAAATATAAAATCTTTAGATTAAAAAATATCTGACATGTCCAAATTCCGATTATTTATATAGGAAATAATTAATTTGTATTACGGCGTTGCCACATTTAAAAAGCAACATAAGTGCGGAATTTTTGTTTTTGTATTAAGTTATCGGGCATTATGTAACGGTACGCAGATATAAGTACATTATTACAAAAATAGTTACAAGAACACTTATTATAATCTTATAAACAAATTGCAGATTGAATTATTGTTGCACTAGTTGATATCTGATTTTAGTTACAAACTAGAGATAGTTAAAATTATGCCATTTTGGTTGTGCACACATAAAGCTGGTACCAGAAACTATCGCTGTCTTTATATTCGTGAAATTGTAAAATAAAAATAAATTTTCATTTACTATTTTAAAAAAGATGTCAGAATTAGAATACGATATAATAGAAGCTGCTAAAAAAAGAATTTAATTTATAATTTAAAATTTCCTGAATACACAAACATTAAATTATAATAACATTATGACAGATTCAAACATATGACAGATGGCGACAACGACAACAGAAAATACAATGACAGACGACAACTACGTATTCTAACATCAGCTTAAATCTTAAATGAAAAATTGAATTGAATTTCAATTACCATTCAAGTACATTTAGTGTAAAGTTTTTCAATTTGTCAAAAACATAATTTGCATTAGAATGAAAATTGATATTAATAATTTTCATATATATTTAAATATTTTTTTTAGGTAATCAAAGAATTATTATATATTTTCAGAAAAAAACATTTTCAATAAATTTATAGTCCTACTTATAATTTTCTAGCGAATTTATTTTTGTTATTATTTTTCTCTTAATATTATTTACCAAAAAAAAAAAAATATAATTTTTTCTTCACACTAGCAATTTTTATGTAATGATTTTCGACTCCTTGACATGTAATATTATTATTACATACATATATATACGGATTTATTTATTTATTTTGACTTTGGTATGCGTGTTTGCTACCCTCTAGTAACAGTTTAATAATATATATATATATATAAAATAACAAATCGAATTGCCATCTTCAACAATAAAGGACTCAATTTTCGGATCACTTTCATTTCTAACGATTTTCCAAATAATTTTATATTTATTATTATTTATATATATATTTTGTTACTATATCCTTTTTTTTCACAACCAATCAAAGTCATCAACACCCGCACATTCATAACGATTTTCATCAAAATTTTCGGTTGAAGGTTGAACTATACAAAATTATATATATGTATTTATGTATATCCATTTATATTATAACCTATTTCAGGATCAAATTTACTATAAATCTAAGTGTGTTTATATATGGGAGCAATTTAATGTTAGAAAATGATTGTGATTTTGATTCTACACAACCAGAATATGAAAAAAAAAACTAAGTTATTTTTTACTATTATGACATTTATTTATTTATTTCTTTTTTTTGATAAAAATAAAATTGGAATTTTCTTTTATTTATTTTTTTCCATTTTCTCCAATCTCAGTGTAATAATAATGAATTGAAAGTAAAAATCGAAAACAAAATCGAATTCGATGACAATATAAATTGGTTTACATTTTACCAAACATCCTTGACGTTATATTTTATAATTTTCATTTCAGTTTTGTTTTTTTGGTAATTTTTTTTTTTAGATTAAATATAAATATTTTCAATTTGTTGATTGTATATATGTATGTAGTTATAAAATAATGAAATCATTGATATTTTTAGAAAGAATTTGATTTGACATTTTAACTATATTTGTATTAAAATTCTTGGTTAGTGCCGAATTAACTAACCTCAGAAATGTCTGCTGGATTGAATGGTTTTCTTAGGAATTGGTTTATTATATTCTACTGAAAATTCATTCAGAGTCGTTTTGAATTCAGCTTTGATTACTTAGTCTATTTTCTTACATTAATCCTTTCTACTTTCTTAATTTGGATGGTGTTATTCTGCATGGTATTAGTAGTCATAGTTGGTTTAAAAGGAGTCAAAAATACGTAACTCCACGTACATAGTTGAACCCTGCCTCATTATTACAGTGTGGCGATACCCATCCCATTTCTTTAATGATCCATATCATCTTTGTCAGCTTCAGTTTATCTACGTTTTCAACGTTTTCTAGAAGAAAACTACATACCAAACATACATACTACATACTACATACATATCTTTTATGTTGTACTAAGGGTCAATGCCACAATAAATGTTGCATTGCTTCCTTCTCCTCCATACATCAATGACATGTGGAGGATGTAGTAAGTATTAGCCATACTTCCATAATTTTTCTGAAATTATTTTTAATCCCACTCATATCCATTTCCTCTGCAGAATGAAACTGTGGTTTTCTCTATTCTTCTTGACCCCAGTTATTGTTACTGCTAATATTTGTATAACAGTTACGGTAATTGATATATTTCTGTTATATTATACTATAATGACAGGTACTATAATTGTTATAATTGTCTAGTTCCTAAATTAGGTGTTGTTACAATAATTTCAATCCAATTTGTTTATGGATCTTGTTGTGCTTATTAGCAATTGAAAGATGTCGCATTAATTTTGGTTTAATCTAATTCATATTAACTATAAACACTTCATTTTTAATATTAAAAATTATTTTCAAATGATATTTATTATATCACACATTTCTATATTTTAGTGACCAAAATATAAAATTCTTATATCGAATAACCTACTTTTTAAGTATGTAGGAGTTATTTTGAGTATCGTTCTTTGCTTCTACACCAATCATCGAAAATGTCCTAAGATTTGATTATATGTCCTTTAAAAGGAATATATCGGTTTAAAATAATTATCAAACTTTCAGTTTTAATGGTCGGTTAGTTCACTGATACATCCACAAATTTGAAATTTATTATTTATTTTAAAATCGTCTCATTAAAATATATTAACGTTTTTTCTTTCGGAAATCTTTAATGATCAAATATAAATTTTTTTAAATCTTTTTCTATGATTTGTCAGCAAAATTTAAATAATAATATTTTTTATTTTATTTTTTTAATACTTTTATCAAAATAACATTCTAATCAAAAGTATAAAAAAAAAATCCATAAATTTCTATCTTTAACTCCTGTCCACTATTTTTATACTGTATCAAAATATTAGATATCATTCGATTTTATTGGCTTCAAAAAGGATATAAGATTTATTACTTGGACAATTTGGCACAGGTGGTGCGTGCCCTTTTTTTATAGTAGTTTTTCCTTGCAAAAAAAATAAAATAAAAATAAACCTTTATTTTTTACGTATATACAAACGTTCACAAACATTCAACTAAATAAAATATGATTGTTCCTTTTCCCAAAACTTTTCTTCTTTTTTTTTACCACTTTCAGTTTAAGCTTATTTTCCATTTTCCTATGATGAAAATATTCTATTATATTTTTGTTTTTTTATGCTACATCCAAAAATTTTGTCTATACATAATATTTTCAAAAAAATATATTTTTTGATGACGTAAAATTATTGAATATAAAAAAGGCTGTCTCATGAAAGTTATAAGTAAATATGGGCAAGATAGTATGGGAGTTGGGAGTATTAAATGATATAAAAATCGAATATATTTTATTTTTGATGGGATTAGGAAAATTGTTAAGTTATCATTTATAGTTTTGTAACAAATTATATTCATTTTTAGAAGGCGGCAAAAATTATTTTATAACTCTCTGATGTTGGGGCTATTCAAAAATTCATCGAAAATATCATAAATGTCCTTAAATAAAAAAAAAAACTTTCTACTCATTCTTTTCATATATATTATAATTTTATACATTATATCCTTTTTTTTTTTGGTATTAAATGTTTTTAAGTTTATTAGTTCTTCCTTTTTTATTTATTTTGATAATTCAAAATCGAAGAGCACAAATCATTATTGGACATTACGACAACCTGTCGCCTTCATTTAAAGAGATTTTGGTCAACTTTTATAATATTTTGAACGTTCTGGTAGAATTATTGTAATAATATTTAATAATATGAAATTTTTTCGAATATAATATTTTTAGTTTTATTACATGTAGAGTAAAATAGTCAATAACTAAAATATGCATAAATATTTATTAGGATTTTTTGAGAGTTTTCTTTTGCGGATAAGTGAATATGTATGTAATAATGGTAAAATATTTGATTTTATGTTAATTTAAAGAGGACTTTTTGATAATATAATAATATTAGGGTGGTATTTTTGATGTTGTAGCTATTTAATAATAAATAATCAATATTTAATTAAATATTTTGATTATTGTATTGTGAATATTTTCCGTAGTTTTTAAAAGTATATGACATAATTATTATGATTATGGTTGGTTTGGAAGCATCGTGTATTGAATTAGTTTTAAATTCCAGTTTAAGACTCTGATTAATCTATATTACTATATCAATTTACATAGTTTCCGTAATGAAGATTGAATTAGGTATAATTCGGTTCACCTTTAACAGTTTAGTAAGATAATAACTTTCCGGTTTATCAGTCGTTTAAATGATGCTCTTCTGAGGAACACAGGGATATATAGCATTTTCGAGATAAGTTAGTCATTTTACATTTCAAAATAGTCTTTTTATTTTCTAAAATAGTCCTTTTATTTTTCCTTATTTACTTGGTTGGTTGGTTGGTTTACAAGGGGTGACGAAATCAAAGTCGCTCGCGCACTTGACCCTATTGGCCCGTTGTACTTCCCCCACGTCGATGGCCGATTAAGTTCCAAGCACGTCGACCCATCCGACAGCTCTAACGAATGAGTTAACCTTAGCCGGCTTAAAGATACCTACTTCCATCAAATCTGTCAAGAAATAAATACATAAATAAGTAAACAAGGAAAAATAAAAAGACTCGAAAATGCTATAAAAGGTGCTTCAAGTCTGATGTTAGTGCGTATGCTGAGGCAGGACTTTTGCAGGTCAGACAGGATTATATGATTAACATTTATTTTGATAGTTTATTAGAAAGTTATTTTAAAAAGGCACAACAATTTTTTATATATTTTAATTTTGTTAGATGACCTAATTTTCAAAAACATGTTTTTTTATCAAATTTCTCATACTTTTTTTAATTTTTACTATATTCTACATTTACATGCATCATTAATGATAATCAATTCCTATTTATATATAGTTTACTGAGCCTGAAAATTATTATTATATCTAACTTTTAATATATAATATTTTCAGTCCCTTAACAAATCAATTTCTTTTACTATAACATATTGGATTTATTTTTGGTAAATTTCATTTTACAATCATTTCCATTTATTTTAACAAAAATCATAGTAAATTGAAAATATCCTTATTTTATTTCATAGCAGATTAAATCCTTAAATCTTATAATATATATAAATTATATATAATATAAATGATTCATCAAAGTGAGAGAGAAAATTAAAAAGGATAAAGTCCTTTTAAAGTATATCAACATTAAAGTATTATGTTCAATTTCTGGCCATAATCGGATGACAGAATTAATTGTTAAAACATGTACAATTGTATAGAAATTATAAGTAAAAATGTTTTACTAACTAAAATAATAAATTAAATGCAATTAAAATATTCCAAGGATTATCTATAAATAAGTACAAAATATTTAATGGAATTGAACCTAAGGGAAGACTTTAATGAAATACATACGTCGAGTATTATTGAAATGTGATTTTTGCAAAATTGTATATCAAAATTCTTATAATTAGTAAAAAAAACTATCGACTTTTTAACAAATTGTAAGCAAATGGCTAAATTATAATATTTAACATAAAAATTTCATTTCGGGATGTCTAAATGTATTTTTTCTATTGTTATTACTATTGAACATTAGTTGAGTTTCAGCAGTCTAATGAAAATTAGATCGTTGTTTCGTACCCAGTATAATCTTCCCGGGTTATAACGTAATAATTTAATTTTAAAATCTAATTTACATAAATAGTATCCAAAGTTCTAATGAAAATTTACAGATTTTCCAACAAAAAAAAATAGATAAATTATCAATTTATTATTCAATTTTGATTTATTGCTGTTTATTTTTGTAAAAAGGCAGGAAAAATCCACTTATCCTTACTATTCTATTCATTATTATTTTTTTATTGAATTTATTTTGTTAAAATATTATAACGGATATCAGCATGATAAGGATCCAAAAAATATATTCTTCCAAATTTATTATTTTATTATTATTATTACTAAGCCTGCTAACAAAATTCATATATAAATTTTTGTTATGTTGATGTTTCCTCTCTCTCTATGCTTGCTGATGATGGTATTCGTAAAGTCAATCCGCCACCACTAATTTTCAGACTCTTTTTTTCTATTGTGTTTACATCACTTGCCAATTTTTCCTCAATTTCCTTTGACTTTTGTATAAATACATAATTTTTCATGCACAAATCATAATTTTATCTCCTTATACTATTTACTTAAAGCAATTTAAAATAGAATGATGTTTTCAATAAGCTCCCCAAAAAAAAAAAGTTCGGGTATATGTCGACAATGTTGATGATGGGAATGAGTCAGCTTTTGTATGTTTCTACGTATAAAATTATTTGTTATATTAAATAAATATACAAGAAATGTGAACAATATCGGAAATTGTGCGTAAAGTTTATTTTAATATTTTATCGATTTTCTGTAGTTTAGAATACTTCGTAATATTAAAAAAAAAAATGCATTTATGCTTTGGAAGTAAAATTTTATAAATATTTATATTCAACTTTAAAAATAAAAATTTGTTGCATTCAAAAATGTCGTGATTTATTCAATAAATTGTTGACATAATTTCATTAAAACATATTTTCTTACCATTAAATTTAGCAGGAAAAATGTTATATTTGATGGACGTTCAATGACCTATATTATCACTAAAATTCAAATAGATATTATTTTCGTTAACACACAATAAATTATAATAATATTTTATTAGATGCATTTCTACCATTAACTAGTGAATAATTTAAATAATCAAAAATAAATTTTTTTTCAAAATAATTGTTAAAAAAATTTCAAATGTTCAAATTAATTTTCTTAACGTTTCCTAGGCTGCAGATTCGAAATATAACCAAAAAACTTCTTAAGCCGAAAATATATCTCATTAGTTTAACTACTATCCGATTTAGAAGAAATTTGGCAACATTTTTCTTTCGTGATCACTTGATACATGAATACCATTCCTAAAATGATAAATTTTTGTTTTTATTTATTACGGATTGTTTTAACAAACTCAGAAGAAGTATAAGTTCGTAGTAAATATTACAGTCACTTTTCGGATTTGGGGCTGTTCCATCAAACAATGAAAAATTTATGAATTTATATTTAAATTTGTGTGTATTCCTTTTTAATCAGGATAATAATATTCTTTTAATCGAGTATAAAGTTCAATTCTGAAACTAGCTAGTAATAGTAAAAGCATTATTTGTTGCCAGCGAAATAGACTTAAGCTAAGTATTCTACTAGTACCGCACCTCGGCTGGTAAAAATGATAGTAAAATATCGGAAAAAATTTAATTTAAGTTTGAGCTGATTGGGAAATAGATGGCGGTAATTTGAAAATCAGCTGATTATCAAAATTAAAATAAATCAACTGATCAAAACTGTCAAATCTGTTAACAAGACTGAGTAAAATAATTTTTTTCCCGCTTTTCACCAGCCTGCCTATAAAACTTTCTGGTAAAAATTTGACTTTTTTTTGACGTATCTCAGAAAATGAATTACTAAAATTCCTATTTTAGGAATTTTAGTTTTAGTATTTTAGTTTTTTTTTTAACTGGATACAGAGCCTTCACAGTAAAAGATTTTGCAGACGATTTTTCAGACGACTAGTATAAATAGTCTGAAAAAATCTTTTAGTGTGAAGAGGCTCTAAGAGAATACTATAAAAAAAAATTATAAGCAAAATTTTTGTCGCTGGTAAAATTTTGTATGGAAATTCGGTTTTTTTTTAGGTGCGTACTAGTAGGATACTTAGTTAACCATCGATATATTTATTAAATATTCGGAACCTTGTTTTATTAAAAATCAATAGCTTAAATTAAATATATTTATTATATTATTAACCTTCAACTAAATGCTAATAAGAAAGTCTTGTTATTTATAAATTTGATTCTATATTAATAAAAAAAGACATAAATTATGATAAAAAAAATGAAGAAAATCGTACGCGAAAATGAGCAAATACCTCAAAACGACTATAATATTTATATTATACTAACAATATTATATTTTTGATCCTTTTTATATTTCTTGTATTTTTTTTTTCATTCTTTAGTATATTCCTTTCGATACTTTTCCCCGAATGTCAGTTATGGCTTATGAATAAATCAATAAATCAAATGAAAAAGTTTTTCACAGATTTGATGGATCACTTAGAGAATTTGTTTTATATGTTTTTCAATATTGTATCTTTATTTTTTATTTTAACAATTTATTCCTTGTTGTTATATCGTATCGCAGGATTAACATTATATATATATACATATGTATATTAGTATTGTTTTCGAGTCTTATTCATAATATCTTATTATCCTGATTAAAAAGGAGTCATCACTCATTTTAATTTCAGTGACAATGGAAATTTTTTTGTATTTTTTCGGTTACGACGTTCTTGTCTTTTCAAAGTTGCATTAAAATTACTTGTTTAATTTTATGTTGAAATTATATTTATATAAAAAATAAGATAATATTAAAATTGAAATTAATTAAGAACTTTGTATGCAAAAATTTATGAAGTTTTTAAAGGGTTTAACAAATAAATAAATTTTCTTTCTTGGAAAGTTTATTTTTAATAAAATTATGTTTGTTAAATATTATAACTTATAATTAGAGTAGAAATTAAAATATGGAAGTACAGTCAAATCTCTCTATCTCATAATATCTTTATCATGAAATTTTCTCTATGTCGAAATAAATCTATTTACCCGACAAGTATGCACTGAAATTCATTTCTCTATATTGAAATTCTATATTTCAAATTTTCCTCTATGTCAAAAAATAATTCAATCAAAAATCGATGTAAAATAAATTCTCTATTTCAAAATGCGGAAAAGAAGTTTAAATATTTTAACTGTTCGCGAAAAATTGAAAATTATTGGAGCAGTAGACAATGGAATAGAGTAAAATAGATGTAACAGACTACTAACAACCCAAAATACTCCAATTTGATTGCTTTTCTAAAATTGACTGTTTTATAAACCAAAAATAGTTTTTAATTAATTTTAACTACTAATTTTTAACTTTCAATTTTAACTACTAATTTTTATCTTTAATAAATTTAAAAAAAAAAAAAAATTGTGCAATAAAATTACTTCAAGATACTAATTAATATATTTTTAAATATTTTGTAATGGTTATAATTACTATTTACTTTCATTCACATTACAATTTTTAAACGATTCTCTATTTCGAAATGTTCTCTATATGGAAATTTTTTTGGGGTCCCTAGAGATTTTGAGATAGAGAGATTTGACTGTAGATGATTATTTTGGTGTTTATAGTATTTTAAATATGAATAACAAATTGTGCCAAATTTAGTGAATTTAGTGAAAGAGTACATTATAATATAAATCAAACAATTTTTTATAATATAGTATGAAAAGAAGGTATTAATTGCACAGATAATTGTAATTTTATGTTACATTTATTATTTACTTTACTTTACATTACATACAATTTTTATTAATTTATTTATTCTAAGAAAGTTTTTGATGAGTTCTAGCAATAAGTTACGAAGAAAATTACCTGTTGAGAGAATATATACAACAACTTCGATTATCATTGAACTTTGTTAAGCATTTTTCATTATGTTAAGCATTTATTAATAACTTGAAACTATGACGAAATGTTGAAGTATAAAATTTCGACACAAGACAAGGTGTCGCAAAATTCAAAAGACATTTGGAAAAATGAAACGGATAAAATGTCAGTAAGTAATGAATATTGATATAAACATTTAGGACCAGAAAATTTAAACATTTAAGCCCAAACGATTCTTAAAAATACTATAATATATATTACAATCTTAGCCAAAAACTTTGGTCTTCTTACTGAGCCCTTTACGTCGTGATACTAATGAAAACCAAATTATATTTAGGTACGTGAATTTTACTTTTGCAAAAATTAGATTTTTAAAAATTATCTAAATTAAATGTTTTCAATCTTCATAACGATCCTAAAAATCTTGTAGATGGCATTTATTATAAAGATTATGATATTTTTATAAATTTTTTGATTCATTTAATAAATTTTAATTTCATATTCCAATTCACAATTAGTATTCCTTCGATTTAATGTAACAAAAACATATAAAAAAATTCAAATTTAACTAAAAATCTGAAATCTTCAATATTAAATTTATAACTTTATAACTTGTTGCATGACAAAAATTATGTCCCCAGTATTTTATTTTCCAAATCTAAACAATTCTCAAAACATATTTTCATATTGGTTAGATTTTTAAAAATTAGTTGTATCCAATTCTTTAAAAATTCAGGTCAACACAAACAAACTTTCATATATTTTCAATTGATTTATTTGGTTCTTAAGGTCATACATACTAAATGTTATCCTTATAGTTATATATATACAAATTTATACATAAATATTGACTTAAATAATAGAAAACAAAAAACCTTTGACTTGAAAATTTCACTTTTTTTTTCGAGGATAATCTTTAAAAAAGGTCGCTTTCAAATCAAAAAAAGAAAATATATAAAAATATACTCTTAAGAATTATATATACGATTTTATATTCCTTTTTTATACGCTTTCAAATAAAATTTTCCACCTTCTCGCCAGAGACTTTAAAAATGTCCTTTTCCTTAAATATAAAATATATTTCAAAATGAAAATAAATTGTATATATTAGCATTACTAACAAAATTTTTGTGTTTAGGTGTTTGTATGTATGATTGCGTATAAGGCTATTTTTAAGGATATTCGATAATATTTTGTTAATATTATATATTTAAGAAAATCTTTTACTTTAGTCCAAAACTTTCCTGTCTCCTTTTTAAGTAAATTTCTTCTTTATTTTTTACATACTTTGTTAAACAAATTTACTCAATGTCAATAGACTAAGAAGAATGATTTTACTCTTAATCTGAGAGCTTTTTCTTCAATAACAAATATTAGCCAATATATATATATAAAAAATTTAGTTTTTTTTTTTTGTTGTTTTTGTAGAAAATGACCCAGGCAAGTTCAATTTAGTGTATAAAGTATGTAGGAGAATTTTCGTTTTTTTTTTTTTTGAAAATAGAAAAGTTTATTTGAAAAACATGAATTTAACATCCTTAGTTTTGTTATTGTTTTTGATCCTATTTTTGCTTCTTCATATTATTGACTTTATTTATCCGGAGAATGTTACAGAGTTTTTAGATTGTATATATATATATATGTAGCTATATAATAAGTCTTTTAATTCTGAAAATTTACTTTCTTATATTGACTTTTTGAACTCTTGACAAAAAATTTACATTTTTGTGCAAAGATGATAACAGAAAATTTTAAACATAAATTCGTTAGAATTTATATACATATTAAAATGTTATATATATATAAGATAAATTATGTTTATATATATATTATCATTTTGTAGTATCCATAAGTAATTGTAGGAAAATGTTGATTTTGTATATGGTTATTTTATCTATAACAAAAATGACAAGGTAAAAGTCTACAACATTTAATTAGATGAATTGTAAATAAGGTTAAAATTTAAAAATCACAAGAATCCAGGGCTCTTAAACTATTAACAATATATTGAGCTGTTTTTTTAAGTGGCCAAAACCAGTTACATAAATTAATTCTTTCTACGAAACTTTTCGATTTTTTTTTACTATATATTAAGACTCGTCAATATTAGTTGAGAATGGCTCAGTGAAAATAAATATAAATATTGACAAATTGGGTCAATACCATTTTTAAAACATAAAAATAACGCCAAAGTATATTCTTAAATATAAATTACAGAAAGCACGAATTTTAAGCGTTTTTTTACGTTTTGAAAATGAAAATTTATAAATAATTAAATAAATTGATTTTTTTCTTGATTTGAATTTGTTTTATTTGATATTGAATTACAAAAAATGGTAAATTATTCGATTTTTAACTAATAAAATATGTTGCCATGGCTTATATAAGGTCATTAATGCCTTTATATATTACTTAAATGAGACATAAATTCATAATTGCGATTTTTACGTGTATGGCTTTATATCATGTCAATATCTCCTGTATTCGAAATTTGATTTCGTACTGGGAAATAATTATAACATTAAAAGTATGTCAAAAGTTAATTTAATTTTTTAATATAATTTCTGTCTCCATATTGAAATTGATTTTTCATAATATTGTAAAAAGTATTAAACAAATTTTCTTATGATTCCTAAAAGATCCTTTTTATCACTGTCTTTTCTAGCATTTAAATTTTGTTGGTTATATTTTTTTTGAAAAGGGTTTTCATTTTCTACCCTCTATGGTGTGAAAATCTAATAGAATTGATTTTTTCTACAACTTTAAGAAAATTATTTTGAAAATATAAAGGATAGACGCTTTTATCTTATATACACAAAAATAGCTTAACAAGAACACATAAAGTTCAGGTTATATGGTAAAATTATAATACAGCAAAAAAAAAAAAATATTACAAAGAATTTTATGTTGACTGAAATTTTCTTATTGGAAAAAGGTCACAAACTAAGAAAAGATTAGAAAATGTACAACAAGTTTGTCAAATACATATGTGACTATTGAAGTATATACTACATTTATGTATATATATATGTATTTGTTTATATATATTTAAAAAAGGAACAGGTGGATTTCGTTGGTATGAAAATTAAATAAAAACTTTTTTAAAAAAAATTACTTCTAATAATTTCCTATTGAGATAAAAAGTCTCGTCCTTGTAACGAAAACAAATTCCCAAATCACCTCCATATCTTTTGAACCGAACTACTACACTCTACATTACTCCCATTTACGGTTAGAAAAAAAATTGGATAACAAAAAAATTTGTATATCAGAGTTGAGCTGACTTCAGGAGAGGACTAAAAGTGTAAAGTATATTTTGTGACTGACAAGTGTCAGAGTATGCCAGTATGGTATTTGGTTTTGTTGTTGTTGTTGTTTACTGGGTCCTTATTTTTTTTTTTTGATAACGGTAGACAGTTTCTGTTTGTCATATTATTAGATTTTTGTATTACTTTCTAAATTCCCTTTTCCGTAAAAAGTTTCTTTTTATATTTTCTTTTTTTTTTTTGTATATAATTTTGGCAAGGATATTCTAAATATAAATACTAAAAAAAAAAAAAAAACTACCTGTGGATAGAAGGTGTCAAAATGACGGATAAAATATTTAGGGAGATTGTTGTTAATGTTATTATTTTTATATATATTTACTTTTTTTCCTTGTTGGGAGAATATAAATACATAATGTCAGAATAAATATGAAAGGTCCTTGGAACACGAATGAAGTAATTTAGAAGAAAAATAAAAATTTATATTAATATTTTTGTGTTTGGTATAGGAAAAGAAAGAAAAAAAACTTTTTTTTTAAGGTAGGGAAATTTAAATACGGTATAAATTTTATTCGGATATTTTGATTTCCTTTTTCGTTTTTTTTTTTTTTTTTCATTTTTTTGGTAAATTAAATATCCTTTTGATAGGTATAAAATTGTAGGTGTCAGTTTTTTTTTGTTACTTGAGGAAATTAAAGTAATTCGAATAACACCTGAAGTTATTATATTTAATACATTTTATTTTCATAGTAATTTAAAGGTTTTTCAAATATTGCAAGGATTTTGCATGTGTCTATTTCTGTAGAGTTGAATTTCTGTACTGGATATGTTAAAAATAGTTTAATTTTAATTTTATTTATAGTCAAATGATTTGGAAAGCTAAAAGTTTGTAAAAGAATGACGAAACTTCGATACTTTACAGTTGTGATCAATAAAATTGCTATTTTTTTTATGAATTTTGTGTTCCATTTTGATAAAATTAACAATTTAGGACATGAGTTTGAGTCAAATAAAGTAATCGAATTTTACTAATTGAAATGGAAAGCTTCGGCCGAAAAACTATGTGAAAATTCATATTTTAATTTAAATATTTGAATGAAAGTAAAAAAAAACTCAATTAGAAATTATTTCTATTAAAAATTATCCTTACGTTCAGTTTGGGAAGGATAAGATGTAGTGCAACTTTATTATTATTAAAATAATTACAAATATTGTAAATATTTTGTTACAAATTAGTTTTTAAATAATTTCATTAAAAACATTTTCCTCAGTCCACCGAATTTCATTTTAATTTCGCAGTCAATAAAATTAATCATATAAATATAAAAACTATTATAATTTAATTTTTTTTTACATTCTTAAATACAATTTTAATTTTATTACATCTCGTATAATCAAAAATTGTTTATCAACAATTATTTCCGTTTCTTGTATATTTTATATTGGGTATTTTTTTTAATGTTGCATTCGTCACTTATTTGGATTATAAGTTTTCTACTTTTCCTAGGCAATACGATAAAAAAAATGTTTGTTATCATTTTATACATCAATATAAACATAAAATTTTATACAATATTTTTTATGTTTTATTATCAACAAATTTAAAATTTATGTACTACACACAGGATCATGTATATATATTTTAAGCACCTCTCTATATACAAATAAAATTAAAAAAAAATATAAAAAATTACAGAGTGCATTAATAATGTTAGAGTAATTCATGACTTTGCAGTTCTTTGATAGAATTGATAGAAATAGTGAAAAAAGAAATGGTTAAGGGTCAATATGTATAAATAATTAACTATATAAAGCTATAAGATCTCACCCTACAGCCTACACTATACTAGTAAAATGGAAATATAAAGTTTCACAATTTAAAGGTGTAATTCCATATGAAGCAAACTGAGAAAAGTTCCTCATTTAAAAATGAGAGTTTAAGGATTTTATCGATCTTACATCAACCAAAATTATATTATTTCTTTGTGAAAATGGCACTTGAATATCTGTCACTTTTTATAGTGTTTCATATCATACTTTAGAAGGAATCAATGATTTTTATTCACTTATATTTAAAAGTTTTTCAATGTCGTATATCGAAAATAATCAAAAATTGATTAAGAATTTAATTTCTTGAGAAGACATTGTCGTAATGGGTTTACAACTAATTGGAAATTGTTTTGTTGGTTGTTACTTTATTTATCAATTTTAGGATGACATTTTCAGTGACAAAGAAATTTTTATCATATGATTTTTCGGCTGTAATGTGCCAGAATTGTTTCTGTATGTTCGCCATTTAACTGAGCTACTCTGTCTATTAAAGTATATTATAAAAAATATGTTTTACTTACTTGTATCGTATTCATATTCCTTAAATTAACTGGTTTTAGATGACAAATAACGAAACTTACATTTTAAAAATCATTTAATTAATTATTGTTGAATCATGAAGTCTTTCTTTCAATATTACTTCTTGCATAGTATAGTAACAAAATGATATTGGGATGCAAGCTTTCGTAATTACAATAGACTTTGTGCTGTGTTACATAAATTCGAATATATTTTAGTTCTTAACTGAACCATTTTTCTACACTCCTACTGAAACTAAGTTTAATTAAGTATAAAAGTTTGTATTTAATTTAATTTTAAAGCCATTCTGAATGAAATATATTTAAAAAATATCATTTATCACGTTAAGAAACTAATTTTTTGCACACCCTGTCATTTTAATATTAACCAACATTTTATAAAACTTTTTTGAAAAAAAAATATATAAAAAATATTTAGCAATATATAAACAGGATGCACATATACGGATGTCGTAAATTCATTTCAAATGGTGCCATTCTGTCATTACATGTTCAAGAAAAATAAGGCAATAAAATCATTCTTTGGATCGAGGACTTTTACGTTTGTTATATTTAACTTGTCGTTATAATGTCCTTAAAATTTTCTTTTTTTTACAATCATTACTATAACAACAAGAACACCAACAAAACCAAAGAGTGTTAAATAAAAAAAAAAATCCTAAAGTTTGTAATGTTATACTAAACGATTTTTTATTTGTAATTTTTATATATTTTTATTATTTTTCATTTACACTTCAATACGAACCGAACCCAGACTGGGAAGAGTAGATTTTTTTTATATTTTATATTATAGTAACAATAATTTTGTTTCATGAAAAATTATTATTAAACGTTTTATCGGTACAGTGTAAACGTTTGCTATTTGAGAGGGATTTTTGAAGAACAAAACGACGCTATCATTTTTGAAAGAAAATTTTATGATGATACGCGAAACACAAGGCAATCAGGTAATATTCTAAATTGTAACAAAACATTATTAATGTAAAAAACATAAAGATGAAAATTTAGATGAAAAATATTTGAACAAATTAAATGAAAAATTACCAAAAAATAGAGAATTACACGCTTTGGAAATATTTTTTATTTCATAAATACACAATAAAAATAAAAATAAATAAAAAAAATATTTTAATTTTTATTGAGTCGTCAATTTTCACTGTTTTTTTTTCGTAATTGGCAATCAAATTTTCCAAGATTTTTATTTTCATATTTATGTTGTTTTGCCATCCCCCCTCGAAATGGTTGATGATACTGTAAAGCATAATAATTTTCAAGCTATCACAAAATACGAAAATGTATTTATTAAGTCATATAAAAATTTCCTCATAAATATTTACAAAAAGGATATAAAAATACACGTAATATAGTTGAGGTGTTAATAAAAAAAAAGGACATTTAGTTTACCAGGAGCATATAATAAAACAAAAACAAATAATTTAGGCCGGCGATTTATAGTTAAATTGATGAAATTGTAATCAATGATGGGACAAGGTTTATCAAATTGCTGATGAATGACATTATACTATGAATTTGGAAAATTTATTGTTATAACCTTTTACGTGTATTTTTTTATGATGATGAATGAATTGTATTTTTTGTGAACTATTGGAGAATTTTTAGGGTCGCCAATTTTTTTTTTTTTAGGAAATATATTAAAAAAATAAGACGTAAGCGAAATATTTTTAAGATAAGTTAAAAAAAAAAAAAAATTTGCTTAATAGAAGAAATTTTGTATTGTGAACATTTGGAGCATAAACAAAACTTAACATAAATAAAAATTATTTGAATTGATGAATTGATGGAATACAATTTTCATATTTAGAATAAAATAAGAATTTAATTAAAAATAAAATAAAATGAATTTAAAGCAAAATAAGTAAATTGGCGGCTTGGACTGTTAAACTTTTCGTATTATAGGTATCTATCTTCTCCAAAATTGTTCTTACATTTACAAAATTTTGGTGATGGAATGCTAAAATAATACTAAATTTGGCATTCTTGTCTTTAGATCAACTTTGGTTACTCTAGTAGTTTAAATTTTAAATGAACCAACATTTCCGAGCAAAATATATTTAAATCTTACTGATAAGATCAAAATCTAACTCAACAAACTTTTTTAATATTTGATATCATAATTTTCATATCCCTTTTTAATTCGTATAAATTGCAATTATCAATATTATTAGTAAAATGAAAATTCTAAAAAATATAAGTATATAATGTAAGTTCTACTTAGATAGGACTGGTTCTAAAACTTTTTCAGCCTGAACATTTTTTAGAAGGACACCTTAACAAATTCCGACTACAAATCGCACAACACATACTTTTATAGAATTATTCATAATTATTCATTTTTTTTAGTTAATTTGATCGAATCAAGTTTTTGGTTGACTAAAACTGGATTTGCAAAATATTGTTACTACAACAAAATATAAAATTAATAATATTTCTTCCCTCGTCATTTGTACCTACTGTTTTGTCTTTAGGATACACAACTTTGCTACGTTATCTAAGTGAAGCTCGTTGAGGTTTTGGCTATATGAATTTAGTGATATGATACAACGGGTTGAAATATAACTTAATAATCAGTTTTGATAAAGAATATTTCATAATTATTGTAAAAATATATAAAAAATCGTACAGAAGTTTTAATACATTAAATCAAGCAATTATCACGCCAACATTAATAATTATTACTATACTAAGTGAAAAACTGAATCTGTAACCTAAAATCAAACTTTTATTTTGACATATTGCAACAACAATTAATTTATATTAAGCTGAATTTATATAATGTTCGACGGAAACTGTCACGATCGACATTTAATATTAAATACATTTAGTACTAAATTTCTATGAAGGGTTGACGGGCTGAATTCCAGTTATATTGGAATTATCTTGTATAAAAAGAGAAACACGGGGTGAGTTGAGTTGAAAGACAGTGATTAAAATTTCAGCTTCGAAAGATTTAAAAACCATTTAACTTCACGAAACCAGAAAATTGAGTTGACATTGTTTTCGGTATGTGCAAACAGACATTTTAGAGTTTTTACAGCGATGAGGAAGTAAATTTATTATTTTTTGATAATACGGTATATGTCAATTATGTGTAAAAGATATTATTATTATTACATATTTTTCAGCTCAGCTACTGTTCAATAAAAACGATATGGTTTGAAATTCTAATTTTTTTAACTGCACTATTCGAATTGAACTCTGTTCATGGAAACTTTATAATAGATTTACATTTTAAAAGAAAATATTGTTTTTATTTGTATGAAAATGATATTTTAATAAATATAAAATTAATCTATAAAAATAATATTAATCTGTCCGTGTTTGAAAACCGTGGAAATATTGTAAATCATTCTCAAGAAAAAAAAAATTAACAGAAATCTGCCTTAGATTTATATAGAATATGTTTATGCTTCAATATCATTAAACCCATAAAAAAATTTAATGTTTTAATAAAAAAAAACACATTTTAATCTAATAAAATAATATTACGAAAAAATTAAATCCAAACATAGAAAAATTATTTGCAAATAATTCATTTCCCTCTAACAAAACAACAAAAACAAACTCCCAAACATAAAATCAAGAAAACCGTCGCCAAAAATGATTTTGATTAGATAAATAACAACAATTTTTTTTTTTTTTTATAAATATTAGAAACTATAACATAAAAAAAAAATCTTAATAATTTATGCTTTCACTATTTCCTAAAAACAATGAAATTTACAACAAGCTGAATAATAATAATAAAAAAAAAATATGAACCAATTCCATAAGATTTACAACAATTTAGTTAACTCAATTATATGCTTTTATGTTGTAATATGTTTTGTTAAAGATGAGAAAGTTATAAATCAGTAAAAGAATTTTTTTTTTTCTATTATTTATATTTTTTTTAATCAAGCCCAAAAATTTTCATTTGGTCCATTTATTTTTTTGGTGGTTGAAAATTTTACTTCAAAAAATTATGAGGTATTAGATAAGAATTGGACAGAAAATTGTTTTTATTTATTTTTATTATTTTTTATATTTAATTTATTTTATTTTTTTGTATGTAAACTACAAAAAAAAAACTCCCTTAACATTTATTATGATAGTCGACCTAAATTTTGTTGTATTGGTGTAGCTAACAAATTAAAAAAGGGTAAAACTAAAATTTTATTGTGTGTTTTTTGAGATAAATAAATAAACTTTCTTTTTTTTATGCTGTTTTTGATTTTATTGAATTTTTTTGTTTTTTTTATGTTGAGATTATGTATACAATAAATTTTGTTGCAGTGACACATTTTATGTAAATTTTTTTTTTAGTATTTTTATAGTGAATAATTAAAAAATGTAAATAAAAGTATTGTTTTTATTTATATATTTTAATTATAACGTTTTGTATTACAGATCATTCAGATTGCAACAATTTAGTATATTCGTAGGACCTTTATTGTTATAAGATCATTTAAGCTTAATTAGAATTATTTGATTATGTTTCGTACTGTCGAATTTTATTCACAATTTCACACATTCACTATCCGGGTGGATTTATACAAACAATAATCAACACGTACAAGGTTTCCGATACTACTCGGAAAGTCGTATATATCATACTTGATTAATGGCTCATAGTGAACCATGGTTACAATATTTTGCAAAACTTATAAAACTCCAAAAAATTCATTATTTTCAATCTATGTAATTTTCATTTTATTTTGATATGCCCCAAGAATCATTGAGAAGCTTCTTGAATTACAAAATATACTCTAAAATTGATAAACTTTTTTACATGTCCAATACGAAACAAGAAAACTTCGGCCAAAAGTCTGGAAATAACTGGCATAAATATATAAAGTGTCAGAAGCGGTTTTTCACAATACAAATTTTGAAGCGTCTAGTCTAGATAGAACTGATTTCGTAGCTCAGTTAAAACTATTGTATTTCGCTCATTAGAAATTTTTTTGAACTCTTTCTATAATACCAAAATTATGTAATTTTAAAATTTATATCTGTATTTTGTTGCAGTGCATTAACCCCCGAGAAATCTATTCGGGTGTTAATTCTAACCCATAACGATCATAATGCCATTCGGACGTTAATGCCCATTACACGAATAATTAATGTTTTTTGGATTATTTGGTTTAGAAATTGAGAAATAGTGATGGTTTTGTTGTCCAATTTCTCGGTTACACATTTTATTATGATATTATGTCTTTGTCCTGCGTGTAATGACTTTCCTTCTACAGCAGCAATGAATTTTTGAAATCCTATTCCAATAAGACGTTAGTAAATTTTTAAAAGTTGCCATTTCTTATAATTAATTTACTAACCTTACTGTTGTAACCCTCCAATGAAATTTTGGCGTTAATTCCCACTTTTTGCTGCCATTATGACCCGTATGGGTGAGAATTAATCAATCACTTTATAATTCTAAATTATATTAATATTGTTTTCAATTTCATGCAAGTTTTACCTTTGTTTTATATTACTTGATAAAAATATAGTTTTTTTTTCTTCTCGAAATAATGTTTATTTTATTAAAAAGATCAACAACCATAAAATTAAATATAACTACATTTAAATATCCAGCTCCAATATTCTCAAGAAAAAAAAAAAATCACTTTAAACAATTTAATAAAAGATATCCATTCAAAAATTTAACATTAAAATAAACGATAAAAGGTCATATGATAAGCTTACACATCTGGCCTTTATAAAATTGACCAGGAATAAAACTTATACACATCTAAAAATTATATATAGATAATAATAAAAGTACATAACCAAAACGAATCCCTGGTGATATCAAAAGCAAAAAAAGCAAAAAAATGAAATAATAGAAAGTCCAAAATTGATTTCCAAGTGGCCATAAGATGCGATTTTCATGCAATTTAAGGTGAAATTTGGTGAATAGCAAACAATATTATGCAGTACAGTAGTATAGTTTATATTATGCTAAATGAATTCCAATATAGGATCAAAGTGATAATACAGTGTATAGTTAAGGATATTTCAGTAAACACAACAATTCCATATAAATGGATTTACTTATAAATAGGAATAAAAAAAAAAAGAAAAAAAACTTCAACACCCCTGTAGGGTCATCAATTTGCCATTTTTTTTTTTGTATGTTAAAAGCTTACACCAAAATCAATATACCTACTTCAATAATATTGAAGATCAAATAAAAAAAAAAAAATATAGTAGAAAAATTCTGTTCAATAATAGAAGAACAACGACGAAGAAAAAAAAAAACTATGAAAAATATTTTCTGATATCAAAGGAAGGAAATGTAAAGAAAATCGCTAGAAATAGTGCTACTCCTTAAAAACTTTTATGCACATGCATTCACAATTTTTTTTCTTTCTTCATTCCTTTTCTGGTGAAGTTCTTCTATTCATAAAATAAAATAAAAAAAAAAAAATTCTTCCGGTTCGTTACAGAAAATATTCACATTTTTTCTTTTTTTTTTATTCGTAAATGAAATTCTATTTAAATTATATACTAAACTATGCTATAGTGCTGCATTTGCAAACAAAATTTTATAATACAATACACGGAAAAGATAGACAGACAGACAAACATCCCGTTTTTTTTTTCTGCTGTTTTGTTTGAGGCATATCCTTTTATTTTGTAGCTTTCTAAATAGTGCATACAGACAAAGTCAGGGGTGATAAGAATGAGAATTTTATTTTAAGTTTTAGTTTACCAAGGTTTAAAATGTATAGTGACTAAATAGATCAAGAAATTAGAAGAATGAATACAGCAAAGAAGAAAATATTAGCAAATGGGAAAAGAAAAAAGAAGTAAAACTGTCTAAAGTTGTTGTGGTTGAGCTTTCAATAAAACAGATTCATTTTCTGTAACGTCTCTGCATCATAGCATCAATTCTTTATGTAATGTAATCTGTCAATTGTTATTTGGGATCGACCACGTTCTCAAGAATTTTGCTTATTCCAATCAATCCAAGTTTCTCTGTAATATTTTTCCAAGTTCTTCCGTAGGGTATGGCTTAATTAGTGCCGCTTCCCATGTTTTATTTGCAACTCAATGCGTTTTTGGTTGAATCTTGATAGCATATCTTGAGGGTTCAACAAACAAAGACGTTTCTTGATGAAACTTTGATTTTGTTGGTGTATGCATTCATTAAATCCATAAAACCAGTTGTTAATACAAGTATGTGATTCATATTTGTGATAGAGGTTTACAAATATTTCATATATTTCAAATATTTATGTAGTTAATGCCGTATTAAACCTGTAATTAATAATTAGTTAGTGATAATCGATTAATTATTTAAAATAAAGTGAACCATTTGCGTAAATATGTTGCAGCAAACGTGTCGCTTAGATGCAAAAGTATTTCTTCTCCATTTTCTACAGGTATTTATTTACATAAAATATAATTGCGAAGGATTATATTGAATTAGTTCCTGTTGGGAACATAATGGCTAATTCTTTTTTGGCAGATATAACTTTTTATCGCATCTAAAAGAACTTATTGATTTTCTCAGAATGGCTTAAGATGGACAAGAACCATTTTTTGCATCTAAACGACTCAAATATAAGATTTAAATAATTTGGTTAAACTTTGTATTGGTCCTTCCTTGACAAAACGAAATCTTCTTTGTCAGAGATCTTTTTTTCACTCGTTTAGTTTTCGTTTAGTACATTTATATTTCCCCGTATGTTTAACTAAGTTTATACTTTTTAAAATTTTATCCTGTGTATACAAAGAAATCTTATTCTCTTCTAATAAATGCATAGCTACAATTATAATTCGACGTATAAATTGAAATTATATATACAATAATATATAAATCTATTTGGCCGGCCAAGGCAATGGATGATAACATTTTTATACAATGAGACGTTTCTAAAGTCTTCAAGAATATCCTTACGTACATTGAATTCGATATTAATTCTATGATCCTATAGAGAATTTTTGAGAATAATTTTTGTGGTCTGATAAAGAAAAAGCCAACAAAAAATGATGAAGACTAGAATATAGTTATTCGATGATGGTACGTACAAAATTGTAATTTTTTTTTGTATAAAAGATTGTGTGTTAAATAAAAATGTTACCAAATTATTTCCACATGAAATGTTTTTCCAATAAGTGCAGAAAAGGCAACTTAATGAAAATTTTTAAATCCAATAAAAAAAGATAAAAAAACAATTGCAATTTGATCACTTTTTTGTCTGTCCATATATATAATAATAATGCTTATTGTATTTGTTGAAACAGTAATGAAAATTGCATCCATGTTCACAAAAGAATGTAAACAAATAATAAAATGTGAAAATCAGATCCTTGTCAAAGTTAGTTAATTTAAAAACCAAAAAAAGAAAAAATATTAAACTAACTAAACATTTTTATATTAAGTTGAATATTAATTAGAAATTGAAATGGACTATTTTACTATCGACCTTGGTGTTTTTCAACACTATTTTAATGGAATATTTTTATGTTAATTTGTAACCAAAAAAAAAAAAATATTCACAAAACTTAAGTTGTAAACAGAATTAGAAAAACAATATTGAACAAAATTTAGAAAATAAATTTGTCAATTGGCAACGTCGCTATATTTCAAGATCAAAAGAGTATGAATGGTGTAAATATATTATTAACAAAATGTATTTCATTAAATATATATATTTAATTTGTTGGGATCAAATGAACCATTATAAACTGACTCCCATATCCTTCCTGTAACGCTATAATAAAATAATGAATATATTTTAAACCAACAATACCGACATTGTTGCCGTCGAAAAACAGTTCTATATAATTTAAAAAGGCAAAGTTGCTTAGAATTTATTAAGTTTATATCTTTAGTCATGAAATTTAATTAGAATTCGTTATTATTATCCAATTTTTCTATTTCTTTGGCCCTATTTCAACACATAAATTATTTTAGAAAATTCGGTAAAATCGTTTCGAAAATTTATGTAATTTTAAAGTGAGCATTATTTACATAAATTGATTATAATTACGATTACTGAAAGAATTATGAACTTTAGATATGCATATGCAAATCAATACTTTCAGTTATGATACGAATGTTTAGAACATTTTAAAGTGAACATTTTGTAATTGGTATATTTGGATCAAATCGTAATCATAACCAATCTATAAATTCGACAAGCTTTCAAACAATTTGCATTTAACGTTTTGTCATAATTCATTAAAATTTTCATATCTTTTCGACAACACTGTAAATAGTAAATTATATTTACAGTGTTTTCGAAAAGATATCAAAATTTCAATGAATTATGACAAAACGTTATATACAAATTGTTTGAAAACTTGTCGAATTTATTACAAAAATTAAAATTTTTTTGCAGCTTTCATATTCACCGAAAATTTTTATTAATATTATTCAAGAAACCGTGATATAATTTAGAAGTTTTATTTTTATATAGATATATTAAAATTAATCATTTGGTTTTATTATAATAATTATATCAATTACATAATCTTCATGAAGTGTTCACTTTTATTTCATATATTTTATAACCATTTTAAATCTGGAACACGCGCAACATTATATATATACCTAAAAAATAATATAACTCAAATCATTAATAGCTTCTAATAACATAATCTTAAAAACAATGGTTTTATATGTTAGTTAAATAGATTAAATTCTTATATCAATAAATTTTATTATATTTTGGAATAATATATTGAACTATATAAAAAAAATAAAAATATAATAGACAAAAATTTAATTTCATTTTTAGATTTAAAAACTAAAACAACAAAAATTTTTATCTTATAAGATCTTAACTACTCTTGTAAGAGTGTATAAAGTAATCTTATTTTTACTCGTTGTTATTGGTATATATAGTTGTAACTAAACATATATACATACATACTATATACGTATTATGGAATATATTTGTTATTTTTCATCAAGACAAATGGTTATCCTTAAAAATTAAATGTACCAAAAAATAAGAGAAACAGAAAATAAATCCTTTCCTTATTTCATTTATTGTTTTTTTTTTTTTCTTTTTCTTTTCTATCTTTGTTGTTTTCTTTTGGTACCAAAAATATTATGTATATATACATAAATATGTATGTATAAATAAATATATATGTAATGAAAATAAATCCAGCGAAAAACTAAAGTAGGCAATCCAAAATGATTGCATGCTATATACTTAAATCTTAATGACGAACGAAATAGAAATTCCCATATAAACAGGCGTAAATAAATATTTCTATAAAATATAGAGTGGAATAACCAAAACAAATTAATACTTAAGGAGTTTGTTGAAAGTAAAATAATATCCTTAAAAAAAAATAGTTTGTATTCTTTAAATCATTACAGGACCATTGAAAAGTTAAATGATTTACATTGTGGTCTTACTAACTTTTTTAATTCTTATATTCAAAATCAAATTCTAGAAAAATGGAAATTATTGATATAAATTATCCTCATTATTATCTTGACAAAATGAAAAAAGTTACTCATCATTAGAGTATATAACACCAGACACCAACAATTTTTGATGTATTCAAATAATTTAATAATTTTCTTTTTATAAATTTCTTATCAAACACGATAAATAATAACTTCTTGAACAACTACTAAGGACATTTTATATTAACTATATATAAATATAATTTTTAGCATTTTCCATCATGAATTGTTGTCCTTTTATTTTTACCATAATATATTTTATTTTTGTTGTTGTTGTTGTCAGATTTTGTCTTATATCTTTCCATCAAAATTTATTCTCATATTTGCTCTACTTATATGGCAAATCAACGATAAGTTTTCCCACCCAGCAACAAAAATACTAACCGAAAAAATTACAAATTTCCCAAAAAAAAAAAAAAAACTTTTCTTATATTATTATTACATATATTTTTTTATATTTTTTTTTGTAAATAAAATCTGGATTTGAGGGTATTTAAGATACTTTCCATCTACATGTCGTTATAAAAAAAACATTCATAATATAATATAAAATATTATGGAAGTTTGTATTTGTTATAAAGACTTAAAGGAGACTAACGACAACATGACTTTTAATATTATTACTTATGTTATTCGTCGTCTATAGTGAAGCAACAATAGTTTTTTTTTAACGTTTCTAAAACGCACCCAAGATGTTAATTAAATTTATGTAAAAAATGAAAATTTTATCAAATCAACACTAGGGAAAATTTCAAATAAACATAAACATAAAAAAATGTTTTAATATTGGAAAATGGCAATAAACTCATTGAGAAAATTTTGACAAGATTTTTTTTTATAAATTATTACGTTTTTTTAAACTTATTTGTATTTGTTTATAATGGTCCTTTCAATGGTAAATGGATGGCTAAAAATCGAATCCAGTTTTTCTGCTTCTACTATGATTCAACTCTTATTTATTTCTTCATAATTAGTAAGGACAATATAAAGGATACGAAAGTTTTATCACTGATATCAGATGGCCAAGTAAAAACCTGCCATAGAAGAGGATGAATTAATAAGGACTTAACAAGTTGCTTATTATAAATGAAGAAATTTGCATTGTACCACATTAATAGCAGTTAGTGAGTCATTTGTTTTCAGTCTCAAAAATTATATATTTTATGGAACTTTCCCCAAGTATCATTTTTTTGTTGTCCATGTTGGCACACCGTAGATGCGGACTATAGTATAAATTTTATTATTGGTTTACAAACTAAGTAAAACACTTATTTTAAGCTTAACATTGAATATTTACTAGAACTTAACAAGTCACATAATTTCGTACTCTGCTACTACTCAGTTTTATATTATCTACTTCAAAATTTAACGTTCCCAAATCATTTCCGTCTTCACATATAATAATCTTAAATCAAATTATAATAATATATAAATAATTTTGCTTTAAACTAAATTTTTTTTTAAATGTCAATAAATTTTAACTTCTAATCTTAAAATGGACATTTTTTCTAACACATCGTTCCATCAAGAAAAAAATAAAATTATTATCCAATAAATATAAATAAGCACAAAACAACAAACGATAAAAAAAAATCTGATTTTCTAATAAATATCTTGTTATAATTTTCGTCCTTTTTCTTGATAACATAATCCTTTAAATGTTTTTTTAAATATTATTCTATGTCTCTTCCAAAGTACTTGACTATATATACAAAAAAATTGTATACTAGTAAATATTTTTATTCTATTTTTTCTTATGATACCAAAAGTGAAAAATCCACTTTACTCATTCTGTCTACAATCTAAATTTACTACAAAAATATGATTTTAATAAAAAAAATTTAAATAGATATTATTCACCAAAAAAAAGGGTAAGAAACAAAATAATCTGACGTAACAAAATAACTTGTTTTTCAAAAATTATTTTCTCCAATGCCTACAATTTTCATTTTCATATTTCTCGTTGCATAAAGTCGTCAAGTGTTTTTCAGGAAAATAATCTATATAAAAATAATTCCTATATATGGTAAAAACCACCTCCTTAAAGGCATTCATATAACATATAAAGTATCTATATTATGAGGAGGACCTTAACAATTTTTTTTTGTAAGGCTAAGGGTGCTAAATTCTATTTTTTTTTTTTTGCCTTATATATTAAAAGAAAATTTATTTATTTTCATTTTTTCTTTTTTATTAAAACCTTCCACCCCACCAAAAGACAACTTTTTTACAAAAAAAATAATTTCGTTCTTTTGATTAAGAGAAGCAGAGTGGGACCATTTATATCTACAAGATATTTTTTTTATTTTATAAATAATATTATAGAAAAATTTAAATAAGACTATAAAAACTTATGATATGTGAAGAAATATTATCAAATTTTCTGAATTGCTCTATTTATTTATATTTTTTTTTTACTTCTTCTATATTGTAACACACAAAAATGGAAAAACAAATATTGTGAAAACGTTTAAAATATTTTCATGTTGTGTGTATCTTATAGATACACGGAGGCTAAATGGGCGGATGAACTTAGCATATCTTTGCATTAAAAATATAAAAAAAAGTGCCCTGCTCAAAGAAATTTCAGAAAAAAAAAAAAATTCAAATTTTGTTATTGTATCTTTAAATTTAAATGTCACATAGTATACAAAAAAAAAAATGAAAAAAGCAACATAACAAAAAATGCGCCTAAGGGTTAAATGTATTTATATTTCTATGCTCTGGAAATAAACATTATAAAAATGTGTGTATGTTGAGAGGGTTTTGGTTTTAAATTTTTTTTCTATTTTTGCCTAGAAGAAGGTCTTACAATTGTGTATAATGAATGTTTATCCTTAAATGCTTCTTTAAGGATTAGGAGCTTAGCTAAATTCGTAAAGTTATTACTTATTGCGATACCATTTTTTTTTTTTTTTTACAATTTTCTATTTAGAATATTTTTGTGTAAAAAAAATAAAAATAAATAAAAAATATAATAATCTATGATAAAAAAAAAATTTAAATAATATTATTGTAAAAGTCTGTAATGTCGAGGATATTTATAATATATTCGGAAAATTATTAGATAAATAATATTAGATATTGAAATTTTGTTTATAATATTAAATAAAATTAGATTATTTATTTTTATTTTATTTTTATAAAAAAATATTGTATTTTACAGGTAATTCTCCAAAATAACAAGGTTCGATACGAGTAATCGAACTGGTATCCTGTAACACAGTTTGTGAATTATGGAAATGCTTCTACAATGGTAAGAATTTTTATATTTTTAAATGCATTTTTTATAGGTAGTGAGAATTTTTAAGTGTAAGCATAAATATCACCTAAAGTTATGCAATTGAGTTTAAGTATATTAATGATAATAAATTAATTGTGATTAATTTAGTTTGAATCCAGTGTCTGGTTGTAAGCTTCGTTAAGTTTTAACATGTGCCGACTTTTATAAAAAATTATGTAATTAATAATAATTCCATATAAGTTTCATAATAATTGAACTGATGCCGAAATAATTAATATTGTAAACCTTGAAACTATTAGAACAAAATACAAATTTCTTCAACATCATTCAGTTTTATGTACATATACGCAATAAATAAGTAATTGTTAATAGTGTGTCACTTTAATCAAAATGTTTTTGAAAAGATATTACATATTAGCTGCTTTTGCTAGACAATGCTTTTATGTAACTCTGCTGTCAAAACTGTTACTCTGTAAGTGTCGAATTCTTATATAGACAAATTCTTAGTGATCTGTGAAAACCACTTTAATAATTGGCTCTAAAGAATGGTAGCCATATCGCGACAGCTTTGGAAGTGTTCTGCAACACCTATTTTATAAGAGCTGTACGCTATCGAATAGAGTATTAGTGTTATACCAATTCTTACAGTACTTTACGATAGTGAAATTTTTTGATCCCTAGTCTTTACTTAAATTCTTAAGAAATTAAAATATTATATTGGTAAATACAAATTTTTACACAACTCTATAAATGTTACATTATAAGGGTTCACTGTTTAAAACCCCAGTCAACTATGCAAAATTCTCATATAAGTTTATTACTAATTGCTCTGATTAAGTATTTAATATCAACCGATAGATCTAAAATTATATTTCAAAACAATTAATTAATAAAATCGCCTTACATTTTTCCTATTCCGATATTTCCCTTATAAAATATTCTAAAATTTTTCTATTTAATTATAAATGAACCAAATTACATTTTACTATTATCAATTATAAAGTGCAATTATACTTTAAAAGTAAAATACATTTCAATATTTTGTAGAATATTGTAAAACAAATAAAGTTGCGGTGTAAAACTTAAGTCAATAAAAGTTCCATAGTAAAAAATAATAAAAAAAAACTTTATTATGGGAAAATATAATTAGTCTTTTTAATAAAATTTTTTTTTTTTTTTACGAAAATTTAATTGTGAAATTTCCTAACACGCAAATGTTTAAATTTTAAATAAATATTAATAGTACAAAATTTATTTCTAATTAATTTTCCATTAATTTTTATATAAATAAAAACTTTATTTAATAAAAAAAAAAAGGGAAAAAATGCAATCTCAAAATTATATTATAAAATAGTCCTTCGATATAAATTACATATACTTCTTTATATATACATATAAATAATATAAGAAATTCTAAAATCTCAAGTATAATTTTCACTTAAGCAATTGAAAATGTAAATGAATTTTTAATTTTCAATCAATTCCAAATCAATTCTCACTATTTTTTAAAAAAAACTATGTACTTTATATTATAGTGAATGGATAATTTTATTTTATATCTATATATACATAAGAGTAAATATACATTTTAAAAAGGACGAACTTTTTTACATTGAAATCCTTAAGAGTATAATATTTATTAAGCAAACTAGTTTTCTATATTACAAAGTTTTTTTATATTTTGTAATTCATAATTTATTAATACATAAAGTTTATATATATATTTATAGTTATGTATATATATAGAAAAAAATACATTTAATGTCTAATAAATTTGTACATGATGTTTTGCTATAAGAATAAATTATATAAATATATATAAGTTTTATAGCAATAATAATATTATAACACTTTTATAATCTACATATAATAATATAACAACTTTTTGAAGTTCTTTACTTTTACATATGTAATTATTACTTGGCAATAAAGTATATTTATGAAAATTAATTTTCATCCTTAACTAAAAACTTATTTATTCGTATTCCAGTTTTCTTCATTTTTCCTATTATATGCTTAACAAAAAATATTTCTAATAAAATGTACAAAACAATTTTCATTTAGTTAGACATTCTGTGAAGCTGAAAATATGAAATTAAAATTTTAATATTTAATTAATATAGTTTAAAAATGCAAGTAAATGATTAATAATATTATATAATATTTTGAGTTTTGAAATATTATTGACGGTTTTTGATCAATTTATTGAATATATTAAAATAATTTTTGATATTTTTTATAAGGATGTTATTGAAGTCATAGGAATTTTGAGTAGGCGAAATAATATTGATATTTAGGTTTTGATTATATACTTTTTCCATGGTTATACTTCTAAATATTCTTTATATATAAATCTTTTTTTCATTCTTTTTTACCTTTTGTACTTGTACTTCTACATTATGACAAAATGAGAAAGTAATAATCAAGCAATTGCTTTCAATACTATTGAAGAAACGAAATTTTAATTATATAATATTTTTTATATAATTTTAAATCTTGCTAATCACAGCTAGAGAACTTACGAAAACTTATCGTTTGCATCCTACCAATTATTATTCGATAATATTTAAACGTTTAGATTGGAGGCCAGTGTTATTCCTTTAAGCGTTATATACAATTTGTTAGATCTATCAAACGCAAAATAATTATTTCATTTTTTATACTGGACGTGTAGTTTCATTTGGATTTGTAATTTGTATTTTAATGAAAAAGAAGTAATTCTGCAATTAAAATCTGATTTGACGTAGCTATGATGTAGACAATGGACTATGTCTACACATAAGAGTTGGCTCGTAAACATTAATGTAGTTTACAAAACGTAGTCTATGCCGCACTACACATCTAGGAGTAAACTTAAGATTTGCATCAATTAAAATTACAAAATGAAATCGGTTAATCAACAGCCAATAAAATAATTATATTTATATCCTCCATTTTGAAAATTAATACAAAATTGAAATTCTTGTTTATTAAAACAAACCCCTGAATTTGATAATATAATAATTTTTGTCAATTAAATTTATTTTAATGTGTTTGAGATGACTATTTGATGGTTAGTTGTGGTTGGTACGAGGTGGTGGGTTTTTCCCATATTAAAAATAAAATTTTTAAGGCGCACAAAATGCAACGACGATTTTAATTTCATTGGCAAACAAAAGGAAATATATTGTTAAATTATTACTTTTTGAATTACACAATCTATAATATATTCATATAAAATCATTGATGTATGTATATATATATATATATATCGTATGTACAAATATTCAATTATAAATTATAGAGTATGTTTAGTATGCATATATAAAAGACTATTTTTTTTTTTATCTATCTATCCATAGAATGGACTTTTAGCTAATAAATTTAACTCATATAGCTTAAGTAAAATGTGTGTAGGTTTTATATTGTCTACATAAAGTTTTCGATTATTATAAAATAATATACATTGTTCTTTATGTAATTGTATCTATATATATATATATATATTAATTCTAAATATCCTTAAAATTTGAAATCAAAATCATATAAATTATTAGAATTGGCACATAAATATTGAAATGTATATTATGTAAAGGACTATTCAGAAAGGATATGGTAAAATTTGAAAAATGTCGTATTTTTTAGAAATGTTTTTATACATTTATATTGGAACTTCATTTTTCAGCCTATGTGTTTCATTGTCTCATTTATGTGGTAATAAGTAAGACAATTTGATATGTTTGTGCAGTCTCGTATTTGAGAAAACAATTATCTTTAAAAAGTATTTAAGCTGCACTTTCAAAAGTTGACTCAATTTTCCACAGTATCAAATTATATAAAATAGAAGACTTCGTTCATCAAAAAATGTATTATTCTCACTCTTTTATTCCAAATCCTTTTCAACTTTTCATTTCATTTGGGAAAATTTAACAAACTGAATGGTTTATTTCAGTCAAATCAATTTTTCAAGGAATTGAACTTTTAACTATTATTGCTGACAATTATTTAACATATCTCATTTTATTTATTAATTAATTCCACTTTCTTCTCACTATGCTAATATGTAAATAAAAAACATGAATATTTGAAACTTAAAAATTATTACTGAATCACTGGGGTCAGTTTAAATTAAACTTCAAAATTTCCTTCTCTATTATGGATTCTTAGAATTTAAATACATAATAATAATTAGGATTACGAAAATTATTTAACATTAAAAATTCAAATTTCTTAAAAATATAATATTAAATGAAAAATGCCTTTAAATCAGAATTTCTTTCTCTAAAGAAATGTTTATTACTGCAATATATTATTTCAAAGCATATTGTATGCTTTTGATTACATATTTTTAATTATTTATATCAGAATTTTCTATATTTATTTAGCATAAAAGTCTTTAATATTTATATAAAAAAAATGTATTACTGTTTAATAACTTCTAGAAATATAGAAAACAATATGCAAAAATATAATAATTTTAATTTATATACATATAAAATGTTGAACAATTTTCTGTTGGTAGTCTATAATTGAAATCTGAAGGAGTAAACATTTTCTTAATGATATTGAATCCATTATTCATCAATTTCCTTTTTCAAGTGCATTTTAAACTTACACATCATGCTTTATACACACATACATATACTCCATTAAGGATCTGAAAATTTTATGAAAATTGGAAAATATTACAAAATTTTATTCTGTATTATAATTTCCCAACTTCACTTCTGTGTATTAAATGAAAATATTCTATTTATTTCGCAAAATATATAAAAAAAAAAAAAAAATTAAAAAAGGATGTAAGCATTTGAAAAGTTATATAGTTAAAATTAACTAGAATTATTCGTCCTTCTTTTGAATTTTTGATAAAGGGTTTTATGATTTAAATTTCTTGGGCGATTTCATATATAATATGTGTAGAGGTTGGAAAGAGAAAAGTTGAATTATAATAAGGAAATTTATATTAAGGATATATGAAATTTTAGAGTTTTATTTAGATATGATACTCAATTATTTATTAATATGAAACATTTATTATATGTAAAAAAAAATATATATGTAAATTTAGTATCTTTAGAGAATAAATATTAGATTTTACAGAGTGAGTAGATTACCAGTTAAATAATAGTTTAAAGCTTATGGTAATTTAATGAAATTTCATTTATAATATAAATGTATAATAATATTCTCTAGTGTGAATAAGTCAATTTTAGCAAAAACTAAAATCAACTATAATCGAAAAAAATGTTTGGAGGTGAAAATTTTCGAGGTTCTTTGTAAATGGTAATAAATGTTTGGACATATAGATATTCTGTAGGTAATACTATAAAATAAATTATGTAAATTTAAAAGTTAAATTTCAAAGAATTGTAAATTAGTTCACATTTATTAATATAATCGATTTTTAATTTGAAAATTTATCGACTTCAAAATAATCTATAAAAAAGTGCAAATCTAGAGGAGCCAATACTAGTGAATGCAGTAGAGTTTTTTAGTTCAACAAAACCCAATAGATGACTTTTACTACTGGTACTTTAACCATACTTTTATAGTTTTAGTTTTACAGAATATATTTTAAGTTCACACTTAGTTAATCTTTCAGTTTTAAATGTTGATCGAAGACAAATTGCAAAATTATCAAATATTTTGTTTATTTATATCATAATTTATTGTATTAATCTAAATTTAACTATCAAAATTCATTCTCTAAAAGACTTGTAAAAAGTATATTCTAATTCTTAGCTAAGTGAAATCTTAATATAAATTGTGTATATATTTATTATGTCAAGTGTAAATCACAAAACAATCTAAAATCTATTTACTATGGAAATACTATTGACATACAATTATCATTACACACACTCCTCACCATTTACAATAATACATAACAACATAAATCCAGCTACTTAAAATTGTCCACAATTTTCTATCGTTTAACATTTCTCAAAAGGTGATCTCAATAATTCTTCTATTTATATATAATTCTCATTTTTCCAAAAAACAAATCCATCACATTCACAATAATTCATAGTCGAATCCTTCATTGTCGTTTTAGTTTATATTCGATTTCATCGTGGTAGGGGGGAAATAGAAAATTGATACCAATTTATATGGTAAAATTCTGTATATAGGTTTTGGTACCCTTTAAACAAGCATCAAAATAATAATCATCTTTCAATTTCTTTCTCCAAAAAACACTATTAATATTTTCATTTCCTCATTCACCATCGCTACACCCGCCCGCACATCAAAATCATTTTCAATTGATGATATTTAACACCAATTTCTCAGTTGTCTCCGCATTTACACAAATAAATAGTCATTTATAGATTCAATATATGTATACGTACCCCAAATATAAAAACCATCCCTTAATTTTCGTTTTTCTTGTTGTTTGGATAATATTCTTCCGTCACATGTGTGTATATTTTGGATGATGATTTGTCTATTTTTTTTATTTTTTGTCATTCTTCTGATGGAGTATATATAGATGATATTGTAAGGGAGCAGCTCTGCGTCAACACTTAACTTTGATGCATAGTACATATATATAAAGGATCAAAGAATTCAAACAAAAATAAATATTTATTAAAAATCTAAAAGATAAAGTGATGTTCGGAGATTGAAAATTAGTTGATGGGTGAGAATTTTATAACCGAAAGTCAGATGGTTTAAATAAATGTTTGCTAAATATGACTGAAGGGCTAAAAATTACCAAATATTGTATGTAATTACATATAAACATAGAAACGATATAATAGAAGCAAATAATTTAGAATGTCGTCAATTCTTGTTCGAATATAATGTTGACAAAATATAGAAAAAATGTCAAGTTTTGTTTCTTGTGTAATACTAAAAATAAATATTTCGTTCCATTAAAATTTGATTTTAGATTTAATTTAAGAGAAATGATTGTTATTTTTAATGTTATTTTGGATATCTATTATACCCAGTTTAATTTTAATTTTTGATAACTTTATCATAACAATAATAAACAAATTTGCTTCTTGAGTCGCCAGCAAATCATGTTCCGAAGGGTAAAATCTTCTTTAGTTATGTTAGGAATTAAATTTTGATATTCCATTTTCCAAATGACTCAAATGGATTTTAATTCCTTTTCAGTTTGAGGAGCTTTATTTATCAAACAATGCCCCTAAAATTCAGCACTGTTTTGTAATTAGCACTAAGTAAATTGTTTAACTTTATATTAAAGTTAAGGATTTTTGATATTATATAATTTTACGAGTTGCGAATACAAATGTGAAACAATTAATCATTTTTATTATTGTTACCTCCTAAACCTTCATTTCATATGTTTTAGTTCGTACTTGTTGCATTGCAGTGAGCTGTCACTATACAGTATACTTCAAAATTGTAAAAACATTCCTGATCTTTGGTCGAAATATTATTATAAAATGTTGTTTGGATAAAAGTTGATAAGTGCACAATTCTTCAGATTAATGCTATACTTGAATCCTTTAAGTTCTACCAATTATCATTTCAAAAAGTTAAATGAAAATTGAATTATAAATCATAGTGTACAGTCGTGTTATTAGTTTTTTTTTTTTTTTGAAATATAAAACTTTTCTCAATTTACATAGATTTCAGTGATTTATATTTAAACAAATTTTAAAGCTATAATTCAGGTTATGGTAATTAATAAAGCATAAAATAAAATTAAATAAAAAATTAATCCGATTTAAACTACTTTTATTAATACTCTTTATCTACCCAAAAAATTCAGCTCAGATGTGTAACGAATGAAATTTTTTTTCCAAATAGATTTTCTACCCCAAAAAAAAAACTTTTAGCTCCAAACGTAAAATTATTATATTTTTTGTTGTTTTCTGGTTGTTATTCTTATATTCAAATTTAAAATAGATTCGAATCGAAAAGGATAACAATACAGGATATAAAGGGATCAACAATCCAATCCAATAATATTATACAAGTTCCGTGCACGTAGGCTATAACAATTATAGATACATATAGAGAAAAAAAAATATACCCTAAAAATTTTTCGATTTTGATTTTTTTATGAGCAAATATTATGCTCTAAAATCTAAATAAAAAATAATGGTTTTAGTTACTTTAATAAATACATAACATAAAAATGTTTAAACGATTTTATTTTTACTAATATTATGCTTTGAATAATTTTTTTTTTTAAAGTATTAATATAAAAATGTTAAATTCTACAAAAAAAATAATAATGTAATTTTTATTGCAACAATGAATATGGGCTTTAAAAACGATTTCTGTTAATCGAGTTGAGCATTTAAATCGATTATTATTATTATTATTATTATTCGATTGTAGATTTTGTATTATATAAATTTGATTTCTTTATTTCAAAAAAACATGAATACAGGCTAAGATTTTACTTATATTACATTTCAATAACGATATAACTTCCTTATAGGTCAGATTTAGAAGCAAAACTCGTAATTGCCATTTACTAATTTTGCCATAGCTGATATTTTAAATTACACATTTTGTTGAATTTTATAAAATAATTTTTGACTATATCTGCAATATTGTTTACAAAAAAAAAAAAAATTATAGGTTTAAGCTATAATTAAAGACATACGAGGTTTTATACTTATAATATTAAAAGGAAAGTGGTGGATATGATATTACAAAGGAAGTAAAACTATTCAAAAACAGAGAAAACTACAAAAGTCCAAATGTTTGCTATGGATTTAAGCTGTTTTCTTTTATGTAATTTTACGGATTTTATTGAAGTTTTATTAAATTTTGATTATTCCGATAATTGATTGCAAGAATAAAATTGTTGCTATAATATTTTGCATGAAGAAAATGTATGAGTTTTGCTTACATTTGATAAGTAAAATCTGATTTCTAGTTAACTTAGTGCAGAGGCTAAACCGTATCCCTAGAGATTAACAATAAACTATAACTACATATGAAAGTATGATTTGCCAGCTCTGTAACTACTAAGAATAAAATTATATTTTATAGAAATTTATTAGATCAAACAATTTTTTTTATGAGTATTTACAATCTAAAGGGTTCATTGGTACCATAAAAAATTTAATTATGTAATAAAATGGTTTAATTATTTGATTGGTAGAACCAAATTTATTCTTTTGCTATTTGTCTATGTTTTGCTAATCAAATTAGTTTTTTAAGTACAATTTGTTTTGGAATAAATTCTGACTTCGAAATAAAGTTACCTAGTTTAGCTGGAACATATGAATAAACAACATCTGGTCAGAGAGTGTTCCTAAATAATTGTAATTTTATTTATGCAGAATTATGATATAGTAGTTTTACAATACTGTACTATTTCACTTCGTCATCAATCCTCTACCAAGTTAGTTATGGTCTTTACAACCTTTTCACATGGTATTGAAAGTTTCGTTATTTAGTTATGATTATTTATATTGAAAATGTGTTTAAATTTTTTTAACAGTACAACAGCTTTGTAACTGTTATATTATTACAGTTATACCAATTTAACAGTTATGCTATAATTAGTATTATTCTTAATAGTAAAATATTTATACTGATATAACGGTTAATATTACTGATGAGCGGATTTTCGTGATTAATTATTACAAATTGCCATTTGCAAGTGTTTTTTTTTCTCAATTTAAATCAGTGATGGAAAACGGGAAAAAAGTCAAAACGTTTGCCGTTCCGTTATAACAGAAAATTATAAATTCAAACGTTATGTATGTATTTCGATTTATAACACAATTTTTTTTTTCGTTATGTTACGTTATACCGTTTTACTTAAAAAATTATTATTAATAATGATAATATGAAATTATAATAATTAAACAAGTACAATTTTAATTAGTAATTTTTCATTCAAGAAAATCCCAAACGTTACAAAAATAATACTCAAATCTTTCATTTTGAGAAAAGAAACTTAAATATCAACAAGATATTGTAATTTTACATGAAATATTTTTCCTTATAAAAAATTAAATTCGACATCTAAAAATTTTGTTGGAAGAAATAGTAGTGCATAAGGAAAAACGCATAAATAATAAATATGTTTTGTTACGTTTTTCGTTATATAACAAAAACGGATATTTCATAACGTTTGCAACGATATTTTTAAATTTTCGTTTGTTATAACGTTACGTTACACATGACATAACGTTTTCCATCACTGATTTAAAATTTTATTTTATTTATTTATACGTTTTCTTTTATAAATTTTAAAATCTCGAATTGATAGGTGACAGCAGAAAGAAGTATAGTAGCGTTCTTTTTAGATCTGTAAAGCTATATGTAATTAATTAATAGACTGCTTATTCAAGCTTTAATGCTTTGTTTTTCTTATCATTATATATTTTTTTAAATTTTTATTTAATTGCTTGTATTAAACAGCTAGAGTGTTTAGTCTATTAATATTTGTTTGTTTTCGGTGATGGAAACATCTGAGCTTAATCCATTGCGGATAGTAAATTATTTCTGAACATGTGAGAAAGTGGAATAAAGCAAGCTTAAGGTTAAAAGATAAAAGAAATTTTTTTTGTTGATATGTTTCGTTTTAACATAGCCATACTAAAAATATCTGTCTTTTATGATGCTTTTCGCTGATCCAAATAAATTATCGCTTTCTTTCTCAGGAACTATTTTTTTTTAAAACGGAACTACTACTTATTATAATGTCATAATTCTACTTATTATATAATGTAATTTAATTTGCAATAAGAATATTTTAATATATTCAATAGATTTTTTTGAAAAAATTCTATAATTTTTGTTTTATGTAAAATATATATCTTTAAGGAAAATAGCACCCACCAACCTATTACATATTTACCAAAAATGTATATTTATTGCTTCAACATGTTGATCATTTTGAAGATATGTATATAAATAAAGTCATGTATTTCGTATTTATGAATAATCTTATAATAAATGAAAAAAGGATAATACTTTTTTAAATGGATTTCTTTTAGTCTGGAAATATGCTTTGGTTTAATGTCAAAAAGGCTAACTGAAATTATCAAAAATAAAAAAAATTAAGAAAAATAACAAAATATTTTATTGTATCATTCCAAAAAAACTAGGAAATGAAAGTAAAAAAAAAACCTTCATTAACTTAAATAATATCCGCCTAAAGAAAAATTGTTGGTCTGCTTAATACCAAAAAAATCTCTGCTAAATTTTAGACTCTATATATGTTTCTACATATTAGCAGAGGTAAGGGGGTGTGGTGTGCGGTGACAAATAATTAATAGTAATAAAATGACATTCATTTTGGATATATTATTATACAGGTGAATCCGGTGATTGATTATGTATTATAATTAAGATTTAATATTATATTTAGAATAGTAAATATTAAATTTAATTATTTTTTTTCAACAAATACGAGACAAATAATGGAAAAAGGATTTATCGATCGAGTAATGAATATCTAAGTTTCGATATCTAAGTTGCAATTGTTCATTAAGGGAACTAGGATATCTATACATATAAAAATATAAATTCAAGAAATTATAATAAATTTGAATCCTCGGTGTAACGAAATGGAAGATCCCTATGAAAATTTTGTGAATCTGATAAATAATCTTAAACCAAAATACAAAATTCTTGCTGTTAATGTTCTAGAGTCAGATTATAAACCAAATTTTCTTACACTTTTACCAATCATTAGCTATTATATTTTATATAACAGCAACAATTTATACTATTTATATTGAACGAAATGATTGGAAAAATTTATTAAATTGTTTGTGTATGATTGGAACTGTAGTTGCAGTTAAGTTATTTTGAATTAATTATGAAAATATAATAATGAAAAACGTAATATTTTTATTATTATTTTACAGGCCATATCAAAACTCTTCTATGGAATTTATTATAAGACAGATATATGGGAATCATTTTCTTGTTTATGTGATCTATATTTCGAATATTCTAAAACTAACAAAATAGTTAACAATATATTTATAAAAAAAAACAAAATTATTTTCATATTTTTTGAAATTTTTCTACTTAATGCATGTTTCAATTGGAATATTTATGATATTGGCTCCACCAATAATTTATTTAATTTTGTCACAAATTTTCAAATATAAAATCGAAAAATTAAATGATGAATTCGATGTGAAAGATAATGAAAAGAATGTTGCTAAACAAGTTTTATATATAGCTAAATTTCATCAAGGTTTTTGCATGTAATTTTATATAATTTATTATAAGAAATATTTTCTTTTTACTAATAAAATTTTTTTTTTATTCAAGGTATAGTAAAAATATTGAAAAAATCTTTTTTTGGAGTGCATTTTTGCAAGTAAGTATGTCAGGCGTTTCAATCTGCTTAACCTTATTTATAATTCTAACTGGAAATTGGCGAGGAGCACCATTATGTTTAATATATTTATTTGTTTCGCTTTATTTGTATTGCGGTATTGGTACACTTGTTGAATATTCAGTAAGTTTTAATAATATAATTAAATTAAAGTACAATTTAAAAATTAATTTCAGTGTGATGAAATGATAAATTATATTTGTAATATTAAATGGTACAATTTGACGCAATCTCAGAAAAAAACTTATCAAATAATGTTAATGCGATCACAATCACCAACACTATTAACAGTAGGTGGAATAATGCCACTGTCAGTTAATACTGGCTTGCAGGTATATGAAATTTATAATTATCACTAAATTATATATATTTATATTTATTTATTTCTGTTTAATTCAAACAACTTACAATTTTTTAAATATACTATATAAATACATAACATTATAAAATATACATTAATTAATAACTAAATTAAAATTTAATACTTACATTAATAATTCTATAAAAATAAAAATAGAATATTGTCAAATATTGAATTTAATACATATTATTAATTCTATAACAGTATTGATCGAATATTGTCAAATTTTAAATGGATTAATTAATTAACTACATTTAACTACATTTGAGTAGACTACTTAAATATTATATTAAATAGTATTAAAAGAATAATAATATGTACTAGTAATAACGATAAATAGAATATATAGCAATCAATTACCTATAATTAGCTTTTTTAAGTTACTTTTTGCAGTTGACAGTTTAATTTGATTTTGAAATTTATTGCCTAATATTTGCATCCGATTAATGGATTCAAATTTACCATTATGTTGTCCTATGGAAAGCTATTCTGAATAAATTTGGAGATCTAGATCGATAATTCTTATTAAATTCTATTTTATTTAAAATGAATGATGAATCAATTTGCTAGTTTATAACCGCAGTTAAAAAAATTACATCAGCCAATTTACGTCTCTTTTTTAATGAAGCCAAATGTATTAAATTCAACCTATCTAAATATGGCGGTAATATTAATGGATTCAGCCACTAAAGCGTTGACGTAAAGCGTACCTAATGAAATATTTTTAAATTGATTTCGACGAACATGAATATCAAAATATGGGTTACATACTTGACTAGCATATTCCAAATTAGGACGAACAAGACATGTAAATAACGATTTTAGTATATAAGGATCAGAAAATTTGATTACCGTTTTATAAAACCTAACATTGAATTTACTTTATTGATGATGTACTGGTAGTGCAATTTAAAGTTTAATTTTGAATTAAAATGCACACCTAAATCTTTAAAAAATTCTACTCTTGATACAGTTTCTTTATGTTTGTTTATATGAAAAGTGATTAGGCGAATGTTGACGCGAAACATTATAATTGCGCACTACTTATCCAAATTTAGTTTTAGAAAATTTAAGCTACACTATATTGAAAAACGATCTAAATTCTAAATTATATTGAAGCAAATGCGAATGGTTCAAATAGGCAATCTTTTTATAAATTTTCATATCATCAGCGTAGATACTTAGACGTAAATTTTCGATATAAGGTACATACGATATAAGGAATTTTTTATATTAGGAACCATCGATATAAGGTTCAAAAATGAATTCCAATATTTTCGCTATAAGGTTTTATTTTTCAATTTGAATAGCCGTTCGAAAATTGAAAACTAAAAGGTTTTCATTTACAACAAATATTATTTTTCAATTCGGAAATAATGGATTGGACAGTAGGTGTTGGTGAAGAAGCATAATTTCCTATGGTGACAGACGAAGATATCATCAATCAGCACCAATATTATTGATTTTGGTTAAAAGTGAAAATGAAGAAATACCTAGGTCTACTGATATTGACCAAGTTATTAATTCATTTAATATGACTTTCGAGTGGGCCAAAGAGAGCAATTTATAATACCATGAGGTTTTGTTACTCAGAAGACTGTGTGATAAAGGTGTCCATCAAAAATATAAATAATTAAATTAATAATTATTATTTATAATTGTTTTTTTGGTCTATTAATTTTATTTTGAATAAAATTGAATTTTATGTTGACTTAATATCACCAATTTTACGTTTTACCATCTCCTTTTTCACCGATCTTTTTTAAAATTAAATTGAGAAATGATTTTATAATGGTTGTTTTTTTAGAATTAATTCTTTTTCTTCATTTAAGGAACTTTCTCCACATAGGGAACTATTTGTTAAAAAACATATCAGAAAAGTTCCTTATATCGAAAATTTTATTGCTATTTTTAATTATGGCCACTATACATCATTTATCGATATGATTATTAATAAATATCTATCGTTTCTAGGGTAAAATTCAATATTTCCCATTATTTTAAAATACTTTTGTCAAAAATACTATTTTCAAATAATTATAAAAATAATCAATTAGGCTTTATTTTAGGTTACCAAAACTGTTTACAGTTACTTTATGATGCTTTTGCAATTCATGGAATAATGTTCATATGGAACCATACTACTCCATTATATTGTAAAAGTTTTGCTTTTGTTGTTCGTTTCTTCACGCTCCCTGATAGAATGGTTAATAGAAAATATATATTAATTATATGTAATATAAATATTGTTGAATAAATTAAATTAAAAAAAACTTATATTAAGTGTTTAGATGTATTTCTCAACAGAAAACAGTTTTTTGTAGAAATGGTTTAAGGGCATAGTAACTTCTACAATTTTATTTATAGTTTATATAAACAACTTCCTCAAGTTATTAAATAATGAAAATGAAAGTAAATATACTATTGCTGTTGCAGATTTGCAGATGACCTAACCATTAATGCAGCAGACAAAAATTTAAACGAAATTAATAACTAATTAATGAAAATTATAAATATAATTGAAAGTTATGTTAACTTTTGGAAGTTCAAAATTAACATTAGCAAAAATGTGAACTAATATTATTTAGAAACAATTTAGCAAATTATCACAATTCTGCGAAAAAGAATTAGTTAAATTTTAAAGTAAAAATAAAATAAAATTACATAATCCCTTTAAAAAATAAATTAAATTTTTATATTTATACACATGCAGCTTCCACGTAAAAACAAAACAAATAGAGAAAGCAAGTAAAATCTTGTTCATAGCTAAAAAATTATTTTATTGTAAAAAAATTCAAGCTGCAGTAAAAGTAATTATTGAAGATCAATCGCTTAAGACAAGAGGTAAAGCCCGGAAAAATAGAAAAGCAAACATGAATTAAACACATTAAACATTTAACAAAAATATATAGAATTATTCAAATATAATTAGAATAGATAAAGTAATCATTATCTAAAAACTTCCAATGAAGAATGTTAAAATTCATTAAAAAATCATTCAAACTATATAGATGAAAAATATGCAATTGCTTAAATAATTCCAACCAGAATGATTTTTGTGTTTGGACCAAAAAGGATATAATTTTTTATAAAAATCCAACATTTACCAAATGATATCAGAAACATTAATATATCTGAAAGATATTAAAATATAAAAACTAATATACATAAATGTTTAAAGTAATTATAAATTTTACATTTAAAAAAATGGAAACTTAAATTGTTTACTTTTTCAATAGAAAATTATATTGATTATGTATAATTTAAATAATTATATTAAAGACAAATAATCGATCGTGTAATGAATAGACCGAAGCTTCGTATTTTTTAAACTAATGTTTTTTTTTTTGGAAAGAAAATTTTAATTGCTATAAAATAATTGTTTTGTATATTGCAAAATAATATAATTATAAAAACAAATGTCGTTTCCCTGTTTGGTTACGAATAATATTTATTGATTTTTATATGAAAAATAATAAATATAAAAAAAGCTGCTAACTAGGGGGAGAAGATAACTCGTAGTATGTTGTTTAACAGCGATTTATGTCCAAAAGTTTTTTGTAATTAACATTATCTTTGTAACAAACAGTGCTTTCTTCAAAATTGCTCATCTTTATTATTTATTGATTTAATTTTATATTTTTATTTCTTTAATAATAAATAATATTATTAATATAACTATAATAAGTATAAATATGCGTAATCACGAATCCAACCTGTGTACAAAATTTCATTTAAATTGGATAATATTTACCATATGTTCTAGAACATATGAAATATTAATCGGAATTTTTAGCATGGACCCCCTCAGGCTACTAACTTCTACCTTAGTCTACACATGCGTAATCACGAATCCAACCTGTGTACAAAATTTCATTTAAATTGAGTAATATTTACCATATGTTCTAGAACATATGAAATATTAATCGGAAATTTTAGCATGGACCCCCTAGAGCTACTAACGTCTACATTAGGCTACACATGCGTAATCACGAATCCAACCTATGTACCAAATTTTATTGCAAACTGATAATAATTACTATATGGTGTAGAACATATGAAATATTCTTTGGAAACTAAGTTGCTCATATATTAGTTTCCCGTGAACACAATAAAACTACCTGATACAAATTTTTGGAGCAATAAGTAGGTCACAAATTCAACCTGTGTTTGAAATATAATTGTAATTGGGTGCCAATTACTGTATGATGTAGAAGTATTGAACTTGTGAAATATAATGGGACATTTTAACATGGACCCACTGGATTACCGACTTTAAACTTTGCAGACAGTAAGTACATATGGAAGCTACTATGTGTGTCAAATTTCATTCAAATCAGATAATAAATACCATATGCTCTAGAGCATATCAACCCATCACCAGACTTCATAGTATTTCATACTACTCGTAATTATTAGAAAAAAGAGGATTTCTAATACAAAAAAGGCAAAGGATTTTATATAAAAATATTTACAATAACAATACAATTACAATACAATTGTGATTAAAACTTATAAAAACGATTAACATAGACCAGCGTTTCCCAAAGTTTTTTCACCGCGGCACCCTTTTTGATTTCAAATTTTTGACGGAACCCTATTTACAAAAATCTTAGAATTTTAATATCGGGAATATTAATAAGAGCTATACGTAGTATTACAGAAAATTATAGTATATTTATTAAAAAAAATAACAATAATACAAAAAATAAAATAAATTCATACGATTGTTGATTAATAATATAAAAAATAATAATCTTATGAATGCAAATGTTGCCAGATCTAGTTTTTATATAGTGAATAAAATGGAATTGGCACATATGAAATAGAATGGAAATACATTTTTGAAGGCAATATAAATGGAATTGAAAAAGAATTTTAAATTGGATCGAATAAAATCGAGAAATATTTATTAATCTTTATTTATAAATCTTTTTTTTTTATAAATTATTTATTTACAAAAAGTTTGCGGAACCCACTTTGGGAAACGCTGACATAGACAGTTCAAGTTCATAATACTAGTTCCACTAATAATATCTGATATAAATACTGAAGCACAGGACAATATCTCTAGTTGCAATTGTTCATTAAGGGAACTAGGATATCTATACATATAAAAACATAAATTCAAGAAATTATAATAAATTTGAATCATCAGTGTAACAAAATGGAAGATCCCTATGAAAATTTTGTGAATCTGATAAATAATCTTAAACCAAAATTCAAAATTCTTGCTGTTAATGTTCTAGAGTCAGATTATAAACCAAATTTTCTTACACTTTTACCAATCATAGCTATTATATTTTATATAACAGCAACATTTTATACTATTTATATTGAACGACATGATTGGAAAAATGTATTAAATTGTTTGTGTATGATAGGAACTGTAATTGCAGTTAAGTTATTTTGAATTAATTATTAAAATATAGTAATAAAAAAATTTATATTTTATTTATTATTTTTCAGGCCATATCAAAATTTTTCTATGGAATTTATTATAAAACAGATATATGGGAATCACTTTCTTATTTATATGATCTATATTTCGAATATGCTAAAACTAAGAAAATAATTAACACAATTTTAATAAAAAAAATAAATTTATTTTCATATTTTGTGAAATTTTTCTATTTTATGTATGTTTCAGTTTCAATATTTATGATATTGGCACCACCAATAATTTATTTAATTACTGGTAAAATGTTATTTGTAATGCATTATTATATTCCTGGTATTGAACCATTTACACAAAGTGGTTATTGGTTTACATTATTGGTTCATACTATTAATTTTTTTTATGGTGCAGTTGGTAGTTTTCTAGGTGATGTTCTATTTATACTTTTTTCATATCATATTTATATTTTGTCACAAATTTTCAAATATAAAATCGAAAAATTAAATGATGAATTCGATGTGAAAGATAATGAAAAGAATGTTGCTATACAAGTTTTATATATAGCTAAATTTCATCAAGGTTTTTGCATGTAATATTTTATAATTTATTATAAGAAATATTTTTTTTTACAAATAAAATTATTTTTTTATTCAAGGTATTGTAAAAATATTGAAAAAATCTTTTTTTGGAGTGCATTTTTGCAAGTAAGTATGTCAGGCGTTTCAATCTGCTTAACATTATTCATAATTATAGCTGGAAATTGGCCAGGAGCACCATTATATTTAATATATCTATTTATTTCTCTTTACTTGTATTGTGGTATCGGAACCCTTGTTGAATATGCAGTAAGTGTTAATAATATAACTAAAATACAGTATAAATAATTTACAGTTACAGTTAAATAATTTAAAAATTTGTTTATTAATTTCAGTGTGATGAAATGATAAATTATATTTGTAATATTAAATGGTACAATTTGACGCAATCTCAGAAAAAAACTTATCAAATAATTTTAATGCGATCACAATCACCAACACTATTAACAGTAGGTGGAATAATGCCACTTTCAGTTAATACTGGCTTGCAGGTATATGAAATTTATAATTATTACTAAATTCTATACATATCTTACGTTTCCAAGGGAAAATTTAATATAATTGTCAAAAAATTTGAAGAAAAGAATTCGATTGTGAAAGTAATTATAATAAATAATTAATTATGATTTATTTTAGGTTACCAAAACTGTTTACAGTTTCTTTATGATGCTTTTGCAATTCATGGAATAGTCTTCACATGGAACCGTAGCAATCCATTGTACGTAACAATTTAATTTTGTTGTTCATATATGTACGATTAAAAATGTTCAATATAAAATATATGTAATGCATATTATGTAGTATTATATCAAATATCATATTCTTGATTAAATAATATTTAAAAAAAATTATATACATATGTATGTAATAATTATTTATATTTTTGACAACACTATGATATTATAAATAATGTAGTAGAGATATTTCTAAAGATAAAAAGAGCTAAATAGATCCACGAAAAAAAATTAACCTGATGATTACATTTTCCTTCAACAAAGCAGATTGTAATTAATTAATTGAAAATATAAACTGTACATAAAATTAAATTTACTTCATTATGACCCAATTAACCGTAACATGTCCTGACAATTGGAACATTTAATGGCTGCCTGAAGAAAGCTTATTCATGTAGCCGAAATTACATAGTTCATAGCACAAATATTTGAACAAAACAACATATCTTCCAGAAAATCTAACGATACAAAAAAATGACCTAGGTACGTAACAAAAATAAATTAATTAGGTAGATAATTAACAGAAGTATGAAATTTCAAGTATTACTTTTGTTTCACAAATCAATAATTGCGCCAGTGGACAAATAACTTGCTAATAATTCAGCCAGATTTTGTGTTCTGAGATTTACAATTATTGTATCACCCAAGCTGTATATTTTCATTTATTAGGGAATCATAATATAAATGTTGTTGGTACACACCATTGTTTCATGGTAGGCTGGGTAAAATATCAGATATGTCATCACACTACTCAACCGAGCTAAGCATAATAATCGGCCTGCTAATAAGTCACTTCCCGCTTAAGTATCACTTAAATAAGGTCGGAGTCTGAAAATAGTGACTTTCGGTTCTGTTCGAATGATGAAAATCTAATCAAATGATGAGTCCTCACGAAATCAGTGTGACGGCCATCAGGAAAATTATGGGTTTGTACTGAATCCTAGGTAACAACCAACTAACCAAATATTAGGTGAGTATAATTGTGTATATACACAATAGATCTCTTTTTGTTCTTGAAAAAAGATTTATAAACATCTCATCAACAAAATATATTAAATTCAATATTCACTTTTCTCAACAGTTAGATCATTAGATTTGAATATAATAAAAGTATTCGATATCTTTACTGCTACTACAACATGCTTTAATTACATGTGAAACATAATGTCTGTAAAACATTTGCTCATGTTCCTATCGCTTGCCAAAGCCGCTTTAATTTCTCTTCAGAATGTTTTCATTATTATGGTACAAGAAATGAAAAATGGATAATACTTTTTTAAATGGATTTAGTTTAGTCTCAATATTTGCATAGGTTTAACTTAAAATAATGTCAAAAAGGCTAACTGAAATTATCCAAAAATGAAAAAAAAAAATTAAGATATATTAAAATATATTTGATTGTATTTTGTTAAATTTATTTGGCGCTCTAGCCCAAATGGAGACAAGCCTCTCCAATCTTTCTTCTCTAAAATTCTCGTTGTTCCGCTGATCTTCTCAAATGACGGATGTTGTCCTCATATCTATTCCGTGGTTTACCAACTGACCGTTTACAATTCGTTTTCCCATCTAAGATTTTTTTTTTGTGACACATGATTTTATTTAACTGCTTGTATTTAAGCAGTTGTGTCTAATTACTAATATTTGTTTGTTTTCGGTGATGGAAACATCAGAGCTTAATCCACTGTGGATATAGTAAACATTTTCTCAGCATGTATAGAAAGTACAAGAATCCAAGCTTAAAGTTTAAAGATAATATCTTTTTCTTCTATTTTGTAAATATACCTACTAACTAATATCTCTCTTTAATATTGTTTTCGGTGATCCAAACAAATATTAGTTTCATTCTTCGGCCCCATTTTCTTGGCAACGAGAAGGTGGTGCTTATATCTAAGATTGATTGGGATTATATACTCGATTACTAATTATATAAGATGCTATTAATTTTGGTATCCATTATGCTATTATCGAGCCATCTGGTTTTTTGTATTGCTCGAATATTTATTTTGTATTTTTCCAGTTCTATTTCCATATTTTTAGCGTACCTGTTTTATATAGGGTGCTTGCAATTCAGGTTCCAATAGATAAGTCCATGTTATGTTTCCATCCGATACGAGGTTTGTTATTATTTTGTGTCATGATTGATTGCAGTTTCTAGACGTTGTTGTTTTGTAAAATAATGCTGTCAACATTGACTTTAAACCACTTTAGGAGGACCTTTAATCAGCCGCCCAATGTGGGTACATACGCTATTTGCAGCAGCCTAATATGTGGGTGCAGATGCTATGGAAGTTCATCAAACCTACGAACTGAATATGTCAACTTAGCTTTGGTGAACCCCTCACCTTGTTTAGCCTGTGAGTCGACACAATGTACCGGATTGTGATCGCCACCTTCAAGTGGCTTCTTGGAACCAATGGTGAAAGATTAGGTTGTCCAATACGTTAGTTCGACTACTCCTAGTAGAGGTGCTATCCCTACCATAATCCAAATTTGGTTATACAGGGTTTGCAAATTTACAAATCAAATTCATCTTTTTACAAATCAAATTCACCCTTTTGCATATCAAATTCAACTTTTTGTAAATCAAATTCAACTGATAATAAAAAATGTTAATATATGGAAGCATGGTTAATTAAGGACAACGTAAGTCTTCAAAGACACGTGAGGTACGTGAGTTAGTTGAACGGACTAGACACACATTAGTTTTTCTCACGCCTTACTTCCCCATGATGAACCCAATAGAAGAAGTATTTTCGAAAATAAAATATTGTGCCCAAAATATGTTAGCTAATCCTGGGAATACATTAAATTTAACACACGTAATTGAACAATCAGCGGCAACTGTTAGTCCAACAGATTATTATTTATTTATTTATTTATTTATTTATTCATTTTATAATCATTTACAATAAATAATATAAGATATTTATATAATACAATTTTTCATTTTCATTTTAATGTTTATTTCTTGTGAATATAATGTATTTAAAAAACAAAATTACAATTATGTATTATACTATTGCTATTTTTGCTAAATTAATTTAATGTTAATGAAATATATCTATAAAAAAAAAACAAAATGAAAAAAATAAAAATAAAATAAGTGTTTTTCAAATGTACGGAAAACAAAAATAAAATCAAAATTTTTAAGAAAAACTAAAATATAAATGTAATATAAAACGAATGAAATATAGGTACAATCTTACAGTTCAAAGGTAGAACTGGTGACGAATGCACCATCATATATATACAATTCAAAAATAAGTTTAGTGGGGTGAGAAAAAAAAAGAAAAAATTTCAAAAAAAAATAAAATCAAAAAGTTCAGAAAAATGTACACAAAATTAAATATTTAGTAAACTTTAAAAAAAAAAGAAGAGATAAAATAACTATATTTTAAAAACAATCAAACTACAACTGATAGCACATCATTAATTTCATTATGATTAAATGCCAGAAGCCAAGTTCTAATACTCTTGAAAAATGCAGACGGATTTCTTAAATTTCTTATTTCTATTGGCAGTTTATTAAATAGTTTAGGCGCCGTAACTATGAAAAAATTTGCAAAATGAGTTTTGAAACAAAAAGGAACAGATACCAAACATCTATTATTAACACGTAAATTATATGCATTAGTAGATCTATTGACATTATAACCACCTTTCAGGAAGAAAATTTTTAAGACTTTAAAATAATACAGATGTCTTAATGGCAGAATATTTAGACTAAGAAATAATTCGTAACTATTTTCTGTCCTTCTTTTTTTTGTAATAATTCTAATAACATGCTTTTGGGCTAAAAGTAACGGCTGAATTTTATTCTGATAGACACCACCCCAACAAGAAATACCATACTGTAATTTAGAATGAAATATACCATAATAAATCATTGTTAGGATCCTTCTAGAACAGTAAGAACTTAAAATATACATGTATCTAATTGCTGATGTACAATATTTTTTTAAAGACAATAAATGATCTGACCAGCTAATTTTATTATCAATGATAACTCCTAAGTATTTAAAACTTGAAACATTTTCAACTCTAAAGCAATTGGACGAACAATTAAAATTAACAAAATAAGTTTTACTACGTGAAGCTATGTTACAAATACTGCACTGATTAAAAAGTTTATATTTATTACATTCTGTCGAATGATAGTATATATCACAATATTGAGAAACTGCACCAGCTAAATTAAAAAACATTAATTTTGTTTTGCAGCTGATAATTAACTTATGTACAGAAAACCAACGTCTAAGTAATTCTAAATCATAATTAATATCCGCTATTAAATCTAGCGATCCATTATTAGCATACGCACAAGCCATATCATCTGCAAAAGCTGTCGGTTTGCCTTTAAAAGACTGTTTAAATATTGAATTAATATATATTAGAAAAAGAATTGGTCCTAAAACAGATCCTTGAGGAACACCAATATTAATATTTTTTAATTCACTAAAAACATAATTAATCTTAACTTTTTGTTTTCTATCACTCAAAAATGATTCAAACCAATTATATATAAACCCTCTAAAACCAGCATTGTGTAACTTTTCCAATAACAACTTGTGATCAACCATATCAAAAGCTTTAGTAATATCAACAAATAACGCAGCTGTAGTTTTACTATTATTAATACCTTTATATATGGCGCTACAAAAATCAAGTAATGCATCTTCTGTAGATTTATTTTCTCTAAAACCAAATTGATTATTACTAAAAAACTTATTTTTGTTTAAAAATTCAAGTATCCTTTTTTTCATAATTCTTTCAAATATTTTTGAAAAAGATGACAGTATAGAAATCGGTCTATAATTATTCATATCTTTTATATTACCTTTTTTAAATAAAGGAATTACTTCAGCGATTTTTAAAGCGTTTGGAAATATTCCCTTATTTACACTTTGATTAAAAATAAATGTAAGAACATCAATTATATTTAAAGCGATCCTTTTCAAAAAGATACTAGAAATACAGCTACTATTGCTAGAATTAGAATTTTTTAAAGATTTTATGGCATTAAGCACTTCTAAAGGAGAAATTGAATCAAAAAAGAAACTGTCTAATTGGTAGTTATCTAAACAAATATTAAAATTGCATTCACAATTACTGGTTTGCTGACTTGATGCAAGGTTATCTGCAACAGACGTAAAAAAAGAATTAAGATTATTTGCCACTAACTGGGGATCAGAAATTGTTGTATTATTAATTTCAAGTTCAATATCTACCAATTTACTCTTCTCCTTATTTAAAATTTTTTTAACAACATTCCATTCACCCTTAATATTACCCTCATTTCTAGTTAATTCATTTTTATAATAATTATCTTTGCAAATAGATACTTCACGTGCAACTTCAATAGATAGCTTAGAATAAATATTTTTTAGATTTATGTTGAGTGGATGCTTCACTAATTTTAATCTCAGTTTATTTTTTTTACTAATTTTTTTAAGTAAACTATGAGTCATCCAAGGTTTTAATCTCTTTAGTTTGTTATTACGATTTACAGAAACTACATTACAACTATCAATATGTTTCGTAAGCGTATTTAGAAAGTTATCATAAGCAATAGAAGGATTCTCTTCAGAATATACATTCAGCCAAAATTCATATCTTAATAAATTATTGAGCCTGTCAAAATCAGTAAATTTAGAATTATTAAAAGGAATGTATTTATTTTTGATATTAGAAATTAGATTCTGAAAAACCACGCTAGTCATACAATGATCAGAAATACGAAAATCACAAACGGAAGTCAACAAATTATAAGAATTATTACGATCACAACGCGCAAAAATGTGATCTAAGCAAGTACTAGATGTATCTGTTATACGGGTCGGTTCATTAACCATACTTTTCAAACCATTAACTGACATTAAATACAAGTATTTATCAACGTCAGATGAATTTACTAATAAATCAATGTTTAAATCACCAACAATAATTAAATTTTTTACATTTAGGTTATTAAGAAAATTACTTAGATCGTCCAAAAAAACATCCTTACTATTATGAAATCTATAAATGCATACAAAACAAAATTTTTCCTGTTTCAACTCACATACAACTTTTAACATATCTGCGCTACCTAAAGAATAATTACTAACTTCAAAGTTATTATAATCTTTTTTTTATAAAAACGGCAACACCTCCAGAAGAATAGGCATTATTACAATTAGCAAAAAAATTATAGCCCTGAATATTAAAATCATCAATTTCACAATCATAAATCCATATTTCTGTAAGAAATATAATATCAGGCTGTTTATCAAAAGATTGCAAGTGTAATAACAAGAGATCAAAATTTTTACGTAGGCTTCTAATATTTTGATGTACTACAAGAAAATTATTAAAATATTTATGATTCGCATGAAAAACACTTTCACAATTATTATTATTAAAATTATTTGAATTATTGTTATTATGATATTGAGGATCTAAGTTAAAATTATTCATTTAAAAAGAAAATATTTAAAAATTTTCAACAAGAAATAAACTAAAATAACTTACTAAAGTTTTTCTAAATCCTCAAAAGTTTTAATCATAATAACAGGATCATCATCTTTTTTCCTTAATAAAACTGTTGCATTTCTCATCCATAAATATTTATATTTTTTCGATTTTTTGATAACTTTTGCTGCATTAAATAATAATCTTGTATGTGACGTCAGACTCTCATTTATATAAATGTTGTTATTATTCTCATTATTACCAAAAATAGATGCAGTTAATTTAACTTTGTTAGCAAATTTTTCTCTCATAATGTTTTGCTTAATTTTTTGAGAATAAAATTTTATACAAACAATATCCAACACAGAAGACGGAACAGCTGTTAATTCAGTGTTTATATTCAATTGTTTGTTTTCTTTCTTTTTACTAATTTTTTTTAAATAGCAATAATCTATTTGTTCTTTTTCCACTGCTATACCAAGACTTTCAGAAAAAATTTGTATACATTTGTCAACAGCATTATCATTTGTTACATCAGGAATGCCCGTAATCTCTATTATTTTTTTTTTTTATTTTGTTCCAGGTCATTCACCTTTATTTCTAACTGATCGATTCTTTGCTGCATTTCTTTTTTTTCTGTTTGCAGTGTAGAGATGAGAGAAAGTGCGGTTGAATTCAATTTTTTGAGTTCTATAATTTCTTTATAAACTAAATTAAGAGTAATTTTTTTGTTGTTGCTCTTAGAATTAGAAATTGATTGTTCATCTATATCTTCTTGAATAGTTTCTCCTGCGGCAGTTGATTGATCAGCCATTAAATCTTCATTACATTCTCTTGCGGAAGTTGATTGAAGCGTAACATGTGTATGTATTGATTTTCTTCTGTAAGCAGTACACCTATCACACCTGTAGCTTCTATTGTTGCGTTTCATGAAATCAATGTCGCATTCCTGAATATTAACACATTTGGTATGAAAATATTCATTGCAATCGCCACATTGAATTTTTTGTTCTTGTCGCTCAACTTTGTTGTTACATTTGCAAGGCATAATTATTTTAATAATTATACAAATTAAGATTTTAAAGAAAAATAAAATTAAATATCAAATATTTAATTAAAAAAGCAGCAGAACAACGACTATTTTATTCCAAACTTAACTTAAAAATTCTTGAAATTTAAACTTTTCGATTTGAGTAATTAATATTTAGAGTGTAATTCTCAGTGCGTGTTCACCCCACGAAGTATCAACTCGATGATAAATATTACGAACACATGTGTATGCAATTGCCGTCAGCTGCTGCAGAAGAACCTCTATAAATAAAATCCTTAATAATTATTTTATTTATTTTAAATATCAGTTTTCATATAGTTAAAATAATTTAATTTTAAATTGTAAAAAAATGGTTTTGTCTTTATACTTCTTTGTATACCTATAACATATTAAATTTGAAATACATATTTTCTGTTAAATTTGAGGGTGTTTACTTTTGAAGTTTTGAAATATAATTAATTTATGAATAACAATTGAGATATCGAAGGAAAAAATCAACTGGTAAACTAAAAAATTAAGTTATCGAAACATTTTTTATTATTAGTTGAATTTGATTTACAAAAACTTCAATTTTATTTGCAAAAGGGCGAATTTGATTTGTAAAAAGATGAATTTGATTTGTAAAAGGATGAATTTGATTTGCAAAAGGGTGAATTTGGAGTGCAAACCCTGTAGTTGTCGTCATCATTATCATTTGTGGAATGAAAGGCAACAAAAAAATTTCATCAATTTAAATAATATCTGTATAAAAAAATATTTATTGGTTTTCTTGTATATATTAATCGCAAACAAATCTCTGGTAAATTTGGCATTATTTTTATAATTTTTTAGTTTTATTTCATTATTATTCAGGTGAGTATCGAGCCTTAAACTTATAAATATTCCGATAAAGTTAAAAAATATTCAGATAATATATTGTATTGTATTAGTCATAAAATAATATTCATTTTGAAAATAATTATTACAGGTGAATCCGGTGATTGATTATGTTCTATAATTAGGATTTAATATTAAAAAGTAAATATTATTTTTTTTTAACAAATACGAGACAAATAATTGAAAAAGGATTTATCGATTGTGTAATGAATATCTAAGTTTCGAATTTTTTAAACTAATGTTTTTTATAAAAAAAAAAATTTAATTGCTATAAAATAATTATTTTGTATATTGCAAAATAATATAATTATATAAACAAATGTCGTTTCCCTGTTTGATTACGAATAATATTTATTGATTTTTATATGAAAAATAATAAATATAAAAAAAAATATTACAAAAAAGAGGATTTCTAATACAAAAAAGGCAAAAAAATTTTGCATTTTCATATAAAAATATTTACAATAACACTTACAATACAATTGTAATTAAAACTTATAAAAACGATAAACATGGAAAGTTCAAGTTCATAGTAGTAGTTCCACTAATAACTTATGATATAAATACTGAAGCACCAAAACAAAATCTCTAGTTGCAATTGTTCATTAAGGGAACTAGGATATCTATTACATATAAAAATATAAATTCAAGAAATTATAATAAATTTGAATCATCGGTGTAACAAAATGGAAAATTCCTATGAAAATTTTATGAATCTGATAAATAAACTCAAGCCAAAATTCAAAATTCTTGGTGTTAATGTTCTAGAGTCAGATTATAAACCAAATTTTCGTAGTCTTTCACTATTGATAGCTATTATACTTTATATAATAGCAACAATTTATACTATTTATATTGAACGAAATGATTGGAAAAATGTATTAAATTGTTTGTGTATGATTGGAACTGTAATTGCAGTTAAGTTATTTTGAATTAATTATAAAAATATAAAAATAACAAAAAAACTTTATATTTTATTCATATTTTACAGGGTATATCAAAATTTTTCAGTGTAGTTTATTATAAGACAGATATATGGGAATCATTTTGTTGTTTATGTGATCTATATTTGGAATATTCCAAAACTACGAAAAAAATAAACACAATTTTGATAAAAAAGCTTAAAATATTTTCATATTTTTTTAAATTTTTTTATTTAATGTATATTTTAATTTCAATATTTATCATATTTTCCCCACCAATAATTTATATAATTACTGGTAAAATGTTATTTGTACTGCAGTATTATATTCCTGGTGTTAAACCATTTACACAAAGTGGTTATTGGATTACATTATTGCTTCATACTATTCATTTTTTATATGGTTCAATTGGTAGTTTCATAGGTGACATTATGTTTATACTTTTTTCATATCATATTTATATTTTGTCACAAATTTTCAAATATAAAATCGAAAAATTAAATGATGAATTCGATGTGAAAGATAATGAAAAGAATGTTGCTATACAAGTTTTATATATAACTAAATTTCATCAAGGTTTTTGCATGTAATTTTGTATAATTTATTATAAGAAATATTTTTTTTTACAAATAAAATTATTTTTTCTATTTAAGATACTGTAAAAATATTGAAAAAATCTTTTTTTGGAGTGCATTTTTTCAAGGTAGTATGTCTGGCGTTTCAATTTGCTTAACATTATTCATAATTATAGCTGGAAATTGGCCAGGAGCACCAATATATTTAATATATCTATTTATTTCTCTTTACTTGTATTGTGGTATGGGCACCCTTGTTGAATATTCAGTAAGTTTTAATAATATAATTAAATTAAAGTACAATTTAAAAATTTGTTTATTGATTTCAGTGTGATGAAATGATAAATTATATTTGTAATATTAAATGGTACAATTTGACGCAATCTCAGAAAAAAACTTATCAAATAATGTTAATGCGATCACAATCACCAACATTATTAACAGTAGGTGGAATAATGCCACTTTCAGTTAATACTGGCTTACAGGTATATGAAATTTATAATTATTACTAAATTCTATACATATCTTACGTTTCCAAGGGAAAATTTAATATAATTGTCAAAAATTTGAAGAAAAGAATTCGATTTTGAAAGTAATTATAATAAATAATTAATTATGATTTATTTTAGGTTACCAAAACTGTTTACAGTTTCTTTATGATGCTTTTGCAATTCATGGAATAGTCTTCACATGGAACCGTAGCAATCCATTGTACGTAACAATTTAATTTTGTTGTTCATATATGTACGATTAAAAATGTTCAATATAAAATATATGTAATGCATATTATGTAGTATTATATCAAATATCATATTCTTGATTAAATAATATTTAAAAAAAATTATATATGTATGTAATAATTATTTATATTTTTGACAACATGATGATATTATAAATAATGTAGTAGAGATATTTCTAAAGATAAAAAGAGCTAAATAGATCCACGAAAAAGAATTAACCTGATGATTACATTTTCCTTCAACAAAGCAGATTGTAATTAATTAATTGAAAATATAAACTGTACATAAAATTAAAATTTACTTCATTATGACCCAATTAACCGTAACATGTCCTGACAATTGGAACATTTAATGGCTGCCTGAAGAAAGCTTAATCATGTAGCCGAAATCACTTAGGTTATATAGCACAAATATTTGAACAAAACAAAAATTTTTCCAGAAAATCTAACGATACAAAAAAATGAGCTAGATACGTAACAAAAATAAACTGATTAGATAGATAATTAACAGAAGTATTACATTTGTTTCACACAAATCAATAATTGCGCCAGTGGACAAATAACTTGCTAATAATTCAGCTAGATTTTGTGTTCTGAGATTTACAATTATTGCATCTCCCAAGCTGTATGTTTTCATTTATTACGGAATCATAATATAAATGTTGTTGGTACACACCATTGTTTCATGGTAGGCTGAGCAAAATATCAGATATGTCATCACACTACTCAACCGAGCTAAGCATAATAATTGGCCTGCAAATAAGTCACTTTCCGCTTAAATATCACTTAAATAAGTAATACTTTAACCTTTTTGACATTATATTTACTTTAGAAATATAATGTCAAAAAGGTTAACAGAAATTATCAAAAAATGAAGAAAAAAAAATAAAAAAAAATAAATGAAAAAGTATTTGATTGTATTTTGTTAAATTTGGTTATACTTCTTATTCTTCTTATTTGGCGCTACATCCCAAATCGAGACAAGGCTCTCCAATCTGTCTTCTCTAAAATTCACATTGTTCCGCTGATCTTCTCAAATTTTTCGTGTGCAATAATTGATCCGCGTCACGACGGATATTATCCTCATATATATGGCGTATGGTTTGCCAACTGACCGTTTACCATCCGTTTTCGCATCTAAGATTTTTTTTTGTGACACAAGATTCATTTTGTATCTGTACGTGACCAGCCCAGTGTAACCGTTTTAGATTTATGAAAGTTGATAATTTGGTTTCTTCAAATAGGTGGTACGGTTCATTGTTTAATCCTCTTCTACAGATACCATTTTCATTTACAAGCCCATATATTCAACGAAAGCTTATAGTCCACTTCCGTAGGACGCTGTTGTTGTGATGATTGTTTTGTACAGTCGAATTTTTGTGTTTCTGTGAACTGTTCTTGATAGGCTTATTGTTAGTGGAGAGAAGTATATTCTGTTCGCTATTGCTATTCTTCTCTTAATTTCTTTTGCCTCCTTATTTGCCGTTGATATAAGTGGTCCTAGCTAACCGAATTCACAGACTATTTGTAGGTTATAGTCATTTAATGATAGATTATGGTTTAATATTCTTGTCCTCTTAGTTTGCTTCGTAACTTTGGTTTTTGACTCGTTGACTTGTAGCCCTACTGTTTTAGATACAGTTTCCAGTTAGAAAAACATTTCTTTAACCACCATTAGTGATCTTTTTATCAGGTTCAAATCATCTGCGTATCCAGCAATTTGCTTGGTTTTGTACAATAGTGTTCCCGATGTATCCACTTCGATTTTTCTAATGACGTATTCCAGTGTTAAGTTGAAGGGCAACTTAGTACTTCATCTCCTTGATGAAGTGCTAAGTTGTTTAAAACGTTGTTATTTCGAACTGGTCTGTGAGTTCTCCACATATTTTTACACGCGACCTTGAAAACGATCCATCGTTAATTCTATCATGCTGACCAGTTTTAGTTGGATCTTAAAATCAAGAAGTATACTGAACAGCTTTTTTTTGAGATATTGTCGTAGGCTTGTTTAAAGTCTGCGAATATATAGTATACATCTACCTTGTACTCATAATATTTTTCTAATATTTTCCGCACTGTAAAAAGTTGATTTATCCTAGATGTTCCTGCTCTAAATCCAGATTGGTACTGACCTATTACGAGTTCAGTTCAGAGATTTGCTCAACTTTATTTTTCATGACAGTCGTGAATATTTTGTTTATTGCGCACAGGAAGAATATGCTTCGATAGTTATCACACCTTAAGTGTGTCACCTATTTTGTGGATTATTATAAGGAATTATTACGTGGAGACATATATGAACCTTACTCTCCATTCGTCTGGTATAAGCTCATATTTCCTTATAATAAGTATCCATATCTGCATTTTTTCTCCAAAGGTCTTTGGTCTTTTTATTTCTACATCCTCTAATGTTGGTGGTTCTGTTATATCATCATTTTCTCATGGAATTACTAGCCTTGGGGCATGGTTCTGGTCTTCTACTTGTATGGATGGATTCTGTAGATCTGTAAATAATCATGCCAGCGTTTTTTTGTGTCTCGATAGTATCTGATGTTGTGACTGTGTTACCATTTTTTCCCTTGATTAAGCTTGTTTTCAGTTTAAAACCTCCTCTCATCTCAGCATGTTCACTTCTTTGTAAGCGTTTCTTGTCTGATTTTTTCTAAAGTCCTGTTCTATTTTTTGGTCTTTATTATTGTTATTTATCTTTTTTTCTGTCTAAACAGTTTATCCTAGATTTTTCTAAGCCGCTTTGCACTAGTTGACTTGCTACGAATTCTAGGTACGGCTTGTTTTTATTACTTAATCTTTGGTATCTGTCGTACCATTTATTACGAGGAGTTTTTTTTAATGTGTCCTATAGTATCTTTAGCCGTCTCTAGTACGATACTTTTCAGCTGGTTCCATCTTTTGTTCAGAGATTTTCATATTTCTTCTTCTTCTTTCAGATTAGCTGATTCCTCGAACTTTTGTGCCAGTTTACTTTGGATTATTTCTTAAACGTAATTATTTTTCAGCTTTTCCATATCTCATTTTGGTATGTTTGCCTTTATTGTTCTCTGTGTAATTTTACAATCTGCTCTTATATATATGGTGCAAACAAATCGCAAACAAATCTCTGGTAAATTTGGCATTATTTTTATAATTTTTTATTTTTATTTTATTATTATTCAGTTCAGGTGAGTATCGAGCTTGAAACTTATAAATATTCAGATAAAGTTAAATTCAGATAAAGTCATAAAATAATATTCATTTTGAAGTATTTATTATCTGTGAATCTTTTGATATAGGTTATGTTCTATAATTAGGAAAAAGTAATTTTTTTTTTTTTTCAACAAATACAAGACAAACAATTGAAAAAGGGTTTATCGATCGTGTAATGAATATCTAAGTTTCGAATTTTTTAAACTAATGTTTTTTTTTTTTGAAAAAAAATTTAATTGCTATAAAGTAATTGTTTTGTATATTGCAAAATAATATAATTATATAAACAAATGTCGTTTCCCTGTTTGATTACGAATAATATTTATTGATTTTTATTAGAAAAAAGAAGATTTCTAATACAAAAAAAGGAAATGATTTTTGCATTTTTATATAAAAATATTTACAATAACACTTACAATACAATTGTAATTAAAACTTATAAAAACGATAAACATGGAAAGTTCAAGTTCATAATACTAATCCCCACTAATAATTTTTGATATAAATACTGAATCACAGAACAAAATCTCTAGTTGCAATTGTTCATTAAGGGAACTAGGATATCTATACATATAAAAATATAAATTCAAGAAATTATAATAAATTTGAATCCTCGGTGTAACGAAATGGAAGATCCCTATGAAAATTTTGTGAATCTGATAAATAATCTTAAACCAAAATTCAAAATTCTTGGTCTTAATATTCTAGAGTCAAATTATAAACCAACTTTTAGTACTTTTTTAGTATTGATGGCTATTATACTTTATATAATAGCAACAATTTATACTATTTATATTGAACGAAATGATTGGAAAAATGTATTAAATTGTTTGTGTATGATTGGAACTGTAGTTGCAGTTAAGTTATTTTGAATTAATTATGAAAATATAGTAATAAAAAACGTTATATTTTATTTATTATTTTACAGGCAATATCAAAATTTTACGGTGTACTTTATTATAAGACAGTTATATGGGATTCACTTTCTTCTTTATATGATCTTTATTTGGAATATTCTAAAACTACGAAAAAAATAAACACCATTTTAATAAAAAAACTTAAAATATTTTCATATTTTTTGAAATTTTTCTATTTTATGTACGTTTCATTTTCAATATTTATGATATTGGCACCACCAATAATTAATATAATTACTGGTAAAATGTTTTTTGTACTGCATTATTATATTCCTGGTGTTGAACCATTTACACAAAGTGGTTATTGGATTACATTAATGGCTCATTCTATTCATTTTTTTTATGGTGCACTTGGTAGTTTCATAGGTGATATTATATTTATACTTTTCTCATATCATATTTATATTTTGTCACAAATTTTCAAATATAAAATCGAAAAATTAAATGATGAATTCGATGTGAAAGATAATGAAAAGAATGTTGCTATACAAGTTTTATATATAGCTAAATTTCATCAAGGTTTTTGCATGTAATATTTTATAATTTATTATAAGAAATATTTATTTTTTTTACTAATAAAATTAGGTACTTTTTTATTTAAGATACTGTAAAAATATTGAAAAAATATTTTTTTGGAGTGCTTTTTTCCAAAGTAGTATGTTAGGCGTTTCAATGTGCTTAACATTATTCATAATTATAGCTGGAAATTGGCCAGGAGCACCTTTTTATTTACTGTATTTATTCATTTCTCTGTATTTGTATTGCGGTATGGGTACCCTTGTTGAATATTCAGTAAGTTTCAATAATATAATTAAATTAAAGTACAATTTAAAAATTTGTTTATTGATTTCAGTGTGATGAAATGATAAATTATATTTGTAATATTAAATGGTACAATTTGACGCAATCTCAGAAAAAAACTTATCAAATAATGTTAATGCGATCACAATCACCAACACTATTAACAGTAGGTGGATTAATGCCACTTTCAGTTAATACTGGCTTGCAGGTATATAAAATTTATAATAATTACTAAATTATACATCTAACGTTCCTAGAGGAAAATTTAATATAATTGTCGAAAATTTTGAAGAAAAGAATGCGATTTTGAAAATAATTTGAAGAAATAATTAATTATAATTTATTTTAGGTTACCAAAACTGTTTACAGTTACTTTATGATGCTTTTGCAATTTATGGAATAATCTTCACATGGAACCGTACTACACCATGGCACTGTAACAATTTTCTATTGTTGTTCGTAGATACACGCATTATAAGTCTAATATAATCTTCAATAAAAAATATATATAAATCACATGTAATACATATTATGTAACGTTGCACCACAATAAAATACAGTTAAATAAATTAGATTTAAAAAATATGTATTAATTATTAATATCTCTCTGAGAACAAAATGATATTATAAATTAAGGCTAAAGAGGTGCTCACACTTAGCAAACTCGAGCTACGCATAATAATCGGCTTGTTCGCAGGTATTACTTAAACAAGATCGGACAGTTTGAAAATAGTTACTTGCGGTTCTGTAGTGATGAAGACTCTCTAACCCATTGATTTAACCCAAGATTCTACAGAATCTTTGATGTCAATAAACAAATGAAATTCCATTAATGTATTTGGTTAATTCTACTTAGTAAAACTCTTTAGATTTTTTTAAAAAAAGTTTCTTTTCAAAAGGATATTTATATAGCGTGAGTATATTGTCCATTTTTTTTTAAATTAAGTTTGGAGTTTCCATTGATAATGTGAATGGATTGTCAGGCAACCACCTGAGGATTCCACCTTGACGCGGTCGTGGGGTTTAAGTAGGATCGATGAGCAAAGTTGGAGATGTAGGCGGATACTGTAGCTTAGTATCCGGCGGTCTAACCATGCCGATAAGGCCACGACTGAGGTGTGAAAACTAAGAGAATTCGCATCAATATGGACCATGGTAATGAACAAAGATAAATCGCTTGTACCTACGGCAGACGACGAGGGATTGAATCCGAAAGATGGAAACAGGCCTACTGATTTTGATTTAGAAGATAAATTTGCTAGCATTGTCGCAATCCTCGATTACCACTCTTGATTTTTGTAATATAGAGTTAGGGGGTATGCCAGATTCTAGTTCCAACATGAAAGTTGATGGTAAGTTGACCATAATTAATCTGGAAGATTCCAAAGAGAAGAATGTTGGTAAGGTAGGCTACAGCACAGTACCAACTGAGACAGAATTCCGAAAGATCAACATACTGGTGTTTAATCTAGGAATATGAGAAAGATGCGCCAAACAGAATCCGAAGCACTAGAAGACGAATTTACAAACTGTCGCTGAGGGACCCGAAAGACCTAAGTGACTGGGACAAGAAAAAACTTCTCGAAGCCAGGCACATAGTTGAGGCAGTTAAACTAAAGGAACTGGTGAAGCTGTCGACCTCCAATGCGTCTGATAAGCAGACTAGGGAGGCTAACACTAAGAACGAGAAACCTCATATGCGTCTGATTAGGGTTGGTGATAGACGAGTTGTTAAGGCATCTCGATCCGATGCATCTAAAAAGACTACGGAAAGAGCTGACAACAAATCGTGTACTGAACCGAAGTTAACCGCAGGATTGAAATAAAAATGTTGAGGAAAGGGTGAAAAAGGCAATTATTGCATTATTTACTACATGCTAAAGATTATCAGGGATGAAATAGGGTATTAAACCGGATATAGCATACTGGCTCTACGTCAGCGTCGTGAGACCTAAGTATACTCGTGTACGGTAATTGTCTGACAGTGGAGAAGAAAACACTGATAAGATTGGCGTGTATAAGTGTTACGGGAGCTGTTCGTACCACACCAACTAAAGACATGGAGATTTTTCTTGACTTGCATCAGCGAGGTGATTAAAAATAACGCAGCAAATGCGGCATTGAGACTTGGTGGTCCAATGCCCTAAAATTTAAGCCGTAAACGCACATAGTATTATACTGGAAAAATATCAATTGTATACAAAAAGAGTGCAGGCAGACTATCTAGTACCAGAGATGTTCTTTGAGATAGACAACAGCATTCTAATCCCGAAGGGATGAAGAGGTTGGAGATTTGGTAATACAGGACAGGGGGATTGCTTTATTTACGGATGGATCGAAGACAGCCAGTAGAACTGGTGGGGGTGTCTTCTCTGAAAAATTAAGTATAATACTGTATACTGTATTTTATTAGTCTAAAATTATATTCATTTTGAAGATAATTATTACAGGTGAATCCGGTGATTGATTATGTTCTATAATTAAGATTTAATATTATATTTAGAATAATAAATATTAAATTTAATCCTTTTTTAACAACTACAAGACAAATAATTGAAAAAGTTATCGATCGTGTAATAAATATCTAAGTTTCGAATTTTTTAAACTAATGTTTTTTTTTTGAAAGAAAAATTTAATTACTATAAAAAAATTGTTTTGAATATTGCAAAATAATATAATTATATAAACAAATGTCGTTTCCCTGTTTGATTACGAATAATATTTATAGATTTTTATATGGAAAACAATAAATATTAAATAAATTATCAGAAAAAAGAGGATTTTTGCATTTTTATACAAAAGGATTTTTGCATTTTCATATAAAAATATTTACAATAACACTTACAATACAATTGTAATTAAAATTTATAAAAACGATTAACATAGACAGTTCAAGTTCATAGTTGTTCCACTAATAACTTATGATATAAATACTGAAGCACCAAAACAAAATTTCTAGTTGCAATTGTTCATTAAGGGAACTAGGATATATATACATACATATACAAATATAAATTCAAGAAATTATAATAAATTTGAATCGTCGGTGTAACAAAATGGAAGATCCCTATGAAAATTTTATGAATATGATAAATAAACTCAAGCCAAAATTCAAAATTCTTGGTGTTAATGTTCTAGAGTCAGATTATAAACCAAATTTTCGTACTCTTTTACTAATCATAGCTATTATAATTAATGTAACAGCAACATCTTATACTATTTATGTTGAACGGAATGATTGGAAAAATGTATTAAATTGTTTGTGTTTGATTGGATCTGTAGTTTCAGTTAAGTTATTTTGAATTAATTATAAAAATATAAAAATAAATTATATTTTATTAATATTTTACAGGGTATATCAAAATTTGTATGTGTAGTTTATTATAAAACTGATGTATGGGAATCATTTTCTTATTTATGTGATCTATATTTGGAATATTCTAAAACTACGAAAAAAATAAACACAATTTTGATAGAAAAACTTAAAATATTTTCATATTTTGTGAAATTTTTCTATTTTATGTATGTTTCATTTTCAATATTTATTATGTTTGCACCACCAATAATTAATATAATTACTGGTAAAATGTTATTTGTAATGCAATTTTATATTCCTGGTGTTGAACCATTTACACAAAGTGGTTATTGGATTACATTAATGGTTCATGCTGTTGTCTTTTTTTATGGTTCCGTTGGTTGTTTCCTAGGTGATGTTGTATTTATACTTTTTTCATATCATGTTTATGTTTTGTCACAAATTTTCAAATATAAAATCGAAAAATTAAATGATGAATTCGATGTGAAAGATAATGAAAAGAATGTTGCTATACAAGTTTTATATATAGCTAAATTTCATCAAGGTTTTTGCATGTAATTTTATATAATTTATTATAAGAAATATTTTCTTTTTACTAATAAAATTATTTTTTTATTCAAGGTATTGTAAAAATATTGAAAAAATCTTTTTTTGGAGTGCATTTTTGCAAGTAAGTATGTCAGGCGTTTCAATCTGCTTAACCTTATTTATAATTCTAACTGGAAATTGGCCAGGAGCACCATTATATTTAATATATTTATTTGTTTCGCTTTATTTGTATTGCGGTATTGGTACACTTGTTGAATATTCAGTAAGTTTTAATAATATAATTAAATTAAAGTACAATTTAAAAATTTATTTCAGTGTGATGAAATGATAAATTATATTTGTAATATTAAATGGTACAATTTGACTCAATCTCAGAAAAAAACTTATCAAATAATGTTAATGCGATCACAATCACCAACACTATTAACAGTAGGCGGAATAATGTCACTTTCAGTTAATACTGGCTTGCAGGTATATGAAATTTATAATTATTACTAAATTATACATCTAACGTTCCTAGGGGAAAATTCAATATTTCCCATTATTTTAAAATACTTTTGTCAAAAATACTCTTTTCAAATAATTATAAAAAATAATCAATTATGCTTTATATTAGGTTACCAAAACTGTTTACAGTTACTTTATGATGCTTTTGCAATTCATGGAATAATCTTCACATGGAACCGTACTACACCATGGCACTGTAAGAATTTTCTATTGTTGTTCGTAGATACACGCATTATAAGTCTAATAGAATCTTCAATAAAAAATATATATAAATCACATGTAATACATATTATGTAACGTTACACCACAATAAAATACAGTTAAATAAATTAGATTTAAAAAATATATATTAAAAATTCTCAGGGAGATACATTATATGATATTATAAAATAGTTAGTACGGATATTGCTAAAAAAAATAAAGGTTAAAGAGCTCCTCACACTTAGAAAAAACGAGCTACGTATGATAATCGGCTTGTTCGCAGGTATCACTTAAACAAGGTCTGACAGTTTGAAGATAGTGACTTTCCATTCTGTATTTATGAAGACTCTGAGCCATTGGTGTGGCCATCAGGTAAACTCTGGGCTTCTACAGAATCTTGGGTGTCAATAAACAAATGAAATACTAGTAAAGTATTTGGTCAATTCTACACAGTAAACTTCTTTAGGGTTTGGAAAGAAATGTCTTTTTTAAAAGTATATTTATATAGCATGAGTATAATGTCCATTTTGTTTTTTTAAAAAGTGATTTTTTTTTTTGCAAGCAAGCTTCATTGGCGATGTGAAGTATAGAGCGTTAGATTTGAACATAATAAAAACGTTCGATATTTTTAGCCAATATTGAGAAATATTTAAATTATAAAATTTTATATAAAATTTTTATACACTTTACTTTACAGGATAAATACTAAATGGTCAAGAACATTTTTGTTTAAAATATCTTCACAATAGTTAATATTCATATAATTGTAACTCCTTCCCTGAAATATAAATAATATTGTTTTTTAGTAATAATAGTTTTTAATAATTTAATGATTTTGATTATTTCTTTTATATATTAATCAAAAAATGGCATAAAAACCACCTAATTCTTGGTAATGATCATACAACAATTATAATGCTAAATAATTTAAATTAAGCTATTATATTTAGAAATTATACATTTATATAATATTACCAAATTTTTGTTCATTTTTTAATCTAAATAATATAATATTTCATTATTATGGTATTTAATTTTCAATAAAAAAATATTTCAATATTATTCATAACAATTTGTCGTCTTTCTCATTCTATCAATCTGTTTCAAATAAAGAATTATTTAACTTTTTTTTAAAAAAAAATTCGCTTTGAATTAAAGTCGTTATTATCCTTAGGCAAAAAAGCACCCACTATCCTACTATATTTATCAAAACTTCCTTTTGTATATAGAAGACAAACGTTTATATAACAAATATTGCTCCAACATGTTGATCATTTTGAAGAAATGTATAATAAAATCATGTATTTCGCATATGAATAATCTTACAAGAAATGAAAAAAGGATAATACTTTTTTAAATGGATTTCTTTTAGTCTGGAAATATGCTTTGGTTTCACATAATATAATATCAAAAAGGATAACTGAAATTGCCAAAATAATAAAAAAAAAATGTTTTTCATTGTATTTTGTTATATTTGGTTATCGTCTCCTCATCATCATCTTCGTTGTATGGTATGAGCATCATCATATCAAAATTCTGATGTAGTCCTTCCAGTTAGAAAGTCAAACAAAATATATGAGAACAATTTAAATTTAAAAAAATAAAAAATATATTTTTTTTCACATATATGTGTATATAATTTGGTGGATTTTGAACAGTATCTGTGAAAATATTTAAGAATTTTTTTACTAGAGCAACAGCTGGGTATGGTATACTTTAATACCAATCGTTTTATTCATTGGGCATCGTACTTTAGAATATAAATTTCCAACAAAATAGAAAAATTATTTCAGACAATATTTTTTTTTTTAGTTTTATAGTTATAATGCAAAACAGTTTTTAGTTGTTCCCGGAATGGGAAAACAAAAACAAAAATATAGGGATAGAAACCATTTAATTATCCTAGTGTTTTAGTTTCGTTGCTTTAAGTTTTTTTTAAATTTTGGTCTTAGGCTACCCGTTTTTTGGTTGGTTTTAATTTTATCATTTCTCAATATTGTTGAGAAGTATCAATTATTTATTTATAATGGGGTAGTTCAGATAGTAAAAATGTAAGAAAAACTAAGTGTGATTGTAAGACCACTGAACTAATATTTTTTCTATAATTTTTGGTTTCCAGTTTGGTTACTTTAAATTAAGTGTTTGGTATGGTTTTTTGGATAAGTTCTATACGGGTTTCCATCCCTGAAAAAAAAATCGAAATTAATATGGAACATTTTCAGAAAATTCTTGTACCGTTGCTAGTTTTTTATATGGACATAACTAAATAATGGTCTTAAAATTTTCAAAATTATGTATTTAAATGTTAAAAATTTTGTATAAAATTTTGTAATATTTATATTTAAAATTAAATATTAAAAAGGAAACTTATTTGAATTAGTGGCATAGAATTAGTGAAATATAATATAAGGTATTTTTTTTTTATTATTAAACAAGAAATTTTGTATCTTTATGTATGGCTAAAAAAAATGTTCATGAAAAGATAAAATCAATTCATAAAAATTTAAATTATACAAATTATTATTAAAATACTAAAAATATTTCCAAATTTTTTTAATATAAATATGTAATAACTTTACTATAAAAATCACTTTTTAAAATCAAGTTAACAAATCTTGAGGTATTCAAACTACCAATTCCAAAATCATTAAATTGTCAAAAAGACTTAAAAGACTTCTAATCACTATAAAATTTACAATTGTTACACTATTTTCCAGCTTTCCAAAATTTAATGCAACATCGAAATTGCGGAAATAAAATATTTTCATATTATTTCAAAATTAACTAACAACTACTTTTCAAAAACCACCAAATCCTACCATAATAAAAATTTTAATTCTATTTTATGATCAGCAATAATAAAGTTTACACTTTTTTTTCCAATTATAATTCTTAAGGATATATGATAAAAGGATTTCATTCTTTTTTTAGTTTCATATTTTTATTTCAGTGTATTTTATTATGCTTTTGCCTCAATTTTTATATTCTTTATATTTTTATTAAACTTTTGTTTAAAATATGAAAATTTTGTTAACACAAACCACTGCACCTCGCTACGATAATATTCCACAAAACGAGAAATAAAATACAAAAATTATTTTAAAGCCAGAAAAATAAGAATACAAATAATAAATTTTATATAAACTTTATGAGGTCAATATTTTTTTTTTTTGTGAAATTTTAATACCTTTCATTTTTCTTCGTCTAAAATGATAACAAGGATAATCATAAAAAAAACTCGTATCATGAGATGAGTAGATAACTTGTATTTATATAAATAAGAGTAGATTGTTTAAAAACAACATTTTGTAAAACAATTCGTAAATTTTTATAGGGACTAGAGGAATCCATTGTATAAAATTAACAGGGACTAAGGATGTACTGTACAAATTTGGTAAAAACTAAAGGATCTACTGAAGCTGGCCAGTAAAAATTAACAATAATTAAGGATCTACTGTATAAATTCGATAGTTACTGGAAATACACTGTACAAAATTTATTTTATATCATTTTTTGAAAAACGCTAGGGATCCACTGAAGCAACTAAACTGTGCGACAAAAATTCATATCATATCAATAACAATTTTAATCAAATATAATTCGAAAATATTAAAATTGATTCACCGAAACTACGGACCTCAAATTGATAATTTATATAATGTCCTGTTTATGTCCTATTTATATTAAATATGTCCTTTGTTTATGTACAAGGTATGTAAATTAATATTTTTTCATTTTTGTAATCTTTAATCATTACTACCGTAATCGTAAAATCTAAAATCACATTTTTTTTTGTATGTACATGTTTAAAATTAATTTTTAACCATTTTCTTTTAGGTTCCTAAAAGTCAAAAATTTGACAAAATAATATTTTAACATTGCAACATAAATTTCCATTTCCTTTATCAGCAAAATAAAAATTTATGTTATATATAAAAACAGGATCGATAAAAACCTTTAAAACTAAAATCTCTGTCTGAAGTGTGAGTAGGTTTCTGAACTCTTTGTATATGTATATATGCGTAAGATATTATTTGTTTATGTGTTTGTGTTATATGTATATAATCTAAGAAATAAACCAACAAGTAAGAAGAAAAAAACAACTTGTTGGAATCTGCTACCTGTTACTGTTCTTACCTTAACAAAGAGCAACAAAATAAATAAAACAACATTTTTTCTCTAGGAACTTTTCAAGAAAAGTGATGGAAATACATTAACTCAATTTGTATACTTAGATTCTAGTTGAGTGACATATATAAAAATTTGTCACAGTTTTTAAATATCAATAATTGAAATAATTTTTAAGATACTAAAATGTAACGCGAAAGGAATTGAAGAATATAATAATCAGGTCCCAAGTAATTTCGAAGCAGTATTAAAAAAGTTATTTGAAAACAGTCCCATATAAAAGTTATTTAGAATAGAAACATTTCATCGTGTAAGATTTAGCCAGTTGTGATAGAAAATAAAGAAACTATCATTTTCCAATCCAAAATTTACAAATTTATATAATTTTCAGTGCCATTTCTTATAAACCTTTATAGCGTTAGTGTACAAAGTGATTAAGAATTTAAAATGGTTTCTATCAAAAATAGAGGAAACTTTATTAAGGATTATTTAAAAACATTAAAAAGTTTATTTCGAAAATTTTCACATCACAGAGAAGAACTTTACAAAAAAAGAAAATTCAAAAGAATTATGGTAACATAGTTAAATGTTTTCCGTAATATTTCTTTAATTTTTTTTTTATATAAATATATATATACGTGTAAATATATTTGAGTAGTTATTTTATCATATTCACAATCCGTTCCGTATATTCTCCCTATAGAATTTTATATTTGTCATCCTGTTGCTTTCATCCTTCTTACAATGATTTTTATACTTCCTGCTGTGCTTTACCTTACAAAAAAAATTCACCAAAAAAAAAAAAATGAAAAACAATAACAAATTCTCTCTCTGTACACAAATTTTCAACTTTTCCTCCTACGTAAACTAAAGACACTGAAACATAAGGTGTTTTACTCTTAGGGAATTCACACGCAAATTTATACCTTTTTTCCCGCATTTTTTATGTGTTCTTTAAAAGAAATTTCTTCCTTTGGGCTGAGGGTTAACTCAATTTTATCGTTTTCCCAGTGATTTCTAAGTGAATTTTTGAAAATTTTCCTTTTATCCTTAAATTTCATTTTATATACAAGTTTTTTTTTTTTTTTTTAAAAATGTGTTTATATTCGTACCGAAATTGACGGATGTAAACTGTTGTATTAAGTTTACGCATTAATGTTTGAATATTGATAGAAAAATAAATGAAGAAAAAAATTGTCAACATAAAAATTGTTTAAAATTTTCTTTTTTCTTCTATTAAATTTTTGGGATACGGACTTTATTATTCCTTTACCGTTTTCCAATTGTTATTCGAACGCATATAGAATATTTGTTGCGTGGATTGTCGTCGTCGATAAGCTGATGATTTTTTTTGGTAAGGTGTACACGCTTTTATTTTAAACAATATTTTGGAACGATTGAATTTTTCTTTTAAACATTTCCTTTTTTTTTATTTATTCTTTGTTGTACGTATAGATTTTACGTACAATATGTACGTGAAAATTGTATATTATTTTACTTCTGTTGCTTCAAGGAAAATATTTTTTTGATTTGTTTTACTATACTTATATTTAATTTCTGAAAATCTAAAGTTCCTTTTTGTCATAACCTACTAAGAAGAAAAGAAAAACGAATGAAATTCCTTTATTCTCGTCAATATACAGAAATATCCTTGACAGAATTAATTTTTTTTTTCAATTTCATCATAAGAGAATTTGACGGGAATGGAGAGTTTTCTTATATATTTTCTTTTTGTAACATAAAAATATATTCAAATATTGTAAGTACGAAGCCTATAATTTTTTTGTTGTTATATTATAAAACAATCAGTTTGGGGGTTTTATGGTATTTGAGTTTGTTAGCCATCTGACTGGGTTGTTTGTGAAAGCATTTTAGGTTTGTTTTTTTTTCCGATATTTATAATATAATTTTCATTGGTGGTTTTATTTTTCTTATTTATTTACGAGCATTTTATTTTATAGACATCTTAAAAGATTGTAATTTTTATACTGAGAATTTTAAATTGTTTATTATATTTAGTTAAATATGTTAAAATGTGAAGGGCAGCAGGCATAAGATTATTATTTAGATATTCAAAGTGAGACCATATAAAAATGGTATTATCTGAAAGGTATACTTAAAAGTTTATTATGTTATTATAAAGTCTTAGATTTCTTACTTTATTTTAAAATATACAAGGTTTTTTTATGTTTCAAAAAGAAAGCCTTAAAAAAATTAGTGGAATAAAGGAAATTCAGAAAATTTATTAATACACAATAACAATTTGTTAATTGATATAATAATTATTGTTTTAATAGTTTCTATATATGAAAAATATGGTTAGAATTATTATTAATAAAAAGAAATCGGTTAAATAATACTGAACTTTTCGGTTTCTCACAGGATTTTTACCAGGCATTATAATTGAGACCAAAATTTGCCTTGATAACAATACATGTTTTGGTACTATTGAGAATTGTACCATTTCTAAAACCGTGCATGCATTTAAAAACAAAAAAATGATCAATTCACAGTTTTATTTCTCTGAAGCATTATTTCATCATAATTATATGAAATATCTCATCATATAGCTTTATAATAATGGATGAACTTTACTTTTATTCTAATACAATTTGGACTTATTTTATATGGATTTCGAAACATAAATTTCTTTGTAGTGCAAAAACTTATAATGATTTCAAATATTGAGACATTAATTTGTTGCAGTATTTTTCCCAAACCTAAAATTTTAATTACTATTTACTCATATAAAACTGATTTTTAGCGATGTCGATACCTCGGTTTGAAATTAGAACCAGTACGAAATGCAAAAAAAATAGCACCACTTCACCACGCCATCGATTACATTATTATTAAATTTTCCCATCTTTAAATAAATATTTTTATAATTATATATTTACATAAAAAATTAACAATAATAATAATAATTAATTACAAAATTTTAAAACTATTTTTACACTTTGAATAATATATTTTCAACAAAACATATTAAAATTAATTTTATAATTCAGAACAAAATTTTCTTTTCCGTTTAAATAACAAAAAAATGAAATAAAAATCCATACCTGAAAACTTATCTCCAGTTGGACAAAATGAACATAAAACAATTTTATCCCAGCCATCAGCAATGATGATTGTCTTTAATAGAACAAGGAAATGATAATATAAAAGCTATAAATTATCTAAAGCCATGAAGCATAAAACTTTTCTATTTTTCTCTTATAATATTTTTATATTTGAAATATTTTTTTATCACTTCTCTACTATGAGTTAAAATGTCATAAAAAAAGAAGACAAAACGATTTCATAACTTGGTTGAATTTTTACCATTCCATGTACATTTTAACATGATTATATGATTTTTTTTTTTTTCATAAAATAGTGAACATCAATCCTTGTATTAATTTTTTTTTTTTTTATTATTATTATTATAACAATGTTTCCTTGCTAGTAGCCTTTAAGGATTACAGTAGACTAGAAGTCGGACAAGTGACCATTCTCGAGAACAAAACTGAAAATAAAAAATGAACATATGAAAAGTATGAAATTGAGAGTGATTGTTCATTTTGTTTTAATGTCCTCTGGAGATGAATTGTACTATTGTACAACAAATAAACAAAAAAAAATAAAAATATGAAAAAAAGTTATTTTAAGTAATTTTTGTGTTTAACTAATTGGAAAAATGAAGTCTTATAATAATATCTTTTTTCATTTTTTTTAAATGGATAACGTTAAAAGTTATTTCAATATGAGACAAAATTTTGTAAATTTAATTAGAATAAAAATTTAAATTAAATTAGAAAATACTTGCTATTGTTGTTAACATCATTTTCAGTTACTCCAACTGTTTTCGGTTGTTAGCACCATTTTTCGGTTGTTTCCATCATTTTTCGGTTTTTAACACCGTTTGTCGGTTGTACCCACCGAACAATTATATTAGCTGTATTTTAGTGAGGAAAAATTGCCATTTATTTTAAATAACTACATTCCACATAAAATGTACATTTCACAAAACATAATCAGCTTGTAATAAACCCTTAATTCCAGTCCGGCACCCGGATCCATTTAAAAAGTTAAAAGAAAACTATTATTAAATAAACTGTTTTACTTTTATGCATCCTTTGCTAAGGATAACTAAGGCAATTGGCAATGATAATATCGAGACTCCCAGACATTAAAATGGAGAATAGTTCATGTATAATCTGAACTACTTTCTTAGCTACACACGAGAAATGAAGAAATAATTAACAGGACAGTGTTATATTTAACAACTTGGTATTGTTGCGAAAATATTATAACTGTGCAAAAAATAATTTGAATTAGAACTCATTATAGAAATTGTATTTGGGGTGGTAATATTAAAAATAATTCCAACTTTTTTTTTATCGTCGATTGGTAATTTTATTTGGTTTTACATTTTGTTGGCACGTGCTCTTGTTTACTTCATATAAATAACATTGAACGTTTAAACATGAACAGAATGGATAATTGAAGAAGACAATTTATATAGTTAAGTATTTCATATTTTCGTTTTATTTATGCTTTACATAAAAAATATTTAAAGATTGCGACTTATAGCGAGACAGAAAATGGAAAGAAAATATTAATGTGAAACATTATTTTTTTGATTTAAAAAAAAAAAAAAATTAAATATAAATCAAAAAAATAAATTAAATATAAATTTGATACTCATATAACTAAAAGCAAATTACACAAAAAAAATGCTTTGAAACTTTTAATGAAAATTTCTTTAATTTCAGAGGCTTTTAATGTATTATATCTACTAGCAAATAGTAATTATCATTTAAATTTAAGTTAATATTGAAAATTTAAAATATAAATTAAGTAGTTCCTAATAACTCAAAATAATGAATTTATTGTACTCGATACGTTTAAATAGTTTGGTATTAGTTCTTATAATCAGTCTTCGCATTTCGGTTTTTAGAAATTCTTTTAAACCATCAAAATATCAATGCCGATTTTAATGAGTTTATTTTATAAGGTATAAAAAGGGAATTACTATTACAATACAAACAATATCACGGATTTAGTTTTCGAAGTATTGCAAAACTATCGTTTCTATAAAATTATTTATACAGGTTCTATTTTTAATACAATTTTGTTATTCGTTAAAATCGACATAAAATAACTGACAAAACCAAATTATTTAAATCAGAATTTAGGACACAAAGATCTTTAACAACAATTTAATGTTTCTATTTAAACATGTCGTGCTGCATCAATATTGACTCTGAAAATCTAAAATTTATACATTTAAAACTAATAATTTATAATAATATTTTAAATTGAATTATTTACTTCTACAATTTCGTGTATAATGTTGGAGTTACAATGTCGTTTTCATTTCGCTGTCATTTCGCTCCCATTTCACAGATTTACGCAGTCTAGAAAAAGAGTATAGTCACAATTGAGAATTTTAATTTCTTCTTAACTATATAAAAATAATACATTCTAAAAGTAAATTACCACAACTTAAGTGTAGATTTTTGGTATAAAATTGGATACTTTTTAACTTCTTCTATTAAATTTTCTATAAACATTGTATAATATATTGTAACACAAAAAAAAAATTGGATTTTGTTTGCAGTTTAAAATATTTTAACACATCAGCGCGTAGGTACTACAGCGAAAAAGTTGAAAGTTAAACAATTTTTTCTGTAGTTGCGAAATGACAGCGAAACGATTGCGATCAATGTAACTATGTACTTTCATACATTTCATACATTTCAACTTTATTTTGACACCTACTGCGTATTGAGAGCAAATGTAAGCGAACATTGTAACTCCAGGGTAATAATTATCTGAAAACAAACAATTCAAATTAATCTTAAATAATAATTTCTAAATTTATTTATTTTTTGCTCAAAATAAATATGGACATATAATAACTAAAACTATTATAGTGAACACATTTCTATAAAATATTTTTTTTACAATTAAATGGAGACCATAAAAATGGTTAACTTTTCTGAAATAGTTTCACACATTTTCAAAATTTCCTTAAAAAAAAAACCATATATAAAAAAATTATATATTTTTCTATTAAAATTTCAAAAATGTAGAATTTTCTACCTAAAACCACCACAAAAAATATGTTAAAGTTTAAAAATGATATATGATAATTTTATTATTTTAAATATATTATATAAAATTTTAATGAATATTATTCTATTCTATTTTTTTTAACCATTTTACCATCCCTGCTGATCAACCCTCAAAAAAATGAATTCAAAATTATTTATATTTAAATAATATAACTAAAAAAAATTTTAAAATGGTTTTTATTGTATTCTTTTGGTGAGTTCAACATTATCACAACCACACATCATCCCCATTAAAATGAAAATTCGAAAAAAGGGAAAAATAATATCAAAAAATTTTCATACGGGGCGTTAAACTGAAAATTCTAAAAGAAAATACTTTATTTATATATGCGATTAGAAAGCGGATTATATACTTTTTATATTCCTCATTATTCAATAATATTATGCAATTTAAGTAGACTATATTGTACCTCGTAACGTTATTTATTGTAAAAGGGGTTGCGTAAAATTACTTCGGTCTTTATTTTCTTATGGATATTTTATTACAAAAGGACTAAAACATTTATATTTTGATTTGGTCATATCTTTCTGACAGCCTGTTTTGTAGAGGGATTTAAAATAAGAAGTGGAATTTTTTATATCATTTTAAATAATATTTAGGTAGTTTTGTTTCAATAAGGGGTTGTCAAAAATTGTATAAAAGTTAATGTAAAATGTAAATAGGAAAAATGATTTTATAATAAAAATATTATAATATTTTTTTTTTCAACAAAAAACAAAAACGTATGATAAATAAATTCTGGTTTTTGTTGAAGCCATAAAAATAATTGTCATAAATCGTTTTAGACTTTTTATTGCATTTTGTATGATTTCGAACATACGTTATCTATCAAAGGGTGTCCGTCAAGTTGATGGGGGGTGGATATGTATACATATTTATATGATTTTTAAGAATATTATATACGGATATGAAATGTATTTTATTTGCTAAAGGTTTATTATTAAAAGTTCAAGTTCGACAATAATGTCAAGCGTTTTCTTAAGCAAAATTTAAATATTTTTTTTTATATTTTAATGAATTTATAATAAAATTATATATTTTTGTTTTTATTTGTAGAAAATAATATCAAGAAGAAATTTAATTTAATTATATAGATTTTAAAATAAACTTCAATTATTTACGGAGTGCAAATAGATTTGATTGTATATCCTCTTAAAATATGAAATTTAAAATTTTTAGTTTAATATCGGACATACTGTATCACTATTTAGTTAATTATAATTCCACTGTAAATCAATACGACATGTAAGCCGTACTGATCAAAACTATTACACAAACTTGCTTGGTACTGTACAAAACAACCAATTTTACTGCACATTTACAAATTCTGAGACTTTAATTCACATTTATTATGTAGACTAAAATCTCAGTTAATTGGAAGAAGAATTCACATTTCTAATAAACTTTGATTCCAGTTTTACCTCTCTATTAAGTTTTGTTAAAAGTTATGCTTCAGTTATTTGCAGAAAATTTGTAAAGTTTTCAATATACTGAAATGATATTATTATATGCAAGTCGATTCCGTTCCTAAAGTACATCGCGTCTTTAAAAAAACGTAAACTATGGTAAATGCGACTTTAATTCACATTTTTTGTACATATTATCTTATTAAGCTCTGAGTAAAGTCCATAATACAAAATTACAGTATATCAATATTGAATTCAACATGGTTCCATATTCAGTAACTTCCAAATGAACTAAACCGTCCCTGTTTACTTAACGAAGAATCGCAGATTTTGTAATAAGAATAATTAAAAAATAATACGCTGATAATTTGAATATTATTTTAAATTGATAACGCTCGAAAGCATTTAAATTTAAATTCTACGTTATTAAAAGCATAACAACATAAATCGTAAATTTTATATATTTTAAGAAGACAGTAGATAAATTATCTTTAACATTAAATTTAATTTATATATATATATGTATGTATATTCTTAACATTTTCCTCGATAATAACATCATCACTGTCAAATGTATATGTTTTTTTTTTAAATACAATTTAATACAAATTTTAAAAACATGACATTTATAATAAGAAAATTTCAAAACAGTAACAGGTAATATACACACACATGTGTCATTCATTCTATACCTCCATTTTACTTGCAAAGTTATGTTAAATAATATTTTTTATTTTCTGTTGAATATTTTACATTTTATTACCATAAATATTTCAAGTTTTCTCTATAACACCCAGAAACCTCATCCTTAATAATGAAGATAATAATATTTGTGTAAAATATAGAAAATTCATTGCACCAAAAATTGCAATAACAACGTTTGCACTTTCATGACTTAACTGTCTCGAATTGCCATAAATAATACTGCATAATGCGACAACGACAACTTTTATACAATTACCTATACGTTTTATATATGCTTTCGTAAAGGATTGTGGTAGGTTTTCAATGAATTTTACTATGCTTTTCATAATTTTTAACTATATACATAATAATATATTTAGCTATATGTATATAACATTATAAATTATATTGAATATAATTTTAAGCTGCTTATAAGTGAAAATAATGCAAAATATTTAAAATTATATTATAGGCTTTTCAATTTATATTATTCTAAGAATTTTCGTAGGTGGAGAGATATTTGAAGAATGAGGAAAATATCAGTACACTGTTTTTATTAGTGAATCGTTGGTATTTCCCATTAACAATATTATTGTATGGAGCAATATAAAGTGTCGTTAAAGGTCCGGATTTCCATAAAAAAAACATTATTTATTAGGCATTTTTTGTAGCTGGTGAGTAAAGCTTCAATTTACTAATCCTGTTCATGCTTATTTGGACAGATTTGAAATTGATTATGTTAGTGCTTATAAATACACATTTTTCTCATTATCGAATTTTACGAAAATCAATACACATTTCTTTAAACTGAGTGCGTAGTGAACGAGCTTAAAGAAATTGATATAATCTTAATAATTATATCTATTTTTATTCTTCGTCTCATTAATCTATGGTTCAATAGGAAGCTTTTATTTGACCGTTTCCTAGAAAATCAATTATTCCTAGAAATTTCAAATTTTGAAATTGAACAATTTCACATTAAAAACAATAATTCTTTACCATTTGTTAAATGAGGTGCTTATGACAATTCTAAAAAGTACGAACCACTACGGCTCGCTTGATAAAATTTGTTAGACATTGGGAAAAGTTTACAAATAAAAGTTAAGCATTATTTTTGTTAAAATTGGTTAATATTTCAATTTAAAAAAAAAAACATATTTTAATCTTTTTTAGTTAAATTAAGATTCTTATTTTAAACATTTTTTTAATTACATAGAAATCTGGGCCCTAGTCATTTTATATAGATTATTTTTCTTTTGCGGGCAGGGCAGGGGGTTATTTTAGTTATATATTAGATAAACTTAAAAAAAATAATTGAAAATAGTTTGAGTGTCGTACCAGATTTAAAAAAAAACTACACAACACACGACAATCATAAATGAATATGAATAAATTTATGCAAATATTTATGCATTATTTTCCACAATATAATTCTAATACATATTATTATTATACAATTAAATGTCACAAAGAATGGAAAATTATTATAAAAAATAATATTATTACATGTTGCCATTATAATGAATTAATATTAAAAAAAAATATTTATCTATTATTTGAATAAAATGATTGAATATCAAATTTTATTATTACAATATTAGATTAGACTGTGTAGTTTACAGTAGACCGTGACTGTTAAATAAATTGACATTTGAATATGATGATTAATTTGAAGAGATTTATCTATAATTTTAAATTAGTATTGATTTTTAGCTCTCAGTTTGTTCATATTTTCTATTGCGATATCACTTACTATAAGTGCAAATTAATAAAATTTAATTTTATAGATATAATATCATGAATAGAAAAAGTTAAAAAGCTATCCAAGGTAAATATATATAGAAAATTCGAAGATGAACCCGAGACAACTGAACACTTTTTGTGTCGCTGAAGAAAATGCTTTGGTTCTTACAACATGAACAAACTGCATGTTTGTTCATGTTGAGAATTGGAAACTAATTCTTAAATTCGGTCGAAAAGAGTTACTAACTAAGTCAGATACTACAACAAGTCAGATACTACAGTATAAAGGAAACGAGAGGTACAATTATTTAATTGCATGAGCCCGTAGAGGTTCCCTTCTCCAATACAATAAAAATCATGTCTTTTCAATAGTTTTTTATATTATTCTCGTAATATTCAACTTCCTGCTAATAATAATTTCTAAGTCAAAATTTTCATTGAAGTTTTATTTCTAATCTCGAATATTTGTTGAATTTTATCGAATTACAATCATGAAATTCAACAAAATATATTAAATTTTGAATAATGAAATATTAAAACACGATTTTTGTTTAAGTATTACGTGATTTTAAAATTAAGATGATATTACAATTACATACCGAATCCTCGTATTTTAATATTTAAAGGTTTCAACTCAAAATATTGTTACTTCTAAGTCTATACTTTAATATTATCTCATAATTTTTTTCTTTTTCACATATTTTGTTCTCATTTTAATCAAAGGCATCTTATCTAATATTATCCTGATAACCTAATTGGAAACTTTAACCCAACAAATTGTACCAAAAAAGAAAAACAATATATTTTTTTTGTTGTGTACAAATTGGACAACAAAACTTCTATCAAGTACGTGTCAATTGATGTATTTAATATCAAGATATACTTTTATATATTTTTTAAGTTTCGTGTCTGATCTTGATATTATTATTTTGATGTATTTATATAAACCATTGAAAAATATTCGTACAACAAAAAATATAATCGGGCCAAACATGATTCCAATAATCACACGTGTCTTATTAATGAAAACAAAAATTTTTATATATTATATGAAAATTGTAGAGGTTTTCTATTACAATAACACTTCGACTATTTATATAAATATTTGTTATTTTGAAAGGCAACAAATGGTTTTGTCCTATTTTCTATAATTTTTCTTTTTTTTTCCTTTTTTATAGAGACTATCTTTATAATAATAAATTACATACGAAAAATATAAACAGATGAAATCTCCTTGCTCCTGAATAAGCTATATAGACATTTGGGAAAACTAAATTTACGTAACATTCATTATTATATAAAGAAAAAAGTTTATTTCTTTGTTATGATAAAAATAAACCATATTCCATCCCTAAAGCACCAACAGGTATTTTTATATATTTGGTATTATTTACAAGGTTCCAATTTGGATTTATTTATATAACTGAGATTTATATTAGTGATACCAATAATTTTTAGTTATTAGAGATAATAAGAAAATTATTATTATTTATAGATTTTAGTTATTAAAGTATAATTTATTTATAATCTAAATACTAAAATCACTTCAAATTCATATTATTACATACATCCAGTCAAAACAATTATAGAATTATATTGCCCTATTATTACTATACTTATATCATTATATAGCTATATAAATTTCAATTAAGATTTCCAATTAAAATAAATAGCTTACAATTTATAATCATTATAATCTGGGTATAAATTAAATTGCCTTTTCACCTAATATAACAAATTAAATACAAATGCTTTTATATATCGAACAATTTCTGATGAAACATATATATTTATTATGTATATAATGTTAAGACTTAACTACATCCTGAAATACCTAAATATATTTTGGACTAATCTATCAAATTTGTATATATATATACAGAAATTGAAACATTATATCATTAAAATTTCCCTCTATATCTTAAAACACATGAACAAAATGAATCAATTTTTCTTTTACTCTGGGCTCGCTAGTGCTCAATGGTATTAAAATTTAAGCAATTGAAAATGATTTATATAACTTGTCAGAGGTTAACATGTGTCCAAAATGTTTAGCCACCTAAAATATTCTTCTTCCGGAAAATATTACTAGCTTCTACTATATACGTTTAGTAATCACAAAAAAAAAATACAAATCAGCTACAAAATTTATCGTGCCAAACAGTTTTATACTTTATATACGTCAATCATAACAGATGAATTAAAAGTGTGTATCGCCATGAAAATTCTTCATTACAAAAAAAAAAAAATCTATAATGTGACCTTTAATTTTTCTTTTTAGTATAAAATGGCTTTAGAAAAGTTTATGAATTTTTTTTTAGACTTAGGTACATGGATATTATTTAACCGAAAAGTCACAATTCAGAAAATCCATTAAACCGGATTTTTTTTTAGCTCAGTAAATATGAAATATAAAATAATTACTGCGAGTAGACTACTTGATATCATTGTCTACGCGTAGTTAATTCACTGTAATCAATAATGGCACAATGACACTGAGAATTATTAGTCAATGAACTAAATTAGTCAATAGTCTATCGATTTCCAATTTAAGAAAAATGAAATTCTACATTGTATATACAACCAAATTGATTGTCTAATTCTACTCTATTATCTACTCTAAAGTGTAGGCAATGCAAGTCTACACGTAGGAAAACAATACTCAAATTTAATATATTTTCTCATTTTTTTATTAATAATTTATGATTAAAAAAAAAAAAACTTAAATTGTTTGGTAATTAAACATTTAATCGATTTACGTGCTTCTTATGATTGTCAATTAGTTTATTTATTTACATTGGTAGCAAATTAATTCTTTTAATTTCAGACGAATAATGTTCTCCTAACGAGCAACAATTTTACCTGATTTTTTTCTTTCTAATCATTCTTATTTACAATTTCATTTTGTCATTATATTAAAAATATACAAGAATTAACCACAAAAATACGTAAAAGGTTCTACAGGTATGTGCGTGCCTAATTTACACCATCATCATAATCATCATCATCAACATTGGCATAAGTAGATACATAAAAAAAAAAAATTGTATATTTATATATAAATATGTTTTCGGTTTACTTCTTTAGGTTAATGTCTATTAAGGATTTCCATTTCATATAACGTGACTGACCATTAACATTGTATAGTTATAAATAAGAGAAAAAATATTTAGAAATAAAATATATATAAATTGTATATAATATAAATAGTATTTATATATACAAATGAAAAATCTGACACTTTATATATATTTTGTTATAATAATGATTATTATTATGTATATATATAAAAATCATTTATAACTAAATGCGAAATATAGCAATTATTTCCATGACGTACATGATTAAGTATCCGATTCGATATTAAATTATAAATAGTAAAGCCAATCGTAAACAGTTTAAGACGATTATTCATTTTTGCAGCTGTTTGTATTCTACAAATAGTGAAAAATGAAATTGTGAATTAGTTATAGAACTAATAAATTTTATATACAATTTCAATTATTTGTAATTGAACTATTGAACTTAGAATTGCGAATCGATTTACATAATTGTTAATTAACAATTTTCTATATCGATTTCTGTCCATCTTATTAAACAAAAGTCTATGATAGTTAAAATTTTGATAGAAATACGGACTATTAGAGTATTTGATAGAAAAATTGATTGTTATTTAAAGCAATTTCAGTATTCATATTTTAATTACTTTTGCTTTGATTAATTGTGTATAGAATGTTAATTTTTTCATCAATTATTATCTGTAGGCCGAATACTTTACAATTGATTTCTACTAATTTTCTATACTTTTATATAGAAAATTCATATTTATATGCAAATTTTCTATTATTGATTGTTTAATATTTTTGGAAACTAACTTAAAGATAAGGAATTTTTTTTGGATATGTAATATACAAAAGGAAAACATGAATATCTATTTGTATAATCAGTAAAAGATCTATTAAGGTTAAATTACCTGAAGGAATTTGAATAATATTAGTCGATTAAAATAATAGTAATCTATTCCTAACTATAAAGTAGCTTTACTGTTTCACATACTCTCTCTCTCTACCGGTCTCTATTCTAAAATCTAAAAGTTTCGGTACTTTTCATATTATCAATTTTATGTTTTTTTTTTTGTTAAATCCTTAACCTTATACAAACAAAACCTTTTTTATATACATACATAGTTATCTAAATTCAAATGAAAAATCCTTACGGATAACGTTCTTCTGATTGATATCCCTAGATTATGTACGGTAATAAGCTGTTTACATTTTTTTTTGTACCTATTTAATGTAGATTGGACATTTTTATAATGTTATATAAAAATTTTTGTTGTTTACTGTCTTATGTTTTTCCTGATAGTGTGACAAGTTGTTAGAAAATTATTTAAATACATTATATACAAACAAAATACTAATTTTTTTGTTGTTGTGAATTATATAATTTAATAAGATTTAGGTTAAAATGTAAGGACTTTGAATAGTTAGATTTATTTTAATAAAGGTTCAATTGCCAGCTAGTTATAGTCTTCTGTATGCATTTATAAAACTTGTAATTTGTGATAATTAATTTGATATATTTGAGGTAAAAGTTTTAATTTAATTGCTGAAGACAAATTTTTTTTTGTCATTAATTGGTATGAGTTTTGACCATCGTCAGACTAAGACAGATGATTTGCATAATAAATAATATTTTAGAGGATATGTAAACGTAATTACTTCCTATTTATATACATTTCTATTGTATTTAATATGGAAAATTATGTTGTTATAGAAAGACATGACAATATAATAATAACCGGTTATTAAAATTACTCCTGTATTTATAGTGTATGTATGGTTACCAGTAGCGTAGCCAGGCAATAACTTCAGACTATAATAATAATTTATAAGTCAGTTGATATATTTGTAAAAAAGTGATAACATGAAATCTACATAGCAGGCATTCACCCACTTAGACTAGATCATATATAAAAATTAATGATGCATTGTCAATTCATTTATGAATTTTTTATTATTAGTGTCGATTGTAATGAACAAAATGTTTCTGTAATTTTGTAATTTTGAATATCTGTTATTTCTAAAGGGTTTTGTATTTTCTGAACTACTAGTCAAAATAACTCAATTTTCATGATCTTAAGTTGTGAGATATCTTTTTTACTACTGTCAATCAGTTCTATATCCTATCTGAATACATTAAGAATATTTTCTCAAATGGTTATGTATAAAAATAACCATGGCTCTAATCGTGACATAAGAAAGGTGCAATAATTATAATTTAGTTGTTAGAGAGTACGCCACTGGTAGTGTATACATTATAAATTATTATTTAAATGGAAGGTAGTAAAAGATTTAATTAGTTTGATAAGATTCATCAAAATGTTGAATTACTAAATTTTCGGAATTGATTATAATTTAAATATATAGTAAAACTTATTAAGGTTTTAATAATAATTTACAAATGGAAAATTATGAAAATTCATAGATTTTTTTTTTTGAATAATTGTTATTTGTATAAATATTTTAGAATTTTTGATTAAAAGTTAATTAATAAGAGTATAATATTATCTAAATAATTTTATTTTTTTATCAAATTTATCATTATGAACAAATGGTATTTTGTACAAGACATTGAGTAATAAGTTTAAGCACAATTATTGTATGAATTTAAACGAAAAGTTACAGTTTAAAAATATTTAAAAAATAATACTAAATTGAGCATAGCACTTTGTGAAAAATTATTTAAAAATTATTATTTTTAATTAGAAATGAATATTTTCAATTAATTTTTAGAAAATATAAAATAAAATCTTATCATTCTTACCATTAAAATATATTTATGAGTTTGTCATGATGGAAAATACTAAATTTTAATTTATAAATAGTAAAGCCAATTGTAAACAGTTTAAGATGATTATTCATGAAAATTCGAAAAACGATCATTCTATAGCTAATCACCTAAGTATGCAGAACAGCTAACAATACTATTTAAAAATAGGTATAAAAGCAAAATTCTTTAGGTTACACCAATTGTTAGAATATTTCCAATAACGTAGCATTATTTCCTTATACATTACATTTATTTACTATACAGTAACTCTGTAATGACAAAATATTCTAAATATCAGTTCCTTAATGAAACCAAGTTAACGCAAATGATGAATTATAACAAAATGGTATAGAATTCGTTAGTGTCATTAATAAAGTTAGGTAGCGTTAATAAATATTGTTAAAGTCATTTGGAAAAATTAAATTTAAAGTGATAATAAAGTTATTCTTCCAGTTCTTGGTACTAACACGAACTATCAAGAATTAAATAATATCCAATCGATTATTAAATCTTGAACTAAATGAGAGCATAGTAGTTGATATATTTATTATAAATATCCTTATGGTCACATATAATAACTAAAATTTTATTACAAAATTTTAAATAATTAATCAGAATATTGATTAAAATTAACAAAGTTAATTTGATACATTTATCTATTGTCCACGAATTGTGGCCTATAATTAAATAATTATTTAAATTTATATAAAATTAATTATTAGAATAAAAACAAAATTTGACAAAATAACTAAAATCTATATTATTATACGGTTATCAAAAACATAAAATTTAAATATTTATAAATTAATTTAATTTTCATAAAAACGCATGCAATAAATCACAATTAGATTAATATGCTAAATTAACTTCAGACTATATTATTATTTATCCATCATATAAATAATTTAATTTTTTTTTCTATATATCCTTTATATATCCTTTATTTAACCCGAACTATATACTTTGCTGTTGTATTGGAAATTATATTTTACATATATTTAGTTAAAAAAAACTATAATTCTATTAAATATTTACAAGTAATTTTGTAGCTGTCAATGAAAAAAACAAAATAAATTGTATATGCAAATAACATAAAAATGTATATAAAAAATTATTAAATTTTAAAATAATAATTTATATTTAACATGTCCGCTAAACGGTTATTATATACGTATGTATATAAATATTGTATGGAAAATATTTTGTAATATATAAAATTATTTTGAGCAATATATTTAAATATTAGCACAAAAAAAGGATAATAAATAAAAGCAATCATGCATAGAAAGGATATTTATATATAACAATTCAGTGATTTATGTGTCATTATTACATTTTTTTTTTATGGGTATAAACATAAAATATTTTGGGATAGATATAATTCTGGGTGTATGGGCTTCAAGGATATTCCAGAACTCTTTGTAATGATTTGGTGGTTATATTTTGTGGATTACTTTATATTAAATATGTGACCATTGCCTTGTACATACAATACCGTCGGTTTTTTTTTATAATATACTAGAGTGAAATTTCAGTATTTGTGGAAAATTATACAAGTTAACAAAATTTAAATTTTATTCCTTTCATTCAACAATTTTCAATTAAATTAGATTTATTGAATTTCTAAAATTAATATTTAAAATATTGTTGATGTTAATAACGGGTGGCCCATAAGTTTCTTCATATTTTGTAAAAATTTAGAAATGTAAAAACAAAAAAATAATTTAAACTACACCTTTTCCAATTGTAATTCAGAAAGTATCAATTTGAATTCAGAACATTTTAACATTTCAATTGGATCGATCTTTCATTACGAAATAAATATCCTCCTAACCGCAACACACATACTGTCGTCTCATTCATTGCTACATATTTCAATGGTAAGTTGTGTTATCTGCCGCAATATCTAAAAATTTACCAATTGATTACTCATTTTTTCAAGTGATTTTACCTAACATTCGCTAACTATGAAGTAAATTAACATCTTCTACGTTCCATACATAAAATTTATGTTGTGGAAAATGCTACAATTCGACGAATGTTGAAATGTTCTGAATTAAAATTGATATTTTCTGAATTACAATTGATATTTTCTGAATTACAATTCGAAAAGGTGTAGATTTTTAAAATGATAACGTTTAAGGATATTTTCAATAATTTGTTTGTACTCCAGTTCTTATTCGAGCAATTTCATTTTAAATGTTTTGCTTAAGGTTCTATGGTTTGTAATTTATGAACGTAACTTTCTATTTAAAATAAACATTAAAAAATAATAATAAAAAGAATGTTTAACATTAAAAAATTCATGATAAATTTTTTGTATTTGAGAAAAACCTCTTCGACTTTCAAATTAAGAAAACAACAATCTTAGCGAGCTATGCAAGCGTGAAATATTTCATTTTATCGTCGGAGGATATATAAACTTTATACCAAAAAACATAACCGAAATAGTTATTAAATTTTGAAAATATAAAGACTTTTATGGGACACCCATTATTTAAGAAATCTATAGTTAATTATATTCATTTAGTGAAGTTCATTATTTGTTATTTTCATAAAAAATTACAATTATTTCTTTGCATTTATATATCCTTTTAAAAAAAAATCCTTATATCATGTATTACTAAACCCAACCATGTTATCTTTACGAATCTATATTTATTACATCAAATCAAATCCAATTAATTTTTTAATTTCCTTTCAAAATATACAAAACTTGTCCATTATAAAGTTTTATATTTACTGATTATAATCTGTAAACTTGAAAATGATTATAGATTTTATTATTGATTTATGTTTTATGAAATTGAATTTTATTATTACATATTAAATTTAGCATATATATATGTTAATGTGTAGAATGAAAATTAAATAAATTTAATAAAACTTAAAATTGAAAATCACCAAAGTTTGTAAAAGGCTCTAGTTCTGTATACAAACTAATATAATCTAGGACACTTTATGGGGACATAACATAAAACTATATAATAAAAAAAATTGTCAGGATTCATGATAATATTATAACTATATATATTTAATGTAAGACACTTCTAACAATAATAATACATTTAAAAGTGACATATCTACAGAAATATCATTAGTCTAAAAACTTTTTTATTTACAAGTTTTTATGAATGTTTGTTTTGTATTAGTGTGTGTAATGTATGTATGTATATATGTGTTATTTTTTATGCATTATAGAAAATTTAGTGAAATTGTTTACATGAGCACTAAAATTTGACTTTTAAATTTTATGCCATGTCGGATTTTGTTATAGTACTTTTGGAAGTGACATAGAATTAAATAATAAATATTTATGTAAAAAAAAAATGTTTTATAGTTTGGCCCAGGAAATGAGAATATTATACCACGACATTATAACATTGAAAATTGAATAACATTAAAACAAAACAAGAAATAGAAGGAAAAAAAATGAATTAATATAACATAAAATTATAAAAATTTAATATGTAAAATTATTATTGAAGTTGTTATTATATAATTTTCATTTTCAGAAAAATATGAATGTAATTAAATATAAATAATATGTAATATAAAATAATTAAATAATATTATTAATGATAATTATAAATTAAATATTCAAATCTATAAAATATAGTTAGTAAATTATTGTTCCTTTTGTGCCGATTGTTTTATACTATAAACTAGAAGTAGTTCAGTTTTTTTTTATTTGCTGCACCGTTTATCGTATCAAATGTTAAATAATTATGGCACCATTTCAAACTAATCTTTGTTACCATTCTGAATACAAAATCAATATATCAACAATTCGGAAGATTTAGTATGCCAGGACAGGATTGTATTTCTAAATTTCAATCTACACTGTCAAATTATTAAAATCCTTATACCGATTCTAATTTAGGTGGACAGCAAAGTTGTCGGATGAAATTATAAAGATTTTCTTTTTTTAATATTTAAGTAAATATGTACTTAAAAAATCTCTTAATTTCGATTAATGCATAGCTCCACAGCCGTACAGAAAACTCGTCGTTCTTATGACTAAGAAGCTGTATCGAAAGTATCGAAAATCGGAATCCAGATTTTGAGTGCATTTAATAAATTTATATGTTGTTTAGTGCTGTAGAGGTATACTTCGTAAATGTAATAACCTTGAAGTATTTTTCAATTGAACAAATTTCTACTACTTGTAGCTACTTTTGTACAGTAAATTTTCTTTATGAATTAGCTTCAATTTCAGTAGATAGCATTAAATCATAATTTTAATGAATTTTACCTCGTCGTTTTGATTGACCGATTCCTCAAAAGTTTAAATCAAAAATAAAACAAAAAATTTAATAATATTTAACCTCATTTTGTTGTACTGTACTGTCTACTAATAAATTTAATAAAAAATAGACACGAAATTAAAAACGTAAAGATTATATGACAAATGTCCATTTTTCCTATTATTAACCTGATATAACAAATTTATATAATTTGTTAATTATTCATTTTTAACATTATTCTAAAATTTTGCGTTTTGGGTTCATAAAAACATCATAATATTCAAACATCAAAACATAATTTTTTTAATCACAATATTCAACATAAAAAAATAAAATATATGAAAAACTAAAAAGTGAATATTGACTTGTTGATTTTGTCTTTATTCAAATAAATTTCTTTTAACTCTTATTTGTATATCAACAAATGTCTAAGGTTATGTTTTATTTGAATATTTATGTCTCAGGGGGTGTAATATCCTCAATCCTTTTCTACAAAACGCGAATTTTGTTTTAATATTTTATTCCTTTTGATACTGGCGGTATTCTCATATAAGGGAATATTAACTAAACAATACCAAATTTAAAGAAATAATATAACCAAGTTTTTCAGCTGAACTGTCGTTTTTCTTTTTCCTTAATCTTTGTTAAACTTTTCTATTTAATATTCCAAAAGCAACAATGGTTTTTCCAAGGACTATATAATATCTACCCTCATAATTTCCAGTACAGCATAATCTTTTTATTATTTTATTATTTTTCTTTAGGAAAATTACTCGTTTTATATTGTAAATATGAACGATACTACTAACAACTGTGTATGAAAATTCTAGGGATATTTTTAGTTTCCATTATAAAGTTACTTTTAAATTTATCCATTTATGTCTCCCCCATTTTTAATAGCTATATTTTCTGTAAATATACAAAATGCGTGGAATAATGATGGGCTTTTCGAGTTACTCCCATACAACTTGGTTAAATTATAGATAGAGGAATTTATTATGCATCAGAACCCACACAAATATACAAAGAAAAAAATAAATATCGTTTTTATTTCCATTTAGATTGCAAATATCCTTTATACATCCTTTTTGTGTCTGTAGATGGGAACAAAATTAAATGCGTCATGTGTGCAATTGTAATATTTTAATATTTTATTATGTGTGTTTTGTGAAATTTGCAAACTTTTATCATAAAAATGTTAATTTTTAATGGCATAACTATACAAATATCAAGTTAAATAATAATTATATCTATAGACATTTTTAATAGAATATAATTATTAAGAATAATTTGAAGTAATTTTATTTAATTATTGCGAGGAGTTTGTTGAAAATCGATTTTTATAGTCTGACCTCGTAATTTTACTCGTTGGATTTATGTAATTATTTTTGATTACATAAATTAGAAAATTAAATTGTATGTATTTTATTAATTTTTTTTATAATTAATTTATTTTAATATCTTTACTACAGAAATTCATGATTTTTTTTATAAATAATTTATGATTTAAATTGTCATAATTGTTTTAAAATATGTTATAACTTTTATTGCTACTTTTATTAGCTTTCACAATTATGTAACTTGCTGGAAGCATGTAAATATAAAAATAAGAACGAGAATTTTACTTTTATGTTTGTTGCTTTAACGATATTAGGTTGTTAACAACCAATAAAGTTTGTTACTGCCCAGTGAGTAGTGACCAACTTATTAGTGATTTACTTACCATATTATATTTACTTACAAACTGTATACCGGACCTCCAATATATATGATTCTCCAAATCAGATAAAAATAACATTTTATATATAATTCATTATCTGATAGATAAAATATGATTTTCTAAAAAAGAAATTATTATATAAAAAATATAAATAAAAATCAAATTCAAATTTATTTTCTACACTATTTATTATGAAAATATAATATACAAAACTTGCTATTTTGTGTCATCATTTCTTTTTTTTTATTTATTTTAATTATACACTTTTTATTTATTTTTTAAATTATTTTCAAAATTACTTGTTTTTGAATCATAAATTTTCGTGTTGGTAAATCAATAAATTAATTCGTTTCATTTAAATAAAAGTGAAATTGGAATTTTGAAAACGTTATTAATAAATTGAATTTAATAAAATTTAAAAAATTAATATTGTAAAAAGAATTTGAGACATTCATGGAAATCAATTGGAAAAATTAACAAGTAAAATTTTTTTAATTAACTCTTTCATAAAAATGAAAATTAAGAAAATTGCATAATTCAAGAAATCGGGAAATTAAATATATTTTACATTAAAATACAGTAAAAATTAATATCAATTTACAATTTATAGATAAATTATATAAATCGAAATTGAAATATTTTTGTTTTATTTAAATTGGAATTCATTGAAATTTAATTTTATTTTTTTGGTATAAAATTATTCAAATTATCGACAAAAATCATTCGGTTTAGAAATTTAAATAATTTTCGACCAAATTTAATGAATATCAATTTAATTATTTCTATAATTTTCTTTTAGTTTCTACTGTATTTTCTATTAAACATAATTATCCCCCGGATTTCATATTCGAAATGAATTAACTAAAATCATATTTTTATGTTATTTTTTTTTAGATAATTTTATAATATAATTATAAAAAATATAATTATTTTATGGAATCTAATTAATTATAAATATTTATTATATAAATTGCTTTTATTTTTCATTATAGATTTTTTTTCTTTTTTATGTAAATATTTTGATTTTGTATTTTTTGTTTGTTTCATATTAAATAAATTTTCAAAATATTTTTAAAATTTTTGGTTATCATTTTTTGTTTAAGGAAATTGACAATTTGAAAATGGTAAAAATGAAAAAGAAGAGAAAATTTTAAGACAGTTTTTTATTATATTAAAATTGCTTTTTTTTTTACTTGTTGTTTTTTATTGACATAAAGTTTGTAACTTTCATTTTTTTTAAAGAGTAAATATTGCTTTTTTTTAAAAAAAAAATTGCTAAATAGTTTTTATATTAACATACATTATCCTTAAATAATATTAAAAAGGATTCACGTAAAAATGGATGGAATCCTATTACATATATATATAAAAAAACATTCATTTAGTTTAGTTTTTTTACTTTTACTTCAAGATTTTAGTAATATTTATATTAATAATAGCCATTTAAGTTTACAAGAACATTACATAAATATACATTAATGCTAGGAAATTTGTGAAATTGTTTATAATTTAACATATAATAAATTTTCATTAGGTAATTACATAAATTATGTATTTTATTTTGAAATTATTTTTTACTTTGAAAATTATATCTTTGTTTTTATAGCTAAATGGAAATTTTCGATGATATAATTTTGGTCGATTTTAATTATAGATACAAATACAATAAATATTAATTTAATCGATGTATCGTTATTTAATCATAAATCAATATTCAAATAGTTGACAAATGAAATTAAAAATATAAATAATTAATTAATAAAATTAATTATAATTAGTAAATTAATAAATTACATTAAAAAATAATTATATTTTATATATTAAAAAAATGAATTTTCGTTGTTTGTGTTTTGTAATTGTGTTTCATTAATTCTAATAATGTTTCTTAAAATATTGCTTTTTTTTAAGGGTTGCTTATTTTATAATTGGAATTGCTTTTTTGGTCTATACAATTTTTAATTTACATTTTAAATATATTATTTATAATTTAGTAGCCTAACGAATACTTCGTGATCACATTTATTAAAATTTTTATTTAATTATTTAATTAATTTATCATTTATATAATATGTATTATAATATTTTTTATTATAAAAAGTTTCTATTTTCTAAATATATTTAATTGAGTTTTGGGTTTAGGGTTTGTGGGGTTTGTTTTTTTTACACTAATTTACATTATTTTATAATTTCAATTGATCACTGAAGGCCTTAATATCTAAATTTTATTGCTTTTTGATACTCGTTTTTTTAGCGGCGAATCATTACTGAAAATTTTAACCATTTTAATTATGATTTTCTTTATATTTCGTTGTATTTTTATTATATAATTTTCTTTTGAAGAATCAACAATTTTCGTTGAGCCAAATGAATTTAATTTTTAATATATTAATAGTTTTTTTTTTTTTTGGTATTACAGTATGTGCTCGATATTATGAATTGTATAAATTAGATTAAAATTTATGTAATCAAATATTATTTAATTTATATAATTATTTTTGTTGTACTACTACATTTTAAGCTATGATTTTCAATAATAATTATTTTAAAAAACTTTCTTGGAGCTTCTGTTCTAAAGCTTAAATTGCTCATTTGGTTTTGTAGTAAGATTCATACTTAAAAGTTATATATCAACAATTCAATTATCCTGAAATGTTAAGGATTGGCAATTCCACAAACAGGCAATTACCAATTTAGCACATAGTTAAAAAAAGGTGGTAACAACAAAACTTTTAAAATTCATTACTTGTTTTCATCTAGAATTAGTATATTTTATAAAATTGAAATTTTTAGATCTATTTTAAAACTAATACTAAATTAATTAATAATTCTAGTTTTGTATGATATCGACATTAATTTTTTTTTACTATGAGTTTCAAAAATCGACCACAGACTGTAATATTTTAAAAAAATAAATTATGTAATTTTGCTAATAAATAAAATAAAAAAGAAAATTTTTTCAAACTAATTTCATATTTTTAGTTTGTTTAATTAATTAAAATGTCTATATAAAATTTCCAGATTAAAAATATTTTACTTATTTTAATCACAAAATAAATGTTAGCATAATCTAGAAATCAAAATGAAGATTAAATTTTGCTTAATAATTTCGTTGTTCAATAATTTTGTATAATATTAATATAATAATTTTTTTTTGTTTTTAATAAATCACTTATTTATAACTAACAATAATTAATCATAAATTTAACAAATATTGCTTTTAATTTATTGCTTTTTAACAAGATATAATTAATAGTATTTTTATTTTCATTTAATTATTATTATTACAATATAGAATTATAAATATTATTTAATTACATAAATTAAAAAAAAATATGTAATTGATTTTAGATTCGATGTTCGATTGTTGTTGTTTTATCACAAGGGAATTTTTTTTTAATAGTTTTTGGTATTATAAAATTTTATTTTAAATTAGATTTTTACATTTTTATGTAATAAATATAAAAAAAAAAATATTGTTTATTACTCAGCAAAAAATGGTGATCCATGAGAAAGAAAAAAATATTTTCAATTTTTATTCATTTTCATTAATTATTATGGAAATAATTTCAGTTTTATTTCTAACCGTTTCTCTTAAAATGTTTTATAATTAATTAAATTTATATAAAAAATTTAAATGAAAATTTATTTCCTTAAAATTAAAAATATTTTTTTATTTATTTATTTTATTACTATATTTATATAATTGCTAATTTTTATTGCTTATCATATAATTTTCTTTGACTAATAATGACTAAGGTTAATTTGGTTTCATATAAAAAGTCTAGTAGCTAAGGACTATAATTTATTTGTAATATGGAAAAATGTTGCATATTTTTGGGTGTTAATTATTTTTATATTAATTTCAGGAATTTGAAATAAATTATTATAAATTTTATACTGTAATTTATTTTATAAAATGTATAAAGTGCATTAATAATGAAAAACATTTGGAAAATAAAAGATTTTGTTCAAAAAATATTGTATGGCAACAGTCTCCATACAAATAATTATAATGTATATTAAATTATGAACAGACTGAATATAGATTTACTAGTTCTTATAGTATAAATAGCCATGTAGAGCAGATATTTCAATTAATTTTCTTAGTAATATAGCTAATTTTCGTAAAGTGACTATAAATGTCTGCAATGATTAAAAATTGCGGTCATTTGTAAAGGTTAAGCTACGCTACTTCCAAATTCAAGTTAAAAACATAAGAACTAGCAACGTTAATTACTTTATTTGCATGCTCATACAAATGAGTAGTTTAGTGAGTTCACAAGTGAGTCTACTGAATTTTGTAATTATTACATTACTGATTTTTAAAATGTAAGTTTTACAATCATTATTTATAGAATATTCATCTTGCATAATTTGGTTTTGAATAATCATTAAAAAAATTAAAATATAAAAATCATTATTGCAAAATTATAAATACTTTTTTAATACATAAATATATTAAAAAATTTGTTGACTTCAAAAATTGACATATTGGGGAAATTTACGTTTTCTTTTCTTAATCGAAATCCTTAAACTCTAAATAAATATTTATTTTATAATACAATCTTAAATTTCTATAATAATTATTACATTTTCATTTTAAATTTGCACCATTAAATTTATTAATTTAATAATTTTTGCTTAATTAAAATTTAATTATTATAATATTGAAAATTTAATTATAATTTTCTTACTTTTAATACATTTATTCAATATTATATAATTTAATATTAATTTTTAAATACTATCGTAAATACTAATTTAATATCTAATTTACTATTTACAAAATAACTTATTACCTAATTTTAAAGCAGGTGATACAAAAAAAGAAAGAAAATGAAATTATTGTTAATTAAATATTTAAAAATTTTAAATTGTTTTATTAAAAATTGTTTAAAAAAAAAGCAAAGTTTGAATAATTTTCTTTTTAATGAGTTAAAAAAAATTCTTATCCCATTTTTTTTTTTGTTAAATTAACCAAGAAAACTAAAATTGAAAAAACAAACTTGAATAACTAACGAAACAAAATAAAAATAAAATATTAAATAAAAATAATTTTCCTTTAATGATTTCCCTTCATTAAAATGAATAAAAAGATTCGAGCGGGAAAACTTTAATAAGTTTCTTTTATTCAATTGAAAAATATAAAAATTTAAATTATAGTTTGAGGAAATTCGAAGGCAATTTTTGAAAATATATTTTCAAATTAATTTCCTAGTTCTAACGTCATAATTATTAAATATAAAAAAGAAAATTCTTTAATTATTTCGCATCATTGGATAAAGAATAAAAAGATGATTTTTTTTTTTTGTATTTATAAATTATAACAATATTTTTCCAAACCGCAAATAAAAATTTAAATTTTCCAATCCTTTCATTGTGCATTTTCATTTTCATTTTTTTTGCTTAGCCCAATTATTTTTGTTCCCCCTTGCAACAAGAACTTTAACAATTTTTTTTGGATTACAATAGAAAAGAAGTAATGAAAAGAATTTTCCGGTTTAATCAAAAAAATAGAATAAAATAAAATCAAAATGGAAAGAGGAAAATCCATTTTGAATCTTAAGAATTTATTTATAGGTAGATGGAAAAAAACTTGTTGATAAAGGTACGATAATTAAATTATATTTTGTTATATAAGACGTAAAAAATAAATTATTTATTAATATTATTAGGGGGTCCCTTAATCAGTATTAATTTCGATAATATTTACAATCATCTATATAGAAATATATTTACAGAATTTACAATTAATTTTTATTTTTTGAAAATGTTAAATTTGTAATCTAACAAAATAATAAATAATCCGAAAAGAATTTTTTGTTAGATTTGTTATTTTTTTTTGAAATGTCAGCATAAAATTTTCTCATGTTCTGAACATTGTACAAACATAATAAAAATGAAAACTTCATTTTGCAATTTCCCACAAAAAAAAGGGAAATAAAAACCCAAACAATGAAAACCAAATAATGAGTTGTGCAATCTGCTTCACTCCAATAATTTTAATTTTATCCTTCATAATTTTCCGTGGCACAAATATTCGAGTTATTCTCAAACCACTAATTTTTAATGAAAATCCATACATAAATTTTCCACATAATCCCACATTTGAATCGAACAAAATAGTAGAGGGGGGGTGAGGATTGGGTAATATAGTAAAACTTTGTCTGAAAACAATAAAAGTTTATTTTAATTTTTTTTGGAATAGTCGCGGGATGTGCGTTTCGCAATGAAAGCATAAATTTTATGATGTTGCAGTGGTTTTTCATCAAATGTTTGAGACACAAAAAGGATGAGACATTTTAAATATTTTAACGATTTATGTTTTGTAGTATTATAAGTACAGGGAGTATTTGTGAATTGTGAATTCTTGTTATATATTTATGCAACTAGTGTTGGATAATTTTTAATATTAAACAATATATTTCACAAATTCGCTTCAAGGATCATAATAATATAGCAGTTTACTAAGACTGGATTAGATTCTTTAATATAATTTTGAAAGGATATTTATATTTTATATTATACTTGTGAAAAATTTTCATTTGTTAATAAATCTCCTTTCCCATTCCCTAAAAATATTCAACAATGTCTGGTAAAACTATTACAAGTATTCACAATGATGGAAAAATATAAATTTATGTTCCCATTTTCTTTTTTTTGGTAAAATCCTTGCATTTTTTATGTTGAAATTTTAATGTATTTTTTTTTATAGTGTTTGTAATGTGTATGTGTGTATGTGTATATATGAAATTTTCTTTTTTTTTATAATAATATTATTTGTCCTTGCATAGAAATTTCTTTTTTTTTGTTGTATTATAACTTGTTGATGTCATCAAGTTTATGGTTGGTAGAAATCAAAATAATTCAACTTTTAACTTTTATAATGCCGACAATGAGATTTTATAGAATTTATAATAAAAAAAAATGAAAATGAAATAAAATAGAAATTACATTTATTCATCATATATATAAATAATGTTATTAAAATATACAAACATAAATAAATAAATATTTATGTAGAAAAATTTCTATATAATTTTTTTTGGTTGTGATTACTCGTATAATAAAGAAAATTTTATATAAGTTAAAGAAAATTTGTAAAATAAAATTTGTAACATTTCAAAAACGATCAACAAAATATAGTAAATGAAAAATTTTGTTGGAAAATCATAAAAATGAGAATTTATTTTTATGGTTTTTTATCGTGATAGTTAAAAATATTTATATACAAAAAAAAATTAATGTTATTTTTATTTCAACATTCTTGGAAAACCATAAAATTTTAAAGGTAACTAAAATAAAATTAGGAAAATTGTAGTTTTTTTTTAGGAATAATTTAAACTTTAAATTTCGTAATTTTCTTAAAACATTAATGAAAGAAATAATTATTATTGAATTATTTAATGATTTTATATAATTTTAGATTAGTTCACCAACAAATTTTAATAGTGAAACAAATTCTTTCGAAAATAAAATATTGTAATTAAATTTATTTTATAAAAAAAAAAATCTAAACTGACACCGCAACAGGCTTTACTAAAATTATTGTAATGCGCATGCGCTAACTTTTCATCAATGTAAAAATTATATAATTAAAAATAATTAATTTAAAAATATAAATATTGTGTAAAAATAAATATAAAATTGATATAAATAAGCAAAAAGTGAAAATTATTTATCAGCATAAAAATTATTTTAAAAATATCCTTAATGAATTTCCGTTTTAAGAAAATAAAATTTACAAAAAGGATGTACTTCAATATTGAATATGACCTACGTTAACTTGTGGAATTAAATCAATAATAAATTTGAAAGTAAATTTCAAGGATTTTGTTCAAAATACTTATAACCTCTAAAAGTTTTAATAAATTACGTTAATTCGATTCATTAGTTGCAATGTTTTAACTGTAACTGATATATTGTGACCATTTAAATGGTAATATTGTGGTGACAAAATATAAAATTATTACTGATAGATTGATTATTGGAAAAATCGGTTTGAATTGCAGTAATCCGATTGAAAATATTTGATAGTATAGATTACATTCAAAGGTGTTACTAATCAGATTTATTTTTGATATTCATTTTTCAACTTAAAGTAAAGCAGCATAAATAGAAGTGTGTTTTTTTTACCGAAAGGCACATTTAATTGCAGTGGCGAAACTGTAGATATGGCACCTTCTTGCCAGATGGGCACCCAACATTATGCTTAATTAAAAAAGCATAATCTATCTTGATTCGTTTGGATTTGTATATGTTTTTATGAATATTTTTTATATTTTCGAATTTTTAATCAAAATATTTTTATGTTATAACTTTTTCATGTTCTAGCTATGTTCTATGTTCATAATTATCACTCTACTAAAAGGATAGATTAAAATTGTATTAACAAACAATATTTAAAAAGAGTCAAATAGACAAATATATTTTTTTCAACTTTAATTCTGCAGTAAATAAAAATAAACATGTGCTTTAATTGAAATTTTGTTTGTTGGAATTTAAGCTAGCCTGTAATCATAATAATTGTGGCGCCACCTTGCGTTGCAGGGGATCGTGGGTACCTGCTCAGTTTCGCCACTGGTATTTCTGCTTATGTTTTAAAATTTAATTATTTGTTTTTGTGAAAAGGATTTTGATTTCATGAATAATATTAGAAAATTTAATTGTGCATAGTTTATTTTTATGATATTGTCACCGATTAAAATTTTAAAATGTTATGTAAAATTAAAAATATAATAAAACAAAATAAATAAATAAAACAAATAATGTGTTTTTTTTTTAATAAATATAATTGTTTTTTTCTTGTTCATTTGAAAGTAATACTTTTTTGTTTTTTGTAGATTATATAGTAAAATATACAACATAAATAATTAATTATTAGTTTTTTTTTTTTCATTTTCATTTTCATTTTTTAATAATTAAAAATAAATACAATAAATACATTGAAAATTGTATATAGAAGATAAATAAATTTGAAAATTAATAATATTTATGTAAATTGTTGTTTTACAATTTATTTATTTATAATATTTTCACTAAAAAAATTTTTTTGATGTTCAATTATGAATTTAATTAAGAAGTTATAGTACACCAAAAACAAAAAACAAAATTTGCATTACAAAAATGAATATATATTAAAAATTTTATTTTAAATATATTTGAAATAAAATTTTTGTTTATTACTTAATTTCTATATATTTTTTATATTATTTTGTTTGGTATATTAAAAAATTACTAAAACTGCAAAAATTTCGAAAAATATTTATACATTTATATAAAATATTAAATGTATTTATGTGTTTTTAAATATTTTTTAATTTTTTTTATACATTTAGTAATTGAAAACATAAAAATAAATGCATCTAATTTTTAAAATTATAATTATTTCTAACAAAAAACGAAAAAAAAAAAAACTATTAAATTTTTGAAATTATTTACAATAAATATTTTTTAAAACTAAAAATTAAAAATAAATATTTAGAACATCAAAATTATTTACAATAAAAATAATTAAATAATATTAATAGTAATTTTAAAAATTAAGTGTTCATTTAATTTTTTATTTTTACAATTTGATTTTATAATTTTTATATAGTTTTATACTAAAAATTCTTAAATATTAATTTTAATTATTTTGAGTATTGCTTTGGTACTTTAGCCGATTTACTTTAAAAATTAAATTTTTTTTTATTTTAGGACTTAAAATTAAGGACTTAAAATTTAAAATATAATTTATTTATTTATTTACATTTATTTTTTAAATTTTATTATATTTTAATATTTTATTTTTTATTTTTTTGGTTAAATGATGCTGTATGAAAATTTTGAAATTCAAAATTAAAATAAATTATTTAAAAATTATATTTATAGTAACAATAATCATAATTTTCAATAAGAATTTTCTTAAATTTAATTAAAATAAAAAAAAAAAATTAATAATTTTGGGAAAGTTATTCAATAATTTTAAATTATATTTTAAGAAAAACTATAAGAAATTATTTTTTGATGCCATCTTCGAGTCGATGTTTAGAAGAAAATTAAAATTATTTTAAAATATTAGATTTTGTTTTTTATATATATTTATTTCAATGAGATCAGAATAAGCTGATTTGAATTTTTGAGATTTGACTGTTCAATCGTAATCAGAAACGTAGAAAATGTACAACGTTCTGTTCGAAATATCTTTAACGTTCATTTACACTGAAGTTTTTATGTTTAAGCAGCTCACTATTAAGCTAGCAAACATTATTTCGGATGAACATTGCATTCTGGATTTATCAAAGTGTACGCTTTGATTTCTAATGATTGAACAGTTTAAACAAAAATAATAAAATTTAATTTTTTTATTTATTTATTTATTTATTATTAATTGTAGTAATAGAATTGAAATATTTTTAAATTTAGATATTTATCAATTAATTGTTTTTATATAAATAGTGAGTAAAAATATGCTAAAATTCTATTAGGTTTATGACTAGAAAACACTCTTTGTTCCATATAGAATTTACGAAAATTTTTGCAAACCTTGAAGAATCTGAATAAGTTTTTCATTTTATTTTTATTATTTAGACTATTTTCTTTGTACAATTTTTCTAATTTTACTGAAAACTAAAAAAAAAAAATGAAAAATTTTATAAATTTAAATAAAAATTATTATATTTTTATTTAAAATTCTGTATTTTTAATATTTCTTTAAATATATTATTTTATTTTTAATACTATTGTTAATTGCTTTGAATGCCAAATTTAATATCAAATTTTTATTCTGTCTGATATAATAAATTATTTATTTATTATTCATTTATAATATTTAAAAATAAAAATTTTTATATTTTAAATTTTATATTTATTTATTTAATTATTGTTGTATATAAGAAAATATATATATGTATAAATATTTATGTATTTGTTTTTTTATATATAAATATTTAAATATACACATAAAACTGCGTCTTTAAAAATTATTATTTTATAAGAGTGTGTATCGATAAAGGGGGACGTAGATGTCCAGGGAAGAGGATAAAGTTATGCAAATTTATTTTTATAAATATGTTAAATATGTATAGATACTTATGTTTGAATGTGTGTGTATGTGTGTGCAATAATAAAATCGATATATAAAACATAAAAACATAATAATAAATTGTGAAGGTTAATAGTTTTTTTTAGGTAAAAGTTTTTTAGTATTTTGCTTTGAAATGCAAAAATTCTGTTTTAATTTTTTTTATAATAATTTTAAGTAATTTTTTTATATATACATTTTATTTTATTTTAATTAATTATTGCACCCGACTCCCATCCATTTAAATTTGTTTTCAAATTATGATATTTTCCATATTATAAAATTTCCAATGATATTTTCTTTTTCAAATCAGTAGTAAAAATTTATTTGCAACTATTGAAGTAAAGCTAATATTGATTGAAGAAAATCAAATTTTTTTATTGATTTAAATAATAATGATATTAATATCTCTGGGGTCTACTATCTATAGTTTATTTATGACTGAAATTATTGTAGAGGTAATGGTAATATTTTTTATGAATTTTTACATTTTTTTACTATTTTGATTAAACCTTCATTGATTTCAAAAAAAATATTTATTAAAAAATTAAATTTATTTAAACTTTTAACAAAAATAAAATTGTATTCATTTCAAGTGAAACTATCACCTCAGCAATGCGCATTGAATATTACAGATAGTCAAAAAATTGAAAATTATATTATTTATCATAGAAATTAGAAATGACGTTAAACACAGAAATGACGTCAATAGAAATGACGTTATTCAATTTATTTCTACTTTTATGTCGTCAATTGACAATGTTTTTCATCTTTGTCTTCTTGGTACTGAAACTATAGCCCAAATCAAGCCTCCTCTAAGAGTTTTCGTGACTTCATTGGAATTTGGACAAGGCTTTTAATAATAAGATATTTATTATTAGCATATTGTCTCAACAGTAAGCATTTTTAGATAGTCTTAAAAACACAATTACAAATTGTAATTCTTATTACTGGTATTCATTTAAAACTAAGTCAACTTAGAACGAGCTCAATCTCTCAGTCTGGAATTGAATCTAAGACCTAATTCAGCGCGCAGCAAAGTGCTCTACCAATATTATACCTCTGGAAAGTATTCTGAAAATGACATTTTACATTGTCGAGCTTAACATTTACAATTTGTAGTGTCGTTAAACTTGACAAGAAAATAACATTGACTAGTGAATTTTGAATTGGTTTTATTAGCTTTATGTATAGTTTATTATCTAATCTAATAGACGAATAATTCCATAGCACAATTATCATATTAAATTGTAGACTCCCAGCTTACCATCATATAATGACTTTAACTAATCGTTGCTTTAAAATTTTAATGAAAAAATTGTAATTATTTTATCTGGAAATTTTATTATTTTGAAAACAAAATTTATTTAAAAAAACAATTTCTTCTAATTGACAATGAAAATTAAACTGAAACACTTTTAAAAAGATCTTTAAATATCCTTAATTAATTATATGAAAATATATTATTATTTATTATCTAATATTATTTCACACTAATAGACATTTATATATAAATATTTTAGAATTATTATATATTTGAATAATAAAAAAATAATAATTATTTATTTTGGGAATGTCTTTTGAAGCATGGCTTAATTTTCATATATAATATAAGAAAATTTTTCCAAGAAAAATAAGATAATTTTCTGTATATTTATTTAATTTTATAATTTATAAAATTATATTTTAATTATATTAAATTTTTTTCATATAATTTCAATAAATATATATATTATTTATTATTATTTTGATTGAAAAATATTTAAAAAAAACTATTTCATTCAATTGACATAAGACAGATGGCGTTAATTAAGTTCACCATTTAGAATAATTTTTACAAATATATAATTAATTTTATATATAAAATGACAAACATCTATAAGAACATTTTCACAAATATTACTAATTAATGTTTTAAATTTGTTCTGAATTGATTAAATTATTATAAATCTTTTTTTTTAGTTAAATCTATCTCATAGATAGATGAAAATTAAGATTTTGGTAAAGATTGGACGTTGGGACTGAACTATTTTTTCAAAAATTTATTTTAAATGAAGAAAACATTTAAGAATTATTTACAATTTATATAGGAATTAAGTTTTTGAAAAATTTCTTAACTACAATGTTTTTTTGCAGTAAATATTTTTATATATATTTAATTTAGCTAAAAAGACTAGAATAGCACATTTAATTTTTTGTTTTTAAATAGACATTTATTTAAATATTAGATTTATTATATACGTTAAAATAGTACTACTACGCACACATATTTGACTAGAAAATATAATTATAAATACTCCTAAAGGTATGCAATACTGATTGACTTTTAAAACTATTTTTAAGAGTATTATAAATAAATCTCTACACTAAAGCTAGGCCCGACAAAATAATGTTAAATTAAAAAAAAAATAAGGAACTGCCGCCAGGAAATTAATTTAAAAAAGACATTTTTTTTTTGTGGAATTATTATGAAATTTCATAGTACAAATTCATTAGAAATGAAAAGGATTTTTAAATTATTATTGAAAAATAGTAAAACAAAAAGTATTTTAAAAGTTAGTTTTTACAGGACTAAAGCTTAAAAAAAGGACAATTATTGGTGTTTTATATATAATTTAAATTAAGGTAAAAATTTCTTTCTTTTTTAATTTAAAATAATTTTTAAATAGTCTCGTTTAGATTCTCTAAGCGAAAACTTTATTTGTTCAAAATGTAAAATTATATTTTTGAATTTATTACCAAAAAATTTAAAAAAATTATATAATTTTTTTGGTTATACAAACTAGTTAGTAAAATTATAAGTTAATATTTCTGGTCTAACTATATTTGTACGTTGGCGGCGGCAGTGTTTATTCTGAATATATTAAAAATTAACACGTTACTTTACAGGACATTTAAAATTATATACATTATTTGTATATAATAAAAATATATTATATAATTAATGTATAATTATGTATATAATTTAGAAAAACATTTATAATTATTGCTTTTAAAATATTACTTTTCACTGGTTGGTTTTGTCTTAAATTTTCTTATACAGTTTTCATATATTAATATTGCTTTTTAAAATATTTCGTTGCGGAAAATTGCTTTTTAGATTTTTGTTTTTATATTATTTTATCCTAATTTATTTAATTTTGACTAAATACGATATTTATTCTACAAAATTTAAATGCTATTTTTTATGTATGTTGACAAAAAAAAAATGTTTTCTTTTTTTGTTAAAATATTTTATATATTCTTAAATTCTAATTCGTTGTTTGTGAAACAATTGCTTTTCGTTGTTTATTTCAACAGTTCATTTTTTCAGTTCATATAATTTCGTTGTTTAAAATCACTTAGACTGAATAATTCTTTTATATAAACTTTCAACAAAAAAAAATAATTATGTTAACTATAAAGATATAGATTTTTCTTATATTTATAGAGTTTTTACTTAAGTGTCTAAAATTGTGTTGTTTTTTTGGTTTAAATGACTAGAATAGGTCAAGAGTTTTTAAGTGTAATGACTAGAATAAAATTAAACTAAATATATATTTGAAATAAATATTAAAATTAATTAGAATGATAGGTGAAATTAATGTACATATAATAGAAATTATTCAGTATGACTAGAATTTTACAATTTTCATATATTTTTTTTTTAGCTTAAATATATTTATAAAATAATTATTTCCTATAAATAAATTAATTGACTTAAATTTCTTAAAATAAAAAATTAAATATACAAAATTGAAGGATGGACGTTTTGTGATATATAATTACGTATTTAAAAATTAATAAATTATTTTAAAATAAATAAAATTAATAATTTGTAACACTTCCAAAAATTATATGCTATATGAAAATGTTATAAATGCTCCTATTGTTATGCAATTTGATATAAATATAATTATTTATAGTTAATTTAATAAATAAATATTATTAAATTAATACTATTTAATTAATATTTTATTATATTTATTAAATTATCAAAAAAAAATGAACGTCTTCCTACAATTTTATTTGTTGGAATTATTTTTATTTAGACAATAGAGGTCAGCACTTGTCATTAAAAATTAATTAAAATCAATCAAAGCTTTAATTAATGTTATACAATTTTAAATAAATTAAAGATTTTAAAATTATAAATATATAAAACTAAACTATTTAGAATATATTGTCATAATTTGATTTCAGTTCTGAATATACTATAAATATTTAAATATTTTTCAATAAATTAAAATAGAAATTAAAATTTAATGTATTTATATATTACAATTTTGTTTTATAATCGACTTTTTTTTTTAATTATTTTATTTTATCATTCGAAAATTTCATTTAGCTTTTTTTTTGGGTATTTTTTGTAAAAAAAATATTCCATTTTTATATAATTTAAATTATGAGATTTAAAAAAAACAAAGAAAATAAAAAGAAAATTCGAAAATATTATTTCTATGTATATGTTTCATAAATATAAATATCAATTTAATACATTCATAAATATCATAAGTTTTTGTTTTTCATTTAATTTTTAAGTAATTACCATTTTTTTATGTTATTTTTGTTTGGTTTTATGTTTTTTTTTTTGGAGTTTTGTTGAAACATATTTTTCTATTTGATACCATCTAGTAGAAAACAATAAACACAACAGGAAATCCACACATATACACATAAAAATTTTTGAAACGAAAATGTATGTGTTAAGATGATGCTGACATCTACATTATTTAATTTTTAAATATAGAACTTTTACCGTAAATCAGCTACACACAAAAATGACACAACTATTTTTTTTTTTTAAATATTAAATTTTTTTTTTTTTGGTTTGTTTAGCTTTTCGCTTCCGATCCCAACCATTTTTGTTGTTCCACAATTTTTGTTTTGGGGACGTTCGACTGTCTCCATTTTGTATTTTGGATGTCTCTGTTATACACTTTAGTTAACACAAACACTCACTGACATTTCTCATACCATATTTTTTTTTTTTAAATAACTAAAAATTTTGGTTACCCACCAAAAGATGCCGCTATTTGTATATTACTTCTAGGACCATTACCAAGACTATTTTGTATATTAGATGTTGTTGTTGCTGTTGTTATTACTTTACCATTTGTGATATTTGTTATTAAAAGACCACTTGGTTTTGGACTGGGAATTGATGTAATTATTGACATTGGCTGTTTTGGTTGTAAATTAAAATCACCATTACTACTATTACTATTGCCACTATTCAGAAAACATAAATTTGGCGATGGACTATCAACACAACGTTCATCCATTATTCCGATACTGCCTTCATCTTTAAAACATGCTGATTCCAAATGCTTATTCAAATAACTTTTAAGGGCAAATGTTTTATGGCATCGTTTACATTCAAAATTCTTATCAGCTGAATGTGTTTGCATATGCGCTCGAAGATTTGATCGATCAGCAAATGCTTTGCCACAATGTGCACATCCGTATGGTTTTTCACCAGTATGTGATCGTAAATGACCTTGCAGGAGCCATGGTCTTGAGAATAATTTACCACAGACACCACAACTGTGCGATAATTTGTGCGTTAAGACATGCATAGCTAATGCTGGCATTGAAACATATGCTTTTCCACATGTATGACATTTTTTCGCTGACTGTGAATCTAAACTGCGATGTGTTTGTTTATGGCGTGACAAATTACTTGATGTTGCATATTGTTTACCACATTCTGTACATGTATATTTGGCTTTATGTTCGCTGGGTATTGCAACAGTTGCTACTGGATCAGCAATTGATTTTCGTTTAGATCGGCCGTCACTAACAAAAAATGCTTCATATGTATAGGCAACTGTTTTGCCGCCGGACAAACTATTTGGCGAATCAGTATTTCGTATATTAGTCGTATTGCTATTTTCATTTTGAATTGAGTGATGATCACTTTGAGGTGACAATTGTGACAGATGTTGTTGCTGTTGATGTTGTTGCAATCGATCTTCTTCGTCAGGTACAATGATTGTAGTGATTGAATGATTTAGTTTAACATCATTTTCATGATGATGTATATTTGTTAAATGGGGAAGATGATCTTCATCATCATGATGTTGTTGTATTTGATGTTCCAGGTGATGTCGTTGCTGCTGTTGTTGTTGTTGGTGCTGTTGCAACTGATGTGGCTGTGGCGGTGGCAAAAATGCTGTTGAAGCACTCAAATCTAATATTGCATGAGCTGCATGTAAATCTTCTTCAGCTGGTATTCTTATTTCATAGGTACGTTGTGTTATTGGTCTATCGTCCAATGAATATGGCCGATAAATATCTTTCTTTTTTGGTGGAAGGGATAGTGCAGCACCAGTACTTGTAAAGCACATTGCCAATGATTTTCTATTATTACTATGGCAGCTACCACCACTACTACTTATACTGCTGTTACTATTATTACTATTTGGTGATTTTGGACTGTGCGGTGTTTGCTGTTGTTGTTGTTGTAATTTATGTTGTTGCTGGTGCTGTTGCTGATGTCCAACATCATATTCAGATTTTATATGTATAACTGGTGGACTGAATCGATCACTTGATGTTGAACGTAAAGACGATGATGGTGAGGATATTGGCGAAGCAGAAACTGAATGATAGGAATAATGTGGTGTTGAGGATGGTGATGATGTAGATGTTGTTTGTGGATGTGTTGTTATAACAGTTACTTCGTTTTCCATTCGTGGCAGGTACGCAGTAAAGTGCATCGGTGATATATCGTGACCGTATCCTGCAAATAAATGAGAAAAAAAAAGAAATTAAATTAAATTACAAACTTTTATGTTTTTGATATATTTATAAAATATTTTACACAATCAAATAATATTTATTTATAAAGAATGTTCAGTCAGATATTCAATTCTACATGATTTAATCAGGAAATATTTATAATATTTTTCCAATAAGAATTCAATCAACCAGAAAAGAAGAATATTTTTCTTTTATTCAAGATTATTATTCTCATTCACCAGGCAAATGGGAATAGGCTTGAGGGTCAATTATTATTGTTATTATTTCAAATAAAATTGCACTATATAACCTGTCCAGTCTTTATATATATTAAAAATCTACAAAACTGACCACAAAATCATATACGTGACTAGTAAACTGAATTTTTTATACGTCTTGTCGTAATGCGCTAGAAAAAAAAAGATACATAATCTCAAAGCCATTACAAGTGTTTTAAGCCAATTTTAGTGAGCATAATAGAAAAAATCATTTTTATCAATTTGGACATTTGCCAAAACTATATATCTATATACATTCCATATATCCTTTATATTTTGTTAATATTGGAAAAACTTAATAGAAAATTTTTGTTAGTTTTACTTTAGTGAAAAAGAGTAAAAAAATATTTTCTAACATCAAATTGCCTAAAGTACAAAAAAAAAAAAAGAATTTATAGGAAAACTTTTTATTATATAGCTAAAAAAAAAAAAACTACAAAAAATTATATTTCATTCTACTAAGATTTTTTCTTGTTGCTGCTGATAAATCTTCAAGACGGCTAAATTGAAAAGTTTGTTGGTTAATGCAGCACAACAACCTACAGACACAAAGCCAAAAAATAGAATAAAAAAAAATTAGATTTCAATCTAAAGATATTTGCTTTGAATTCAAAAAGAGATAATGTCCTTATAAATAAAAAAAAATGAAGACAGTTTTCTATCCTCATTTTCATTTATGTTGTTCTTGCTTATAAACCAGAATTATAAAGATAAAAACTATAGACATACTTTTTTATATATTTTTTAATATTATCGGTATCGAATTTTCATTCAAAAAAAGAAAATTATTGTACGATAGTTTTAATGGCATATTTTTTTTATACATATTTCTTCATCATATACTTTTGAAGTACTCAATTCAATGGCCTAAGAAAACTACGAAAAGTATTACCATCTTTTTTTTCTAAAACCCAACTAAAAAATTGTATTATATTTCTTTTTAAGTCTAGAAAATCCTTATAATAATCAAATCTTGGGGTTTGTTTTCGTTGAAATATAAATGTTATTATATTTTTAGTGCTCCTTTAGAACTAAGAAGAAAGGATGAGAAAATATTTTATTGAAATTAAATTAAATTTTTTAAATTATAAAAATTTTAACTTCCTTAAAGCCGTTTTGCTGTTAGACATCTAAGGTTTCAAAATTACGATAGAAAACAATAATATGCAAAATAGAAATTCTTCTTTTACTGAACGATCTACCTCAGATTTGTAAACGTCTTTTTAACGATCTAGTTTTTCCTAAAATTCTACTGTATAATTTGGACCTATTATTTTTATATCATTACGAACTATAGAGTAATAGAGTTTGTAATACTCTGTTAATGACAAACTAATGACTTTTTCAATTCGTTTTAGATAAAACTCATAGTTTTAATTGTTAACAATTTTTCTTCTGTCTGATTTGTTATACTCCTGATCTGATTAAACTTAGAGTGACATCTAAATCGATCTCTTGGCCTAATGCAATATAACCTTAGAATGCCGGCATCCTTAAAAACATAATTTTTATTTCCAATTCTCATGATTTATATAGGAAAATTCTAATAAAATCATATTAGAGATGATATTATAATACGGAAATGATAATTTTATAAAGGTAAATAATATTGAGTTCTATATTTCCATTCTACTACAATGAATGCTGATAAAGAGTGTGATATAATACTGGTAGACAAAATATCAACCAGTTATCCTTACAGTCGTCATCATCATCATTTAGGCTTATATATTATGACTAGTGATGGTTCTTATTATTCTGTAATGTACAAAAAAAAAGACAAAACACAAAATATTTTGTTTATTTTTGTTCTGGTAAACTCCAAAAACCCAAATATAGCCTAGCTATATACAATTTTACTTATTTATAGTTTTGTTTCTGTTGCTTTCAAAATGTGTCGCAATGCACCACACTGAAGTGGAGATAAATAAAGATAATATATAATTTTATTTTTATTTTTTTTGCCCAGCAACATGTAGGCAATATTTTTTTTTTATATCTTGTTGTTTTTTGTTATACTATTTCTCTAAAAATACAGTAGTATACAAAAAAAAAACATAATCTATAAAAAGATATAGAAGAAACTGTTGAAAAATCTACACAAATTTCATATCATTATATTATAGTTAAGCCCATCAGACGTATAAAAGCTTTATAGAGAATACCAGCAGAATATACCAGCTAGAATATGGCTGTATAGAAAAGGGAAAAAGTGGGAAAAAAATATATAATTTTTTTTATACATTTTTTTGTTTTTAGACCAGACATATTATCCTTGTATATAATATAAAAATATCCTTAATACGTTATACATATCTTATATAAATATCTATAATAAAAATCTTTAAAGATTTGCAGATTTAATATATTAAATATATATAGAAGGAAAAAAAATTACAAACATTAATTTGTATAATCAAAAAGAGGATAATACTTTAATAGTAGCTAAAAATTCTAATATTTTAGAAGCTATTTTTATAATAGTAACATAATTGAAAAAAAAAATTAAACTAAGATTTTTTATTTCAGTGTGTATTTAATAATAATGAACTCTTCGTACTGATAAATTACGAATATAATAAATCTAAAAAAATAGTCAAGGTTACTTTTTTGCAAATTTTTTAGTGTAATATATAAGAACATCAAGCCTCGCAACAAAAAAAATGTAAATTCTATTTAAACTTTTATGAATTTAATTCAAAATGATTTACTTGTGACAATATCATAGAAAAAGCAACAGAGAAAAAATATCTAGTAGAATTATTCTGTGAATGTCGTAATAAATCTAGTAAAACTTATTTAAATTTATGATTCACGTGCTCTCATATAAAGTGTTACACAGGGATATTTATATAAAGCAGAAAAAAAAATAAAGGACATCATACTGTGAAGATGAGTTCTGACACCAATGGTGGTCGGTTGATATTATTTTTTATTTTATTTTTTTCGGTGTATATATCTCTATCCTATTATAAAAAGTAGATTTTATATGATGGAAATTTCTATTTTGAAATAATAATAAAAAAAAAATTAAAATTAAAAACAGAGTTGGATACAAAATTGTACGTGTAATCAATGAAGTGTAATTTTTAAATAATCATTCGGTATACAATGTAATCAAGAAGTTGTTAAATTTATTTAAAAATTTCCCTTGATATTCTAAAAATGATATTAGATATTATGTTTCGAATATGCAATCCTATTACATTTGTAATACAGATGTAGTGTATCTATACTGTAATTTATGTACAGTGTAATTTTAAATAATAAATTTACTACTGCCATTAGTAATGATAAATTTCAGAGTAAACTTTCCTAATGGAGCATACTATTTATAACTATAATATTTACTTACGACTAATAGTTAATATCAATTGTAAATTGACTTTGTAGACAAATATTACATTAATTACATATTGTCTACACGTATATACAATTTATTACATTTTCGACATATATTTCTACCTAATTTTTTGAAGTGAATAGTTAAAATCTATTGCGGTGTATATGAATTAGTTAATACTTTACTTTTTATATACATTTTTTATGTTTTATAATTTATAATGGGTATGCACTCAGCTGGTGGTTCAACACCACAAAACGATAATGATAAACGTTGGTTTTGAACTATATATACTAAATCTGTCGCTTATTAAGAATTGAAAATCTTTCTGTATATATATAGCTATTATATATATTTGTTTAAAACCAAAGAAAATTATTGTATATATATATATATGAAAAACGAACCAACAATTTTTCATTAGTCTTAAGTAGTTTTTATAAGAACACGCAATCGTCTTTGTAAATTTTTTATATATTTTCCTTTTTTTTTTTTTGTGCTCTTTAATTATGTCAAGTTTTCTTTCTGAGATTTTTCTTTCGAAGGATTATGCGATTCTATATATATAAAAAAAAGGAAAATCTTATGATTATATCATGAATAAGTATATAGTAGTGATAAAATGAATTTCTCACTTTTATATTAAATCATTTTCATTATTATTGAATTAGAAACTTAATAGAAAACTTAACAGAATGAATTATATATAAATGTATAGAAAAGTTGATGTAAGCTGTCTATTTGATTTGAGCTTCTTCTAAAGGAATAATTATTTATGAAAGGTTTTTTTTTTTTAACTTATTTTTAGAATTTTTGTTTCTATTTATTTTTATTAAAGAATTTAAATCATTATTACATTTTAATATTTTGTCTTTGATTACATTTAAATATATCAAATTTTTTCTAATGAGATTTTGAAAAAAAAAAACTGAACTGACTAGCTTAGTAGCTACTAAGAAAAAAGTTAAAGGTTTTAATATGATTCAAAATTAAAATACAACAGAAAATTATTGAAAATTAAGAATTTAAGATTCAGAACCAAAAGATTCTTAAATTTTTCTTGGATTACATGACAAACGAATGCCATTTATATAAAATTGTAATACTGAACTGAAAATATTTATTTAATCTTTCCAAATGTTTACACTTTATTGCCATTTAGAATTCAGTGCTCCTGTTGTACTGTACTATGATAAGTTTAGCCAAGGATTTGACTGAAAAAAATTGATTTAGACTTAAATTAGTATGAATAATAAAATATTCAGAATATGAGATTTAGACAGTGGAAGAAAATTCTAACTGTTGCGACTATTTGTACGACAAACAAATGAAATACTATGAAAATAGCCATCAGTTATCAAATTGTTGCAGTTAAAGTTTTTGCACTATAAATAATTCAATGCTCTATGAAAATAATTCAATGCTCTATAAATAATTCAATGCTCTATGAAACTATAATTTGTAATGTATCACCTCTATCATTACAAAACGTCGAAATCCTACATTCGGATCAAATCTGCAATGCCATTTAAAACATTGAATTAATATTTGTATTAAAATTATATGTAAAATATGCATCAGCATTAAATCTTTACAACCTTCAATAAAAATAATTATGCGTATAGACTATATAAATGTATTTAATCATTTGGGGAATCAACAGAGTAAAACGTAAGTGTTTATAATATTTATTTAAGTTGGCAAGGGAAATTTTTTAGATAAATTTTATTTTTTAATTGCTTCCACTTCAGTTGATTTTATTCTTGAAAATATTTATATAAAAAATGCATTATTTTAATTAAAATATTTGAAAAATGATAAATTATTAAAAAGAAATGTATTCGCTAAATTGCAAAAAAAAAAAAAAATTAATATTATTATAACTATTTAAAAAATATCTCATTAAAAATTAATTAAAATGTTATAGAAATTAATTAATAATTATAATTTCCAAATGCCACCAATTAGTTACAGTAATCAAATCAGAAATTAGTTAAATTTATCGTATTATTAAATTATATTGTAATAATATTAATAATATTTTTTAAACAATCCTTAAAACTCTTTTACATATTTTTTTTTTATAGAAATAGGAAAATATGCAAAGCTGAGTTTGCAAAATGAAAACATAAAAAATAGAAAGAACTGTAATACAAAACTAATGCAAAATTGTAATGACACCAAGTGCATTTGTCTGGATAGGTGGAAAATTTTGTTTTATAAATAAATGGAAAAACTTGAAAACATATTTTTTATTTTTCATACAAAAAATAAGAAAAAAACACGCAGGGAATTGGAATTTTAGATATTAAAGAAAATTTTTACAAACTAAAAAGCATTTTTTGAGAGTGCAAAAAAAAATAATTTAGAAATATTAAATTATTCTAGAAATCTGATTTTAAAGAAAGTTTTTGCAAATAAATTATTCAGCAAAGGTTTTTAACAAAACAGTAATTTCTTCTGTAGTTGCTTTTTGAAAATTTTATAAATCTAATTTATAATTATTTAAGATTATGCTATCGGTTGAAATTTAAAGTAAATTAAACAGAAAGCTCTTAAAATTGGATTAAAATTAAACAGCGCTAAAACTAAATATTTAAAAATGTCAAGAGGTAAAATGAGAAGACAACCACAACATATTACAGTCGCTGAGGATAATATGAAGGAATTGCTAACTTTACATATTTCTGTGGGCTATTATGCAATAACAACAGAGAAACAGATGGGAAGATAGTGTTGAAAAAGACTCCAGAAAGCTAAATGTAATAACTAGAAATTCGATGCTAAAGACATGGAAAAATGAAGGCTTATTTTGAAAAAAGCTAAAGCTCATCCAGGACTGCAACGCGAGAAGAAAAAGAAGAAGAATACTACCGATCTGTAGAAATTAAATTTTCATTTTCTAGTTTTTAATCAAAACGCTTAACCAAAAAATGCAACTAAACAAAATTACATTTTTTCAAGAACCAAACATTTTCCGAAAAAGTAAGTTTAATAAATATTTTTTGTACATTTATAAATTAACAAAAATATAAGGAAATATTGTTAATTTAATTTTTGTAAAAAAAAAACCATTAAAGAAAATTCCAATAGAATATTTTTTCAATCTATTTTGTTACACATTTTCGTCCTGTTTTGTTTAAATTCTTTTTTATAGAAAATCGAAGTAAATATAAAGAAAAATAGAAAATTATACTGAAAAGTAAAAATATAAATAAATAAATTAAATAAAAAGAATTTAGAGAGCAAGCAACAAGAAACGGCCAACAACAACCAAAAATCGAAACAGAACAGGTGGCAATTTTTTTTTTATAAATAATAAAAATAAATAAAAATATAAAAAAACAGAAATAAAAAATATAATTTTATAAACTTTTGCATTCTTTTTATACATGCCTTAACAATGAAGCCACTGTCAACCTCATTCCTAATTTCACCCAGTGCGGAACACATTATTTTCATTTTGCTATACTGGAAATAACATTAAAGGAATGTTTTAGAGGTTATCCTTTAAGTTTCAAGTTAGTAACAAAAAAGGTGTCACTCTTTTCTATATAATGAAAATTTTAGTTTTCGGTGGGGAATTTTGTGTTTAATCAGGACTTGGGCATTTACTTTATTTATTACTTTCTAAAGAGGTAGAGGTAGAATTATAAAGGCTATATATGGAAAATATTATTAAAGAAAACGAATCATTTGTGGTAGTTTTATTTAATATAATATAAATATAGATAATTTTTTTTTTATATAGAAGGATTTGTTCGCCCGCGAAAATTAATGATACGCTGTCGATTTATGTCGCGTGACATTTCCTTAATTTGTTTACGTGTATGCTTTTATTTCGTGTTCTACTTTTTTTTCTTTAACCATAATTTACTACATTTAACATTTTCTTTATATATTTGGAAACTTGAAAAAGGAGCCATTAAAAGTGTTCTAGTTTAACGCAAAATGCGAAAATATTTAGAAAAGTTTTTTGGAAATACTTTAGTATTTTTTTTTGTATTAATAGGATTTTGTTAATTTTGTTGTATGTGTATCAAAAACAGGATGAAATTTAACAAATAAAATATGAATAGTTTTCCATTTCATTAATAATTATAAAATTTCCATAAATTGATAAATTTAATTTTGAATTACAATAGTGAAATTACAAAATTGTATGGATGAAACTTAATACTAATAATTACAATCTAATGATTAATGTTACATATAAGCATTTTCCAATTAGATTTTCTGATATTTATAAATCTTTAGAAAATTTATTTTCCGTCCGGCATTTACTACATAAGTTTTCCAAAAAAAAAAAAAGAAAAAAAATTCCACAACAAAATCTTTAATAACATAATTTATATGATAATATTTCAACAATTTTTTTTTTTTAATTTTATTTTCCTTGTTTTTTGCGTCTTGTCATCCATTTCTATATTAACAAAATATTTTTAGCGTTCATAAATTAAGATTTTTATTGAAGTTTAACATTTTTTTTTTTCATGTATAAATAAATTTTCTTATTTATAAATATTCTTTGCTTTCTAACAACATTTTTTTGGAAAGCCACCCTTAAACGATTTTTTTCCTCTTCATCTACCCAAAATTATGCTATGCCCACCCAATCTGAATCACCACTTGTAAGACAAAAAATTCGTGTGTTTAGTTATATTTTTTATATATAAATTTTTTCATATAAATGTATCTATATTTGGTAGGTAATCGAAGGGCGCGTTTATATTATTAGTTATAGATACATAATTTAAGTTATAAGTTTCATTTTTTTTTTTCTTTTGCTTTTTTACAATAAAAAAGCATATATTTTTACGATAATATCCTTTCAAAATATATATCTACAGCTCCCTATATTATTAATGGTTGCTTTAGGTACACGGTAATTTGCCCTTTTTATCGATTTAATCGGCACGACGACGTCTTTATATATAAATATGTATATAATAAAATACCAGAAGTCGAACAAAATTATTATAGAGAATCGAAAAAAAAACATTTTCTCTAAATAAAGTGGTGGAGGTTGTTATTATTTAGTGTATGAAGGGTTGGGTATATGTCGAATATTTATTTTTTACATTTTACCAGAAAAATGAGAAGGTGATTGAGGATCATTTAGAAAAGGAAAATATTTTTGGTATATAGTTGAAAGCAAAAAACAAATAACAACAAAAAAACGTGTCACATTTCAGGCCAATTTATGATTATAGGGTGTAAATTATTAGCTCCCAATAAGATTTCAAATTTATTATTATATAGTTATAAGAAAATTTCGATATTTATATATTTATTATATAGAAAAAATTGTATTTAAACACAAGAATTCATCAATTTGTTGGAATTGAAAGACTGTGTGGATTGGCGGGATAGGTAAATGACATTAAATTTCTTATTTATATAAATAAAACAGGTGTAAATGAAGGCGCGTGAAAGCTACTAATAAAAAAAATCTATTTTTCATAATTCACTCTAACTCTAATTATTGTTATAGAAAATTGTGTATGAACAAGAATGCCAATAAAAAAATTTTGATAAACGCGTGTACAAATAATATCAAAATATTAATAGCATTAGTTAGCTAAATAAATAAATAAATAAAGTCAATATTTCAACTTTTAAATAACCTTTTTGATCAGAAACAGAAATTTAAGTTGTCAAACAAACCAATAATTTTTAAAGGTATTAAAAAAAATAATATTCTACAAGTAATCCTTCAAATATCCTTTCTTCCACTATACATATATACAGATTAAATATAAGAATTGAATTTTTGTTATTCATCAAACTTAAAAAAAAATCGTATATTATATTTCAATTCTTTTAAGGAATTTTTAAAGGATTCTGACTGTATAAATCCAAAATACTTAAAAAAAAAAAAAAAAACGTATAGAAAGTTGTTATTGTGTGTATAAAATGTGAGTGTGTAACTTTATCTGTTTTTAACTTTTATGTTTACATTTTTTATGTTTTTTTTTTTTTTTTTGCTGAAGGATAATTTTTTTTCGAAGGGTTCATTTCATCTTGTCTGAACCGATTATCATGTTCCAATATATATATGTAATTCTAACAGGATAATAGGGTGTATAAAGTTAAAAAGGAATATATATTTTAAGTAGAAAAGTAGAAAATTTACTTCCAATCAGATTGATGTCCTTTTTTTCTTGTTGTTGTTGTATGTATCTTAATACCCTATTATTGTATAATATTAAGGATTGGTAAATAAGGATATATATGAAATATATTTTGTGCAATAGACTTTCTTTTTTTTCCTTTTTTTTGAGGTTTATTTAATAAAATTCATAGTTGTAATAGAAAAATTTCCCATTTCCATTAAGGAAGTTTTGCAAAAAAATATAAAAAAAATCAAGTTGTGAAAATTTTGTACCCTATTTTTTGTTGTTGTTAAAAGTAAATTCATGTCAGCTTTCATTGACATCGAAATTGAAGTCAACAACAACGAAATTGAAGTCAAAATTGACTTTATCCTCTAACCATCGTAACGTATATAAAATGAAATATACCAAATTGTTGTTTTTTTTTCTATTTTCTTATACATTTATCAAGGATATTTTATTTGTTCTGTCAAAGTAATTCGTTCATCATTCTCCGTACAAAAATTTCTGTGCAATTTAAGAGTTAAATTATATATTTATATATATATATTTCATATTCTTATATGTAATCTACTATGTTAACTTGTAAGGATATGTTATTATCTTATGTGTGGTCAAAATCAAGTTAAATATTTGATATAAAGTTTCAGGAATCTTAAGTGCTTGCACAAAATAAAATAACGTATATAGCTTACATATAATTTTATAAATATAAAGTAATGTGTTAAGGGGTAAGGACGAAATGACTAAGAGAAATGTGAAAATTTTACAATTTAACTTTAATTGATATAGATTTTCAGAATTTCATTTTTGTCTTTGGAAATTGAAACCAACAGGTTTTAAGAGTATATAATGATAAAGTCTTCGGGCATCAATCAAATTTTTTGTATATTTTATAGAATAAATTGTTTTGTAATAAAATCGTCCTTAAAAAACAGTCAGTATATACAAGAAAATATCAAATTTAAAAATATAAATTATTTATCTTTTATATTAAACATTAATAATATTTAAAAGAAAGAAATTTTATTTTGAAAAATTGTTTTTTCATTTTTTATATATTGTTTAATGCAATTTAAAATTACTTGTATTAAGTTGACAATGAAAATTATATTACTTTCTGACATTGATAAATTTAATAAATTAATGTTTTTTCCTAACAATAATAACAACATAATACAAAATATCAGAAAAAATGATTTACTATTGCACAAAATTTATGAAGAAAATCCTTAATTCATTATTAAATTTTCACTTTGAAATCCCAAAAATGTTTATAAAATTTTCATAAAAAAAAAATGTCTTTCTCTTTCTAAATAAAAGGAAAAAATTAATAATTAATTAGTTAAAATATAAAATAACACAAAAAAAAAATAAGTTGTAAGCATCTGTCGCATAATTTTTACTTAATTTTAAAAGATTTTCTTTGTAACATTTTATATTTACAAGGATATGTTTTCTATACACACTTTATATCCCAGGAAATTATGTTATCCTTTTTTCATGCCAATGGGGATGAGGTAAACATTTATAATATTCAATTTTATTAAAATTATACGCATATGTATATAAGAAATTTAATTTAACAGAAAAATAAATTTAAAAAAAAAAAAAAAAACAATTTTTTAAAGGCTCCCCGAAAATTAAATTATTATATACAAAAAAAAAGGACTTCCTCATTAATAAATTCCCTATGATTTATAAAAGAAATAAGTATATATTATTAGTTAGAGAAAATTAAAAACCAAACTTTGAACTTTGACTTAATGTCAACCACAATTCTGCATTTATTTAAAAAAAAATATAAAAAATTTAATTATTTCGTCCTTTATTTTTTTCATATATACAATTTATCTATAATTGATGTTAAATACAAGTTTAGGGGACGAATTACATATACTACATAGAATGTCCTTTTTTTCATAAATAAAATTCGAGATATAATTTTTTTACCTAATATTTTTGTAAATGTTTGGTCGTAAATTTTTGTGGGAAACTGCCTTATAAATATTTTTTTTTTGTTTTATTTTTGTCCTGCCTACATACTATATAAATAAATATATGAGAAACATGATGTTTTTTAGAAGGGCGGCAAATTTCAAATTTCATAATTTTTTTTTTCAGAGAGGGTGGTTTAGTTTTTGCCATTATATTTATACAGGACAAGAAATTAGAAACTGAGAGAGAAAGAAAGAAGAGGAGAAAAATTATTATTATTTAACTGCCCCAATTGTGTCCTCGACTAATTTTACAAGCGTGTCACAATTAATAATTAACTAATAAAGTTTATATATGAAGTATTATAGGACGACAATGTAATTTTCTATATATGTATGTCTATATATAGTTGGAAAGTAGTTAAACCATGAAATTGGTTGTCCTATAATGGAAATTAAAATTTATTGTATTATTATGTTTTGCAATTAACGTCGTTTGTAAATGGTATTTTTTTTTTATATGGAAAGGATATAATAATGGATAATAGAAGAAAATTGAAATCAGTGATTTTAATATGATTTTCACTTATTATTATAATTTTTAATTAAATTTTATATTGATATAATTGTAGAGATAATTAAGAAGCTTTTTATTTTTTTTATTAATTGTTGAATACATTTAGGTGACAATGTATCAATATTTTATTGCATACTTTTAGGATTATTTTAAATCTAATTAATTATATTAATTATTTATTTAAAATTTTCAGTCATAAGTGAATTATGGATCGACTCTATAATTATAGAAAACTAATTAATTAATATTAATTATAATAATATTATTTATGATAGTTTTAAGGATTTATTATTAGCTTTTGTATACATTTAGGTAATTATATAAATTAATTTCGTAACTACTTTTAGGCGAATATAATTTCATTATTTACTCCAAAATTTTATTTTATGGTAAAATTGAAATTTATATGATCATTTATATAAAATGGAATTTTATTTTAAAATAATTTAATTTTAAAGTGTGTTTTAATAAAAAATTAATTATTGACTTAGTGCAAAGCATTATCTTAATAATAATTTATATTGAAATACAAGTTATTATTCAATTAATTTTATTCAATTCATTTTCAATAATTCAAAACAATTTATTTAATATTATTATTTACATTTAACAGGTAATTATGATTAATTACTAAATATATTTTATTGAAGTGAGGACAATTCAAAAATTTATATACATTTTAATAATCAATCGATTTTTATTCTCCATTAAGTAAATTTCATAAAATTTTATACTACATTAAAAAAAAATGATTACCCAAAAAATTTCATAATTAAATACAATAATTTTGTTATTTTCATTTTCGAAACTATATATACCTTTAATTAACCTTCATCCTCATCCCCTAAATAACAACAAACCCCAAAATACTCAACCGAAAACCTAATAATTATCAACCCTTTTGTTTATCCTTTTTGAGTGTATTTAACGTGTATATACAAAAGTTGTTAGGTATATAATAAAATAAAAAAAATTGTATGTATATAATTTAAATAAACAATAAACTTACCGTTATATAGAATTGTTGAACCACGGGTTGCTTCTGGTGAATGTGGTGGAGGACTTGGTGCTGTAGCACCAGCTGTTGGTGAAGATGGTCCCCAACAGGTTGATGTTGCTGATGTTATTGGTTGTTGTTGATGCTGTTGAAGATGATTATGATGTTGTGTCTGATGTATAATAATTTGTTGTTGTTTTATATTAATACAATTATTATTATTATTATTATTTTCACTATTACCACTATTATTATTATTATTATTTAATTTTATATTACTACTGATGCCACTGTTATTATTACTATCAATATTATTATTATTATTATTACTAGCAGCAGCGGTTGCTATTATTGTATCACCAACAACATCAATTTCTTCATCATCATCAATATCAATTGTTTGTTGGCCAACTGATGGTGTTGTTGTTGTTGTTGTGGACGCTGTTGTTGCTGATGATGCTGCTATTGTTGTTGTTATTGTTGTAGATATAACTGATGATGGTATTACTGTTGCTATTGTTTCAGTGTTATTATTATTATTATTATGTATTAATTGAATTGGTGTTGTTGTTACTATTTCATCATTTTCATTATTATCTTCGGTTCGATCTGGCCATGGATATGCCTTCCATTTCTTCGCCATTAAACAGCGTGGCATGTTAATAAAATTTATTTAACAGAAAAACAGAAAAAAGAAAAATTAAAAGAAAAATTTACACGATTTTTATATATTTTATTTTTGTTCGTATTTTCGTTGTTTTATTATTGTAGAGTTTTTGTGAAGCAATTAAAAAATGTAAATCCTTTTTCACATATTCAATTTAAAAGTTGCAGTAAAGTTTTCTTCTTATTCGTTGTCTAAAAAATAATTTATTTATTTATTTTATTTTTACTTTATTTTTTACTTTATTTTGAATTTATATTAAATTTTTTTTATTTTCGTTTTGTTTGTTGTTTGTTTCAGAAAGCACTTAAAGTCCTCAAAAAGGATAATTAATGAAAGAAGCTTTTGTTTAGTATTTATAGTTCGTTGTTGTTTTAAAATTTTCATTTAAAAAAAAAAATTCTTCCTTTAAAGTCTTATAAATTTAATTTAAAAAGTTATTGCTTTTTGAATATTAATTGATTTTAGATTTAATTTTGTTATTACATTCAAAGTCTTTGCGTATATTCGTTGTATAATTTTTTTAGTTTCTTATTAGATTTATATTTATTTTAAAATTATGTTGCTTTTAATAATATTGCTTTTTGGTTTTTATATTAATTATAATAATTATTATATATTTTAAATAAATTATTTATTTTTTGTTAATAATTTTTATTAAATTAAATTTTCATTTCAAAATTATAACACACAAAAATGTTGAACTTAATTCAATATTTTTTTTTTATATATATAATTCACACTTATTTTAATTATATAGTAAATTTATGTTTTACAGATTAAAACAAGAAATTGGTTTTTAAAATTAAAATAACCAAAAATATAGTTCAAGAAGATTTACAAGTTGGCCGAAAATAAACTAAATTTATTTAAAATTAATATAATTTATTATTTTGCTGTACACATATTTTTTTTATATAAAATGAAAACCCGGAAATTTGTTGATCCTTTTTATTTGTCGAAACGTTTAAACCATACAAAAAAAAATTAAACTTAATTTAAATTTTTTGGATTAAATTCTGAACTTAAAACTTTTTTTTTTTTTTTGTATAAAACACTATTTAACACAAATTAATTTAAACAATATTTATTTTAAGGATATCCACAACAAAAAAAAAACAACACCAAAAAAATTTTTTGTAATTAATTAAAAAAATGAATTGAAATTATTTTGTGGTTAATTATAAAAAGTAACAAAAAAACCCAAAAAAAAATAGGAAGAAGGAACAGATATAGTCTGAACTTAAGGGTCCGTACAAGAGATGAATATCTAAGAGAGAAGAAAAGTGCGAACCGAACGTAACCAACCCTTGAAGGCTTTTGAGGATAAATTTAACTAGCGCAGTTGCTTTTATATATTCCCAAAAAATGAAGAAAAAAAAAAAAAAAAATTATAATAGTGAAAATGAAGAGTTGAAATTTCATATAAAGTTTATATGTTCATAAAATTCAATTCCATATAACCAACCCCTAATTGAAGAGTAATATTTTAATAGTGGGGATATTTTATTTATATGCATATAGGAAATGAAATTTTTGATTATGGAATTGAAATCCCGGAAAAAAAAACCGAACTTTATAAAATGTTATTTTAAATGCGATTGCGTTAATAAAATGGAATATTATTGAATTGAAATATTAACCCCTTGTTGAGTGTTTAATTTCATTAGTTAGTTTCCCTTTGAAAAACAATAACAACAAATATGAAAAACATGTTGAACAACACACATGGTTCAGTGATTCAGAAGATCATAAAATAATAAACAAGTTTTTATTTTGGTATTGGAACAAAAATATTCTCTCTCTCTCTATAATCAAAAAAAAATTCTCACGAAACAAGGGCGCAGATGTTTTGTCTTTTTGATATTGGAAATTTAAAACACACTGTTGAATGAAAATCATTTTTTTTTATTTATTTTGATTTTGTTTTCCTTCCGTTCTCGTTTCATTCCATTTATTTTACTCCTTGATATCCTGTATAAATATTGTTGCATTCATATATTTAATTTCATGTTCCATTTTTATGGTGAATAATTGTTAAAAGTCTCATTTTCTCATTATTCTTAATAAAAATTACCCCTCTTCTAGCAACATTGAATCTTATAAACATATTTTACTATAAATGTTGCTAAGTAATTTGATTTTATTTAAACTTGTTAAAAATTTAAACTGAATAATTATTATTAAAAATAAATATAATTTTAAAAAAATTTATTTAATTCGGCGCGAAATATTGATAAACATTTTCACAAACTTAAACCTTTTAGCTAGCTGGCTATCCTACTCTATTTCATTGATGAAAAATCCTTTTTGCTGAATATGAAATGTAAAATATTTTATGGTTAAATAAAATTTTGTGAAACTTTAATATTAAATGTATTTTGTTGCTGGATATTATTGTTGTTGCTGAAGGCAGTTAGTGTTGTTTTACTTGTTGGTTTTATATGTTTTTTTTTTTTTGTTAAATGCCAAATCCTATCAAGTATCCTTTTTATATAGACACTGATATTTTATTTGTGTTCATATTGTGAACAAAAATTTGATAAATTTTATATGGCAATTATGCAATTATTTATATACGATTAGATTTTTGTGATTTTGATATATTTTAATGCATCACTGTTGAATTTTTCAACAATTATTAGACCTTTAAGTAAGATTTCATTCTAATGACAAAACTAAATAATTATAATAATTAAAATGAAAAAATATGAAAAATTTTTGTAAAAAATACAAAAATTACAATTTGTATTTTCGTTAATGATTTTTCGTTGTTGTTGTTGCATGTTCGTTCTTATTGTTTGGTCGATGCCACAATGTTAAAACAAAAAGGAAACTTTATATACTAATATTATATTTTTTCGGCAACTAGGTCAACGGAGCTTGTAGGGTAGTACAAATTATATTCTATTAGTAGTGAGAGAGCAGTATTTCTTATTGCCACTTTATGTATTTTCAAAAAATACAAAAAAAAAACATTGTTGGAAAAGTGCCAATTACATTTTGGAAGCAACATAAGTTTTAATAATTTTTTTTTGGTTTTTTGTTTATGTTACCATAAATTTGGGTTGATTGATTTTTTTAGTTTTTCATTTTTCTAATTTTCATATATATACTTTATCTCTTTTAGTAGTTTGCATTTAGTTTCCAGTGTTAGGTAAAGAAATTTTTGAAAAATTTATAATAATTATACATTAGTATATAAATTGATTTTGTAATTTTTAATGGAATACACTAAAAAAATAATTTGGCAATTCGATAATTATCAATAAATTTTGTATTGTCAAATTGTCATCATTTTTTATTTATTGCAATATTTATTACTTAACTTCTATTTTGCAACATTGAAATCTAATCTTCTATAATAATTTTCTTATTACGGAAAATATGAATTCAAGGATTATTGCATGAAAAAAAATAATTTTCAAAAATAATCTAAACATTTCAAGGATTCTATTTAATACGTTATAAAAAAAAATAATCAAACAAAACAAAAACTAATTTTTATAAAAAATATTTTGTTGATTTGCCAAGAATTTTGATTACAAAAATCTTAAATTATTAAAATTTTAATGTTAAATAAAATCACATCTATATAAATATATTTCTGCAAATGACAAGTCCTTTTTACTGTAAATACAAAACATTAGTTTTTCTTTATAATGCGGCAGTATATCCTTTGACAAATTACAAAAACATTTTTATTTTAAAAGGAATACCGTACTTCAATATTTTTATTCTAATTTTTAATTTTTCATATTGAAAATTTTTTTTTTTTTAATAATTTCTAAAAATTTATCCTTTTACAGTAGTTGAAAATAGAAATTGTAAAGAATCATATAATAATAATGCGCAATGCATTGCAATATGCATTTAAATTTAATCTCCTGAAACTAAAAATATTATTTATACGAGAAATTAAGTCAAATCATTATTTAATGGCACTAAATATAAATATTCTTCTACTATTGATTTTAATCATCTTACTTACAAAAAAAAATACCCGCAAAATAACATTCAACAACGTTGGTCTAGATCATTAAGGATATGTTTTATCGATTCCCTTGTTATATAAGAAAATCTAAATAATACAAAAAAATCCTAAATCACAAACAATACAGCCACGTGTCTTTATATGAAGCTAATTGGTATAGTGTGAAATCGTAAATACGTTTTTTTTCTACTTTTGCAAAATATATAAATCTTTTATGCTAAATACATTTTTGTAAATCTAGAAACTAGAAGTTTTTACCAGTTTTTAAATTGAAATTAACGTAAATATATAAAGTGTAGTGGACAAAATTGTGTATTTAAATTAGTAGAGAGAATAAAAAAAACCATATTAAAGTAGAATTGATATATTTAGTCCTGTGGTTCACCCTTCATCACATTTCACCCTAATTTGGTTACCAAAAATGTAATAGAAAACCTTCACAGCGTATGTCATCATCATTAAGGAAAAAACTTTTTTTTTTTTGGTTGTTAAGTCAATGAGAAATCATTTTTAAATATAAAATAATAATAATTTTACTATATTTATTTTTCCAAAAAAATTGTAGTTTTGTTTTAAAGGATGTTAACTGATTAGAATAAAGGTAATACCATTTTCACTAAAATTGTATAATTATCAAGAAATATTCATTCCATATTTAGTTATTTAGAAATAAAATCATTTCTTATCAGACAGTTTTCAAATTTGAAGACTAATTCTATGAAATATTATTCCAAACTAGTTTAAAGCTCTGATTTTACTCTATTTATTGGCTATTTTTTTTTGTTTAATGTAAAACTTACCAAAACAAGTAATATTAAAATGCTACAATATAAAAAAAATGGACACTAAACGCAAACCACAAATTATACTTAAAACTTAAATCATTACTTAAATGTACCGTGAAAACTTAAAATAAAAAAACGTAGTAATAATGTTAAATATAAAGGATCAAATACACAGCAAATATGAATATTAAAAAACTGAAAAAAAAACAGATTTTCATATATTTAAATGCGTGATCATGTCATGCATGTAGTTCGCGGATTATTAATTGTCCTGCTGACGCAAAAACCAAAAAAAAAATAAAAAATACACATACGTCCTAATCATTAAAATATAATTCCCTTTCCAAAACCAAAATACAAAAAAATACTATTTGAATTGAAAGTGAAATTATATATTATTTTGAAAACAAGATGATTATTAATAATTTTAGACCCTTAAAGGGACATTTACTCTGATTTAAAGAACGGATTACATTATTTATTTTGTATAATATTATGAGATTTTGATATGTTTTGTGCGTGCAAAATAGTATACTAACCACAATAATATTTTTTTTGCTATCGTAATGATTACGTTTGTCATATAGCCCATACAACAGACCATTATAAAAATTTGAAATATGGATTTATAATAATTTCTCATAAAAACTAGTACGTTATATATATTTATAAATAAATTAAGGATTATAATGCGTATATACTCATTATTTGAATAATGTTTGTTTATGGTTTTAAAGGATTAAGAAATAATCATGATTTATAATGTATATATGAGAAAATTTATAAAAAGATTGAATTTTTCTTTCCCACAGTAGTTTTAGTTTTATTTTTGTAGTATGTATACAAAAGAAATGAAAATCTAATGACTAGTCATTAATTTTCACCTTTAATTTGATTATTTATTTTATTTTAAATTCATTCCTAATCATTAAATATATAAATATCCTTTTTTTTCAAATCCATTTTAATCAAACAAAAGCAACCAGTAATATTTTAGTATTCCACTAAATACTGAATTCATTTTGAATGAAAAAAGAAAAAGAAATAAACGTAGAAAACGGATATCATTTAAAACTTCAAAACTACGGAAATCGAACCGCTCCTCTGAGATTGTAAAAATCATTAATGTATTTATATGTATATATATAAAAATAAAAATCGGATAATAATGATTAGACCATTTAAAATGTCGTCATTTTACACTATACACATAGTTATATAGTTATAGTTTTGTCAGCATTTTATTAACAGCTAAAATAAAATGAATAAAAATATAAGATTTAACTATATATAACATTGACCATACACACCCAGTCTTAATAGCTTCTCAATCTCCGGTTTATATTAACCCCGCAAATACTCTGTAATATATTGACGATAAAGGTCATTAACGGCAAACACATTAAATCGTTGTTTTCATTCTATATATATTAATATTTATAATAGCATTCATTATGCTACACTTTACTATTGCCTTTAGGAGCTATCTTTAGTATATTATCCAAATCCAAAAGCAAAGAAGAAAGAAGAAAAACAGACGGAAAATGGAGAATAAATTTAAACAAACTAAATAGAATTTTTATATATGTATATAAATTAAATTCACACACATAAGTTTATTAGATTTCAATGTCGGATAAGGCTAATCTCTATCCACACATGATTTGATTGAGTGCGATGTTTTGTGGTGTATTGCAAAATATTTATACCTCACCTTATAAATTTTCCGAAAAATTTTCATAAATATGGACTAGAATGTTTCCGGTTTTAATAGAATTTTGAGTATATAGGTAAAAACTGACTGATTATTTCATAATCCACCAGCAAGCAAGCAACCTTTTCCTTACTCTGTAAATGATAAATATTTTCGATAACTACTAAATACATATAACCCACCCCCAAATTATCTATGAGACATACACCGATTTTTTTTTTTTTTTTTGCCTTCTTCTTTTCATTTTTAGTGCATATCACTGGGGATATCCTTTTTTTGTCAAAAAGGATGAGTAAAATTATAAATATAATATTAATGGGTGCGGGTGTATTATAAATGACTGCTCCTCAGTTTTTGTTAATGTGATTTAAATATGCGATTGCAAGTGATTCCTATATATAATAATTTTTTTTTAACGACGATATACTCTACTATACGAAATCGAAATATGTGTATTCAAAAAGGATATAAGGATGTACAACAAGTTTTTTTTTTCTTTGCATAACGTAATTTATTTTAAATATAATTTTCATAAATATTTTTAGGTATGTGTGTGGTAAATAGATTTATGATGGTTAATAATTTTCACACCATTACACAATAAAACATAAAATATTTTGAATTTGGTTTTTGGGGTTTAAAGAGAAAGTGTCATTTAGGTAATTAAAGGTAAATATTAGCAAGATGGTGTTAATCGAGGTAATTTTGAAATTGAATAGTATATAGTAAAAAGTGTAATTAGGTATTGGATAATTGTTGGTAAAATATTTTCTTTTTATTAAAGAGTTCATATAGGAAAAGCAAAAGGTTTTATTAAAATGTTGGTAGCAGCTATGGAAAATTAATTAAATAACACGAAATGAAAATATGGTTTATTGGTGATGCTCATTATAACTTCTAGAGGATTCGTAGTATTGAGATAATTATCAAATAATCAAAAATAATTCCTAAAAAAATTCCTACAATTAAAATAAATCGCAAAATAAATGTATTCATCAATTTGAGTTAGAAAATTTATATAGGTCGAAAGAAAGTTCAGCGTTGGGTGTATTAAATATAATAATATAAATATTATAAAAAGTGTTGAAGCGCATATGAGTGTTCGATTGCTGTAAAATTAGAAGACAGTTTACAGTATAGCTTCAGTTAGTTCCAATAAAAATATCCGAATTACATAAAATTCATTCTTGATGTCTTAAAGATCTGAAACCTTGTAAAAGTCCCTGAAATTTTTTTTTGCAAAGCACTTTTATAAATAAATTACGAATTTTCCCAGCTTGTTTTTTTTTAAAAAAAATCTGGCGGAATATGATTTCCTTTCTTTATAAGAACCATATGCCCAAAAATTAAAAATTTAAATGAAATAACCGCAAACGATTCACAATACACAAAAAACCAATTCAAATTAATGAAATCATTAATACGCGCATATCAACTGGAGCAGGATATAAACTTTTTTTTAAATCAAACGGAAAAGAGCAAAAATAAAACCCTCAAAAAAGAATTCCGAAATTGACCAACAAACAATTTATTATAAATCAGATCCATTAAATTGATCTTGCAGTACAGTAGTAGAGTCCATTTAACAATCAATCTGCTTGCAAATAACCTTAACTAATACAACTATACCAAATATAAAAAAAAAATTATATAAAAGATACCAGACGGTCAGTCTTCATAAATCGTTCTATATACCTTTTTTTTATATACCTTGGTCACAAGCCAATCTTGATCATTATATGATGATTCTTTTCATTAAACCCAACAAGTAAAACCAAACAAAAAAAATGAAGAAAAAAAGACCTTCTAAAACGGATGATGTTGTACAAAAGAAGAAAAAAAACTTATATATACCAAAGTTCTTAAAAGGGCAATGGTCTCGTGCCACATCCATAAAATTTTTCGGAAGCATAACAGCCGCCACTAAATCAACAATAAAAAAAGTTTTTTTTTTCATTTTTCTAAATGATCACATCAGGCTGCACGTCTGGTATTAGAATGAAAAAAAAAAAATGTTTACGACTGCGTACATTTAAAAATCCAGTTAAGTAAAGCGCATTCACCTTTTTTTACGAATCATCATCTTTCAGTAAAAAGTCCAACTGGAAATCAAGAATTGAAAGAAGAAACGAAAAAAGATGCTGCACAATATTCATATAAAAGGAAGACGAGGTTTAGTTTTTTTTTTTTGTTGTTAACATCCTCTAAAGATGATGAGAGAATTATTTTTTATTTGTTAACATCGGCTGTGTGGTTATGTACCCTAATAAGTTCCGTTTTTTGTTTACCTGCGGCTGTTAGGTATTTAGAACTACATCTTTTTTTTTTTGTTTATGTTTTATAATGAAAATCTCCATATGGCATGCGCGGATATAATTTTTTTGGGTTAGTTTTTGAGCCTTTATATTTTTATAAATGGATTTTTGGTTACCATCATACGCCTTAATTTTGAGTATTGAAATAAGTTCATCTGGTTAAAAAAAAAATACAAATAAAAAAAAATGATAGAAGAGAAAGTGAACCCTTGTTAAATTATGAGGAGTGTAAATATTCATTGAAATTGGTAATTCTTTTAAGAGTAAATCGTAAATTTATTTTATGTTGATCTAGTAGTTGGCAATCCAGAGTTTTTTTAAAAAATATAGTTTGCAGTGCTAGTGACACTATATCACTGACAAAATGACAAATAATAATTTGCTGTTCTTGTACCATTTATCAATTTCTTAAAAGAAATACAATATTATATCACTTTTTTCGTCCTTGTCAGAACCGAAACAACTGTCTTGTCAAAATCAGGCTTAATTCATAAAAAAAGTATAACTTTACTGGTAATTATATAAAAAGTAATCTGATCATAAATTCACTTTCGTTTACTTTTTTTAGGAATGTAAAATTTGTGACTTCATTATTTCTTAAAGAGTATGAAAAAAAAATTGTTGAAATAATTTAAAATTTTTGTATTATTCGCTACCAGGTTTCATAAGACTATCTTCTAGGGTCTGTTGATTCTTTTGAATAAAATTTTTGTTTAATTTTTTAGCTATAGCTAAAAATTTCAAAAGGATTTTTTTTTTATCGGTACGTTCCTTTTTTTCTTCCATTGCGACGTATTTAAAAATTCAGTCATGTGCAATCTGCATCGCACATTAAAAATTATATCTTTCTTTGCAGAGACTTTTAACATTGCCTGTGTCTATTGCATCACATTGCACAAACATATTTATATTATCCTTGTTGGATTTTTTATTTTTTTAATATCACATCGCAGAGGCTACAAAAAAAAACACTTTTTATACATTAAAATTGGGGTGAATTATTAATCAGCTGTTGTGTGTGTTGCGAATTTTATAATGTTTTATATGATTTTTTGTTTTGCTTGATTCCTTTAATGGAACTCTAAAAAAGATGCCAATGCCTAAAGCAATCAAATATCCTTTTTTTTTTGTGCAACACATCAGAATTTTATCTTTCTCCTGTTTTTTTTATTAATTTTTATTCCAATTTTTTTTTTTTTTGTTGGCTCTCTAGGAATAATGAAACGTTTAACATGTTTTGTTTGTTAAGCATCCAAATTGGAAAAAGTATAAAAAAGTATGATTTTGAACTGTAGAATGCATAAAAATGCTTATCTAAAACTCTAAGTTAATATTTTCAACCAAAGTTTACAGATTACTATAAGACAAATTCAAGATTTATAAATAAAGCTAATTTTAATATGTTACCGACTGATGCGCTACTCCAAAATGGCACTTTAAAAAGTGTTAACTCAAATATTATCAAATTCTTTCAAATATTATAATTATAAATATTATAAATTCTCATTTAACATCATGCCATTCAATTGCTAAAATAAGGTCATCTCTAATTTATATGCCTATTAAAAAAAAATACTCTCAAACATTCAATTGCAACAAAATAATAAAAAAAAAGTACGACAGGCTCTGCATCTTTTAAAATAATTTATACAGAGCTATTGTATATACACACAAATATATTTATATATACGTTTTTGCAACACTTCAAGCTGTCTTCATTTTACCAAAATCGACAAAGAAAACAAATAAAAAGAGGAAATGCATAAAAATTAATGCAGGTCAAAACATTTTTGTCTACCGCATACAAACACAAAAAATGTAGATTGAATGCATCATAAGGAAAAAGTGTCGCAGAAATTTATGATTATAATCAACAACAAAAACACATTATAGAAATTTACCAAAATTTTTGGATATTGATATTGATATAGTTTGGTATCCAGGTGCAAAATTTCTTATAAAATGCATACGCACATCAGGGGAGATAGGATACTGGCGGCTGCGTGCCAATATATATTTTTTTTTAATATTTTGTAATAATAAAATTAAATATCAAAGATTGAAAATATCCAGCTTTTTCACATTATGAAAGAAGATAACAATTGATTTATTTCGATTTATTGATAAAATCTCTCTAAAAAAAAGGTGATATTATTTTATTTTACATTGTTGTTAAAGGATATCAAAATGTATAAGGATTATAAAGGATTTTTAAGGCAAATAAATTATATTATTTATATGTTTTTAAAGTTTTATATAAAATTAAAAATACGGTATACGTTTTTAAATTATTTTTAACAATATAATAACAACCCTTTTTTTCAGCTTACAGGATACTTTTGGTAGTAATTATAAATTTATCACCCCTTATTGTATATATAATAAAACTAAATCCTTTTTTAAAAAGATTAGTATATATTGGCCATTGAAAACTGTTTAATTTTGAACGTAGAGGGTTAATTAATTAGACATGATACCATACAAGTTTTATTAATTAAATGTAATTTTATATATTTTTCATTGAATTAAAATTTAGCATATATTTTTTTGAAATTACCAAAATATAATACTTTTTATAGTATCAAAAATTAAGATGTTTTTTGTAATTAGCTTAACAACGATTACATTTATATATCAATCAATTTTATATTTTACATTTAAAAGTAGAACGAATTATAATTTCATATAAGATAATTTTTATTGGAAACATGAAATCTCTTAAAGGAAAATCAAGTTTGACGTTGTCAATTTTAACAACCTATAATCATAATCATCTAAGGCTAAGCATTTAAATTTATTGAACATTTGTGTCATAAATGAATTGACAATGATTTTTCAAAGAAGATTGACATGGTTAACTATAATTATTACTAAATCATGTAGTGTAAACTAGACTAGAGTATACATTCCTCAATTACGAACATTCGTTAAACGCTTGTAAACACCATGAAATATTTTCAAAAATTATACGAAACAATTTAAAGTTAAACAGCATCTAAGAATTTTCAAGGTGCTGAAGTATTGACGCAGTTATCCGCAGTCAAACAATCTAGCATCACCGATTTTTAGTTTTTTTCAAGTTATTCCTGAACATGTCATGTAACGTTAGAAATTTTGTTAAATACTTTCTTATCAATGATTAAAAGTTTTGAGGTTGAAATTGTTTGCTAATTAAAGTAAGTGAGTTAAAATAACAGCAGACTAATATTAATTATTAAGAAATATTTTTTTTTTTTTCAATTTTAGGCTACATTCGCCTCGTATGGGACAGTTTCGTGTGTGACGAATTAGGAAAGTACTTAACATCTAAAAAAACTAAAGTTTCTCCAACTTTTTTAGTGCGGCAGACGATTAGATATCTCTTTAGCAACCAGATTGATTTCACACCATAAAATTTTCGGTGATATTGTATTAACATTTTTATAATATTTTTGTTATTTACTTTATAAGTTTTCATTACTTAAAATAAAATTATGATTTTTTTTATTTTCGTTAATAATTAAACATGCTTTTATCAATTACTATTTACATTGACATAATTGAGCATGGTGAATTTGCACCATCCATTGGCATATGTACCTCATGCTTGGGCACATCCGCAATTTTATGATCTTTCCGAAATAATTAAAGTTACATATATAATAAACTTAAAAAAACTAGAGTAATGCCAGTTTAGAAAAAAAATGGCGTTTATAAAAACAAAAAATCTAGTAAATTGTTTATATTAAAATTGGTTTTTTAAAAATTCTAAAATTACCTTCAATTTATATATATATACCTATTTCATATTCTATAATTAACTTGCAATATTAAATAAATTATGTAAAAAAAAAAACTTATTTCTAAGTGGCTTTTACAGAATTCGTAATTAGTATAATCAATAATTTACTTATAAAAGAGTCGTAAATTCAAAATAAACTAAACAAATAAAATCAATTTCCTCAATATATAAATAATTAATCATATCAATTTAATTTTGTTTTTATATATATGTACGTATATATCCAATATTATTTATTGACTTTAAATCAAAATTCTAACATCAAAAAGGCAATTTATATATTGTTAAAAGCCTTAAACATGATTAAAAATTTATTGAAAAAAAGGGTTAAAATTAAGTGAAACTATCATCAAATTAAATATCATTAATATAAAAATACCTACAACAAAAATTGCTGTAGTAATCAAACAGATCAAAATAAATAAATAAAATTGAAAAAAACGTTCATTTTATAGGCAATTTTTGTTGAAACTTTATTCGACATATCACCAACAACTAAACATTTTCCTGATGGTTCACTGCAAATTTTATATGATATGATAATCGTTGATTAGTTTACGCGGGTGGTACAAAACGCCATCAAATAAATTAAGGAACAAGCAAATATTAACCAACATTTATTAGGCCTCCCAACAGAAAAATTCAATTATTCTCAATTCTGACTGGACTGGCGGCATATAAGGGGATGACTTTTTTTTTGTAGCTTCGGAATAAAGTTTGATATTTAGATATAAATATAGAAGCATACAAAAACAAAATTGTACTAATAAAATTCGTAATATAAATTAGTTGAATGAAAATATGAAATAAAAATTAATTTGTTGCTGTAATTGATTTGATTGAATTGATAAATATAAAAGTAACCCGAACTGAACTATATACACACTATCGGTATTGCAGTATTATATAAATAACTATATATAAATGAAAATTTTATGGTTAGTTTTCTGTCCGCACCTCAATTCATTTTTTATTAGACCAGACTGAAAAACGACAATCTGAAAATTAATCAAAATAAAAAAAAATGTTATATAGTTCGTCATCAATTGCAGTTGTCATATATTCTTTTGATAGTATTGATATTAACTAATATATTTTAAAGGTGCTCTGATTTAGTCATGAAAAATTTAGTGCATCATGAAACTAATTTGCTTTATTGAATTAACGAGTCTGCTATGAAGTAATAATGAAAAATTTGATCACAATTTATCACAGTATTTAATATTATTTTGAAATAATTATTTGTAATGTTTACTTAAAGTAATTACTATTTTAACCAGTGCTCAGACTTATAGTGGCCAGGCTTATTAAGACAATTTATTATCTCTATAATACAATATTCATTAAATCTACCTTTTTCTCGTATTTATCATTAGAAATTACTTAAAATTGATCAACAATCAAGAAAAATAAAACTTGAGTCTTAATAAAAATATGTTAAAAGAGATCTAATAAAACCGAACTAAACAAATCACTTTTTTCATAAGTGAAAACGTTATCAAAAATATCTAGAACACGTTTTAAATATATAACAAACATTTAAATAACAAAAATAATTTCGAATCGTGCTTAAGAGTTAGTTTTAAAATGATTGTTGTAGTGCTGATAAATGATAACAATTTTTTTTAAAAATATTATTTATATAGATCCTTAAAAATTCAATGGCATGCGTGTAGTCCTCACTTCAAAATACGCATCGAAAAATTAGTATTTACACAGTTTCTAAATATAAAAATCACGTGCACATCCGCCAAGTAATAAAAACGCGTGCTCTTCTTTAAATTTAATTTAAATATGTAGTTATCCTGGTTGTTGTTTTGTAAATGACATTTTGTTAATATTCATTTGATTCAGAATAGTTTTGACAAAATACAGACCGACTCTATACATTTTGAAGTCCCCAACTAATTAGGTTTGACATGAAGAAAAAAAAATATGTTTTATTTCATAGAAATACCAAATAATTGAAATATGTGTATGTGTTATAGAAAGGACATCGCTTAGAAAGTTACACTCTTGAAAATAATATATATATTTTTTTTGACAGTTGCAATATACATTTAGAATAAATTTGTTCTACTTCAAGGATTTCCTAATGATGTCAGATAGCCTAGCTGAATATTGTTGGCCTTTTTATGACATTAATATATTTTCTGGTTAAAATTTTGTTATAATTTCGAACCGTCTGTTTTATGTCCATACATTGACATGACTAAATGCTCTATAGAAAATTTCTTTATTTCTTTTTGGGGTTGACTTTTTAATACTGATGTATTAAGGATAAGAAACCACATAAAGCACGTGTCCTTTTGTACTTATTTAGTTGACTTTTCAAAATTGAATTGATAATTAAAATCAGGAAATTATATACATATATATAAAAATAATACATATACACTTCTTTAATGGTTTCGAGTTTACGTCTAATTATGCTGACTAATCTCAAAAAATTTAAATTATAAATTCCAATTTTAAAATAAGGGTAAACTTTTTATTTATTTTTTTTTGGTTAACAAAAAAAAGAAAAAACTTTGATTACAAATTTTTTTTTTTTTGAAAACTCTGTGCAATTTAATTTATAATTATTTTTTTTTCAAATTTTTAAATTATTTTGCACAATTACAAAGCATTTTTAACCCTGAAGGATTATTGTCGTAACTCTAAAGTTTGTTTAAAAATTTTTTAAGGATTCAATACATTTTTTTTATCGAATAGATTTTCTTTCTTTCTCTCTTCCTGTCACTTTCTTCTCATTCACAAAAAAAAAAAAAAAATTAAACCAAAAAAACCTAAGCGTGAAATTAGTCCTTGTTGTCCCGAAGGATCAATTCAACAAAACAAAAAAAATTATGTAAGAAAAACGATACTTGTGGCACACGTTAACTGGATACAATATATAGAACGCGTGGCTATAACATATGCTATCGCACATATATCCTTTTAATAATTTGTTGTATTTTTTTTTTTTTTTAAATTTTGTAGCTCTTTCAGATCATTTTTATTTTGCTGTTGCTCCTTTTTTGATAAACACAAAAAAAAAAAACATAATTTAAATTAAAAAAAAAAATTATGTACGCTTGAGGTGCTCCATATATACATAATCGATGGTTTCATGTCCAGGGTCAATGGTTTCTGATGTACATGCATGCATTCAGAAATAAAGAAGAAACTCAACAGCAAAAAAAAAAAAATTTGTATATGAATATAAAAATTTGATAAAGGAAGAGAAAAAAAATCTGGTTTGTTGTTTTTGTTGTTTATATACGTGTGTTAATATGTCTAGATCCTGTTTTTTTGGTATATTGACGATTTTGATGACGATGAACGGATAATTCTTATACAGCTGCCTCGGAAATCCTCTGATTCAGACTGATGAAAATCATATATAAAATATTAAACTGTTTTTGCTTCATTTTTTTTTATATTATGAATTGCGGGAGCATTTTTGTGAAATTGTAAAAATAAAACTTCTTTTTTTATTTTGTTTGTTGCTATATTTGTACATATGGTGCAACAAGAGACGCCATTTATTTGTACATATTATAAATCAAAATATTCTAAATTAATATGGGGATAAAAATTAAAGAATTGAGGAAATGGACAATGCGATTTGATGAATTGCAAGGAACAAATATGCTTTTAAAATAATTAATAATTTAATTATATTAATAAATAATGAAAATTAATATTTAGTACTAAATTTTTCAAATACTTAAAAGGATTGAAATAACAATTTTCATATTCTAATGAAGTATTTTAAAATTGATTCATTTGGTAATCAACTAAATAAGAGCCACCAAGATTCATAATAAATAAAAAAATAATAATCCTTTTTTTCAAGGCAATGTCGTTAGTACTACTGAATTATACAGAATTTTAGACTATGCAATATTTTGTACCTCGCAATCAATACAAAAACAAAAATCGGAAATAAAGTTATCAAAATATTTGACAATTATATTTCTTCTGACATTTTCTAACATTTTTTCTGATAACTAAACTTAAATCGTATAAAATATCGGCCTTATCCTAACGTTATATAAATTAATAACAAAAATGTAACATTGTAAATAATCTGATTTTAAACCCCTAGTTCAGGTCAGCAGTGGAATTATATAAGGCGATAGGTGACAATCACTGCTGTGATAAATAAATGCGATCGCTACAATATTTTGTATTATGTAAAGTGATCACAAAATATACAATGTTTATACGGCAACACCCACAAAAAATTCTATTACAAAAATTGCATATACGAAAACACTTTCATTTCTTGTCAAACAAATTGTTTATTTTGTCAATGTTTAAAAATATTTTTTTTTTTTTTAAAACAGTCATCTTGAAGAATAAAATTGTAAAATGAAATATTAAGTTATTAATTTGTGTTATATTTATATAAAATGTGTAAATAAAAAATAAAAAACTTGATTTAATTTAGTGTTAGTGGTATAATTTTGTTTTAATTAAAAAAGAACTATATTTTAAAATTCATAAATTTTTTTTTCAGATTTTGAATTTATATTTTCAAAAATATTACAAATATTTGACATTTTTCACAATATTTTGACAAAATAACGATAGGTGATACCTAATTTGCTGTCGCCCTAAAAACGACACATATTAGCGATAACCAGAGTGATTATCACTTTACATAATACTTTCCATTTTTGAGTGACAGTATTTAATCACTTATCACCTTATATAATTCCACTGCAGGTCCCACAGGATTCGATCGACATCACTATTTAATAACAATTTAATAAAAAGGTTTTAGGTCAATTTTATCTTACATCTGTTCTCTTTAAATTAAATATTATTTTACTTAAATTTATAAATATTTATAGGCTAATCCTAATTCGTCAATCATCTCTGATTTCAGTGTTTATTTAAAGTAAATCAAAATTATTAAATAATTATTTTTTATAAAAGGCTAAAAAGTAAAAACTATCAAAATTACATTATAAATACATTAAAAATTATACATAATTTATAATAAAAATAAAATTATTATCCTTATTTACATAAAGAACCATTTAACAATCCTATTACAAATAACAAAACATAATTTAAAAACCTATCCATAATTATGGCATCCTGCCTCAACAAAGCTAACAGTAAAACACATATTCATAATGAACTAAAACAAATCCCTCATCAATTAAAAACTGTTATATTCACTAACAACCTACACCCTTGATCATAACATAAAAAATCATCTCTTTGGCAACATGAATCTAATAATTTTTTTGTAATTCTTGTTTTTTTTTTGTTTCTTTCTGTTGTTTACCAGGACTAACAACTAAAACAACTGTTACGATTTTTTATTTTTTTTTATTTTCAAAATTTTTCATATATTTCATAATCATCATCATAATATTTAAAAATTTCGGGTTATGGTGATATGTCTCGTTTTTGTTTTTATGCCACAGTTATGCGAAGGTGCAAAACATAAAATTTATGTGAAGATAAATGCAATTTGATCCTGAAGAAAAATGTATCCGGTAGAAATAAAATTTAAAAAAAAAAAACAGAATTGGTATTTTTTGTTGTTGTTGTTTTTGTTGGATAAATATTTTCAAATGAATATATCATCAAATCCTGAATCAACAATAAATCGTTTGTCCAGTTGTTGGTCAGCAGTTTTTTTTTGTTGTTCTTGTGCAGTTTCCATGTATAAAGGAATCTTTAATGGTTTTTTTTTTAGTTGATATGAGCTCCAGCAACAGAAACAGCATATGTTCAGTTCATAAAATATGTAATACATATACATACATATATGTATGTAGAAAACATCTTTAAGATACACCTTTACATTTTCTTTATTAAACATTTTTGTTTGTTGTTGATTGTAGCTGGAGTAAAGAAAATATTTTTAAATGAATTATGATTTTTTTTAATTATCTTTGTACTAAAAAGTACAGGGTTACCTCAGTGTCTAGTAGGGATTTTTTTTCCCCCGCCAAGACATATCCAGTACAAACGCAATGCTGGCGGTGGCGGTGGCGGTGGCTGAGAAAATTTTATTTTATTATATTATTACTTATATTTTTTGCGTGAAATTTTTATTATTTATTTAAAATGTCACTATGAAAAATGTCAGTCAAATTTAAAATTCGCCTCCTTTATTAAAATTTTCTAGCGCTGGCGGTTAATATTGAACATTGTTCAATCTTGGCTGTAGCTTTTTTTTCCTTAGCGGTGACCGCTAGCATTGTGTTTGCTTTCATTGATTTCCATATGTTGAACAATTTTCAAAATTTGCGCTAAAGGTTTGCGCCCACATTACGATTGGGCCTTTATTTATAGACTAAAAATGAGAAGTATTAATGACATACCTACAAGCTTTGGTTCTAGCAAATGTTATTACATGTAAAATTTACTTACAAATATCTTAAATAATATTAGTTAATAAATACAAAATCTATGCTTAATCGAAATCTTAAATTCAAATTATAAATTTCTCCCTAAATATCTGATTTGTCATAAATTTCCCTTCCATTTTTTTCAAATCTTCACATTTTATTTTTGTTTGTATAAAACTTCAATATAAAATTGACGAATTTCTGATATTCAACAAAATTCAATTAAACCATAAAATTGTATAAAAAAAGGCCACCTTGTAAAATAAAAAATAACAAAAGGAACTCAAATTATGTTTTATATGTTTCTAAATTGAAATGTGCCACGCAAATTTAACGGATAGGTTTTCGATTTTTCCGTTATCCCTAACGTCATTTAATTCGATTTTTTTTACGTTCGATTATGTCCTTTGTCTAACCAATATAAATCTAAAAACTTTTTTTTTTTTTTTTTGATTTTTGATCCTTATGAAACTCAAAAATTCGAATATGATCAATTGATCCTCACAAAATATTATTCAATAAAACTAATTTGAAATGGTATTTTTTTGTTAATACTGTTGCACCCCTAAAAAATATTTCGTTAATTGCATTAAAAATCGACATTACCTATACCAAAAAAAAAAAAAAACATAAATTATGCTGTTCAGCACATGCTTTTAACCTTAAAGCATAACGAAAACAAAAAAATAGAAAAAAAAATTGTTCAGATCCTGTTAGCTGCTGATATCAAGATGATGCAAAGAACCATTTGTTGCTGGCGCGCATATTTGTTTGTTTGTATATATAGTCACTCTTTACAATATACATATATCCTTATGCATATATTTATAAATATTTTGAATCCCTTTTTAATATAAAATCATGAATAATATTCGTTTTTTTTTTTATTTTTACATCATTTCAGCATTTAAAAACAGAAAAGATGAACGTATATTTCGTCTGGTACGAGTTTTGATATGTGTTCCAATTTATTAGTGCACAAGGATCAAAGAAATAAGGGATATATTATGTAGAAGAACAGGAAAATTCAGCACCTGGTGCCCCTCAAGTGTACAAAAAAAAAATATATATTTTAAATGTTATATGAATGTATGTTTTTAAAATTAAATCGAAGGGCTGCAATGGTGAGTAGTTTTTTTTAATAAGCAAAAAAATATATATCTACAAAAGCTGACAGAAAAATATTTATTAAATGATTTTCTTTTAATGCTGGATGAAAACAACAATAACAAAAACCCCTTGTTGCTTCTTCATATTAAAGTTTTATATATGGTTGAAGAAATAGATTAAATTATTGGCACGAGAATGCTGAAAAGGATTAATTTTTAAGAAATTGTAAAAATGACACTTAAAGCAATAATAGATATTTAATTAAAAATGTTTTATATTGATAGCATTAATTTGACAAATCAATATATATCAAATATTGTATTGCAGTTCATATTCAAAAAGGCTAAATTTCATTTCAAGTTTTATTCCTACGGATACGGCCTTTGATATTCAAAGAACCTTGTGTTGCCAAACCGTTGCTGTGTTCATTTGTTTAACCAATTTTGAAATATTTCATCAGTATGACAAGTTTAGTCTTCAATAAACGTTTGTGAATTGTAATAATGATAGACTAGATTATATGGAAATGCATTTTTAAATAATTGCAGTAATGAGTGCTTTCCAGGACGTATAATGCTCAACAGGAACTTGGAGTTGTTAAACATGAAATAAATGTAAGTTTTGAAAAAGTCTATTGAAAGGTCAAAATAAAATTTTGTCAACACATCTGTAATTAAATCTAAAAATACAAGTGTAGTTATGATTTTAATTGAATTGGTTGAAAGATTATGGAACTACACCGCAAATTTCCAGTTAATAGATAATAGTATTTCCCTAAACTTACGACAAAAGCTTTAAGCCACCATAAATGAATAAGATTTTGGAGGTTTTTATTTGGAACCACATTAATTTAGGTTCATTTAGATGTTACAGAGGTGATTTAGCTTGATTTAGAAATTTCTTGTTCGAAACTTTTCAGTTTTAACTTCTACTCAAAGTCTAATTAACTCAATTAAGTATTTTTTGTTTACCTAACACCAAAATTATAAACCCTTTGACTAAATTTTTTCTGAAAATTTCAGCTGCACCTTAATTTTTTTTTAGCTATAAGGACATTATTATTTTCCGGTTAATAACTATTCACTATTTTATTATAATTTCTTTGTATGTTGTTGTTTAATAATTTAATATTGTCAAAATCCTTGACGAATATCTTTAATAAAAAAAAAATAATGCATTCGGTAAAAGCACAAATCCATAACGTACATCTGGTTCAATGCCAGCAAAAATACAAATTAAATTTCTCTCATTTTATATAGCAAACGTCCTGCGGTTTAAAGATCTTTATATACTATTTAAATAGTGTTTTGTGTATCCAACAAACCATATAGTAAAATATTTATAATATCCTTTGTATATTTTTGGATATTTTCCAAATAAGGACATTATCATAACAAAAAAAAAAACTGTTGCCAATTAGTCGTGCGCCTTACTGGCTGACTGACTGCTCTTTCTCTACTTATTCACCCTTTTTTTTCTATACATATATTTTTGTTACCTGTCAGGTATTTCTTTAATGTCCCCTTTCTTTTAAACGGATAAAAAAAAAACGGCACGAGTTATATCTTTCGGTTCGTTGAATTGTTAAGGTATACCTTATTTTTTTATGTTCCTGAATGAATTACAATTCGTATAATGTCCTTCGGGCCAAACTTTTATCATTTCCTAGATACAAAACAAAACAATGAAAAAATATTGATGTTGATAAACGGGGTGAATATATTAATAATTATTATGTTTAGCAACATACACAGAGCCTAGTAACTGTAATATATGTATATACCGTATATATATGTATAACAAAAATCATATTCTTGCACGCGTATGAACGCGTGTCAAACACATAATAAAACGGGATTTTTGATCTTGTTAAAATGTTTTTATAATATCTTTTTGTTTTTTTTTAACTGCGCACCCAAAATCCATCTGCGCATTTCCACATTTTATATACGATTATAATTTATTTTTGTGTTTACAGTATTATCTAGGAGAGCCTGGTGCAACAAAACTTTCTGTATAGAAAAGTGCATTTATAATAATTTGTGTACCCTTCAATCAGGAACAGGAATCACAGTAGATAGGATTTAAAAATTTAATACTTATATATTATTATTTTATTGAAATTTTTTACTTTCGTTACACTTTTTATTTTGGGTACGTTATGTGTGCGTTTTTTGTTTTTTTTCTAATTTGAAAGAAATAAAGAAGTTGCTAGGAAAACCAAAAAAAAATTATAGGGGTTAATATAAATATCCTTTTGGCATGCATTATTATATTTTTATAAATGTTTATATAGTTTTAATAATATTTGCAGATGTTTCTCATGTTATTAAAGATAGATCTTTGGGTGCATAGAAGAGCAGATTGATTGATTTTCATAGAGTAATCCGTGATGTGATTGAAGATTTTTAGCATTATTATTAATGGTGACAGTTTATTTAATTTAAATATTTATTATTAAAAATAAAATTATACAATGCAGTTTTGTTTGTAAATATTAATATCGTGATTATGTAATTATAAATAAGTGTAGGGATTGATATGATTTTACTTAAATGATTTAAGGTTGTAAATAAAAATATGAAATTTATCCTTCGCAGAAAGCTAAATCATGGTACAATTTACATTACAAACAAAAAGAAGTACAGTAAAATAACTCGAGCAAAGTGAATCAAAAAATCTGAATAATCATAAAAATAAATGAATATCATGTATTACAAATCGTACCGAATTACAAATTTGTATTAGAAATCGTACCAGAAGCAATAAAAACTTCAAAACTTCAATTCCATCAAACTTGTTTAGAAGTGAATAATATTTCTATAATTCAAGTGATATCCCGAATTTACATTTTTGTTTCTTTGTTCATTTCACTTTGGGGCCAAAATGATATAGGTTCCATGTCTTTTAATCAAAATTTGGATCTAATAATTTTAAATAGATTCCAAACCATTTATTTCTTTACAGTAAAGAAACTTTTAATTACAACAAGCTAATAGCTTTTAATAGGGAACAATTTCTTGTAAGCAAATGGTATCAATTCTTACTATTTTCCCCATTCTTCAAAATCACTGAAGAATACTCATTTAAAGTTGAATCAAATTAGAGCCAAATCAAAGTCTAGATTTGAAGTTGAACCCGGTAGTTAATGCATCACAGAATAGCACACTTCTGCAACGCCACTTTCACTCGAATGAATCACATAACCAGTTTTAATTATTCCAGATATTGGAAACAATTTCATTTAAAAACGATTTAAATTAACACTAAAGTTGGAATCCTTTATTTACGTAATCACATAATAATTTAAATACAAATATTTGATGACACTTTATATAATAAAATTCAGTCAACATAATATTTCATAAAATAGCTAAAATTAAACAGAATTTTTCATATTTACAATTCGATATAATCCTAAAATATAAATTACATTAAAATTTAAAATCAATTTAATTTTTTTCCATATTTTATAAACCATAAAAACCAAAATTAAATAATAAAATATTTTTAAATTTATTTTAAAATTACATGTACATCTGTCAATTATCCATACACAAATAAATCTAAAATAAATAAAACTCATCTAATTAACTAAATTGTAATAAAAATTTTACAATTAATTGAATACTCAATGAAAAAATTATTTATATTATTTTGTAATTATTTATATTTAGATTCACATAAAAATAAATTAAATTCATCAATAATTCAACAAATTTCCAAAATTTGTACGTATAGAAGAAAATTTTGTCTATTCATATTATGAATAAATATGTAATTGAAAAGGATATTTTTATAATATATAAAATTATAACCATTCGTGCAGAATTAAAACAATTTTAACGAGAAATATTTTTTAACTTAACACAATAACAATTATTTTATTTGCGAAAAGACAACAGACCGTAAGGTATTAGCGTATTAGTAAGTACGAAAGTATAGTTGAAAACAATCAAAAATATTTTAGTACATGATCGTTGTTTCACCCTCTTGAACAGATTTTTCCTTTTGAAATTTCAAATACGAGTATACAACAATAAACTTGTTGCTTTCATTTAATTTTTTTTTTCTATATTTATTCATTTCTTATTAGGGGTGTACTAATTCTTTACATTTCAAATACTATATCCAATAAAACAGATTTTCAAACGATATAAAATTTATATACAAAACAAACACATATATAATTTTCACATATATACACATAATATAAATAAATAAATAATAAAAAAAATTAATTGGAAATATACGTTTAAAAATAATTATTATAGATTCAGGACAAAAAATTTCAAAAGGAACATTAAGGCGCAATCGTAATGTGGGCGCAAACCTTTAGCGCAAATTTTGAAAATTGTTCAACATATGGAAATCAATGAAAGCAAACACAATGCTAGCGGTCACCCCTAGGGGAAAAAAAGCTACAGCCAAGATTGAACAATGTTCAATATTAACCGCCAGCGGTAGAAAATTTCAATAAAGGAGGCGAATTTTAAATTTGACTGACATTTTTTATAGTCACATTTTAAATAAATAATAAAAATTTCACGCAAAAAATGTAATAATATAATAAAATATAATTTTCTCAGCCACCGGCACCACCAGCATTGCGTTTGTACTGGATATGTCTTGGCGGGGGAAAAAAAATCTACAGCTACCGCTAAAGGTTTGCGCCCACATTATGATTGGGCCTTTATTATTTGCTTCATTTTCACTGTAAATAAAATATTACTATTTTGTAATTATCAAAGGCAACAATAGTTACAGGAAGAAATACACTTTCATTTATTATAATATGAACCCTTATTTTTTGTATATACCACACAAATTCACCCCTTAAAGATACCTAAAGATGTTACGGTATAATAAACGCGATTCCAGATTGGTTATATACCACTTTTATATGGAATATTAATACTAACCCGTACCACCAAAAAAAAAAAAAACCTCCCTAAAATTCTTGAGGCAATCTCGCGTACACTGTGTGAATTGATGAATGTGTGGTACACAGCAAAACACCAAATAATAATAATTGCGTCATATGTTCAAATTGACATTCTTTCCCTATAGGATTTATTGTCAAGAATACGCTGCGTATTCAACATATTATTTACAATAAGAACTTTATGTATGGATTTATGTACTCAATGTTAAAAATAATATATGAATTTTACAAGTGTAAGTCTGGAATTTATGCATTTCTGTTTTTTTTTTTAAAAAAGCAATTAAAATTGTTATAATAAAAGGTTTTAATGTCTTGCAATTTGTTATTTATTTTTTAATTTTGTAAATAGTATAAAGTATTTACTTAATCCGTTGAGTAAAAGTGGATTTTTGTTAAGGGATGAATTATATATAAAACGAAACCGTCTAGTTTGAAATTGTATAATAGAAAAATGTGATATTTATATTGAAGGTTTAATGTCTAATTCGGGCACTTTTATAATTATTTCAAATTAGAATATAAAATTTCCAGATTTTTCTAAAATGGCATTTAAGTTAATGTCAATGGATAACAAAATGTCAGATTCAACAAAATCGGATGGGAAATATTTTAATTATTCACAAAAAAAAAACCTTTTTGTAACTTTTTAGGATGGAACTAAAGTACTTGCTAACTTGGTACCATAATCTGGAGACCAATAGTTTTCAAAATGCGTTTTTCTCAATGTTTCAACCCTTTCAACCAGATAGCATTCAACCAGGCAGACAGACGGACAAACTGAAACCTATTTAGTACAAGTACAAATGTAGTTAAAAATGTATTTTCATATGCCTTAAGCGAGCTGAGCTTTTAATCTTTATTTATTTAAATTTAAAGATTATTGCTGACAATTTTGAATAGCAGTTTTTAACCAAAAATTGTCAAAATAATTTTGATGTCATTACTCAGAATATAAATTCTAACTAATCTATCTTAAATTCATTTATTTTATTTATATTCCAATGTTAAACTCAATGTATTTTTTTAATGTTATTATAGCTTGGAGCTGTATTATTGATAGCTCCCAAGAATTTTGAAAATTTGAAAATTATAATTAATTTGTTTAATATACAAAAAGTTTCTAAAAAGTGAATTGCTCTTAGTCAGCAAAAAATAACAATAATAACAGAATAGAGTCATATTTTTTTGAAAGCATAAATATCAAGTTATAGACCCTTTTAGTAACTATGTATATCATAATTATTATTACACAATACTTTCAGTTTCAAATACAATGTACAATAAAACATAAATGGTTTTAAATATTTAAACCTTATGTCTCAACAATATGAATTCAACACAGCGGAACAAAAATTTAATTTTTTTTTTTCATTTATACATAATTCCATTATTAATATTTTTATTTTGGGCGGTTTTTGATTATACATTTTATTTTAAATATTTAATTTCTATTTATTTAGCTCTTATTCAAAACGTCCACTGTAATAATTTCAGCCAAAAATCACGATTATACAAATAAAAATCAAGCAAAAGTTAAAGGATATAAACACCAAAAATTGTTTTGACTACAAAAAATATAATGTGTTGTACATGCGGGATACAAGAACGACAAACCTTCAGACCTAAATTTCATATTCGATATCCTTCTAAAATGTGATACAATCGAAACAGGAAGAAATATGAAAATGAACAAAAAGAAAAAAAAAAAAAATTTTTACTTTTTTTCGACGTCGATTATATGATTTTTTTTTTGGTTGTTTAAATACAAACCAGAAAAATTGCATCTGTTGTGTCTGCAACAACTAAAAAAAACGAGAATATAATTTTATTATGTCTGCGAAAGGTCCTGAGTTTCCTTCCTTTAAACAAACTAGAACAAACCATTCGTCAGTGTAAATTTTTAATTTTTGGGTCTAGAGAGAATCTATAAAAGGTCTTTGAACTTCTTCTTCTCATTTTTCGATTTTAAATAAAAGAACTCCTACGGGATTGCCCAAATATTCTGTATAGTCATATTTTCTATATGCCAATGATATTTTGTCCCTGTACCTAATTTTATACTTTCTATTAAATAAAAATTATTAAATTTTTCTATAGTTTTGTTAAAATACGCAGGATTTTTTGGACGTTTGGATATTATTATGCTGGCTGTCAGACGCATCAGGCACTTAAATATCATATTACCATGTTGCAGAGGAATTACTGGAAATATATAATGCACCCCTACATAAAAAATTCAGATAGGTACAATATTTTTATTATTTATATATTTTGTTTCAATTTAAAGGAAATGTTTTAATGAAAAGAGAACTTAAAAGGTAACATAAAAACAAAAAAAAATACGAATCCTTTTCTTTGGCACTATTGTTTTATAACTGTTTAGGAATTCAAAAAAGAAAAAAAAAGGAAATACAAAATATCAAAATGGAGGGTTGAAAATTATTCGTATTGTTTTCTTTTTTAGAGCAAGGTGAAAGAATGCAGTTTTTTTGATATAAAGATACACAAATAATTCACAGGAAACAGTGCAGATGAATTTATTAGTAGAATATTACAGTATTTTTAAGATTTTCTTTGTTTTCTTTTTTTTTACAAAATTATGCTGATAAATATATTGAGCATAAAAGTCATTTAATATAAATGTCCTGAAATCACTATTACAGCGATGAGAAGCCTATAGGTCCGGTGGCTCCAAAGCCATAAAAAGAAGCAAGAAAATTCACTTATCATACCGGGATGGGAAGTTCGAAGTCATTAAAAGTCTCAGATTAATAAAATCGAGCGAAATTCAAAATTTAAAAAACACTATTTCAAAATGAAAATTTCAGTTTATTTTAAGTGAAGTATTCAAATATTAAATTCTTCTTTATAATTTTTCATGAAAATTCGTCTGTATTGCAGCTTTTCCCACTCTTTGGCTTTGTGAATAAGTATTTTCTGTATTTAACCAAATACATTAAATACAATTTTAAGAAAATTGGTAAATTTTATGTAATCTGAAAAACCTAAATTATATTATAAAAATAAATTCTACAAAAATATTTAAATAATTAAGAAAATATTACATAAAAAAATTGAATTGCAAGTGCAAGGATACGTAATTTACACATTATACTAACACAAGTAAATTTACACTTTAATAATATTTATATAGATATAATTTTTTCTATCATTATTTTAAGAAAGTGAAAAAGTACTTGTAACACCAAAAGGACATTATTTATTGTAATATATTGGCATTGTACAAATTGTGCAATACAGAATAATATCATACTAAGCATAATGGTGTTTTCAGGGACAATAAATGTAATGTATGTATGTATATATATATATATATATATATATATATATATGTATATATATGCATATATGTATTAATTATGTACAATGAGCAATCTGGAACATAATATTGAGGATAAATTCTATGTGAACAACTAGCATCATAAAACAAAAAACAATTAATGTCCTTTATGTGACTTGTCAGATTTTATGGACATTATGAAAAGTAATAAATAATTAAAAGGATATATGGACTTGAAGAGGAAAAAAATTAATTAGTATTATGCTTGTAAGAATTAAAAATCACAACTAATTTTTAATAGTGTCAGTTTATATTAGATATTAGAATTTAATAGAATTTTGATTGAAATAAATATTAACATGTTTGCAATGAAATGAAGTTAATCAACACAAGAACGCATTGCGATCTTATCGATCTATTGTGCATTTGCAGACCCTTTCTATACAACAACTTAATAGATTTAAAGAAGTCTATTAGTGGTCGATATTGGTTAATTCTTCTGTGGCGAGGTAACTTTTTCCTAGAAAATGCTGTCTTCTCCTTGAAACTGCCTCGCAGTGGCAGATATTTTGATCTGTCATTTCAGCTGACCCATTTTATTGACGTGGTATTTAAAAGGATTTAAAAGGACATGAAGTTTGTTAGGGTTCTGATGTCAGTTTTTCTGAGTTTGATTATGTAACTTTATTAGTTTTTTTTTAGATTGAGAGTCCTGGTAGCATATTTCAGTAGATAGTGTGCTCTTTTTCAATCAATTTGCGAAAAATGAAGTTGGATTGCCATTTTTGCAAACGGTTATGGTCAAAGAATATTTCTTTATGAATTACAAGTAAACGTTTTAATTTGAAATGATAATAATCAAAATATTCAAAATATTCTGACAGTTTCATTTTGTATCAACATTTATGTCATTACTTCTTATAATTTTGTTTAAGCAATCCAATTTTCAAGCTACAAAATTGAATTATTAACTATATTCCAATTTTTACCTTTACATAAAACATAATCTCATTTTCTTTTTTCGATTCATATTTTTGGTGTTCACTTTTCAATATATTGAATAATAAATTTTACCTTTAAGAAATATTATTTTTTTGTAATATAATAGAATTTTTTTTAATTATGTGCTAAGTCACACAAAGAATATTTTATTTCTGTAACACGTTATAAGAAAAATGTACATCATAAGCTCGTGCATTTCACAGCGTTTTGATGAATCAACACTTAGTCACGGTGTTACTCTTCATATATATAAGAATTTTTTTATATATTTTGTATGCCTTATTAAAAAATCTCTTTTTTATATATAATTGCACTTGTTTCAATTTAATTAACACAATGCCAAACACTCTACACATGTCGCATGAAAAATCTTTTCTAGAATTCTTTTTGTAAAAAAAAATATATATAGAAAAACTTTTATGGATAAATGCATTCATAAAGGCCAAGTGGAAAGAGACTGAGTAAATGTATGTAGTACAATTTATATATAAAGTTTGTAATAGACAACAAGATTATATTTTATCTCCATATATAGATTTAGAAAATTTTTTGAAGGTGACACAACAAATATAGTAAAAATAGGCTAAACATTATTTTCATAGTTAAATAATTTCACAAAATATTTATAAGTTCTAAATGATTCCAGGATATAAATCTACAATAATTTTATATTTTTCCTAAAACCTTGTAACCTTATCCTGCAAAAAAAAAAAAAAAAATAACTAACAAATATACAAAAACGTCTCTTTTCAGCAGCTGTTGTCCTTTTTATATTAAAATGATAACGTTAATAATAATTAAATTTTTCCCTTAGTGTTCATTTTTTTCATCTACTCAGTCAATGGATAATTCCATAAAAATTCATAGTTAATATTTTTAACCATTTATTTTCATTTGAGAGACCGAAATGGGGACACAACAAAAAAAACACAAAATTCAACCCATCAGGACAAAAATGGAAAAAAGGTCATCATTGAAAATAAACATTTTTTTAGCACACTTGTCGCGTCAATGCCATAATAAACCAGAATTCAAATTGTACATTTTTGGATAGAACGGAAAAAAATAATAAAATGAACTGATACTGTACGAAAAAACCAGTACGAAAGAAAAAAAAACATTATTAATAAAAAGGAAAAATAATGGACTAAAATAAAAAATAATAAAAAAAAAAATACTAATAACAAGGAAAGAATTATATAGAAACAAAAAAATATTCTTGAATATCAAACAAAATGAGAAAAATTAGATGACCAAATGTCGCATATCATGTAAAATATGGTCTGGATGTCATGGATAGGTCTGAAAAGTCAACAGAATTAGTGTATAATTTGTTGATTGTATATATAGAAATATATAGATTTGTGTATCTTTTTTTCAATTTTACTACATATTCAAATATTTTTCTCATTACAGTTTGATGAATTTTCCATATAACGAAAAATAGAAATTACGTTTGTGGAAAAAAAATTATACGAGGCTCTAAAAACTGAAAAATATATTTTTTAACACTTCTGTGAGGTTTGGCGAGACGTTTTGTTATTTTCGATATATATTTTTTTATACTTTAAACATTTATTTAAAAAATTTCATCAATTCCTCAATAAAGAAAATTTACATTACCAACTCGAAACCTTTCGTAATCGAAATAATAATTGATTTCAGAGTAGATCCAGATCTTCATAATTTTCAAAATAAATTTCAACCAAAAGTTGGGCCATTAACTAACAATTACTTGACACTATCAAAATTGAAAAATTAATTATTCATTTTCCTTATGATGTTGAGATTTTGTTTACTTACAGGAGGCCAATATATTTGCCTGATTTATAATTAATGAAATTATGATTATAGAATATATAAAACTTCTTTATGATACTCATTTATGACAGACAATTCGGATGGAAATTTTGGTAATAATTTTAATTATATCTTTGTACAATCGACTAAAATATTCAAATGTCCAGATAAAGATGACGTTTCATCTGAATTACTTCTTTTCCCAGTTTGCAATTAATCAATAAATATTTTTGCTTTAAATAATGACTTCATAATTGTTAGTACAAAACCAATTTTATTAAATCCATTTGAAATACGAATAGCTAATATTAGAATCAATTGAAGCTGTTGATATTAATTCAATATATATTGATAAAGTTCTAAATTTATTGAATATTGAATGTAAACATAAAGACAACAAGAATAACAAATTTATTCGGCATCAGAAAATGGTATAATTTTAATTTGAAATTCTAATGAAATAAAACCGGGTAGTAAATTGAAACCATAATAAAAATGATGAATTAGTTTGTCCTGATTATCGAAAATGGCAATGTTTATGGTAGTTAACCAAATCCATCAATGTAGCATTTAAAAACTATGCAATGCATAAAAATATTCCAATTTTTCTAGTTTTCTAGATCATATTGTTTTAATTACTCATGAATAATCCGTTGTCATAATTAGAATACATTTATTTATACATTTAATAGTGTAACCTTACCTTAGTTAGTAGTATATAAATTATTCAACAGTTGTCAGTTGCTGGTGATAGTAATAAACTTCTTACATTCTCTATTTGAATATAAATTTACACGTAATAATTTAAATTTTGAGTAATAATAATTAAAAGATTTTCAGTTTCTATTAGAAATTTGATTTTTTCTAAATATATCCTTTAAATGAATTTATTATTTTATTAAGAACTTGTCTTGATAATAAGTCGAAATTATGACAAATGTATAGTAGCATAATAAAACGTGATTAATAGTATTTTTATAGATATTATAACCGAAAACATAATTACTGAAACGATTTTATATAATTATTAAATTTATGTTTTTATTTGTAAGGAAATGAATCTATAAATATTTGGGCTGATCATAAGAAAGGTTTAGTTAAACAGTTTAACATTGTGGAAATGACTGAAAATTAATTTTTGATAAACAAAAGTAAAATAGAGAAATAACTTAATATATAATGCCATTTCGATTAATTACAATTAAATCCTTGTAATACTTACCTGTATAAAAATGTTTATTCTGTTTCACCTGAAGACAATTATTATAAAAGATATTCTGAGTAATATTTATAAATTTCAATATCTTAATTTATTTAATTATTTCAATAAAATTGTTTGATATTATAAAACTAACTACTAAAGTTTATAAGGTTATAAATCTAAATTTATAAAAATTGGATTTTTCTGACCTACGAGTATCTTAAGATTACATTTTTTTGTAAAATTATTTGAAAATTCAAAGATTTCTGCGGTCAAAAGAACTTCAACTCCAGTGGGAACTATTCCAAACTAAAGAAGCATTTTTTTTCTTCAAATATTTAATATACAATAAAAACACACAATTTATTAAATTATTTTGATAAAATAATATAACTTAATTTAAATTATTATTTGATAGAAAATTGATCATTATAAATCACAAATATTATATCACAATTTAATAATATATTTTACAATCACTGTAAAAAATACTAATATAAAAATGTTACAGTCAATATAGATTACTGCAGTATGTTCCATCAACTTATACAAATACAATCGACAAATTCGGAATTCGAAAGTATTTAAACAAAAAATGTCCTATAGATTTCTAAGCTACAAAAACAGAGAAAATATTTATTAATTTACTTCTTCTTGGCACTTCTTTGGAAATTCTTGTTAAATCAATTCCATTAGCAATTTTACTTTGTTTTGTACTAAATCAGCACAAAATATCATTAATAAAGGATCAAAATAAACCAATATAAAAATACAATATTAAATAACGATTATAATCTGTTTCTGATATGTTAAAAATTAAAAACGTAATATGAAAATGTATTACAAAATAAATTATATATTAAAACAAATGTAATTTATCCCATAAATTCATGCCATAATATTTCATAAGGATTCACTGTCAGTTATTTAGTTACCTCTATCAAAAATTAATATATAAATTTTAATCAAAAAATTTAAAAACTTACTGTAGTGACCTCAGACCGAACCAACAAATAAAAAACGAACAGCTGTATTAAATTGTATGAATACTGTTTATTTTGAATTTGGTAGGGTATAAAGTATAAAAAAATATAAAAATGCCCTTTAACCCTAATTTCTATACACTGAAATAACAACTTTGAAATTATGTGAAATATGAGATGACATTCACGATCATTTTATTAATATTGGTAATGAAATATATAAAATTTTAACAATTCACTTTTTTAATAACAACTCTAAATCTGTAGAATTTGATCACAGTTGATCGATAAAGGTTATTTTTTTATATTTGTGGATACAAATTTAAAGACGTTCTCAGATTTTCGTATACAGGCAAAATCATGATCGAACAATATTATACTTTACCAATTACGGTTTACATTAAAATTCCGTCAATAATTAAAATAATCAGATCAGCAACATTCTTGAATTAGACTAGCAACGTTCTGGCCTTTCAAATGAAAGGAATAACTTCAAAAAATTCCTCGAATCAATTCAATATGTAACAAAGCAAAGGGTGGACATAATTTTAATATTAACAAAACTAAATTCAACATGATCAAATTTTGGTCCTTCCATATTAAAATTATAAAATCATTTTCGTTATTTTGTTTTTTCCAATTATCCTTAATCATATCTAATAGTTCAAAGGAATATTAAAAAAAAAATATGCAACTAAATTACCATATTGAAAATGTATGAGTGACAAATATATTAAATTTTATTGGTCCTGTTTATTTAATTTTTATTAAAATCATAAGGGAATTTCAACATTTTCATATTAAAGGTCTATATTATAAAAAAAAAATGATATATAATATATTTTTTTTTAAATGGGGATCATTCTCTTAATACTAAAGGTCAGTTCTTTTTTAAAAGGACTATTACTGCATTTTCGAAAATTTATGATCACTTGCATTCATCTGTGCATAATCAAAGTAAATTTAGCTTAGGGTATGCAATTATATACAGGAGAAACTAAAAATCCTTAAAAATTCAGGCTATTAAAATAAATTTCATATCCTTTGGGGTTTCTATATCCCTATTGTTATTGTCTATTTAGGATTTTTTGTACTATAATTCATAAGGATAATTGCCTGTGTGAATAATTGGCCCAAAATTTATTACTTAAAAACAAGAAATATACGTACATAATGTTATGGACAAAAACATGTTCAATTGTACCAGGGGAGAAAAACCTTCTGATTAACATAATTTAAATATGGTGAAAAATCTATAAATCAAAAACAGAAAAACGAATATCCTTCTTACATTTATATATATATATTTATGTATGTCTGTATATATAAATAAGGAAAATAATATAAACTCATCATAGCAATATTTAGATATTATTCAAGGATATATTATTATGATATTCGTGTTGAAATATTACCAATAATGATAAAAAAAATTTCATATCTTTTTGGTTTTTGCCTTTTAAAAAACTCTTATAAAAAAAATGTTTTTTTTTTTCATGCAAATTTATAAAATGGAAAACTAATTTCATTATAATAAATTACTTTAATATAATAATAAAGGAAAAATAAAAAATAATAAAAAAAAAAATTATGGTAATAAAATTAACAAGAAATTGTATTATTATTTTTTTTATATATAATTTAATATTTTGTTGCATTTGTTGATGCATACACGACATCACACCATTAAAAAAGATTTCCAACTAAATTATTATTATAATAAATAATTGAAGTATAAATGGAAAATTTATAAAAATATTAAATCTTATAAAAGAAATTTTTATTATGACCAAAAATAATTCACACGAAAATGTGCAATTATCGTGCAATATAAATTTTTTTATTACAAATATTTTATTACAAAAATTGTAATCATTTTCGTAAGATATTAAAAAAACGAAATTTATGTGTAAATTGAATTTGATAATGTAAGTGGAAATTAGTTGAGATAAAAATTGTATAAAAGAATTGTAGAAATTATTGTATTAAATTAGGAATTAACTAAATCTTATGTAATAATGGTGCATTTGTTATGCACCATTAAAATTTTCGATAAGAATAACTAAATTGCAAAAAATGTACTACTTATCTGTTATTCAAAGCCGGATAAACAGGTGAACACACAAGTATTTGGTTTAGTAACTACAATCACACGAGGCCTAAAATGGTAGTTTTGTGTATGAATACACTGCATTATCCTTTTTTTCGGAAACAAAGTTGACTATGGTAAGGAATTGTTCAGTTACAAGTAAAATTTTGTGAAAATATTTTTAAAAGTAAAGTAGTGTAAAAGTAAATTATAAAAATAAAGAAATGTAAAGTATAAAAAGATAAAGCGCAGCCGTAAACTTTTATTTTGCAACATTGGTATCATTTATATATGGCAACATTGCAAATAGTAGCCACTTTTGTTCTGCTCTTTTACTAATTTTGAATTAGCGTATTTGTGATCATTAAATTTTGTTTTATTAATCACTCTTTAATTCATTATTTTAAACTTGTTTTTTATTGCTTATCAAAAGGTTGATTGGGACACTAACTTTTTTAATATTTAATACAACTCAATGTCTTCATGCGGAACTGAATACTATAATGATTATGTGTCCATTAATTATGGAAAATTTATTATTTTTGGGTTTAAGAAATATCAACGAATACGCAAAAATGTTGAAATCAATTTAGAAAATATTTATAAATCATTCATTTCAGAATAATTAAAAATTATTTTATCAAGAGTTTGTCATCAATAAATTAAATAATTCTAGATTTAACTGACATTACTGAAGTAATAGATTTCTTATTATAATCAAAATTACTCGTTAAACTGTTAAGAATTATACAAAGTTTGTTTTAAGTTTATCAATATAAAGACTTTTTTCAAATTTAAGTTAAATGCTTTGATTTGCTTGTAGGTACCAGAAAGATACGATAAATTATAGTCAGTACAAAAGTGAGTAAAATTCCAAACGTTCATATTATAAAAATTGTAAAATATTTTGAATGGTGCAAAATATTTCTAAGAAAATGTGCTCCCATGGCTTCAATGTACAAAAGAACATTATTTTAATTTCCTTAATAATAACAGAGCCTAAATATCTCAAAATTTATAATATTTAAAATTAATCTTTTGTTTTTTGCTTCTTTCTTTTTTTCAAATCCTAATCCGTATTTTAAAAATTCAAACAATTTATTCCAATTTCCAGACAACTAAATTAATTCAATGCATGCTCTTAGAAATGAAATAGATTAAATGACATCCCAAAGGATATTTTATTAATAGGCTCTATATTTATACACAAAATTGATAATGTTAAGAATTTTTGTACAGGTGTGCATAAAATATTGTTTACCACTCTAGAAAATAAGGGTTGAACTTTGGCAAAGATTAAATGAAAATTTGCAAAAAAAAAAAAAAATTATTTAATATTGTCTAGATTTTTGGCATTAAATATTCTATATGAAAAATGCATTATAAAAATGGTAGAAAATTGATTTATAAAATGGAGAATATTATTTTCATAAAATTATATAATATATTTGCTAAATTAAATCTAAACTAAACACAATTCTAGCAGGTGGAATATTAATATATAATTATAAAATATTAAATAAACAATTGCATTTTAGGGTTAAAGTTTACAGACGTTATGGTTGCATGAATCTTAAAAAATACAGAAAAAATTCTAAAATTGTTTTGGGGTATATAATGAAATTGCTTTGGTGATATAAATATGTATCCGGCACTTAATAACTTAGTGGTAGCAACACCCTTTATTTTATGGTAATACAAAACTTATAGTATATATACAGAAAACACTATAAAGAGCATCTGCAAACACCAATAATCTAAATAAGTTCAAAATATATTTGCAAATTGTAAATATTTACGAAAATAAAATTTTCTCAATAGAAGAATTTAATTTTTGATCATTTGATTCAGGTAACTTTGAATTGGATTTCTTCAATTTCTAGATCTTCTTGTGAAGCATATGACATCAACTACTTTTGTCCGCCATCACTTTAATCTGGACATTTTCAAGTATTTTACTGCAACAGAATTGACTTAAATAGTTTTCCATTGAAAGTAAATTCATGGCAAACAATTATTTCCATTCCCAATATAAAATTATTTTTCAATATTTATTCTAATTTAAAAATCAAATGAAATATGAAATATACAAGAAATAAATTGATTGATAATCAAAAATAATAAATATTCTGCACAATCCAAAAAAAAATTAAAACGTTATAATAAATAATATTCCGATTTTCATGACGTGCATATAAGAACTTGTTATAAAACTTTTGTTTCAATTATTTGAACCGAGTAAAAATAAAGCCTACAAAACTTGCTTGTAATAATTTGTTCCCCATTCATAATAGAAAGTATACCTAAAAAAAACATTTACTTAAATAAACTCTGTTGAATGGCATTTAAATTTTCAGACAAATCGATTACGTCAACAGTCAAAAAACGTATAAGTAAAATATATAAAAAACATACAAAATCAGGTAGAAAAAAACACCCCTAAAAAAAATTGGATAAACATATAATATTCGCTAGCTATTAAAGTCGATTATTTTCTTCTTTGTTTTGCTTGTGCCTAATGGCGTTTGTATTGGAACAGACATAAAGACTCTTTTATTCCTTAATTCCTTTTTTTTTTTTGGAGAATATAATACGTATATAATAATATTTTCTGTTAATGGGGGTAGTATTTCGGAAATAGTAGCATCGAAGGTTAACTGACAAAAACAGTTTTGTTTAAGGATTTAATAAAAGAATTTGTGTTTAATATTTAAAAAATTTACAAATGTTTAGTATGAAATTCTTAAAAGCTAGTTTAATTATTTTGTTGATTTTTAAAGCAATTAATTATAGATTAAATAAACCAATATCAGTATCATAAAATTCCAGTATTTTGACATTAACTTTTTAAATACGAGGTTATCAATCAATGAAATTCTTGTTTGTCCAATAATTCTTAGTTGTTAATATGTAATTTTAAAGTGTTGTCCAGAATTCTCTGCTATAGTAATTATAGTAAGTATAGGCCTATTTCCACTATTGAACTATATCCATTTATTTCTAGTAATTCGACCTCTGTAAAATTGTGATTATAAAATCTTATACTTAAAATCGCAGCAATGAATAAAAGTAAAACCACAAAATCTCAGATATAATAAAATTAGTCATAATTTTGGTCATTAATTCTTATTTTTACTGATACATAATTCTTTCAAATTATTCTATTTCTAGTTAAATTATATCAGTCATAAAAAATAATTAATCATCATCATCATCAGTTTTTTTTTTATTTTTATTATTTTTATTTCAAATATAAATGAATAAATAATAATTAATTATTATAGGAAATTTGAAAATAATTTCATGATTTTTGTATATTGTATTTGTCATTTTTTGTTGTTTATTAACTCAATTAGAATTATTCAACTTGTTGGAACAAATTAATGAAAATCAAATTAATTAGGTAAATTAATTTTATGGGAAAACATTAATCAAATTGCAATAATTTATTATTATGAAATTATATAGAACCAAAAAACTACCTTGCACCGATTAATAATAATTATATTTCAAAAACTATTTATTGAATTCGTTTTCTTTATTAAATATTGAAATAACAAATATAAAACTAAATTAATCATGACATTTTTTAAATTTTTAATAAATAATGTGAAAATGGGAAAATATCTCTCTTAGATAAAATAATTTGGAAATACAAAATGTGCTTAAAAAAATTGAAAATTCAATTTAGTTAAGAATTTTGTATGATTTATGTCAGATAATAATAATTCCTCCTTTTACATGTTTGCAATTTTTTTATGGATTAAAGTTAATTCGAGTAAGGGTTCATATTTTTTCATAACCGTTTCCAAAACCCACATACTTTTCTTTATCATTTTTCAATATTTTAGTATAATTCAAGGATAATTTGAACAATTTCAGTACTAAATTTGAGAATTTATTGTATTGACATTATTTTTTCTATATATTTTTTCCATGTATACTGTTTTTTTTTTATTAATGCATCAAGTTGTGCAATTTTTGAAAAATCAAATTCCATTAAAACTACATAGATTTTATAAAACATAAAAAAAAAATTGCCTCAAAGCATAACTTTATTTGTATTATACAAGACAAAAATGGTATGAAAAAAAAAAGAATTCAACATGAAATCTATTTTAAAAAACATGCCAAAATGACAACGTCTTGTTGATGAACCTATACATATCTACATTACACATAAATTTATATATATAACCTTATATTTTTACATTTGTATATGTGATTAAATCGATCTGTTGCATACATTCAGGCGCGAATCATTTTTTATACTATATTCCTTGTTAGAGGAAATGGACAAGATCTTAAATAGTTAGGGTGAAAATGGAAGGTTTTTCTAAATACAATTTCTAAACAATATGAAATAATTTAAGAAACATAAAATGATGTACATACATAACAAAATGTTCAATTGAATATGTTGAATGTTCAATTGTAGAAGTTATTTATATTGAATGTTTACATTGTCTGATCAAAAATGAAAGCATAAAATGGAAAATGTGTTTTTTAATAAAATATAAAATTACATTATGAAATATAAATTCATGTTTTTGTTTATGGGTTTTTCATATATTTTATTTGTTAATGCAATAAAAATAAATTTTGATTTACTATTTTTTTAAAATTTGTATCGAACTCTGGAAAATCAATTTTAACACAGAACAAAAAATGTTGAGATTTAGAATTTCCCAATTTAGGTAACCTGATTTATTGGTTTACTTAAACTATGTCTACTTTAAGTTACTGACCCAATTATAATTAAATAATTATTGCTGTTTTACATATTTCAATATGATTGATTTTTGTTTTTGGTATTAGGTAACATTGCGATGAGGTCATTTAAGATAATTTAGATGATTATTGAAAAATTAATTTTTCGAAATCATTATACAATTATTTACAAAAGTAATGATTCAATAAAAATATAATTTAATATAATAATTTTTAATATTTTTCATATATATAACACATTTTAAAACAAAAAATCTATAAATAAAATCTTTTTAGCTGTTATGGTTAATAATTTTTTTTTATAATTTTGTATCCTCGCTATAAATTTTATTGTTCAAATAAATCAAATTATATTCAAAGAAAAGTAATAAAAAAAATATAATAATATAAATATAAAACTGCACACTCAGTAATTTCCCCTTTCCCAAAAAAAAAAAAAAAAAAAAAACAATAAAGCTAAATTTTCTAATTACGTATCCTTGTCGTGTTTGGAAATTTTTTATATACTTATATATCCTTTTTCTCCTTTAATTTTTCATGACATGTTAATAAAGTTGATTTTTTTTTTTATTTTGTTACTACTATTGTTTTGTTAGTTTATTACAAGTCTTTTACTATTTAGTTTATTACAATCCTTTTATTTTTACAGCAATTTTCAAAAATTTCAATTCAAACATAAAATGAACTGTAATTCAAATAAACTAAAAGTAAAAAATTAAAAAAAAAAAAAAAAAACATAGTAACAAGGAATAACAAGAATAAGAATGAAAAAAAAAATCATTCTTTCTGTTGATGTCGGTGCACATTATTACCACAATATGTATGCTACTCATATACAATTTAGTATACAATTGCATAGTACTGTATGTCCTGGAAACCCACTCAATATATATATGTATATATTTTCAAAATTTAGCTGTATTTATATACCTTCTTACACAAAAAAAAAAAAAAAATGAAAAACTGTTGACAAATGCAAAAATGTTATACATATACATAGTTTAAGAAAATTATGCTACATAATGATATGTTGCAAATTTTCAGTTAAGTGGGTCCGAAACCTGGTTTATATCAGTTTTGTGAATTACGTATCTTTATTTAACATTTATAATCATTCATAAATTAGGCAAACATATAATTCAGCTGTCTTCTTCTTCTTCTTCTAGCGTTACAGCCCTGGGTGAGCTTTAGCCTTCTTCACAATAAGCCTCCATTTTCCTTTGTCTCTAGCGTCGGATTTCCAATTTGTCATAATGAGTTTTTTGGAATCGTTTTCAACACTATCTTCGCATTTGTTTCTCGGTCTGCCTCTGGATCTCGTTAGCAATGGTTTTTTGGTAAATATTTTATGTTGCGGCCTTGTTACTACCATTCTTACTACGTGGCCATCCCATCATAGCCTTTCCGCTTTAATAAATTTCACTACATCTTTATTTCTCCATTATCAATCTGCACAGCACCATATATTTTACGAAGTATTTTCGTTTCAAATATTCTTAACATATTTTATTCAGCATTCGTCATAGTCCATACTTCAGAACCATATGTCACTATTGGTCTTATTATGGTTTAATAAATTTTAAGTTTCGTTCTGGTTAGCAGCTTAGACTTCATTAATTTCTTATGTGCAAAGTAACATCTATTTTCAGCATGTATCCTCTCTCTTATGCAACATTGAATATTGTTGTTATTGCATAATATCGCTCCGAGATATGTAAAGTTAGCAACTCCTTCAATATTATCCTCACCGATGTTAATATTTTGTGGTTGTCTTCTTACTTCACTTCTTGACATTTTTAGATATTTAGTTTTAGTGCTGTTTATCTTCAAACCAACTTTAAGCTGTCGATTCAGCTGTCGACATTCCATAAATAATGAGATCTTACTAGGAGTCTTATTATCGTCACTATTTTCAAATTATGCATACTTGATTAAATGCATGTAAAGAATCTTGGAACTAATCACAAAACTAAAAGCAATGGAAATTTTCATTATGCTGCCTGGGTGTCAATGGTCACATTGTAAAGTTTTAAATGGTTAAATTCATCTTTTAACCTAGACGTCATTCGTTTTTCGTCTAAAAAATGTCTCTTATATATTTTGTAAAAACATATTTCTTGAGAAATTTTTGAATTAAATATTAGTCGTTGAAATTTTTAGATTAATATTATGTTTTTCTTATAAAGAAAAGTCAATAGATTCAATACCAGACCTTCAATTTTAAGTTTAGTTAGTTCTGCCTATTCTTATGAACTCATTTCGAACATTATGAAAGCAACTACGTTTCTAACTCTTAGTTTAATGTAACAACTTATATTATGCAGAATCTAGAGCATGTCATGAATAGTTTTTAATCTGAAATTGCATTCTATACTGAATGCATCAATTTTTAGCTACTTTTAATGTTTCCCTGTTTACAGTATCTAAATAAACTACATACAATCACAGAATTTTATTGAATATTGCGGAACAATACGTATGAAAAAGCATATACATATATAGATACAAAAAAAAAGAAACTATTTATCTGCATGACATAGATTTTATGGAATTCAACAAGTTTACATCTTTTTTTTTTTGTTAATTTCTAAAAGTTTCCACTGTTTTTCATGTTTTCTTTTTTTTTTTTTTGTGACTCAACAATATTTTTTCATTTTATTACTGAGCTAAAAAAAAAAAAAACTAGAAGATATAATTTTTGACTAATAATGTCCAATTCTCGTAAAACATTTTCCTATTAAAATAAAAAGGAAGAAAATTTTGTAATTTTAACAAAAGCTATAAAAAATAATATTCCCGTCCCTAAGGATTGAAGCTTATTTATTTATTTTTCTGATGATGCAAGTATTTTTTTTTTTCCTTTTTTTCATTATTATAAGATTTATTTATATTTATTTATACCCAGGATTCCTCTATAAGGTCTATAAATTATATGCGTTTATAAAAATGCATTTTTGTATTTTTTTTTTCATATTATATACCATTCACTGTTATAACTTGTAAAAAAAAATACTATAAAATATTATTTGCATCACGTACTATGATTCATGAGTCATAATAATGTTTCCCTTCAGTCAGGAAAAATGTCAACTGAATACAAATATTTATGCATTGGGAAATGTTTCAAGTAAATTGTAATATGAAAATAACAAAAAAAATAATGTAATTTGTGGAAATAATAAAGATAGACTGACATTGTTATCAACGTTTTAAATGGTATACCAAAAAATGGTAATGAATCAAAAATTGTAACACAAATAATAATTTTGGAATTTTCTCAGTTTTCCAGAAGATGTATAAAGAAAATTTTGGCTTTAACGTATGGAAAAAGTAAAAATCCAAGTTTTGAAATAGAAATTTTGATCTATATGTTTTTGAATATTTAGAATCTAGAAATCATCAATTTAACAAAATTCGAACTTTGATATTAGTAATAAGTTTACCCTGTTAATGCCATGAATATTAAGCTCCCTTACAAAGTCACAGTTTTTTATATGCAAAAAAAAATATGATTATACAGAAACATATATATGCTCAAAAATTAATCAACTAGTTTAACATTTACGATAACTGTTATACTGTAACTGTTATACGGTAACTGTTATACAGTAACTGTTATACACTAGTTTCCTTTTAATATCAGAAAAATTAATATTTTAGCCTAATAATTTACAATGTTTAGTGTAGAATTTTTGTGTCCCCTTCTCTTGGGTATCATTATTAAAGTTAACAATACAAAATATACACTATTTTTTATACCATTAACTTAGAGTTTACAATTATTGTTGTAGCGTAACACAATTTCTTATATTATAATAAATCTCTTAAATAATCAAATGAAAAAAAATAAAGACTTAATAAAAAATTTCTATGATGCCGCGTTTGGTTATAAAATGAAAAACTTCGCATTAAACTTACAAATCAGGACAATCTTTTTTTTTTTTTTTTTGTTAATATACCATAGGTCATCAATATTACAAAAAGTCATCACGTTAAATTTTCCATCCTTTCAAACAGATTTTTTTATTATTTCATTCCCCAATAAACAAAATTCCCTATTGTTAAATAAATTAGTAGTAAAGGACCAGTGGTGCCAAAAAAAAAAATTGATATCGTTAATGGTGTAATATTGTATTTGATAAATTATCCCTTGATGCCATGCTATTCAATTTTATTGCTGTCTACTAAAATATCAATAACAAAATACCAATCATAATCAAAAATTTCTAATCAATATAAATCTTCAAATTTTTTTTCTTCTTTAATGTTAGGCTCATAATCAATAAGGACTTTGTCAAATGCAACAAATTAATGCATCATAATATTCACTATTATATAGCATAATAAATTTATTGACTTATTATTATAGTCTCTCTCCATTTTATTTGTACTATATTTATATTAGCTCATAAATTTTCTATGAAATCATTGTACAGATCAATATGAATAAGACAACAAAAATTTTTTGCATCAACTGCAATCATCAATCACCGTAAAGACAAGGATTCTTGACTTATATATTTATTTTATTAGAAATCAAATTGTACAACAAAGTATATAAACCAATTTTTCTTTACGTATAAACCATTTAATAAATAACAAAATTCAAACTTTTCTGACTCATCCTGACAACTTAAATAAAAAATTATAGGAAATTTCATTTTTTTCATTTTGTTGAATTGGCAGAATTTTACCTTTTTTTATGATTCTTAAAGGTACATAATAATTTTTTGCAATCCCCTTTTTTGAATTTTAAGAGCATTTTTACAATCTCCCTTTTAGTCGATAATTTTTGATATATCGGATTTTTTTTTATTTCGGTGCAAGAAAAATGCAAGTCAAGGATATTTTTTTGATATACTACCCAAAATTTTACCTATATTCAGAGTTGTATTTACATTATGCCTGCCGTAAATTTAATATCGTCTTTGCTGACGTCTATATATATTATTATTATTATTATTGAACTGCAAATGATGAGTACATTTTTAAGGAGTTTTTACATTCTCAAGAGAAATATTCTGAAAATCTAATAAAAGGGAAATTTTATAAGGTGGAAGAAAAAGGATCAAAACTTTCGATATCAAAAAAAAAAATTTATATATATGTTAGGTATAAGTACAATGCAGCAAGTTAAAGGATTCTTGATGATTGAACTATTTTGAATTTTATAATTTAATGCGGATATTTTGCTGGTTTTGCTGCTTATCCACTTTTGACTCTTTCTGATGTTTTTAAATAATTTTTTTTTTATATTATATTTTAGAAATGTAAAATAATGGGATAATATTATATAGAAAATTGAGTGTTGTTGGTTTTTTTAAAAAAATATTTTGTAGAAATATATAAATTTATATTTGAATGATTTGTAAATGTATCAAAATAAAATTATCGTAGGGAATTTGATTTGAAGTTAATGGATAACTTGATTTTTGTAATATTTATATAATAAATGATAGATTTTTTTTAGTAAGAACTTTATCATACTCCTGAGTCAACTATAAGTTTATTTTTAAAAAAAATATATTTTAAAAAATTACTAAATGATTTTGTTTTTAGGTCGGTCATCCATTGGTTTTATGATTTCGAAGGTGCATTTAATATTATGTATTAAAATTAAATTGTTTCAATAGTTTTATGATATATAAAATTGTTAGGTATTATAGATAATCTTTAATCTTTTGTACATAGAAACGTCTTCTAATTGCAATCTTTTAATTCAATTATTTTAACTATTACTTAAATTTTCAATTATTTTGTTAATGCAGTCAATTGAAAATGCTACTTGTCATGTACAGTAGCGTAAACTACATCTTAGAAGTGTACAAGATGCTGTATTTTATATAGACACACATACAAAACCTTCAGTAATGCTCTATGTCAAAAAAAAAATTATTAAGAAAATAATCAATATGAAACTGATCAACTTTTGCAGATCAAATTTAAGCAATTTGCGGACAACTATCAGTTTCAGAATATTAGAGGTGGAATGTCAATATCAGTTTTAAAATAAATGAAAAAATAATTTGAATATTTTCATAATGAATATTTGTATAATTATTAATTTTACAATATTTTTGCAAACTAATAAACAAATGCAATTGTAAATTTGAAAAAGAAACTATATAAACTATCAAATCTAGTTAAAAACGAAAAACAAATCGGCTTTTTTTAATAGTTTTTCGTCATTAGAAGTGAAGATTTATACTATTTATAAAAAAAATAATTATAAATACTTAAACGAAAAGTCAAAAGTTAACAAATTATAAAATCCTATCTTAACAAAACTATACGTTTCATAAACAAAACCAAACAGGAAAATTGATTGCACCTGTTCACCATTTCTAAATATAATATTTTCATCTTTGTGATTTTAAAATGAAATTATTATTCAATTTCAAATAATATTTTTTTATTTACTAATAATTCCTGTAGCTCTAGTTCATTTATTGCACATAAGAATATAAACAAGAGAAGTAAAATCTTTCCATTTTATCTGCTTCACATTATTATATTAGATTCAAAAATTTAACCAAAAGCTCAAGGATATAATGGTTTTACTTAAGACACTTAAATTCATAACTTTCAGATTGTGTGATAGATTATATGTTAAAATTTTGTGGGTTTTATAATAAAAACTTGACAGCTTCTAACAAGGATCAAAATATGTATATAAATATAATATTTATGAATATATTGTTGCAATGGTAGTAAAATTATTGTTTATCATTGAATATTTTCTAATATTATTATTATATTTACTAGTTTTATGAGATTTGGAAACAATAATAAAGTTTATGAAAATAGGATTTTAAAGTGAAAGTAATTTAAAGTATTTGGAAAGTTGAACTATTGACTTTAATGGATAAATAATAAGCTATTGTTGGTTAAAAAATTATTAAATAATTATCAAAACTGTTGCATTTCATTTCAAAAATAGCAAATTCATATTTTGTGATATTTGTTATTAATGTACAAGTAAAATATAGCAAATTTTTGAATTAAAATCTTGATAAAATTAGTGTATAAAAAGATTAATTTCATTATATACTATTTAAATTACAAGTATTACGGTATTATTACTTACATAAATTTTGATAATGAAGTTGAAAGTTATTAGTTAATTAATAACTAATTTCAGTTTCTAAAGCAACAATTAATTTTATGTAAATTTATTAAGAATTCTTCCTTTCACCTTTTCGATTGAAATAAATTTTACATTTTCCTTTTGGACACCATTTGGGGAGCATAAATGGCTTTTATACAGAAGCTTTTATTCGGCTTTTATTTACACCAACATTTTTGTAAATAATTCATTTGATTCAATTTTAATATTTGTTTTGCTATCGAACTACCTGTCGGGCTATCCATTTCCGTCTTCGTTTTTGTATATTATATTGTGATTAGTTATAGTTCTGTAAGTCTCGAAAGTTCTATTGCTAATTAACTATTGATTATTCTTGTTTTGTTGGTCTAGTCAATTCAAAATACTACTTGTCAATTAGAATATTCTGTATATTATTCGTAGACATTTATTGTTTACGAATACTTCAATTAATTTATTGCGATCATTATGTTTATCGTATTCTGACTCGAAAGGATTAAAAATTTAGATTTACTAATTATTGAATATTGATATTCGATTAATGAATACGTAACTAAAGTCTAAATCAAGAAACCAAAAATGTTATCCCAAGAAAATTTTAAAATATGATCAAGAAAATCAAAAATTTTCACATAATTGTTTACAGTATCTTATAATAAGGATAACTACCCCATCCTTCTGTTAACAACCAACAGTTAATTTTTAATTGTTTTTTGTTTTTGTCATATATTACAATAACAACAAACAAAAAATATAGATAATATTATTACATAGATAGCATAAAAAAAAATGTAAATATCGTCAATTATAATTACTAAATTGTTATTTTAAGGATCAAAATTACAAAATTACGTGACTTGCAAATTAATTGCACCTAAAAATATTGTGTTTTATAAATTGACCGTATAAAAATCTGACAAGTAATTAAAATAACATTTTTTTATTTTTTTTAAATTATATTTTTTTGTATGTTTTGTAAATAAGCTTAAAACTGACATATTAATTTGCACTCTTTCCTTTTTACTTGTCATTAAATACATACACATAATTATATATATATATATATATTTAAATACCATAAAAATTTTTTTAGTCTTTCCTTCCATTTACAAAACGACTCATCAAAATATTATACACTTATATTAGCACAGATTTTTTCGTTATATTACACACAGTAAAAAAAAAGAAACACGAACGGAATCTCATACCAAATACAAAATGGATAGTAGCAACAAAAAAAAAAAAAGGTTTGCCAAATCAGATTCCTTTCCTTTTTGGAATTTTATTGCGACATATCACGCGATATCCTTTAAAAACAATTGCTAAAGCAATCCTTAAATATGATTTTTTTTTTTCGTATACCTTGTCTGTTAGATGGGAAACAACAATTTAATTTTGTTATTGTTTTACAGTTTATTTATTTTTTGCTGTTGCTTTTTTAACTAAAACACTAAAGTTATCTCCTTTTTGAAAAGGAAAAATTATGTCTTTTTGGAGAACATACGACATTTTTTTTTAGAGGTGGCTTTGAATTAAGAAATTTCACAAAAGGACATTTTCTTAAAAAAAAAAAAAAATTTTAAGTAGAAAAAAAAAGGATTTTAGAAAATATGTTTATAATATTATGAAATTTAAAATTTTATTAACATATTTTTTTTTTACAATGAATTTTAAGCTATTGAATATGCTTAATACACTGTTCAATTTCTCACAGTTAATTTATTAAGCTTAGTATAGAGCTCAAAATAGCACAATCTCTAAAAGGCCCCATACACTATCAAATATGTTATCCAACATGAGTTGGACAACAATGTTGTGATGCAGATTTGATCATATGTGGGCATGTTTGTCCCTGTGCCACACAGTTCGTCAAGCGGTTTGATAAAAATTAAACAAATCTGATTTTTCGGCATATTTGATAACATGTGTGACAGTGTATGTTACTGTTTCTCACAAATTCGTCATTCTTCAGAAAAATGTTATAAGGTAAACATGGCGACAGTATTTTTTTGATTTATATCGCGAACATCCCAAATTGTGGAAATGTAAAAGCGATGTAATATAAAAATAGAGTTTTAAAAAATATTGGATATGAAAAAATGTTAGAAAAATTTAACGAAATCGAGCCAAATGCAAATTTAGAACTGTCAATTATTAAAGCACACACAAAAATGTCCGACCTTTCGCTTCGAAGTTTAATAATAAACTGATGTTTGACAATATGTGTGACGGTGAGTGAAAAAAAAAAACTTTTTTACTTGACACACCAAGTTTGATAACATGTGTGATTGTGTATGGGGCCTTTAAAGCTTTCCAAATTTTTAGGCGAAATAGACGTGAAACTGTCAATTGTCATTTTACTATTTTGACATTTCAAATGTTTTTTTTATGTACATTTTTAATTAAATTAAAATAACATTTTATACTTTTTAAATTTCTATCGAAATAAACAAAATAACAAGTAAATGTCAAAATTTTTATCGTGAAATAATGTTGAGACTATTACTTCATGTGAAAAATATTTGGAGATTTTTTACGCACCATCTGTTGGTAGGAAAATAAACTACATTTTTAATTTATTACGCGAGCTGTGTACTACCGGAGCGAAATTACATTTCATGACGTTAAATTTATATGAAAATTTCATTTAACTCGAGCTATAAATTATCGAAAATTATTCAAATTAAATGAAAAAATCTTATTATACTAGCTAAATCGTGAGAGTTTATGAGTTATGTCTGGTATTATGATCGTCTAAGTTTGATTAATTAAAATGAAAATATTTTCCAGTTTTCGTATAGAATATTTAGAATTCTGTAATTTTAATATTAATTCTATTTTTTAGTTTATTTATGCTATGAATAAAGATATTGTTTTCAAATATAAATATTATATTTATTAAAATATATCAAATATCATTAATGTGCAAATGAAAAATATTAATTATAGTTTCAATTGAAAGTTCTATCGTCATTACTAATTGGAGGAAAGACAAGTAAAATAATACTATTTTTATTAACAGTGTAACAAATATGTACACACTGTGTAATGATATTTATTCGAAGAAGAAAAACATTTGTTTTTAATGTCCTTAATAAAAATATTGATAGCCTTTTTGCAGTTTATCGAAGACTGTTGAATAACATGCAATATTGCATTTTTCCTATTAAATATTAATCAATAAAACAAAATCAAATATTAAACAATTTATGTAAGAAATATAAATTCCAAATCAAAACTAAATAGAAAAATGCAAACTTGCTCAAAGCAATGTCTGTCAAGTAAACAATATTGTATATTAGTTTCATAAAATAATAAATTTACAGATTATAAAGATTGAATAATTGTAGAAATTATGGAAAATTTCCCTGTAAATTTACCAAAGATTAAAATACAAATTCAATATTTTTTCACTAATTGAAATTTAACATTTTAAAATTTCAATAAACATAATGTTATAACTTTTTAAACATTTCATAATAAGAGTTTAAATTTTATTTAAATTTGATATTGTCTACAATAACTTTTTTGTAAAAATCTTGAAACGTCATGCCGCAATATGCAAATTGTTTGGACATTTCTTTTTTGAATTTTAAAAGTATTTTTAAATAAATAGAATATATTAACTCAAAAAAGGATACTAAATAATTATGCTTTTTAATGAATACAATTAAATGTGTTTTTTTTATTATTTTTTTTTTTTGGATTCACCAAAGTATATGTTGGCAGAACTATGCATATCTATAAAATTGTTTATGTTTTATGTAAAACTGAAAGAATATTGCAGTTAAAATAATAAGTAGAGCGTCACAAAAAAAAATAATAAAAAAAAAAAACTTTTAATTTTAATAGAAATACAAGAAAAATTAAATTGCATTTTAATGCAATTGTGAATATGTAATATAACTGGCTTAAGGGTTTGTTTCATTATGTTAGTTAAATAAAATAAGATATATATTGAAGTAAATATACTATATCCAACTAGTCCTTACTTAGTGTTCGCAAAAATCGTTTTTTTTATAATGTCTTTCTATCTAATTTGTCTGTAGGATAAGAAAACTGAGTACTATAAGTGGCTTAAGTTGAATTAAAGTAGCAATCGTAAAAATCTTCATAATTTAATATTATCCTTTAATTTATAATTTGTCAATAATTCTCTTGTGATTTGTTTATTTTTAAAGCTGTGTTTGTTTAAGGTATTTTTGATGTCCACTACTTAGAACGGGACTGAATATATTTTATGACATCTAATAAATATATATGGAATATTGTACAAATTAATAGTTTTTCAATAATTACTCTCCATAGAATTAACTATACATTTAATCCAAATTACATTTTGAAAATAAAAATATTTCATTATATTATTTTTATTATAATTGTAATTATAATAATTTTTTATTATCAACTTCAATTCTTCAGTCTTAGTCGAAATGTCATACTGTGTAACTAAACTTTTCTTTTGGTCAGTGCATATAATTCATTATTTGAATTTAATTAATGGATTTGTAACATTTTCATACAATAAATCCAAATCGAAATATGTGAGATCATATCCATTAATTGTATATTCATTTGTATTAACATTTGGTAAAATTTACAATTTCAAAAATGTTGAAGCAACTCTTATTGTACTTTCAAACAGTAGAATGCGATGGGAATATATAGAATATTCGTTATATTTCATAATAATATTCGAAACATGTTTAACTTGTTTTCATCAAATATTTAAGCAACGTGACGTACTGAGAATTATAACCACAATTAGAGGACAATTTGAAAAAATCAAATTATTAACAAAATCTGAAAATCTTATACAGCAAAGTCATCTTATCATTATTCTTCTTAAAGTTATAATTAATTTATATTATATTTTTTACTATTTCTATTTAGAATATGCATGTTTCGACTATCTTTCAGGTTTTGAAGCAATTTACTGCTTTTCATTTCCAGCATTAATTTCAATAGTTTTTTATTCGATAGTAATAGCGTCAAGCAATTGGTTTGTAATTAGTAATCTGTTGCTTGCAATTTATTTTGAAAATATTGGAAAATACTTAAAACAAATTCTAGATGAACATGAAACTAAGAAACAGACAGTCAGTAATTTTAGTTTATGTATAAAGATTGATAAAATAATTAAAGAATATATGAAATTAATGTATATTACTAATAAATTCAATCAAATGTTTTGGTTTATTTTTACATTTGTTTTAATACATAATTTATATTTTAATACATTTAAATTTTTGTTTTTATGGTTTTCCATATATTGGCAAATATATAATACTTATTTTTTATTATTTTGTATAATACTTTATTTTGATACATTATTAATGATATTTTGTGCTGATTTAGTACAGCAAAAAACAAAAATTGCTAATGGAATTGATTTAACAAATTTGATTCTTTCGGAATCTAACAAGAACTTGAAAAATAGTGTAAGATTTTTCAATTTAAATACCTTATTCATAAATAAAAATATTTATTTTTGTAGCTTACAAATCTACAGGACCTTCTTTGTTTAAAGACGTTTGAATTTATAATTTGCGGATTGTATAAAGTGAACAATTTATTAATTATAGAAATGATTTCATTTTCAATTTCAACTATTATTTTATTTTTCCAATATCAGATGGAACCTTAGTTAATAAAAGAATGATAAAAAATTTAATATTAATCAAGATTATAATATAAATTTAAGGATATTAAATTTTTTGGAAAATACTATTCATTGTACTATGAAATTTGTGAATTTGTGATATAAATGTTTGTAATTTATTTTAATTATATTAAACAATTTTGAATCAAATCACAATATTGATAAAATTTATATTATTATTATCAAAATGAGTTAATAAATTTTGTGTGCATGACATGGTTGAAAAATTTAATTTCAAAGTAGATAGTTCTATTTTGTCTGTCAAGTAACATTTTATTTTAGATTAGTTTCAAAAAATAATAAATTTACTGATTGAAGATTTAATAATTGTAGAAATTATAGAAAATTTGCCTGTAAATTTACCAAATATTGAAATACAAATTCAATATTTTTTCACTAATTGAAATTTTACATTTTAAAATTTCAATAAACATAATTTTATAACTTTATTAACATTTACAGCATTTCCATTTCAGAATAAGAGTTTACATTTTATTTAAATTGAATATTGTCTATAATAATATTTTTGTAAAAAATAATTTTTGTGAAAATCTTGAAACGTCATGCCGCAGTATCCAAATTGTTTGGACATTTCTTTTTTGAATTTTAAAATTATTTTTAAAAATATTAATTCAAAAAAGGATACTAAATAATTATGCTTTTTAATGAATACAATTAAATGTGTTTTCTTTTTTTCTTTTTTTGGATACATCTAAGTATATGTTGCAAGAACGATGCATATCTGTAAAATTGTATGTTTTATGTAAAACTGAAAGAATATTGCAGTTAAAATTATAAGTGTCACAAAAATAAATGTTAAAAAAACTTTTAAATTTAATAGAAATACAAGAAAAATTAAATTGCATTTTAATGCAATTGTGCATATGTAAATATTTTGTTTCCTTGTTCACTCCACTTAGGAGGATAGGGCTTTCTATACAGAGTTTCCATCTGACTCTATGTTGTGCCATTACATTTATTTCCGTCCATGTTTTACCAATCATTTCTAATTCTTTCATTATTGTTCTTCTCCATGTATTTTTTGGGCACTCAACACCTCTAGATTCTTGAGGGTTCTATTCCAGCGCCTGTCTTGTGATTGAACTACATGATGCTCGTCTTAGTATATTTCCTATCCATCTTCACCTTCTTTTGCGTATTTGTTTTATTATAGGTTCTTGTTCTGTAATTCTCCAGAGTTCTATCTTTGCTATTCTTCTGGGCCAGAATATTTTACATATTATGTGTAAGAATTTGTTTACAAACACTTGTAATTTGTCGATATCCTTTTTGTTGAACATCCATGTTTCATTTCCATACAGCAGTATGGATTTTATACATGAGTTTAATATCCTAAGTTTTGTTTTTCTGGAGAATTGTGATGACTTCCATACTTTGTACAATCTGCTGAATGATGACCTAGCTTTGCCGAATCTACTATTGATGTCTTTAGTTGTTCCGCCATTTACTGATACGTAGCTGCGCAGATAAAAAATTCTTACATGATTAAGTCATTCACTTTTCTCTGCATGCAACTGTAGGAGTGAGCCATCAATAATATATCATCAGCGAAGTCCAAATCATCCAGTCTTTACATTAGCGACCATCGTATGCCTCTTGGTCTTAAGTTCTTAAGTACTTCATTCAGTATTGTGATGAACAACAATGGTGATTAGGCACAACCCTGTTTAACTCAGTTCTGAAGTTTGAAAGCTTCGCTGGTTCGATGTGCAACAACACTCTCCGCATCTTTGTATAACGCCTTTATTATTCTGATGATCTTGTTTGGGATTCCCTTGTTGTGTAATGCTTCACATATTGTTTTTCGTCTTAGTGTGTCAAATGCTATTTCGAAGTCCATATATAGAGATGAGTTCCACTCGATCGATTGTTCTATTATTAACCCGCACTGTGTTTGATTGGTCAGTGCAACTTCTATTTGGTCTGAAACCCACTTGCTCATCCCTTAGTTGTCTCTCAATTGGTTCTTGTATTCGAGTTTGTAATACCAACGTTAGTATTTTATTCACTGTGTTGAGCAATGATATTCCTCTCCAGTTACCACATTCTTTTAAATGACCTTTCTTCGGAAGTATTATTATGATTCCTTTCTTATACGCATTTGGTACTTCTTTATCTATCCACACTTGATTAAGTAATGGACTTAGCATATTTGAATATAATTTGTCAATAATTCTCTTGTGATTTGTGTTTTTTTAAAGCTGTGTTTGTTTAAGATATTTTTGATGTCTACTATTTAGAACGCGAATGAATATAATTTATATGACATCTAATAAATATATATGGAATAATGTACAAATTAATAGTTTTTCAATAATTACTCTCCATAGAATTAACTATACATTTAATCCAAATTACATTTTGAAAATAAAAATATTTCATTATATTATTTTTATTAAAATTGTAATTATAATAATTTTTTATTATCAACTTCAATTCTTCAGTCTTAGTCAAAATGTCAAACTGTGTAACTAAACTTTTCTTGTGGTCAGTGCATATAATTCATTATTTGAATTTAATTAATGGATTTGTAACATTTTCATACAATAAATCCAAATCGAAATATGTGAGATCATATCCATTAATTGTATATTCATTTATATTAACATTTGGTAAAATTTACAATCTAAAATATGTTGAACAAACTTTTGATGTACTTGAAGATAGTATAATGCGATGGGAATATATAGAATATTCGTTATATTCCATAATAATATTCGAAACATGTTTAACTTGTTTTCATCAAATATTTAAGCAACGGGACGTACTGAGAATTATAACCACAATTAGAGGACAATTTGAAAAAATCAAATTATTAACAAAATCTGAAAATCTTATACAGCAAAATCATCTTATCATTATTCTTCTTAAAGTTATAATTAATTTTTTTTATATTTTTTATTATTTCTATTTACAATATCCATGCTTCGAATATCTTTCAGGTTTTGAAGCAATTTACTGCTTTTCATTTCCAGCATTAATTTCAATAGTTTTTTATTCGATAGTAATAGCGTCAAGCAATTGGTTTGTAATTAGTAATCTGTTGCTTGCAATTTATTTTGAAAATATTGGAAAATACTTAAAACAAATTCTAGATGAACATGAAACTAAGAAACAGACAGTCAGTAATTTCAGTTTATGTATAAAGATTGGTAAAATAATTAAAGAATATATGAAATTAATGTATATTATTAATGAATTCAATCAAATGTTTTGGTTTAATTTTACATTTGTTTTAATATATAATTTATATAGTAATACATTTAAATTTTTGTTTTTATGGTTTTCCATATATTGGGAATTTTATAATATTTATTCTATATTATTTTGTATAATACTTTATTTTGATACATTATTAATGATATTTTGTGCTGATTTAGTACAGCAAAAAACAAAAATTGCTAATGGAATTGATTTAACAAATTTGATTCTTTCGGAATCTAACAAGAACTTGAAAAATAGTGTAAGATTTTTCAATTTAAATACCTTATTCATAAAATTCAAAAAAAATATTTATTTATTTTTGTAGCTTACAAATCTACAGGACCTTCTTTGTTTAAAGACGTTTGAATTTATAATTTGCGGATTGTATAAAGTGAACAATTTATTAATTATAGAAATGATTTCATTTTCAATTTCAACTATTATTTTATTTTTCCAATATCAGGTGGAACATTAGTTAATAAAAGAATGATAAAAAATAGAATATTTATCAGGATTATAATATAAATTTAAGGATATTAAAAATTTTGGAAAATACTATTCATTGTACTATGAAATTTGTGAATTTGTGATATAAATGTTTGTAATTTATTTTAATTATATTAAACAATTTTGAATCAAATCACAATATTGATAAAATTTATATTATTATAATCAAAATGAGTTAATAAATTTTGTGTGCATTACAATGTTTGTAAAATTAAATTTTTGAGCTTTGAAAATTATTTGTACAAAACATCGAAATAAATACTAAGTTTTTAAGTAATTTGAGGAAAATGAGTAAGCTAAACCGAAGTAAAGAACGTTTACTAGTTATTTCTATGGTTTCTATTATTTGGATCCATATAGTTTTATAGTAAACGCTTCTATTCCCACATTACACGATCCAAGAGGGCTTAAATTTGTATTAACAAGAAGATATAAGCATTCATGAAAGTGAAGTTAATTTAATAAATTTTTAGGTTTAACTATAATTATTTGTGTACTAGCAAATGGACATAAATATTTTAAAGCACCAATCTTTTTCTCACCACACATTGACGTTCAAATAGGTGATTTGATGAATATGTTAATCAAATATAAAATAATTATAACTTTCTTCACTATATTTTTATTAATGGTAACTTAATTTAAATAAAATATCAACACGAATAAAAATTATTAAGTATATTTACAAAAATTATTTTGTGACATGGCACATTTTCAATTAATTTGCCTTAACACTTTTCTCGGTTGAATTAGTTCGTCAGCCTTTAAAAAATACACAATAAAAAAAACTTATTATATTGTTAAAATATTCTCCTTTGGTTACATAGCCCAATAAATTGAAGCAAGAAAAAAATATAGTGTCCTTCCTATACGTATATTTTTCTGAATATCCTGCCACGAAGAACTGCAGTAACAAAATATTATAAATTGTAGGAGCCTCTCTGCAAACAAATTATTACAACTTGTTACGGGTCGGTAAAAATAATGCATTTTATGCGCTGCTATGTAAATTAATATGAAATGAGGGTTCAACATTAATATACGTATATATAGTTTATATTTACTGTTATTAATGTAACTATTTACCGTATTTATTTTTGCATAAAAAAAAAAAAAAAAACAATTTTTTTTTTTTTACTAATATTTTCGTGTTTGTTACTAGTGCTGGCTGATGATTATGATGATGATGATGGTCGACAACAACTATTATACTAAGGTGTAATATTTTCCTAACGCCGGCATGGTATGAATTTACTTTCTGGATATAGCGGTAATAGCAGTAAGTAGAGAGCAAAAAAAAAACAAAAAATCACGACACGAACTTTTCGTTCAACAAGGAAATGAATCATTTGTTGAGTGAAAAATGTGCTGTGGTTTTTGAAGCTCCGCACAGTTTTTTTTTTTTGTAATGGAAATACCACAAAAAATTGGAAACAAAATATAATTTTTTTTTAACGTCGTTGTATCGTTGAAAGTACAGTGAGGTTTGCCAGGTTTCACAAATTGTAATATCAAAAAAAAAAAAATTGGGAAATTTATTTATTTATTACACCACATTTTGAAAGAAAATAAATAATAATTTTATTAACTTTTTTTTTACATTTGTTAAGGAAGTTTATTTATTATTTCATTTTCGCAATTTACTTTTTATTATATTTCTTTAAAATAATTTTCTCAAAAGGTCCTTTTCATAAGCGTTTTCTATATTTGAATATCAAAGAAATGAAAATGTTTTTTATTTAATTTTTATTTTTTTTTTTTTACGTTTTTCAGCATACCTTTTTTGATATGATATTAATGCCTAAAAGAGAATATTAATTATAAGATAAAAACCTGCTGTGATAATGACGGCCAGATTACATTTGTTTATAAGTATTTTAGGCTTCCATACAATTTTAAGATTTTTTATTAGATAATATATAACATAGATCGCCAACTTAGGACAAATTGCAAAACTAATAATATTTTAGTTCTTCTTACAGTTCATTGTGGCGCTGCCTGTTTTGTTTTTAAAATAAAAAAAATTTGGAAACGTCAATGAATTTTATGTTTATTTTTAGCTCGTCGTCGGTTTCGTTAACAATTTAAAAGTGAATAATTAAGTAAATTAAATTGACAATAATCAAATTATCAATACCATTGATTATTATAAAAAACATTCAAACAAAAAAAGTAAAAATCATAAAATAAAAGATTTAAAATAAATTTTAAATTTTTATTTAAAACTTTGAAGAAAATTTCAGAAAAAAAAGGAAGAATTCTGCCGGGACTGCCGCATAAAAAAACAAAATTAGTTCCTCTTACAGATAATTCAACATCATGGCGCTGAAGTCAATGCCTTTAAGTTGGCAATCTATATGTTATATATTATCTAAGATTATATATCATGAAAAAAAATTAATAATATTTCATTGAATATATAAATTTAGAATTTAACTGTCATAACAGCTACGCGGAATTTAATTGTCAAATCCGACTGACTTAATATATTGTAAAATTCAAATTTTCGCGCTGCTTGCATTAAGTTCAAATTGTAGTTTGTCACATTGAGTGCGAAGCAAATATAATTGAAAAATTAAATGGACACAATCCATTTCAAATTACAAGTGTTATCTGCATGAAGCTACATAATCGAAAGTAGATATAAATTGGAATTGGAATTAAATGAATGTTTAATACATTTTATTAGACTTATTTTACCATGTCCAGTAAAATAGTGAATATATTAAGATGGAAATGGTAAACTCTTGATCCGCACCTAAACAAACCTTTATTAAGTAACTCATAATAAAATCTCGATTTTTCAGGCACGTGATTTCACAGTTCCGAAAAAGTATATGACCAAACTTTTGGTATCTAATTAAATATTTTATAATAAATTAATCATAAAATAAATTGATTTCCTCAATTGTGAATTTATAATTTCGTTTTTATCGTAAAATTATTTTTTATAAGATGATTTTACTCAATTACTACAGCATCTTTTCAATCATCTAATTTACCTGATCCTTTCATTGAAACCTTTATAAAAAAAAAATGAAATAATAAGTAATATAAATTTAAGGTATTTAATAAATTCCCATTTGTTGATTCTCGTAAATATTTTTATCCAAATTATTCAAACAAAACAACAAAAATGTTATTTTTTTAAAATAAGTTAAAAAAAATACATAAAGCGGCCTTCCACTTGAACAAGTTTAATTAAAACTCTGCAGTTTTTATTCTGCATAATATTATAGCATCCTTCACCTAAATATATACTTATATATTATTACAAATATTCAACTTTAATTTTCCGCCCCACGCAAAAAAAAAAAAAGTAATTGAAACAAAAACTCACACTCTGCACAATAAAAAATATATCATCATCCAGATTTTCTATAACCGCATTTAAAATCCTTTCTACTGAGACAAAAAAAAAAAAGCTGCTAACTAGGGGGAGCAGATAACTCATAGTATGTTGTTTAACAGCGATTTATGTCCAAAAGTTTTTTGTAATTAACATTATCTTTGTAACAAACAGTGGTTTCTTCAAAAATTGCTCATCTTTATTATTTATTGATTTAATTTTATATTTTTATTTGTTAAATAATAAATAATATTATTAAAATAACTATAATAAGTATAAATATGCGTAATCACGAATCCAACCTGTGTACAAAATTTCATTGAAATTGAATAATATTTACCATATGTTCTAGAACATATGAAATATTAATCGGAAATTTAAGCATGGACCCCCTCAGGCTACTAACTTCTACCTTAGTCTACACATGCGTAATCACGAATCCAACCTGTGTACAAAATTTCATTGAAATTGAATAATATTTACCATATGTTCTAGAACATATGAAATATTAATCGGAAATTTTAGCATGGACCCCCTCAGGCTACTAACTTCTACCTTAGTCTACACATGCGTAATCACGAATCCAACCTGTGTACAAAATTTCATTGAAATTGAATAATATTTACTATATGTTCTAGAACATATGAAATATTAATCGGAAATTTAAGCATGGACCCCCTCAGGCTACTAACTTCTACCTTAGTCTACACATGCGTAATCACGAATCCAACCTGTGTACAAAATTTCATTGAAATTGAATAATATTTACCATATGTTCTAGAACATATGAAATATTAATCGGAAATTTAAGCATGGACCCCCTCAGGCTACTAACTTCTACCTTAGTCTACACATGCGTAATCACGAATCCAACCTGTGTACAAAATTTCATTGAAATTGAATAATATTTACCATATGTTCTAGAACATATGAAATATTAATCGGAAATTTTAGCATGGACCCCCTCAGGCTACTAACTTCTACCTTAGTCTACACATGCGTAATCACGAATCCAACCTGTGTACAAAATTTCATTGAAATTGAATAATATTTACCATATGTTCTAGAACATATGAAATATTAATCGGAAATTTTAGCATGGACCCCCTGAAGGTATTAACTTCTTACATGGCCAACACATGCATAATCAGAAGGTCTACCTTTGTACCAAATTTCATTAAAATCAGATAATAATTACATGCTATAAAACACGTAATTATATAAAATTCGGAAACTAAAACTGTTTTCTAGGAACCCCCTGAAGGTCCCCAAATTTCAGGAGAGCCAACTAGATCCCAAAATTAGCCTACATATAAAATATCTTTGAAATCGGTTAACAATTACTATATGCTGTAGAACATATGAAAAAAAAAAAATTAAAAATTAAATCGGAAATTTAACATGGACCCCCTAATCCCACTAACCTGTGATTTGGTCAACCAATGTAGAATCATGAACTCAACCTGTGTATCAAATTTCATTGAAATCGGATAATAATTACAAGCTGTAGAGCATAAAGAAAATATTCTTCGGAAACTAAGTTGCTCATATATTAGTTTCCCATGAACGTACTGTACCTACCAACTACAAATTTGTGGAGTATCAAATAGATAACTAAATGAAACTGTGTGTTCAATATCATTGAAATTGGGTGAAAGGTACTGTAGATATAGATAGTTGAACTTATGAAAAGTAATTACGGATTTTTACATGGACCCACTGAAGTATTGACTTCAAATTTTACAGACACCAAGTACATACGGAAACTATCATATGTACCAAAATTTATGCTAATTAGATAAAAATTACTATATGCTCTAGAGTATACGAAATTTTAATCGGAAATTTTACCAGGGACCCCCTGAAGTTACAGACCTGTATCTTGGTAGGCTTGTGGACAATCATGATACCAACCTATGTTTTAAATTTCATCCAAATCTGAGACATGAAATTTTTTTTTACATTTTCCCGTAGAACAAAAACACGTAGGTTGCCACATAAATGGGGAAATCTAACATGGTCCCACTGAAAGGATCGATCTCATCTTGTACCGGCACCTGCGCGAGGTATGTTAGAGCCTGTGTGCCAAATTTCATTAAAATCGGACAAGCGGTTCTAGGAGATGTTGCTGCGCACATAAAAAGCGTACGCGTACGCGTACGCGTACGCGTCCCCCGGACACTTTTTTTTTTTTGCATTTTCGGACTCCCCGACCTCGGAAACGCCTAGAAAAAAATTTTGAGCGAACTTTTTTTTTTGACCATTCAACCCATCACCAGACTTCATAGTATTTCATACTATTCGTAAAAAGGAAATACAGAAATTAGTAGCCCACCCCATACCTTAAGTCCAAGTTCTCTCTATTTAAACAAAAAAACGTATGCAATAAGTTTTGCCTAGGTTTGGAATAATAAACAATTTTGTCTGTGTATACAAATTTAGCACAACCCTTCTTGCAAACGAAACGATGCAAATCGCTTATCCCTTTAAGTTTTTAATGCGGAAATTTCTCTACTTATATGCAATTGTTTTTTTATTTTGTATGAAAACAATCTGCATGCAATCCACGCCTCTATCTTCATCCTACCAAAACTGGATAAAGAATAACTTTAAATAAAGATATAAATGAAAGATTATACAAAATCTTGTTTGATGTCACTTAAAGAGTGAATTTGTAAAACTGAAAATCCGGTAGTAAATATATTCAAATGAGATAGACGTATATAAAATATAATATTATATTTATTTAAGTTTCATTATGTCCTTTATCCTTCAACATTTTTTACTAATGCCGATTTTAAATACAAAATAAAAAAATATTCCTTTTTTACATATAAATTAATATTTCTTGTTTTATTATGGGTGTAAAAAAAATAAGAAAATTGAATTATTTAAAAATGTAAATTTTGTTAATTTTGATTGTTAGTTTCCTTTTAGATGTTTCATTATTGCTTTGATATATCGAACAAATTGAGTACAAGGAATAATTTATGTTATTGGCAAGAAGAATCATATATTAATTGAGAATTATTGTAAATCCAACGAAAAGTGTAAATGACAAATCTAAGTGACATGGTAATGTTGTCAGGTAGAATTTTTTCTGTGGTACTACCTAGAGATTATGCTAGTTGAAATTTTATTATAATTCGGCATAACAAAGATGGAAACCATAACGATCACTTCAGATATGTCAATATAGTCAGTCCTATTGAATTTTCTTAAAAATTCCCTGTATCCAAGTGAAAAATAGTTGGAACAATCAAGATCATTTAGGTCATTCGGAAATATCATCAACAAATGATATTATATGAAGAAATGACATTCATTATATGAAGAAATGACATTAACACAGCAAATCTAAAATCAACATAGACTCCGCAAATGTGTTTGGCTGTATTATAAAAACGTTGTAGTCTTTCAACATTGAATGTTCTGTAATTATTGAATGTTCTGTAATTATGTCTTTTCGCAGTCAATTATAAAAAAGCATAAGGTTCTTCAATTTCGCTGAAAACACAGTATCCTTCTAACTAAATGAACACAACATCTCGCAAACTAATATTGTATATCTATTAGCTAGAACCCATGGCCGGTCATATCACAATCTGCCTTTCCATATCATATTATCTATCTATAATTAATAACTAAAATAAAGAAAAACTCAAAATTATTTAAATTTCCATTAATTCTTAACTTTTCAAATAAGCATGAAAATTTCACAATTGTATTTTTTCAAGCTAATTCAAGACTTTCTCTATGATTGCATATCTAACTTTACAAAATTCTAACAATATATATACATATCAAAAAAGGACAATATGATAATATGAAAATTTTGATCCTTATATAATTTCTATATAATAATTAATATTCTTAAAAAAAATTTAAAGTTTCATAAAAAATAAAAATAGCAAACTTATTCTTAAGCTTATATTTGTATATAGTTCGACTTATGTTAGGCAAAATTTATAATTTCAACATATATTTGAAATTAATTGAAATTTCAAATTTCTGCGCCATATTTACTACTGTCAACGACATTCATATTATTATCATTCAAATTATTACTATTAAAAACTTATCATAAACTTCTATATATAATTATTTTAAGGATCCTATAGCTAGAGAAAGTCTAAAAGTTTATTTTGTATAAATAATTATTTCTTATGCAAAATTTTAATTTATATAAAATAGAATATTAATGATGAATAAGTAAATTTTTTAATAAAACAAAAAATGATAATTTATCATTTTAAAATAAATTACAATCATAATTTAAAAAAAAAAAATATTTCTTCATTAAATTTTCCATTTTGACTGTAAATTTTTATGTTATTTTGTATATGAAACAATATTTTTTATTGCAGTCTATTAAATATTTAATAATACTGCACTTAATCCTTTTTATCGGAAGACATAAAATTTTTTCTGTAATTTACATCTAATATAAATATATATATTTAGAATTTTTGTTGTAAGGGTGAAATTAAGACAAATTGCAGTAAATAACATAAATTTCGAATTAATATCCTATTTATTATAGAAAAGCGACAATATTTTTTTTTTGGAAGTAAAAATATTTGAACTTATTATCCTGGATAAAGAAATGTTCTTATTTAAAGGAATATTTTTTAGTCTATGTTATAAGCTAATAGGAGTGACGGGAAAGCCTAACATATTTAAACCTGGGTTCAAGAAAACTAAGAAATTTAATATTGAAATTCAATTTTTGTTCTGAATTGTTAAGAACATAAAATTTGATTCGTCTTTTAATTTGTTTCTACTTTACTTAAATTTATAGAAAATTGTTCTTATGATAGATTATTGGACTATTATGTGTCACGTTTATTGAATATTGGACTTTTAAAAGATACATTTGCCAGCCACTCTAGCATATTTTCTGATTTCTGTTGAAACTCGCTTAGTTAATGATTCAAAGTTAAATATAATTTCACAAGCGTCATTCAAACTTTTCTTTCAAGAAAACCTCTTGACATAACATACAAAATGTAGCACAGGTATATGTGACCTCTAGTCTGACTTTTGTGTGTCACACATTTGTGATATAAAATCGTTTTATTTCTTCTATTAAAATAGAAATGTGAAAGGTTTCAGTCGCTGTCTTAAAGAATATTTTCTGAAATACATATAGAAAGTTTTGTTTCATCTCTATCCTCCTCCAAACAAAGAAATGCGTTTTCGAGACAGAAACCGTTTGACATATTACGTTCTACAATACAAACTAAAAAAAAAGAAGATTTAAAAGATTTTACCAAAAACTTACGCATAATTGTAACGCTATAAGTTTTGTAATAAAATGTGGCCCATATGATATGAGTTTTAGGGAGAGCTACCATTACGTCAAATATATATGACATTTTGAGTGGCGAACGTGTTAAATTAAATATTCTTCAAAATCATACTCTAAATTTGTATTTGTCTCTTATAATATTGAAAATTCTAGGTAACTAATAGAGTTAATGGAAAAAAGACCTTCAAATTTAGTTTACTTTGAACAAGTCCCAAAAACTCATATCCTTAAAAAAAATATTATCAAAGAGATTACAAACCAAAAAAAAGTAAAGATAATATCTGAAGATTTGTATTTATGATTTGTATATAAGATTCTTGGATATCTAACCTTAAAAGCCAACGTTTTTTATAATTTTCAGACATTTTGTTAGAATTTTTTTTCGTATTTTTCTTTATTTTTCTTGAACTCGTAACAACTAACAAAAATTTATATTTTTTATGAAAATTTATGGAAAATTTTTACTACCAAAAAAAAAATTATATACTTTAGAGTGCAACTTAAAAATGTTTAAAAAAATATTATACAACATATAAAAATTATAAACCATTTGATTTCACTTCAGACTGAATTAATGTGCGTCTTTTCCATATTTATGAAAACTTTATAATATTTCTATAAATTCTTTTTTTATATATATTTTTAACCAAAAACCAAACCTTTTCTATATACCATTTCAAGTATAATCATTTTTCCTCTCTTTCTCTCTATAATTTTTCTTTTTTTTTATTTCATTTTATTCAACAAGGCCACAAACCAGACATATCCTCTGAAATAATCATAGAGATTTTAAATAAAATATATAAGCATCACCAGGACGAAAAAAAAATTATTATTATTATTATGAAAATCCTTTTGATCATTGAAAGGTAAAATTTGATCAAATCGTTGAATATTTCCGTTTTGTAGAATGCATTTTGGGATATGATACCACCATTTTATAAAAAAAAAATTATTATAATGTAGACAAGAAGGATTCTCCAGTCATAGAAGAGGGTTAAAAAAAAATCAATTATATAAATTGTAAAAGTTTTACCCAGAAAAACATTTTCATGGACTTTCTCTTCAATTTTGTTGTATAGCTAGCTATATAATAATCTAGCTTTTAATAATCGACTAAAGTCTCTGTTGGGTTGTTCATATTACCAAACAAAATATGATTTTGGCTTGTATATAATTTTGTAGAATTGAATATAAATTTTAATTTATTATAAATGGTTAAATTAATACTGCGGATTAAATATTAAATGAATTCTATTTTAATATATAGAAATATGCATATATAAATTATAAACAGTGGAAAATTCAGTGAACCTTTAACAAAAATGTTATTACACTGATTTAATTCAAAATTTTATCAAATAAATTAAAATTAAAAATTGTAGAAGATGATTTTTTTTTAGTCATTAAGGCTAGTACTTAACTTGGCTATAAAGAAAATTATATCGGGTATAAAAAAAGGAACTATTGTTTCAAGGATTTTAAACAAAAATGTAATTTGCCATCTTGACAATGGTGTAAGTTTAGAAAAATATTGAAAGCGTTGCTTATCTTTTAAATTATTCATTATCAAAAAAATTTAATTGAAATTTGTTAAAATTAAAATAGTTTTTTTATAACCTAGCGAGATTTTATCATGGACTTTATCGTCATTTTATATTAAAATTTATTTTATCCCATATTTAGAACTATATGCTTTTCATATAAATTCCATCTAAGTAATTTTATACAAGGACTCTAAACTGCCACATTTGTTAAAGAAAAATAAAACAAAATAAAATGACTCCGGCCTCCGGGTCAAAAATAACCCGGAAATATTTATTTGCATCCTACTCCTACCACATTCTACCTACAATACTAACAATTGTTGAAAAAAGCGCGTGAAATTTATATTTTTTATGTAGGTTGGTATCATGACACAGCCAGGGTTTCTCAATGTTACATATAATTATTAATTTGAGTCATAAATGGTTTGATAAGAAGCATTCAAACAAAATCAAAGAATTTGAAATCCGTTGCTTCGATATTTCTTAAGAGATATAAAGATTTAGAAAGCCATTTTGCTCAATTTGACCCTAACAGAATTTAAGGGTTGAAACACACTACATATAAATGTCATAACATTATAAATATCGTTTGTATGCATCTGGCGTAGCAGCAATTTTATTAACTGAAATATTCCTTTACATGAAATTCTTAAATATAATGTTTAAATTGACAATTCTTTTTTCAATTAAAGTAGTTATAGCTACAGTCTTCTGAAGTAATAATTATTTTGTTTAACTAGATACTTGTAAAGATCTAGCATATTAATGGTCGTTATATAATTATGTTACTAAACACGCTATCATTACAAAATTCCCATGATTCCAATATATTTCATAGTTTATTATTGAAATTATATTTTCCCATATATTTCATTATTAATTTATGATATCATTAACATTATCAATCATGTGTAAACCACAATCAATATTTATGATAAAATTTTTGTATATTTAGTAAATTGTAAGTAATAATAATTGCGAGACACCTCTAATAATCAAATTTTATATGAAATAACTACAATATTTTCTATTTAGTTCTAAAATTCCTTCATAGATATTTTACAATTAAATAATTTACTATTAAATTTACCATTCAAATCCTTCAATAAAAGTAAAATATCTGTTATCAAAATTTTCCGTTAAACAAAAAAAAAAGTATCTCACGCACATTGAAAATTGTTTGCCTGTAATACAAATTTGTTATACAAAATAAAGGATACTTGAAGAACACCTTTAATAATCATTATGTCATGTAATTTTACACAAGGACTATTTTTTTGCCATACATTTTTTTTCGTGTATTTTTTTTTTACATATATCATTATAATGAAATTTTATCATTATGAGGTGTTTTTTGTTGTTGGTTTTATTTATTTTTTTATGTTGGACTTTCTAGAAAACAATGAGAAAACAAATATTTTATATAACAACATTTTCCCAGCATCATCATCATCATACCTACACAGTACTCACACCATAATATTCACCAATTTTTTTTTTTTGTATTTCTTGTTGAACGTCAAATTATTGTTTATTGAAAAAGTTTTGTGTCGAATATGATGATAGGATAACATCAGTTTTATGTTTTTGTTTTTCGCATGTAATATCATAAACTATACTACAATACTTGAAAAAAAAATTTCGGTTTCTATAAAGGATGGAGGACAAAACATATGTTACCTAATGTGTAACATAATAACGTATTAAAAACAACAAAATTCATATTACACGTAACTAATTCCGAATAATTTTTTTTTTTCATAAAAGTTTTACTCGTTCGTTGTCCTTTTATATATAAAAGAAAAATTAAAATTGTTTTTTTTTTTGTTTGTTCCGTTTTGAACTGCGAGTTCTCTGCAACACTTTGATAATTATTATTATGGGAAAGAAATTTAGGATATAATACGCAATTTGATATATATTTAAATTTTGAAAATACGTAAAAGGTGAATGAGTATTGAATGTTGTTTTGTATTGAATATTGTATATAGTTAATCAAGATTATAAAACAAAGACAATACACAATAATTAACAATAAAACGGAAGGAAGGAAATGAAGGATTGTTTAAAATCTCACAAAATATTGTAAGTGATATTTGCGGCTTGAGCGAACAAATAATGTAGTGTTCGTTTCACGGTGCTAATCATAATTTTATTGTTTTCGAGTGTCTGTATTGATTAATTTTTCATATATAAAATAACGAATTTGCTGATACAGCGCCTATTTTACATATTATTCAAATTATTCATGTAAAATATAATCAAAGATTTCGGAATTTTTGATAATAGTTAACTCTATTAATATCATAAAACTTGGAAATAATACCAATAAACATCAATATTTCATCAATCAGTATTTCATTCACTATCATATGTCAAATAATGAATATTAAGAATAAAAAGTTTAAATTTATAAAACTCGCTACTAAATATTCAAATTGTATTAAAAAAACGAAATTTAAAGTAGACTTCAATAATAAAATTTGATTTACGTAACTTAATCTAAAAATATAATAGAAGTCAAATACTTTCCTGGTACTTTTGCTATTAAAATACTCTAAATTTTTGAATTTCTAAATTTGTCATTACTCTTCGTTGGTTTCGTGTGGTTACTCTTGTTGACCATCTAACACACAATAATTCTTTGTTTACTATTAAGCATAATTACAAGTTATATAATGATTACACCAATTACAATATTGAATTCATCTACAACGTAATTTTGTTAGACCACGCATTGCATATCCTGTAACTGTTTAAAAAAAAACAAAAACAATCCACCCTAAAACATAAATCCAACAAAAAATTTGATCTGAAAATTTATTTAAATAATCAAAAACTTAACATAAATTTAAATTAATTTTATTGAAATTCATTAAAAATTTCCATAATTTAAAAAGCACATTAATTTAAATGATTTCAAACTCTTATGATGTTGTTGTTTTTTTTTTCATAATCACAAATAAAATCATAAATACATAAAAAAAATGGAAAATTCAAATATTTTTTTTTATTTAATAAAAAAAAAATTGTATTTTCCTCTGACTATGTCGTTTTTTTTTCAAGCAAGAGAAAATTTTACTTAACATTTCAGATAATGATGGTATGTATTGCTATATTTTCATTACAGTAATAGGAAAAATGAATATTTCTTTTTATGTTATTATTATTATTTGTTTCATTATACAATTTTTCTTTTTCTAGTACTATATACATATATATATTTGTTGGATATGACAGACAGTAAGGATAAAGAAGAGTATAACGCGCATAATTAATGACTTACATCAATTACGAAGCATAAATTGGTTTAAATATAAAATATGTAGAACAAAAATTTTGGAATTGCGAAAAATAATGGGCGATATTCTTCAAAAAAAAAAGATTTAGATTATTTGTTGAAGGATTTTTATTTTTGTAATAGTATTGAAATAATTCACACACATTAATATACAAATTTTAATCAAAATGAAGGCGGTAAATTTTGATATAAGAAGATAATTCTGCCATCAAAAAAATATAGCTCACATTAATGATGTTTTTTTTAACAAAGGTTTCGATAGTTCTTCATAATAGGCTCGTCTAGTTGTAAATTAATGAGAGGTTTTCTATTTTTTGTTAAATATATATTTCAAGTATAATATAATGTATTTATATATATTCGAATTAGTATAGTAAATAAAATTGTATATATAGAAAATTTGTTATATTTATTACCGGAAATATAATTTAGTATACATTTGATATGAAAAATCATAGTTTCCAGTCATCATAAACACTTTGCATGATATTAAGGATATAAATGATTTGTAATATGTTAAAGGAAATATGAGAAATTTGAATATTAACTTTATATTTATTATACTGATTTTATTTTTCAGGTAATTACAGTGCAGATTTTTGTATTATATTTGTTAATATTTTTACTGAATTGTGTAGGAAGTAAATAAAATAAATGTTAAGTAATATTTAGTTATAGTAATTTTTAGTTATAGTTTAAATAACATAATATATGAATAAAAAATGAATTATGTGTTGTTATTTTTAATGTTTTTATAAATTACATATATCATATAATTAATTGGATATAAAATATTATGTTTATGACAATATATAATGTCCTTAGCGACAGTTCCTATTTATTAATTTATTTTATACTTGTTAAATTGAAATAACTAGTTAAGTCGCCATTGCCCATTGCCTATATAATCGTACATTTATAATTTACTTTCAATTATTTGATAATTTTGAAATTATTACTAGCTAAAGAAATTATCTAGTTCCGCAAAAATGTTAAAATACTCTGCGCATGTTACTTACATCGAAAGTATAATAAAAAAAATAAAAAAAATTATAAAATGTTCTTTAAATCTCCGATAAGTAAAGTCATTAAATTGTAATCGAAATTTAATAATTTACAAATTAACTAAAAAATGGTTGAGAAATTAAATATTTAAAATGTGTATAATCAAATTATATTATTCGCTATTTAATTATATAATTTTTATTATCATGATGAATGTAATTTTAGAAAACTTATATGAAATCTTGTTCTTCTAAATACATAATCAAAGCTATATCAACAAAAATACTTCAAGTGAAGTACTCCAAATAGTAAAGACAATAAGAGGACTATAATTATATTTTACTTGCTATGCCGAACAGTATCAGTAAAAATATTCGTCCTTATTGTTTCTCCAAATAACTGAAATTCTTTACGTATTAAGAAAGGTTTCAGAGAAATATAAAACTTTATAAGCTAATAAAATGGACTTAAAGAAGACAGTTTTACATTCTGATTTTGTTTAAATATATTAATTTATAAGAATTTTTATTATTTCTTCTTAATGTTTCTACTCTGCTACAAAAACTACAGTATTGAATTACAATTTTTTTAATTTAAATTATTATAAAAAAAGAAACTGTCAAGTTCTGTCCCTCGTTATCTGTCTGCATTAGTCTTGATTATGATATGATTGTTAATAAGATTCGTAAATGAAATCTTATTAATCTTATTTACGATGGTAAAATTTCTTGAAATTGTGTCATATCCTTTCCAGTCTAACATAGCTTAATACTATTTTTTTCATGAAAATTTTGAAATATAAAACTTTAAATCTTTATCTTAAAATCACATTCACCTAATTATAAATTGACCTTAAAATTCTATAAAAATTCAATTCAATAAATTTTATTCAAAATTAAAAATAATAAATTAATAAAAAAATTCTTTTAAAATATTCTTAACATGAAAACTAAATAAACTCTTTGTCCATATAAAAGTTAATTTTTTATTATTTTTTTATATTAAATTTTTTACTTTTCTATATTCAGTTTTCCTGTATTATATTTGTTAATATTTCCTTTTGCAATTCAGACCAATTTTTGATCTAATTTTCAGCTTGTTGCAAACTATATCCTATATTATATTTGAAAGTTTTTTATAACTGAAAATGCATTTTTCCATCTATATTTCTACTATATATATTTGTGAAAATATGTACAAATACGTATTAAGTTTAAATAGTGTGTACGTGGTATAAATTGTATCCTCTATAAGAGTTAAGAAAATACTTTAAAACTACTAAACTTTATATATACGTACATAATATCCTTTTTTTCGTTATCATAATTTAGTATTCGAAATGAAAACTTACCAACACAAATAATACAATTATACATAAAATTTACGAAAAAAAAAATCTTAATTTCATTGTAAATTGGAAAAGTGTCTAGTATTATTATTTGTGTGTATTGGTAACTTTTCTTCAAGGATATCATTTGGTAAAAAATCTTTATCTTTATTTACCTAAATAATTTTTTTTTTTACTTTCTTTGGTGAAAATTTATATTACAATTTCTGGTGTTCTTCGATATAACCAAACATATTTCAAAAAAAAAAACCTTCTAAAAATAATATTATTGTAAAATTTTTGGTTTTCGCACTTTCTAATACTTTTCCAGGGTCCTGTATAATATGTACATAGTATAATACTACACTAACAAATTAAAATTTATACATTTATACAAGAAAATTTATAGAATAAAATGTAATAAAGAACACAATTTTTTAGTGTTATCTGATAATTTCACGCCTTGAAATTCAAATTTAGAACTCAATTGCGAATTATATATATACATATATGTACAAATACTATACATAAAGTTATCCTTCGTCCTGTAAAATATATATAAGTTCGTTTACATAGTTTCTATATATATATAAAAAGTTCATTTTTAGTCTAGAACTTTTTCTTAAACCGAATAACCAAAAAGTTTCTCTTTTGGCTTTTACAAAACTAAAAAAAAAAAAAAATAATAGAAAATGAAATTTTCCGTTTCCCTTTTTTTACATTACTTGAATTTTGTAGAAGGATAGTTTTGGCTATTCAATGGCACATTTGGTCTTCAATTTGTTGATTCTATACATAAAAAAAGATATAGTACAGAAGTACTTCTATAATATAGTAATAATATTTGGCATTATTGTTATTTCTGGGGTAAGAAATGAAAATATTACCCAATCTAAAAGGTCCAACACTTGTACAGAAATATCGGATGTAAACGATATTCCGAAAATTATGCTAAATTCTTACATAAATAATATGATTTTTATTCAAAAAAAAAAAAAAAAAAATATATAATTTTCGAATACCAGCAATGAAAAGCAGCACAACAACAGAAGTTAAAACGAAGTTTTTCATTTTATATTTGAAAATTTTCTGGACTTTAAATCGTTATATATAGAAGTAAAAAAAAATTATATATATTATATAGAAAAGGATTTATGTCTGTTTTTGTAACTATGGGTGTTAAATTAAACACCTCCTTCAAATATCCTGTTTCCTTTTGACCTCAATGGTTAAAATTTAAATGTTTTCTCAAAAATGAAAGAAAAAAAATTAAATAAATTGAAAATTTATTTTTAGCATATATATGAGAAATTATTATTTTATAGAGTAGTATTTAATTTTTGTATGAGTACTATTTTAATTTAAGGTTTTGTAATATGCAAAATCTATAACATAATAGGATCATATATGCAAAATTGAATAAATTTTCTAATAATTCATAATTACAATTGAAATAGTTTTTACACATTTATGAAAAATGTTATTCTTATGTTTAAATTGTTACATAAATAAAGATTTTGATCTACTTCGAGGTATTTCTCTATAAAGTAATGCAGCTGAATCGAGGAGCAGTTCAATTAAAATACAAAATATATTAATATTAAATATAGTACTTTTAAGAATTTTTTACAATCTCATTCATTTAAGCTCATTTAGAATTATAACCAGGGGTGGAACTAACAAAACTATCATCCTAGCCTCGAAGTAAAATGTACACCTTTGAAACAAAATAAAATTTTAATAATATTTTAACCCCAGAGATAGTCTCAACATATGCAACGACAACGCGCCACAGTGCACTGTCAGAAAAATAATCAACCTATATAAAATGTATGGGACTAGTTAATCTCAACGCAAACATTCACAACGCAAACGCAGAAGTTCGAAAAACTGAACTTTCAACGCGCGTAAAGTTCCCAACGCAGGAATTTGACAATTAATTTCATTATCAAATAATTTCAAAAATTGATGGTGCTACAAATCTTAATAATAAGTAATTTTTTTTAATAATAAATTTTAATAATTTTAATAATAAGTTTTAAAGTATAATGTCGTCATTTGATGATAAATTAATAAATTTATTAAAAGAAAATTCAATTCTATATGACGAATCAAGTTATAAAAATATTAAGAGAAAAGCTGAAATTTTTCACTTTTCAATTCAACAACTGCCAAAAATAATTATTAAATTTTTTCAATAATATAAAACAGTTGATTAAAATCAGCTGTGTTATGTCATTTACGCAATAATTTAACTTTGAGATTACCTGTTACGCCGTTGTGAATGTTGCGCTGGAGCGCGTTGTCGTTGCGGATGTTGAGACTATCTCTACCATAAAGCTCAACAAAATATAGCTAACTAAACCTTCAAATATTGAAAAATTACTTTTCTTGTCTTCATTAAAAATTACTTTTTAAAGGCATGCATACAAAGTTGAATTGAAATTTTTCACAAAATTTGGCTAAAATAATTTGATTCCCTCACTTCAATACTTTAAATTATATTCAAGTAATTCTAATGGATGAATTATATGGAAATGAAAAGTGAATTGAAAAACAAACAAAATTTTATCAAAATACGGGCTTATGAAAACCAATATATACTCAGGCGTATGTAATCAAAAATTATAAACTGCGACCCTGATAAAAAAAATATATATTTTATTTGTTAATGAATACATTCTCACCGCAAAGAAAATACGTTTTCATTAACTTCATCTTTCAAAATCCTCCCAACAAAAAAAAAAAAAACACATAATTAAAATTTTGAATAACAATAATTTTAAAAGTCTAAAAAAGGACCCAACAAAAAACTATCATAAAAAACAATACCATTTTCTCTGATGAAGAAAAACCAAAAATATTAATTTTTATACAAATATTTTGATGTCCTTTTTTTACCTATAATTTTCATGAAAATTATTCCAATCCTTTTGAGAATACAATAATAAAATGCATTAATTTTTTTTTATTTTGTATTGTAATGAAAAACTTAATTATGAAATAATAATATAATTATTATTTTTTTTGTGTCCATCCCTTATAATAAAATTTTATTTTTATTATATATTTTTAATATTATTATTTTACCAGTTTTCCTCATTCATTTTGTAAAATTTTTTTTTGTTTTTTGATTATTATTATTATTTAGAAACCCAAAATGTAAAAAAAAAAAAAATTTTTGTTTGTCTCTAACCTTTTATCAACTAAACAAAAAAGCTCAATTAATCCAGGACATCCGGGATAACGATCAATAGGACAAAAGGATTTATATATATATGATAAGAAAATAAGTATATTATAATATTATAACGTAACAGGAGTAAAAAATGCGTATTCCAACTGCTAAAATAAAAATCGAAAATATTTTAAATTTTATTTAATAAACTTATACAAAAAAAAAAAAAAAAAAAGTATTATTAATATCAAATTGTAGATATATAAATATATAAGTCAAGGATTTAATAAGGGTCCTTAAGGAATTGTATACTTTAACCCTTTTTATACCTTTCCCTTATATATATTTATTTCTTTGTGAAATAGTAATAATAATAACTAAATAAAAACAGTAAAAAGCAAAAAAGACAAATATTTAAAATAAACAAATAAAATATACAACAATACACAATAATAAATAGCAATAAAGGGACGTAAAGCTACAGAGGTGACATTATTAGCAACCCTTAAAAAAATGTTGTATTAAAAATATTGTAATATTTAAAACGTGTACAATGAGTAGCCAAAAATATTTTTAAATAAATATTCAATTAGTTACCAAAATTTTGTAATAAGACATAATATCAAAATTTACCAAGAGTTATTAATATATTCAGTAAATAGATGGCGTCAATTTATGAAATCAAAAGAATTTATAGAATTTATATTTAGTGGGAATTATAATAATTATCAAAATTTACTATCAATAATTGCCTTAAACCTAATAAATATTAACTTGTGATAAAAGTACCATAATAAATGAATTCGCTCTTTGATTTGTTATGATATTTGAACGAAAAGTGGACGTTTAAAACATTTTACAACTACATGACTTAAATAATATCGGTCAAGGGAAAAAACTACATATACTATCTATTTACAGTACAGATAAATGTCTCAAAAACTATTTGAAATATCAATAATGTTAACAAATTAAACCAAAGATAATTGACCTCCGGTTACTCATCCACCAAATTAAAATATAATAATTTTGGTTACATAATTATAATGGATTTCAAGATTTATAAAACTGTTATATTGCTACTGTTATACTATTTGGACTATCAAAGTTCAATATTTGTACGAATTAACTTAGATAAAAATATGACTCAATTCTATTCATAAGGCGAAACAAATTTTTAATAAAATATTCAGGAATACGTGCCATTTTCGGCCTTATATTAATAAATCGAATTTATGAACTAAATCCTTGAAATGATATTTAAAAAATACAAGTATTCAAAATAATTTCTAAAAAAAAATAGCGAAATAAGTTCTAAATCAGTTAAATATTTCATTATTAATCATAATTCTTTAATGTGACGGACCTCATAATAGTAGCCAGTTAAATTTTATACAATTCTTAACATTAAAAAATAATTTGACTTAAATTCAATTTTTGTGTTGATTTATTAAAAAATATTTTATGTTGCTAACATACCCTGCCACCATTGTCAGTTCTTGGTAATGAATATGTTCTTAAGATAAACGACTTAATCACGACTTAAGATAAACGTAGAATTGCGCAAACTGTAGCAAATGTCCACTCATATTATGTATCCTGACATACCTCACAACTGTCTGTGAGACGCATTGTGTACTGAATGTGTTCAACTAGTCCACAGGACACTCAAGGTGACACTTTTACTACATAATGTCACATTATCACATTCACATCCCAGTACCTAATGTGTAGGTGGATAAGCCTAGCCTAGACACTTGACTCAGCGGAAGAACTGATCCTACAATCAATCATACACGATTGTAGCCTTCTTTGGAAGGTGTTGTAACTCCGCACAGTTCGGTTGACAATTTCAACAGAACCGGAGGACACCACTTGGCTTTGACATGTTAATTTCATTTTAAATTCAATTTAATTTTATTAATTTAATTTTAACTTCGACAAAAAAAAAAAATGTTGGCCCACTACAAAAAAATTTTTTGGGGCGCCACTGTATTAATTTAACAAAAAATTTAAAATACAAAAAAAATTTTACCAACAAAATTAACAAAACCAAGTGGGTCTGGTTACTTCACGGTATTGCGGAGGAGACGCGATTTAGAAACTTCCAAGGTTTTTCAATTATGTGGGCGCCAGGTCTTGAGTGATCCACAACCGCGGACCACCAACAGAACAAGACCGAATTTCTAAAATAAACCTTGAAAGTTTCAAGGACCGATTGGGATTTCCTCCTTTTTGCCAGCTTAGCTCGGTCTGTGGGGCGTGAGTCAACCAATCGATCCTACCTGCAAATCAAATCAACAACACCTAAGGAAGGGAAACAGGGAAATTACGGCCTGACGTCATCAATCCATGGGCGGTAAAAGAGGCCTTAGCCTGACATGCCGAAACCTTCAATAAAATTTAATTGGAAATAATAACAAAAAAAAAATTTTAGTTTGACGAGTTCTCCACCGTCCAATCTATTTTTTTTTTTATTAATTTTATAATTTATACTAAATACCAAAAATTCACAATAAAAAAAAATCTTTTTTTTTCTTTTTTTAATGGCAACTAACACAAATTTTAGGTTCTTTTGTGATTTTTTTTACCACACTCCAATTTCAATTAAATAAAGAAAAACATACCTTGCAAAATTTAGCTCGTTGGCTGTCCGGACATGTCTGGTTACCGCCGCTAAAATAAGGTTTATTTAATAGATTACAACCACAAATTTTTATGAATTACCAAAAAAAAAAAAAAAAAAAAAAAAATTATCAAAAATTAAAAACTAACATTACTACTAAAACCAAAATCCTAAATTTAATTATTAATTATAAATCATAAACAACTTTTAAAAAAACTACTCTACAAATCAAGATCCAAAAATAAAAAAAAATTAACTATGATAATTGAAAAAAACACTACTCTACTGAATTGAAAAAAAATAACTTGGACCACCACCGTGGAACATCTCTATAATTTAATATTTTAATTTTTTTTTTGTTTTATTAATTTATATAGACATAGTTTTTCTATATATATATAATTTTATTAATCAGCTTTGAAGAATCTAATGTTGAATCGGCTTTGAAGAATCTAATGTTCCTTATGTTGGATCTCTGCAACCAGATTCTTTTTTTTTTCCAATTCTGCAGCGGTCGACCACTAGCTCGGTCGATCCTCCGCTAGCAGAATTCCAGATGAATTGGAACAGGATATACCACTAGCTCGGTATATATAATTTTCCGTCATCTATCCGCAATATTAAAAAAAACCGCCTTTGCCAGTAGCACCTTTTATTTTTTTTTTGAAGGTCGCCACGGGTTTTTTCTTTTCTTTTTATTACTATTTTTTTTTTTATGCTAGAATTTTTGTGGTTTGGCTGGTACCACTTTAATTCTACCAATTTTTTTATGTTTGTCACAAAAATTCTTCTTTTTCTTTTTATTTTTTCCAGACCCCAAAAAAAAAACTATCACGTCTCACGCTCAATCTTTTTCTTTTCTTCTTTCTCACGTTTTCTTTCCATTTCCGTCTTCCCCAAAAACGAATCCGCATCTCCGCCCGTCCCCAACCGATTCAAATTTCCGGCCTGCCCGGTGGAATTTTGTTGGTTTGGGTTTCCACCAACAGATGGATTTTTATGCCTTTGCGGCGAATATAGTGGAGATGTCGAAATGACATTTCCAATTGTCACAAAAATACAAAAAAAAATATTTCAGCCACCATGATGGCTTTTCTATCTAATATTAATTTTATTGGATATTTTTATTTTTTTAACTTTTTTAAGACAGCGGACGGACATTTCGGAACAGGTAATTTTCCATTTTTATTTATTTTATAATTTTTTCTAAATTTTAGGTGCTAAGAAGAAAACTAACAGGATGAGAAAAATGTACCAACATAACCTGTTGGCTATGTTTTTATTTTTTTTATATATGGCTGTTTAAGGATAATCATATTGGAATTTATCCAATGTGATTTTTCCTTCAACCAATGTTCAGAGCCTGCAGGGCCACAAAACAGGCTTGAAACCCGTTTTTACGTGGATACAAGTCTGAACACCTAATCTATAAAATTTAACCTAATCTACAAAAAAAATATATTCCTAATACTATATACTTAACCTACGATAATTCATTTTAATTCATTTTTCCTATAATTCATTTAATTCATTTTTCCTTAATTAATTTTCAAAAAAAAAAAAAATATATATACAAAGTTAAATCTAAATCCCCAACTAACCCTAATAAAAAAAAACTAACTATTATTATTTTAATCTAACTAATTATAATTTTTTTTTTTTTTTTTTATTCTTAACCTACTCTAACATATCCTAAATCCTAATTTAGTTAACTACCAATTGATACAAAAAAAAAATCTAATTACTATAACTAATCCTATCAATTTAATCCTAACTTTAATACTAACATTAATTTAACTAAATTAAAACAAATTTATTTTTATTCTAGCTATCAACGTGGGGCTGTCCCACACCCTGAGCTGTCTCATGCTCTATCGACTGAGTAAGCCGGGCCTTAAGGTTTAAGGTCTTTGGCGTGAACGATATGCGTTTTGTTGCTCGCTTCGTCTTCAACAATGAAACACACTTTGCCGTGTGAGGATAGAATTTTGCATTTGACCCACGGCTTAGCAAATTTGGCGGATATGTTTTTCTGCTGGTCACTTTGGACGTGATTACGACGAAATACGAATTGACCAGGTATGTACGCTATTTTTCTGGTACGCAAATTATACGTTTTTTGATGACGATTTTGCGCTTTGTTTAAATTTTTTATTACGACATCAGTTATTGCTGGATCTCTCGATGGATGTTCTACTAGCATGTCCTCCTGCAATGATTGCAATTTCCTCAAAAGCTCATACGCTGAACCATCCGTAATCATATGGTACCCAAAAGTTAAATAGAACGGTGAAAAACCAGTAGCGTCATGCACTACATTTCGCAACGCACAAGCGATGTGGCTAAGGTGTTTGTCCCACTCTTTATGGTTGTTACTGCTGATGTAGGCACGGATTGCGGTAATGATGTTTCGGTTTACTCGTTCAGAAGCGTTGGCTTGCGGATGATATGGTGCCGTATATTTGTGACTGATGTTATAGTCGGCTGTCAGTTTTTGAAACTCTTTCGAAATGAACTGCACTCCGTTGTCGGATACCAACACTTCGGGAATTCCGAACAGATGAAAGACGTCGGCTTCGAGGAATTTGATGATCGGCGCGGTCGTAGCTTGTCTTAACGGTTTTAGTAATATAAATTTGCTGAACTGATCCAAAACAATTAATATATATGTGTTACCATTTTTAGATCGCGGATATGGTCCAAGAAGATCTATATTTATATATTGCCATGGACGCACTGGTGGACTTTGGATGACCATCGGAGGACGCAGACAAATGTTCGGCGCTTTGCACTCCTTGCACGAGTCACACGCAGCGATGTATGTATTAATTGTTTCACGCATTTTTGGCCAATAATAGTAACGTTGGATCTTTTCAGTGGTCTTCTCAACACCCGAGTGAGCATCTAACGGATCATCATGGTGCTGTTTAACGAGGTTCATCCACAGACTTTCCGGAACCCAAACTTTCCAAATCGGAATATCGGTGAGTACTGACGCTTTCCTAAACTTCACCCTTTTATAGATAATATTGCCTTCAATTTTGATGTCCGGAAAACGATCAATATTATCCTTAAAAATTTTCAATTTTTCCTGGTAGTTTGGATCCAGAAAAGCCTGATCCGTTAAACTGATGATACCGTTAGTGATGATGTTTTGCTGCAACTCGTCCACCTCTCCTCTCGACAACGCATCAGCAACTACATTTTCGGAACCTTTGCGGTGCACGATCTGAAACTCAAACGCTTGTAGTTTCAAGCTCCATCTAGCCAATCTTCCAGCTAGATCCGTTTGATTCATCAACCACTTTAAGCTGGCGTGATCTGTGATGACTGTGAATTTGGTGCCTTCCACATATGGTCGGAATTTCTTCAAACTAACGACAGCCGCAAGACATTCCTGTTCCGTAACGCTATAATTTTTCTGGGCGTTATTCAGCTTCTGCGACATGAACGATATAGGATGTTCATGTCCGTTGTCGTCACGCTGGAACAGAACGCCTCCGACTCCCGTCTTCGACGCATCACACTGGATGAAAAACTCACGACTGAAATCTGGGTTAACGAGAACTGGCGCTTGCGTTAATGCGGTTTTCAAGGTAACGAAGGCTTTCTCTGCACTGTCATTCCATTTTTCAGTTGTGTTCTTGTTCAACAGGTTCGTGATCGGTGCTGCCAACTCAGAATAATTTTTGATGAATCTATTGTACCAGCCAGTCATACCAAGAAATCGACGAATTTGCCGGGTTGTTTTCGGTTGCGGAAAATTCTTGATGGCGTCGATTTTTGCTGGATCAGTATGTATTCCCTCGCTGTTGATGATGTGCCCCAGGTACTTAGTTTCTTTTTGACAGAACCTGCTCTTTTCGACGTTAATAGTTAGTCCAGCTTTCCTCAGACATTGAGCTACTTTACTCAAAAGCGACATGTGAGTGTCAAAGTCTTCCGAGAGGATCAGGAGATCATCAAGGTAAACAAAGACATCCTCATGAAGCTCGTAAGGGATCACCTTATCCATAAGCCTGCACAATGTCTTCGGAGAGTTGGACAACCCAAACGGCATACGTTTGAATTGGAACAGGCCCCGTCCAGGAACAATAAACGCTGTTTTATCTCTGGATCCTTCTTCCAGCTCCACCTGCCAAAAAGCCATCTTCAAATCGAGACTGGTGATGTATTTTGTCTTTTTCACTCTGCTGAAAATCGAGTTGATGTGAGGAAGTGGATACGCATCCGGTTTGGTGACAGCGTTCACCTTTCGAGCATCTAAACACAACCGGAGCGAGCCGTCTGATTTTTTCACCATCGCCATCGGTGAGGCCCATCCACTCTTGCTTTCCTCAATAATATTTTCAGCTAACATCTTCTCTATTTCAGCGTCTAGAAGATTCTGCATTGGTACTGACAATGGATATGGACGCGAGACTAACGGCTTAGCGTCACCAACATCAATTTCATGTTTCAACAGCGACGTCTTACCCAACCCATCTTTCCTATACGATGGAAACGAATCTATGACGTTCAACAATTTTTCCTGCTGATCCAAGTTCAAATCATGTGCATTTTCTTGATGTTTTAATTCGCAGACTTCGTGATTGAAAAACGGCACGGCATTATAAGCCTCTAAAAAATCAACACCCAGAATCATCGATCTCTTAATGGTAGGGATAATAAAAAATTTAATTGTCTTAACTATATTATTGTAACTTATATCTAAATAAACATATCCTATCACCTGCTGGCTTGCCCCATCAGCTGTTCGGATATCTGAGCTTAACCTACTATACTTAATGCCTAAATTTTCTAAAATTACTACACTATCTTTACCTAAAACACTAATATTTGCCCCACTATCTAATAATGCTAAAAAAATTTTATTCTTAATACTAACTCTCATAAATGGACGATTATCTCCATCAACCCGAACTAAACTTGCTTTTAATAATTTTCTTAAACCTAACTTATTCCTAGAATACTTATTTGCTCTAACTAATCTATTTGTCTTAATTCTAACTAATTCATTAATTTCTAATCTACTTACAGGACTAATTTTGGAAACTAAATCTACATTATAAAAATCTAATGCTTTTGTGGAGGACGAGACGGACGCAGTAGAGGATTTCTCCACATTCCCCTTCCTGCGAAACCGTTTCCCGCACCAATGACGGACTGACATTTCGGACAATTATTAAAATACTTTTCCTTAAACCCACACCTATAACAGAAGATTTTTAAAGGACGAAGACAATCACGGAAAACATGACCCATCTCGTCACAATTAAAACATATGATGTACGGACTATTCAGATCTGGACGTTGCACATTTGACGGAGCACTGGACGGAACAAACGTAGACTGTTGGACAGAATACAATTCGTTAGGCTCGACGTTGGAATTGAAACATGAAACTGGTGCAGTGACAGAAGCGATGATGTTGTTAGCCTCTTCAGCTTCCGGATGTTTCGATGCGTCGATCTCATGTAAGTATGTTCGGCGAGATCGCACCTGATCCTCAGCAGTTTCTCCAACTTCCTTCCATTTTCGTTCTAGCCGTTTGCACAATTTGTCTAGCTGTGACATGGTGATGATGTCTTCCAGAATCAACGCTTTTTTATAACCAGGATACAGGTTGAACAACATGCGGCTCAGAAAATCGTCATCCGAAATTTCTCTACTCAGACGTAGCCGTAGACCTTCCATATCTAGACGATAATCAGAAAATTTCTCCCTCGCACGCTGTTTCCTGCTCTCCATCATCCGTTTTATATCACCATCATCTTCACCATCATCAAATTCCTCGTGCATGGCTAGTTTTAGCTGTCTCCATGTGGTTTGTGGATTACGCCGTATATATTGCCAGTACCAAGTTTCCGCACGGCTTTTCAACAGGTGGTTGACTGCTAACACCAAGTTTTCGACAGGATACCTATCTCCTCGTGCTAACGTTTCGATGCGGAACAAGAACTCCTTCAGCGACAAACCTCTACCAGAACCATCAAAGCACACGTGCCAATTCGACACAGGATTTCTGCGGTGTGCATCAGCCAATCGTGGTTCTACAACTTCATCATCACTTGGTTCGCTATCGCTTGCAGGACCCATTCGAACACGCGAGTTACGATGCGGTTGAATTCCAGGATGCAAGGATCTGGATGATGTCGTTGGTTGCACCGGCGCCATATTGGTTTCAGGATGTTGTCTGGGCGCGGCGTTGTGAACTGCCAATATTTCACGCAACTCTAGAATTTGACGCTGTTGCTCGATGATAATACTGGACATCTCATTTTTCCACTGTTGCTCTGGTTGTATTTGTGGTCTCTGATACCACCATTGCTGCTGTGCTGGCTGTGGATGACGGTACGTACTTGCTGGTATACTTTGGTATTGGTTCTGGTAACTAAATTTTGTTTTCCTTTTTCCAGGATCTGCTGCTGCTGCTGCTCTTCTTGCTGCGATGTACGGAGTATCAAATTTCGTTGAACTAAACCTATTATCAATCTGCACGGAATTCGGCGAAGTGTTGGTTGAACTTTGCTTACTACCTACTAGCAAACCTGAAAATTTATTCGCTAAAGATGAATCCGAATAATGTTTAGCTGGCTCTCTATATCCCGATGTACCCAACGATGAAGTTTGGACTGTGGATTTCTTGATGGCTCCTAGCTGCGCACCACTATTTTCTCTCGACTTAACCGTCGTCTTCACACAGGTAGGACCAGATATATTTTTATTTAAAGTATTTTCATTTCCAATTTCAATCGCTTTATTTATTTCAGCTTCCTGCACATGGGTAGCAACATCTGAAAGTGGAGCTCCAGTTCTAGCATCTGGCTCCTCTAACAGACGTTCGATATTTTGAAGAACGGAGGACCCCATACCGGAACGTTCCTCCTGTTGTAGCATCTCACAGGTATAATTTTTAATCCTCTCTAAACCTTGATCAATTTTGTTGATTAAACCCCTTGCAACTGTGGATAATTTCGGATTTGCTCTTTTTAAACGTTTCACTCTTTGCAGAACATGGATACTACGGCTTTCAGCTACTGACATCAAGTGCTCATCTTGTTCCCGAATCGCATTTTCCACCAACGCTTCACAAACGTCCGCTCTGGATTTACACCAATCCAATTCAACCTTCAGATCTTCAATGATCACAGACGGCAACTGTTGAGGTGCACGAGCTTCTTCATCAAATGCTAGCCGTAATCGTGGAATTTTAGAAATCGTTGTACCAGGTAATAAATTTAAATTTCGAATTCCCAATTCGTACATTAATTCATCTTCTTCCAATAGTGACGGATCCATTTCAACAAATTTGCTAACAATGAGCCAAATGCAAACCTAAAAATTGTGTATCAAACCAGAACGCAACGATGATTTTCAGCCAAAAAAAAATTTCGATAATAAAATCGTTGTTTTTAATTTTATTTATTTATTATTTAATTTCTAAAATGTATATAAAATTTTTCTCCCTAAACCAAATTTTATTTATTAAAAATATATATTGATAACTTAATACTACAATGTAAATTCTCAAAAACCTAAAAAAAATTATTATTAAAAAAAAATGTATATATTTGAAATATTATATATAATAAAGAAATGTATTTTAAATTATATCAAAAATAAAATAAAATAATCAAAATATATATATTTAAAAAAAACTTCTTAAAAAAAAATCCAAATTCATGTATTCTTAATTCTAAATCAAAACTATTTCCCCTTAATACTACAAAATAATACTAAACTTAATCCTACAAAAAAATTAAATCTAACCAGATTAACCCTACAAAAAAAACATCCCAAAAATACTAATCAAATTAAAAAAAATCAAAATCAATTTTTATGATAATATTTTTTTTTTCCTAATATATAATATTATATTAATATGAAATACGTATACCAAAATTCAAAAATGAATTTGAATTTGAATAATTAATATTTGACTATGTGGTAACTAATTCATCATTCACCACAATATTTTTTAATTTTTATTTTATAAATCCAATAACATCTTCCAATATTATTTTTATATATATTTCGAACTACGATTTCCCTGCTTAACAAAAATTCCACCAGGTTCGCTGCACGCTCTCCCGATTCACAACAAAAATTCCAAAAAAAAAATCGATACTTTAAATTCGCTGATTATATTAACAATCCCAGCCGATAGCCGATTCTTAATTATTTTAATAAATTTTAATTATAATAAATTCGTTTCCCACGAAAAAAAATCAGGTTGACCAGACTCCAGAAAAAAAATTCAATTAAAAAAAAGTTTTAGAATATTTAAAAAAATTTTAAATTCCACCAAGGATTGATTCAATCATTCCGCATTATAAGGAAAAGGACAAAATAAAAAGGGTATAGGAATTGGAAAAGGAAACTAGGTAAGGGATAAGGGACTCCATCATTATATTCAACCCACCGAATTCCGAAAAAAAAATCAAAAAAAAATAATAATACAAAAAAAATTAATAAAAATAAAATAAGAAAATCAAAAAAAATACTAAGTTCTACAAACTACATGTACTAGGACGGACATTTTCGACAACGAAAACAACGTCTAACTAGCACTTAACAAACAACACGAATGAGGACTATATTATGGACAACCATAATATTTGTCTAACTCAAACAAAAATTTACCGCTGACGGAACATTAATGGACTACCAATTAAATTTTCTTACGCCAGGAAAAATACAAAAAAAACTTGAAATTTAAACATAATTTTACTCTACTTGGAATTTAATTAATAATTATTATTATTTTATTTTTTTATTTCAGAACTGAACCCGATGCGCTAAATATTCTGATGAAGAGGAACGTTGTTGATGATTTGATTTACCTACAACGCAATATGGCAACTAGTTTGTTGTTCGAGCCACTAGTTTTATCGTGCCACTCAGTTTGGGCGCCATTTGTAACTCCGCACAGTTCGGTTGACAATTTCAACAGAACCGGAGGACACCACTTGGCTTTGACATGTTAATTTCATTTTAAATTCAATTTAATTTTATTAATTTAATTTTAACTTCGACAAAAAAAAAAAATGTTGGCCCACTACAAAAAAATTTTTTGGGGCGCCACTGTATTAATTTAACAAAAAATTTAAAATACAAAAAAAATTTTACCAACAAAATTAACAAAACCAAGTGGGTCTGGTTACTTCACGGTATTGCGGAGGAGACGCGATTTAGAAACTTCCAAGGTTTTTCAATTATGTGGGCGCCAGGTCTTGAGTGATCCACAACCGCGGACCACCAACAGAACAAGACCGAATTTCTAAAATAAACCTTGAAAGTTTCAAGGACCGATTGGGATTTCCTCCTTTTTGCCAGCTTAGCTCGGTCTGTGGGGCGTGAGTCAACCAATCGATCCTACCTGCAAATCAAATCAACAACACCTAAGGAAGGGAAACAGGGAAATTACGGCCTGACGTCATCAATCCATGGGCGGTAAAAGAGGCCTTAGCCTGACATGCCGAAACCTTCAATAAAATTTAATTGGAAATAATAACAAAAAAAAAATTTTAGTTTGACGAGTTCTCCACCGTCCAATCTATTTTTTTTTTTATTAATTTTATAATTTATACTAAATACCAAAAATTCACAATAAAAAAAAATCTTTTTTTTTCTTTTTTTAATGGCAACTAACACAAATTTTAGGTTCTTTTGTGATTTTTTTTACCACACTCCAATTTCAATTAAATAAAGAAAAACATACCTTGCAAAATTTAGCTCGTTGGCTGTCCGGACATGTCTGGTTACCGCCGCTAAAATAAGGTTTATTTAATAGATTACAACCACAAATTTTTATGAATTACCAAAAAAAAAAAAAAAAAAAAATTATCAAAAATTAAAAACTAACATTACTACTAAAACCAAAATCCTAAATTTAATTATTAATTATAAATCATAAACAACTTTTAAAAAAACTACTCTACAAATCAAGATCCAAAAATAAAAAAAAATTAACTATGATAATTGAAAAAAACACTACTCTACTGAATTGAAAAAAAATAACTTGGACCACCACCGTGGAACATCTCTATAATTTAATATTTTAATTTTTTTTTTGTTTTATTAATTTATATAGACATAGTTTTTCTATATATATATAATTTTATTAATCAGCTTTGAAGAATCTAATGTTGAATCGGCTTTGAAGAATCTAATGTTCCTTATGTTGGATCTCTGCAACCAGATTCTTTTTTTTTTCCAATTCTGCAGCGGTCGACCACTAGCTCGGTCGATCCTCCGCTAGCAGAATTCCAGATGAATTGGAACAGGATATACCACTAGCTCGGTATATATAATTTTCCGTCATCTATCCGCAATATTAAAAAAAACCGCCTTTGCCAGTAGCACCTTTTATTTTTTTTTTGAAGGTCGCCACGGGTTTTTTCTTTTCTTTTTATTACTATTTTTTTTTTTATGCTAGAATTTTTGTGGTTTGGCTGGTACCACTTTAATTCTACCAATTTTTTTATGTTTGTCACAAAAATTCTTCTTTTTCTTTTTATTTTTTCCAGACCCCAAAAAAAAAACTATCACGTCTCACGCTCAATCTTTTTCTTTTCTTCTTTCTCACGTTTTCTTTCCATTTCCGTCTTCCCCAAAAACGAATCCGCATCTCCGCCCGTCCCCAACCGATTCAAATTTCCGGCCTGCCCGGTGGAATTTTGTTGGTTTGGGTTTCCACCAACAGATGGATTTTTATGCCTTTGCGGCGAATATAGTGGAGATGTCGAAATGACATTTCCAATTGTCACAAAAATACAAAAAAAAATATTTCAGCCACCATGATGGCTTTTCTATCTAATATTAATTTTATTGGATATTTTTATTTTTTTAACTTTTTTAAGACAGCGGACGGACATTTCGGAACAGGTAATTTTCCATTTTTATTTATTTTATAATTTTTTCTAAATTTTAGGTGCTAAGAAGAAAACTAACAGGATGAGAAAAATGTACCAACATAACCTGTTGGCTATGTTTTTATTTTTTTTATATATGGCTGTTTAAGGATAATCATATTGGAATTTATCCAATGTGATTTTTCCTTCAACCAATGTTCAGAGCCTGCAGGGCCACAGTGTGGATGTATATATTTATGATATTTTGATTAAAAAATAGACTAACTTTATTATTTTTATCATAACATATTTTGTATAAACAATTTTTGTATTTCATTAATCTGCTTTCAATATTTAACCTATTTTCTAACTTATTTAAAATCAATTTTATTTTTAAATAAAATACAAAATCCTTGCCAACCACAACATTACCTCATCAATGGTCCAAATATAAAAAAAAAATGGCAAAACATTTTTCCTGTTGTTTTTTTATTTTATGTTTTTTCCATTCTTAAATATATTTTTTTTATTAGTATTTATTATATTTTAAGTAACAAAAAATATTTTTCTTTATATTCCATTTAAAAGCAATATTTTTAACACAATATGAAAATATTTACCAAAAACAATTTAAACAGAAAAGATACAAAATAATAAAAAATAAAAATTGCGAAAAAAATATCTTCCTTAAATTTCGGTGGAAAACCTTTTGTCTTTCGGGAATTATGTAAACATAAAGAATTGGTGGGTTTAGAATGCGTTATTTTTTGTCTATCGTTCTTCACTTTTTTTTTTTTTTATGTTTTCGTTATTATGGTTAAATAAAAGAATATTTTATGGTCAGCAACAGAGTGAAAAATTTTTATTTCAAAACACCACCAACAAAAAAAACAAAACGAAAAACAACCAAAAAATATTAAAAGAAAAATATATTTCGATTGTGACTCTTTTGTTTAACGAACCAAATAGTCGAAATTATAGATAACCCCAGCAATAATTAAAAAAAAAAAAAAACTTCCCAATTGACAACCAACAAACTGTCAAAATTTTAACTCATCAGATAAAATATTTATGATATTTCATTGTCAAGAGATAAAAAGAATTTTTTGTCATTTTTATTTTTAAAAAAAAAAAAAATATTATATTTAAAATTTTTAACCCTTGCCTGATCAAAATCACTGGCAATTCACTGTTTTAAGGGGTTGCATTTATATAAGGGTGGTATATAATAAATTTGAAAATTTATTATTAGAATATTTAGTTGATATCTTGATTTAATTTATGTCACCCAGATATAAATATTTTCATTTTGAAATGAAAATTATTTAAAATAAATACGTGATTAAAATGAAAAACTCATATTGGAAAAATTTCAATTCTTTTGATTGTTATCCTTCAGGGATGGTAGTTGGTAGTGTTTTTATTTTTAATTTTTTTAACATTCAATGAATTTTTAGAAAATTGCCCGTTGTATAATAACGAAATTACATAAAATTAGAAAATGATCAAAGAATGAAAATTTTATATGTAAAAAGTTAATATGATTTCATAAATTTTTTTTTTTAGAAGAGTTTTCATTTTAAGTGATGTGGAAACTATAATAAAACAAGAAAATATGATTTGATTATTTTAAAGGAAATTATATACTTTTAATTAGTATTTAGACACTAACTCAAAAATTTATAAGCAGCCGAATTTTTTATGTAAATTAAAATATTTAAAATTTATGATACCACAAGAAAAATGATATGTACAAATTGTGGTTCCAGGGAATGAACTATAAATTAATTTTATTAATTTTTATAATAGATTGACAGATTATTGAATATTATGCGGCATAGACTTGGATGGACTGTATTGATTATTAGAATTTATTGAAAATATCCTTCCATTAACATAAACTCTATTTAAATACTTATATATGATAGGAAATATATAATTTACATAATTAACAATATCCTTTAATTATGAATTATGATAGATAATTAAAAGTTTTTACGACAAGCTTCATAAAAAATTATTTACAATTTTCTAATTTTTCTAATTAAAATTAAGAGATCAAAATAATTATTTTTAATCAAACCTTTGTAATAAAATTATATATACAAAAAAAATTATCATTTTCAGCTTTAATCAAAATAGTATGCACCCTTTTTTTATTAAAAGCCTCGCAATAACTCATCTCTCATCCTACACGCATTCACTAAACAACGTTTACCTAATGGATTACACATACGTAACATTAACAATATTATTTCAGTGATATGAAAGAATATATAGAAAATAACAGCCTATAAAATGATGCCATTTAAATGCACATTCAAGCATTAAATTATCTTTCATTTTTCTCTTTAAAAATTATATGAAATATTTGCTTTACAAAATATTGTTACACATTTACTTGTTTGGTATCATCCATCGTTATTACAACCAAAAAACGTCATATGTACACATATTTTACTGTTAAACTCTAAATAATGAAATATTTGAATAATTCCCATTAAAAATATTATACAGCCAGACTAGATGCATTTATGGCCAAATCAAATAATAATATTTTCATCTTTTATACAGAAAAAGGACGAAATTTTGTTATTATGTAATGTATTTTCCTGGATTTTTTTCACCTTTTCAATGTTTTGCCAACTCATTCATTATTTCAATTCGCTTAAAGAATTTAAAAGACTTTTGTCATATATATTTATAAAATAAAAGTTGTAATCTTTTAAATTATGTTGAACTTTTCAGGATTTCAATATTTTCAAAAAAAAAAAAAAATGATAAACTTTACATATGGAAATAAATTTATAATACAGAGCGAAAGTTTGTTTAGCATAGTTTATAGTCAAAAGATTTGGTAGATTTTTTGTATTTGTAAATAGTTTCTGAAAAGTATCTTCAATTTAATTATTTTATTTTACATACACAAAATTTTAATAATATTTATTTAAGTTTTCTTTGTTTTAAATCCGATAAATATGCTGACAATTTGTAATTCTATATTTTATGTATTTGAATATAAATTGTAAATCATATTAGTAAATTGTAATCTAAACCCTTACAGAGTAATGAGAAAGGTTTGTAAAAGACTCCATCATCATAAGTAATATAAAAAGTTTATGAATACAGAAAAACTGTCACAAATATTTTAAATTCATGATAGTTATGCCCTGCAAAATATTTACATATAAATGTATTGGAACAGTCCACCTTGCAATATCTAAAAAAAACTTATAACACATAAAAAGTGGAAGATGTAATCAAAATTCAACAAAAAGGAAAATGGACTTTAATAGGCTTCATTAACAAAATAAATGACAGAACGAATTCGAGACAGTCTGCAAGACAATCGCATGGAAAAGATTACATCTTATTGGAAATGGTATCTTCACCACCGAAGAACTGGCCACCATGGCTCCTCAAATATTTTAAGCTTCTTAAAGACTTTTAGCTGAGCTGAGAAAAGTGCTATAAACCCACAATAGATCGATAACATGCTTTCTTGTTCTCCCCATTAAAATAAAAAAAGCCTAAAGAGTTTCTTAATTACGGAACCAATAATTTAGAAACATAAATATTTTATATAAAAATGCTGTTGGCTATTTGTGAGCATCTGATTCATATTGCTTACATCTTCAATAAATCTGACAGTACAATGATTCTGAGACATCCTAATAAAATATCTGTTAAGCAGCTAAATTGATTCCCTTTTTCCATAAATATTATTATCCCAATAATGTCGCAGGGCTTACCGAATAACTAAATATCCCAACCAAAATTATCACTGTGATTTTTTTCATTGTCATTATTTCTATAATCTCATCAAACCAATATTTCTAAATTCCTTTTTTAGCAAGTATGTAATAGATAAAATAGGAAGTTGTTAAAAAAATTCTCTGCTTTATATCTAAATATAATATTATTAATAAAATTTTAATAGTTAATTATATAATTAAATAATAAACATCAAAAAGGTAGACACAATTATTACATTATCATGGAAAACTTGAAAATTATATTTAAATATTATTTATATAACAAAACAAGTGACAATTATTATTGTTGATTGGGTGGCCTTGTTTAGTATTTCGATAATGTTAAACTGACAACTCCATTTTCTCTATATGAAAATGTATGAAAATAAATAAAAAATTCGATATATTTATATATAAAAACGTAACATGACAGTAAAAATAATAAATTCATAACAACACGAATTTTATTTATTTATTATTTTTTTTATTTTTTTCATATAAATAATATAATAAATATTTTCATATTTTATTATAATGCGTGTTTTATTTATGTGAAAGTTCAAACATAATGTAAGAAAATATATATATACACATATATATATATATATATATAGTCGCCTTAACGTAAATACCACGTATCTACTTTTCGATAATTTTACAGTAGAACTAAAATATTGTTTTTTAAGAGAATTGTAAGAATTTCTTACAATTTGCTTTCTGATTTAACTTATTATATATGAAATTACTTTTATTAAAAAAAAAGAATTTGTTAAATACTAAAGTATAACTAATTTTATAAATATCATACGTGTTATTATTCATATTTTTCTATTAACTTACGTGGTTTTGAGCATTGAGTTAGTATAAAATACCACCTTATAAGTGTTATTTTTCTTAATAAAGTAAATATTTTACTAAGTTACGTGTTATTTTTTATTATAAATAAGACGTAACTTATTAAGACATTTTAAAAAGTTATTCAAATAATAACACGTAACTTAAAGTTTATCCTTTTTAAAGCTTAAATTTAAAGCTTAAATTAGTATTATTTTACATTAATAACTATAAAAATACAAGCTGTACTTACTGTAGGATGGAAATAAACAATTTTCTGTAAAAACTGAATATTACCACCCACGCGAACTAACCTGAAAACTTAAGCTAACACAAAGGCAAGATACGTGGTATTTCTTTAAAATTTTACACGAAGAAAATACTTGGTTTTAAAATGTCAAATTGACAGTGATTAGAATTTTTTGTAATTTTCAAAAAGAACTTTACCCTGCAGAAAATTTATAACCGCATATTTTGAGATCAAAAACATATTTTCGTAAAAAAACGAGATACGTGGTATTTCCGTTAAGCCGACGATATATAAATATTAAAATGAAATAGAAATATTTATTTATTTATAAATGAATTTCCACATGATTAAAAGTGTTTAGAAAAGTTGCAATAGAATAATAAATAATACTATACTAAAAATTATGTCATATTGGAATATGATTTTGTAACGCGATATTGAAATAATAAACATATTAACATAAAATCTAAAACATTAAGTGATGACAAATTTAGTGTATATTTAACTAGTTGGCTTGTATATAACTTGTAACTATTATGATAAATTTTAAATTAATATATATAAACAATTTGATTTATGAATTTACGTAAAAAAATTGATTTAACATTTCTTTGTATTTAGTTGGTATATTTTTATTTTAATCAATTTTATCATTTCAAGAATCTTGACAATTCATTTTTTATTTATATGCAGTTCACTATTAAAGATGATTTGTACGAGAATTCCACTATACAAAAATTAGTTGGTATCCTCAATGTTAGCTTCCCAAAAAGTATCAATTTTGTTTTATGAATCAACTTTATACTATATAGGAGATTCACCTTCTTATATCCATGGAAACATAGTTCAAGAATCATTAAATCTAAGTCTGAAATTTTTAACACATTTTTGTATTAATCATTTTATATTTAGATAATTATTTTCTATTTTAAATTAATCTCTGAACACTTTGCAAAACACTTTCATATATATTATAGTAAACGTTGATCCCAAATAGACCAGACGCTTACATCTCTGTTATCGGTATGACAGAAGAGTGCCCTGTTAAAAATAGAGATATTATCCAGCTATTATATATAAAAATGCATTCCTGATGACGGTAAGTAACTCATTTTAAAGTTAAAGCTGCTCAAGCCAATTAGATTTTAAAAAATATGCAAATTTCAACATATTTTCATTTTCCAGTGTATATGCAAATCCTTTTAATTGCTAATTAAGGTTACCTAATTTAAAATTTCTGTTAAATTTATTAAAAATTCAAAATTCAATTCGATCTTTTATAATAAACGAATTTGTACAAAACTTTCTTAAACCAAATTTCTATTGAAGCATAAAATTTATATACTTCATTTTCCTAAATCATCATAATAACGTTATTTTATAATTTATTTTCATAATATTACATAATATCCTTTCACTCTTTTAAAAAAAAATCCTATTTTATTTTTTGGTTTTTTGAATTATTTACTAATGTGGTTCATAATGCGATCATAATATATTTTTCCATATATTAAAAAAAAACGACATAATTTATTATGGCACCTTTCAGTAATATCCCGAAAAATAAGAAATATTTGTGTTCAAAAAAAACAACACAAATTTACACTCTCTTTTCATTTAAAGGATTTCATATTTTTTTTTTTTTTTTTGTAACCGAAACTGAGGCTGCAGATAAATGAACCTAAACTAAGTAAAAAATGGCATATTTTAAAACATTATGAAATTTTGACTACATTTTATAAAAAATATTTCATTCAACTAAGAAAATTCGATAATCTAGTCTAGTGTATCGTCGTCATAATGCGTATTATCCTTGAATTATATAAAAAAATTGTAATTCTGATAAAGGAAAATAAGAAAAATTTCCGTTTTGGTGTTGAATTTTTCGATTTGGATACAACACGAAAAAAAAGAGTTATTTTCGGTTCGTTGGTGCATAAATTAATATCAGAGGAACCCTAAAGAAAAAAAAAACATTTAAAAAGGATATTATAACGATTAGAAATTTGATTAGGGATTTTTTTATTTTTAACAAGGAACAGGTAAGAATTTACATAACTCTAAAAAATATATGGATTTATTTCTAAGACAGTTAAGGATCTATATAAATCCTGAAGTATGATAAATTGCGGTCTTTGATTTATTCATTTTTATATAATATTTTTTATAAATAGAAAAACATTTATTTTTCACATTGATTTTATAGAAAATTCTAAAAAAAAAGAGAAGGTGAAAAATTTTCTTGTCATATATTTTTCCACAAAGAAATATTACTACATAAAAATAATTTCCCAATGTAAAAAAATTCAATGACATCATCATCTTCATCAAGAATCCATATATAGTATAAAAAGCTTACAAAGAATTAAAATTCTTTTGGGAAATCTCAAAGAATCCGGGTTGAAAGAGAACAAAACGTATATAAAAACGTATATATATATATAAAAAAAAACACGTGGATTTGATCTGATTAATCTTTTATGTCATCATAAATTTTCAAATTATTTACAAGCTTATGATAAAAATTTATATTTTATTTTTTACTTTTCGAATCCCCAGAGTAAAAAATGGTATCGTTTTTTGAGCTTCAAATTTCCATTATAATTTTTAAACACGTTTTTATATTTATAGGCCTAAGTTTTGATAAATTTCTATTACAACCAAAATAATTATAGGATGTTCGAAAGTTAGTCAGAACAGATTTTTCTTACATAATATTTTTTGGTGTCATATAATCATATAAAGGGTAAAAGAATTTACACTTTTTTGTTGTTGTAATAATGCGTATTTTTATTATTGATTTAATTTTTAGTTGTTAAATGATTGCTTTTATTTCAATTTTTTATAATTTTCTTCTTGGTTTGAAAAAAAAAATCAATATTTTTATTTTTAACTAATTTCCGTATAATATTTTTTTCTTTTTAATATTATCCTAACATGGTCAGACGTTGTTTACAGAAATAATACAGGGTGCTTCTAATTACATTATTAAAAATAAATGTAGTACTAGTTGAATATTTTTCCAATACTTTGAGTTGACAGAAAATAGATAATATTTGGTGCATTTATGAAATCACTTAACCCAGTTATTTTCAATCTATTCGGCAGACATGCTATATTGAATTTTTGCAAAACGATTTTTCTTCTTCTTCTTTGCTGTAACTCCTCTAGGAGCATAGGGCATTTGTAAAACTTTTCTATCAGGACAAGATTCTTTGCTAACAGCTTTATCTTTCCACAGTTTTCGATTTCTTTGAGGAGACGACTTTTCCAGGTGTTTTTAGGGCGACCTCTTTTTCTGTTTCCTTGCGGGTTCCAATTTTTTATATATAATATTTATATATAAAAATGTTAGTTATTAAGTTTATTTATCGGAGAATATATAAAGCTAGTTTACTTTTGCATCAATCTTCAATTTTCTATTTTTCTTTTAGTTCATATTTAAAATTTTATAGTAGATTCAATTTGAAAATCATTTTCAGTGTTTAACGTACTACACACAGAAGCATAAACTAGTATCAATTAAACCGATTTTTGAGATCTAACTATTCAGTGTTCATTCATGTCTCAGATATAATTATATTTCGTTTTATGCTCGTACTTATATATATACCTATATATGATATACCGGGTACTAAATGAGGAAGTGCCCTATTTAATGATGCACCCTGTACAATTACAAAACAAAAACTTAACTCCATTTATTTACGAACAAAAAATATTTATTATATATCACAAGAAATCAAATTAAATGATCGGTCATCAATTGTACCGACGACAATAATTTTTCGTTGAACGTTTTCCGTTGAAAAGAATTATTTTTTTTAAACTTTTGCTGCCTTCCAGTCATTTTAGATTTAATTTTTTGGATTCGATTTTTTGTGTGCCATTAAATTCTTTTAAAAAACAAGTTTAATAAAAGTGTGTGGTTTATATCCTTACGGGCAATAGATGATCGACTTTCAATTTTAACATTTTTCAATTGTTTTTTTTTTTTTGCACAGTATTATACCCCCCAAAATGACAAAATCTGTAAATCTATTTTCTTTTATTTTTTTATTTTTGTGGAAATTATATTTTCCATTTTCAACTATTTGACCAAGTTTTTAACTTTTTGATTGCACACTGTTTCAATTCCCATGTTTTTCTTCTTTTCATTATCGAATTTTACAACAATTCAGTTACATAGAGAATCAATTGATCAATTTTCTGTGGTTATACCCTAAAGGCATCCAAAAAAAGAAGAAAAAAAACAGGACGGAGACAACAACAAATTAAATTTTATGTTCAATTGTGTTTGGTTTTATGTTTTTGCTGATTGTAATTATTATGACAATTTGAAAAAATTGTTATTATGTTGGTCCAATAACATTGTGCAGAATTCTGTAATGCATCATAAAAAATATGTTATTTATTAAACTGAATACATAGAATTTTGTTGTGTTGGCCATTGGATGTGAACCATTATTTTCCATGTGTAGGATTGAAAGTATGTCCTTTTGTTTGAACTCAGCTCTGCAAAAGAAATATTATATGCATCGGTTTATGTCAAAATTATATTAGTGTATTATGACGAAATTGTTATGAAATTATTAAATTTTGAAAAATATTTTTTTATAATAACATAAAAACTTTTATATAAATTCAATTATTTCCTTTTTATTGTAATTGCTTATGTTGGAACATTCAGATTGTAAATGATACTAATAGTCTACTGTTTTGCAAAGAAAAAAAATTAACTTTTAATAGGAAATTATTCCATTTTAAGTGGGAATAAATCCCACCAATTTTCTGTGCAATTATTGGTTGTGATAGAAATTATTCCCACTTTTATAATTGGAATTTAATCAATTTTATTTAAGTTATAAATTCGGAATAAATTCTGCTAAATCACAAGAATGAGTTTATTTATATTAAAATATAGAAAGTTCAATAAAGTTATAACAATCTTGGCTTTATTTCATCATGAATATCATGAATTTTCAATATTTAATGAAAAGTGTTATAAATATTTGTAGACAATTACTAAGAAATTTGAAAAATTAATAAATTATCCACTTTTCGAATAGTTTTAATACCAAAACTATTAGAAATTAACTTTAATGTGGTGCAATTAAACTTTCTCATGTGGAAATATTTACTCTACACTACTCACTCTATTCTGGTGTGCATAATGGACTTATATGTAATTTGTAGCATGTGTTCTAAATCATTATTTGTACGATGTAATGCAGATTTCCATACACTTAATTACACTATATTTTACAATGATTTTTTTATTTTGTATTTGCCAAACAGGATATTGCACTGGTCAATATATTACCAAAAAAAAAAAAATATACATATAGAAAAAACTACAATTTATAAAACCCAATAATTAAATTTTTTGTAAAAATCTAAATGAACATTTTAAATTAAATCGTTTATAAATGTGAAAAATAATACCGGAAAATATAATAAATGTACACAAAATAAAAAAATATGTCATTAAGAAATAAAATGTGTTTTACAAATTTCATAATAATTATGTTTTTTTCATTTCTATAAATACAATTTTTTATTATATTATAAAGGACATTTTACAAAAAAAGAAAAAAAAAGTAAATGACCGACAGGAAACACTTGTTTGAATATCCTTTTTCATTTTATATTCATATTTTTATACTTTATTACTAATTTTTTTCATTTTTTTAATATTTTTTTTTTTTAAATATTTATACAAAAATCAACCCATATTTTCCCTTAAGAGAGTAACATCAGTAAAAATAAGGACTTTTGTATATTATTTATTAATTACTCTATTTTTTTTACTTCTTGTAGTTAAAAACGTATATACATTCATACATATCAATTATTTTATTGTTCGTGTTTGTTTCATATTTTATAATATTAAAAATGAAATAAACGAATCGAAAGTCCATGTCCAGGATATTTTCAAAACCAAACCAAAAAAAAAAAAAAACGCATATGTGCATGCCTTGTACAATATTAATTTGTATTAAGGTTTTTTGTAGGGTTGTATTTAGGTATTTACTCAGTTTTCTACACAAAAAATAACAAATACCAATTTCAAATGTATGACTATTTATTATTAACTTTACTTTCTGACCCATACAGTTCAAATTATGTTGTTGTTGATTATTTATATTTTCTTTACTATAACAAATTTTTTTTGGTTCTAATGAAATATTTAATTTCTAAACTCAAAAGACTAATATTTACTCTTCCCACGGCTATATATCATTATTTAAGTTTTTAGGCTGCGTGTATTATAAATTTTAAACGAAATGTTTTCCCTAGGTGGAATGTGAGATATGTCCTTGTCGACAGGTGAACATCATTTTTTAAGTATATATTTATGATTGGATATTATATTAGATACAATACATTTCAAACAATATTTATACATATATATTTATGTCATTAATAATTAATGTAATTTATCTGTTATATCGGTAGGGCAAGAAAAATAATTTAAAATTATATATAATTCCAAATAATACTAGTATGTATACAAAAAACAGAATTAATTTACGAAAATATCTTTAATTGCAATTTCTTAACGTATACAGTAAAATAGGTTACTTATTAGGCACATTAAGGGCGAATTTCACAGTGGAAGCTTAAGTCTTTGCTAGAGCTTAAGCTTCGGTTTAACTTATTTTCTGATTTCTCAGTGCAAGCTTAAAGATAAGCCTTCATTAAACTGAGGTTTATCTTAAGCCGCAGATAGGTAGAGCTTAAGCTTCACTTTTGATACTTCAATATGAAAACATATGTTATTCGAAATTAGAAAATAAAGATAGAAATAAAATATAATTTTATTTAGTAAAAAATTCGTATATTTTAATATTGCAGAATTGATTTAAAATTTGAACAAAAATTATCTATAGTCTGGTCTCTTTTTTCTTGAAAAGTATTTAAAATAATTTGCAATAGAGTTTAAGCAGACGTAATAAAAAAAAATACTAGATAATATCAAGATTTCTTAAATATTTTGTAAGCTAAATATACGCTTTTTAATATAGTAAGATTTTAATATTGCAGAATCAACACACAACTTACAAATTTTAATGAAATTTGTCATTTTAATATATATTTTTATGTTCCATTTCCATTATTTTCAATTATCATTCATAATAATTCACATTTTTCGGTTTAGCTAAGCTTAGGGAAAATTTTGATTGAGAAACCCAGTGAACTTAAGTTGCAGGCTTAAGCTACACAATCGGTTTAGTTAAGCTTAAGCTTAAGCTTCCACTGTGAAATTCGCCCTAAGGATAACTTTAAACCTATACAGGGAAGAATTAATCGATTCAATTTGCACAATACTCTAATCACCACAATTATCAAATACATCCTATAAAAAACATGAAAATGCATAACTAAAATTTTTACGGAATCTATCGACCTACTATAAATTGTCATTTAAACTCATTGCTAATCCAAGCTTCTACAATCTCTCTATCCCATAATAAGCTATACAAAGGATTTGCGGAAAAACGTCACAACTAAAGTATTAATTTCATTGAATTCACCAAATTTACTAGTAGTTTGTAAAAATATGATTTTTCAGTGTCATACTTAAAAATTAAAACACTACTTCTAACAGCTATAGTTAAATGGAGCTATTTAAATTCTAACTTTATTAATAAGCAATATTGAAAATAATTATAAAATAAAATAAGTTTTACTTTTTAATTCTAACATTAAAGATAAAACTCCCTAAAAAGTTTTTAAAATCAATTTGAAAATTGAACACTGAATAACTCTCCAAATAATTTAAATTTTTCAAATCTAAAATATCAAAAGTTAAACAGTTTCCCTTGCTTGTCTTCTTGTTTAACGAAAAAATTAATAATATTTTTTTAATTATAAAATACATTCACTAAAAATGTACAATTAAGAAATCTGAAATTGAATCAATCATTTCCGTTCTCCAAGGATATCAGACCTCAGAAACGAATATAAATTTAATACAAAACAGAAAATCATTTTCCTATCGTCCACTTAATATCGGAAATTAAATTTCTTGTTTTTTTTTTATTTATAAAAAAAAAAAAAAAAATATTTTATTCCGATAGCTTCGTCACTTTTCATATACAAATTCACAATCTTATAAATACAACCCTATAAAAGCAAAAAATATATTATTGCAAAATGAAAATACAAAAATTCCGCGAGCATTAATGAAGCCATATCTAAAAAAAAAAAAAAAATCTCTTTAGAGGGTTGGCAAGCATGAAAGCAACAAAAAAAAACCCCAAGTCCTATCAGTAATCCTATTACTTTTAAATGCCCATAAAATGTCTATAATAAACATGATTGCAAAAAAAAAAAAATCAGCAAAAGTGCCATTACAACGCAGATGGATATCAGTACAAAAAAGCCACCCTGTTCGCGTATCTTATTCCCTATTTTTTGTGCCTTTCTCCCACAACGAAAATAAACCGCATATCTTTTTTTTTTTAATATTATGCCAACAAAATCGGAAGGAAGTGAATGGAAAGAGAATGTATGTTTTGTATGTACACCAGACATTACTGAATTGCGTATAGTGGTTGGTATCTATGTGAATATGTATATATGAAATAAATAATAAACAATTTTCAAGTGTAAAAGTATTACGATTTAATGTCTACTTTATTTCTACCACTACCGGATATTGATATCGATATAACAAAATGATACGCACACAACATAACGCAATCAATCCTGACATTCAAAATTATATATATAATATTAAATTAACCCTCTCGCCCCCTTCAAATTATATTCATTGAAGGCAACTCTAAAATAGTTATAATATTATGTCTCTTTTGCATGGTCTTCACTTGGTAATACGGAAACCTTTTCCTGGGGATTAAATTTTTTATTATTTAAGAATATCTTCTTGTGCAATCGTCAGTTTTAATTTTTGTTGATTTCATGTATAGTGAATATAAAAAACAGAATTTTAAATTATCTTTTTTTTTTTTGAAGGTTTGACAAGTTGTTACTTTAACTAAATAATATTAATATTAACACGAAATACGAGGTCGTGACATAAACCTTTATTTTTTATGTTGTTTTTGTTGCCAGAAGTATTTATCACATAATTTTAATATATAAAAATTAACAGGTAATTTCCTTGTATACATGAAACATATGTTTCAATTTCCATGGAGATAGTGTTTTATATATAGGGAAATTTTGAAGGAAAAAAATAATTGAATTAGAATTTTAATTAAAATTAATTAAAATGGTAGAAATATGTCTTTAAAATTAGTAGTCTTTAAGGTACTAACATATCTGAATTTAAAGTTTTCTTTAATAAAAATTATTTTTTTCATAATCTTTAGAGTAAAATTTTCTTTAGCCTAATTCAATAATTTTATTTTATATACTTACAAATAATCTGTTCCTTTATAATGTTCCTAATTTTATCACTGACATTTAGATGTGTGATTCTTGGTCTTCTATTTTCAGTATGATAGAGTAATGTGTTCAGTCCACTTAACCAGACGAATCAAATCGCAATTTAACTGATCGGTACTATCCCTTTAGATTGTAACCAAAGAGTTTCTTCTCAAAATCAGACTAAATACTGTTAAAACCTTCAAAAATATGGCAAACAAATAAACAGATTCAAGTATCGGTTGCAATATGCAATACGAATAAAAGTAATTATGATTATGGGAATACGAACTGAACTACGTTGAATTGTATAAAAGACGATTTTAATTTTTACTTGGATTATTTATGATTGTTTGGTGATCAAACACCAACGCATTCTAATCTAATATATTTTATATGCACTTCTACTGTAAACATTGCACAATCTTTACATCCCATCCCAGGTACTCTTAACATTCACAACGTCAACGCGCTTCAAAGGAATGTTGAGTTAAGTATGATAGAGTTGATTCCGAATCTTTTTTTTTAGAACTTAATTGCTACACAAGCCAATAGTTCGATATTATTAAGATACCAACATTGTCCGACAGTCCAAATTGTTCTAAAATTCAATATAATATTGAATATTTTAATAAAGCTAACTCTACACGTACAGTTAGTCCATAACAAGCAGCATAGCACCACTACGTCACCTTATGTTCTAATTATAATAATTTAATCACGATTTCATTCTGTAAATATTATATTTTAAGAGATTTTCTGAAAATATTTAAAGCTCATATATAATTATAGGTTCTAGTCAGTACCATTGTTAATTTCATCAAATTTTTGAAGCCCTTAACGAGTTCTTATAATACTACAGGTTGATAATATCGTGAATAAAACTTATATTTAAAAAAATAAAAAAAATATTATACACGCACAAAACAAACAACTTTTATAGATATAAAACAAAATATTCAATTTAACTATATAATGAAACCCATCAAATACACCCCAAAAAAAGTGAAGTGCCTATTCCGACATTGCTACTCAAACGATCATTAGTGACAACTTCCACCATATCCGTATAAAAAATAAAATAAAAAAAGAATATTTTTAAAAAAACACACACACATACACAAAACCATCATTGATTCTACGACAAATTCAACAATTGTTCTTCAACAAATATTTTCTGCCACTTTTACACTGATACAGTGCCACTTTTATATGCTTTACCACTTCACTAAAGTTCATGCGTTATTGGTTTCAAATAAAAAAAAAAAAAAATTCACTTATTTTTTTATGCATGCAACCATACATATCAGTAGTTACACATTATAGCTTCCTAAAATATAGTTAGTTATTTTTATAGTATATATTATGATGGTGTCATTTTGCGAAGGCACGAATCAAAGTATCAAATTTCGATTTCCGTTTTCATTCCATCCAACAAACGTTCGCACCAGCTGAACAATTCGTTTTTAATATTTAAATTTTAAATAAACGCACACAAAAATTAATACTTCTATAGTTTCTTCTTCCCATACCTCCTTCAACAGTTGGCACTTCCGAATATATATATACCATTATAATATTTCTTGTGATGTAATAACTAGCACGCGGTGTCATATCAAGTTCCAAAATTTTTAGGGTTTTGTTTTTTTATATGATATTATAATATAATAAATAAATTTTTATTCTTTCTTTCGAATAGTTTACTGGGTTTTTAATATAGTTAAGTTTATATTTTAATGATTCTTTAAGGTTCATTGATTCAAATATAGGTAAATAATATTTGAATTAAAATTGTATATATGTAGTTAATATATGTAGCTTTATATATAATGTTGTTATTAAAGGATTTAATAGCATAATTATTTATTTAAAAGAAAGTATTTTATTTTCATAATTAAATATTGTTATAAATAGATTCGCATTTTTATTAACTTGTTAGTTTGATTAATGAATAATCAAAATTTGATTTTTAAGATTTAAATCTAATTCTATTTATTCAGTGCTTTGTAAGAAAATATTAATATTTTTATATTTAATTGAAAATTTTATATGATTACTTATAAAATAATTTCAACAGTTTTCAAGTTAACTAAATTTACTTTGGGCGCCTAATTAGAAAAAAATACCTTACAATAATTAATTTCCGTTTCCATAAAAATATATCGTTGCGACCACCTGCGATTTACATATTTGACATTTTTTTCAAGTCGCTATTAAATCCTTGCATAAAAAATTTTAAAATATGATTAAATCTTGTATTAAAAGTTATAATAAAAGTTTAATATTTAAAATAAAAATTAAATAAAATAACTAAAAATTTAATAACCAAATTAAAATGCGATTAAATTTCATAAATGAAGGTTTGCACAAATGACAAAATAATTATGTATATAAAGTTAGAGCTCGCTAAAAGCTTGATACCTGGGATGAAAAACAATCGGGATTCTAATTTTTTGATTAATTGAAAACGTCACACTTAAATTTATATTTATTATGTTTTCTTAGAAATTGTTATCACTAAATGTAATTAATATACTCCAATAGTTGAAAGATTGTTTGTCATTCTGAAATGTGCTTCTGATGTTTTAAAACTATTACTCAATCCTTGCTTTGGGTTAAACCTTAACTAATTGTATGCCGAATTCAGGTGGTCACTATATAAATAATAACATTTTTATGTATTGTAAAAATAATTACAGATATTAAAATATTAAAATAGTAATTCTAATTTTAAACAGTGTCGCACCTCTGGAATAAAAATATTTAAATTTAACTACAAGTCAACATCAAAATTATTTTATTTACGAGGCTCTGGTTAATATTTGTGTAGAGTAGAGTAACCAAAATTTAATTTATAATATTCTACACTTTATTACAATTAGAAAAGATTAATTAGAAAAGTTTATTAGAAATTTCTATCAATTCGAAATTTAAACGAAACACATAACAAAAAAACAAATTTATGTTAAACATAAATATTTGTATCTTTAAAAACTGAACTATAATAAAAGTGATATTCTATCATAGATCAAAATATGAACCCATAAACAATATAAATTACAACAATAAACATATTCACTATATTTATATATGAAAAATACAAACATCGAAGCCATCAGGGGAGCCTAATGTTGCCATTTCTATAACAAATAGCTTTCTGTTACAATTTTGACAAATAAAAAAATGATTTCTATAACATACCATGAATATGAAAGTCCATTATCCGCACAGTATCATTTTTGTTGTTGTTAATATTTCGGAATTTTCTTTTTTTATGCGGATTTTTCGTTTTTTTTTTTTAATAGCAAATCGTTTTGGCACTTTAGATTGCTGTCATATCTCTTGAGACAGTTATATTCATCTTTAAAACATTCAAAAAACGAACAAGTTTCATTTCCAACAAACCCCCTTCCACCTAAATACAACTACTTTTTTTTTACCCTATAAACAATGTGTATACAATTTTTTTTGTGTGTTAAAAAAAAAAAATTGTCACTTTTCATATTTATACCAAAACAACAACAAGAAAAAAATCATAGTAAAGATGATGATGGGTTCTCTTGATGATGATGATTATCCAAAACAAACAAAAAAAAAAGTTATACTAAAAATTTCACAAATATTATCAGTGTCCTTGTTCAATACTATAGAGAGATAACACAAACGGAACGAACTGAACATAAAAAAGAACAAATTCAGAAAAAAAAAAATAATCTAAATCACAAGAAAAATTATTGTTAGTTATATGCTAAAACAGATGACTGACGATGACGTGAGTTAGGAATGGGTGTATAGTAATATAAACTGAAAAGGATAATAAATGTGAAAATATAAAAACGGACGTAACAAAAGAAAAACGATGAAACGTTGTTTTGAATACTAAAATAAGAAAGAACAATTTTAACTATGATATGCGAATCAGGATAAATGTAAATATTATTACAGATTATATCGCACCCTTAATCGAACACTGTCACATCTCAAAAAAAATCTAAATTGATGTTATTTAGTTAAAAGTAAAAAACATGGGAAATCATAAAGTTTCTTTCTGACCGAAGAATTTATGCCAATTATCTTTTTGAACCAAATCATAATTCATGTTGCTGTTTTTAAATATATGAAGAATTCGAATGAAGAATTCAAAAACTTAAAGTCAAATTTTAAAGTAAAACCTGGGCTACATAGTTTCTATCAGTTCAGTTCAGTTTCGATTCAATTCGATTCTATACGACTGGTTAAGAAGATTGAACACATAGCTATCGATTGCAATCGATTAAATCACATACTATTTTGTTTTTGTTTGTTTTTTAAACTGTCAAATTTCATTCCTCTTGAGCAGAAATTTCAGTTTGGATTCGCCAAATTCCAATCGTTCCAAACTCTTTCGATTCGATTCGTTCCGATTCGACCTATGTGTCCACTCAATCTATTTCCCATAGAAAATATTATGAAGACGTCAAATTTGAACTTTACTGAATGAATCGAAACTGAACCGTTCGAAACTTCATATGTAGCCCACAGTAAAATTTATCAAAATTACTCAGCTTTCCAAAAATACATATAAAAAACCTGTCATAATTTGATATTAAGCGGAATACTTCTATAAAAACTTTTTTAACTTTAATAGCGATTATTTTAAAACTAGAAATTTTGTGATGTGTCAGTCTTCGATTAGAGGTGCGATATATATAATATTTAAGGATATAAAACTTCTTTAATATCACACGATAAAATTATATAATATATTAATATAATATAACAGTCGTTACTACCGTATAAATATTTTGTCCTCGACCCTATGCAAAACTTGATATATTTTATCTTGTTGTAATGCAGTATTCCCATTAGTTAATCCCTTCCACGCAAATTTTATGATGCAATATGATTTTATTTTTGTTTTACTGAAAATAATTTGTTAAAATTGTCATAAAAAATATAATTTTAATATTTTTTATTATTAATTGTTTCCATGTTTGTTTTGATTAATTAATTTGAGTTTGATTTAAATATTTTTATATTAATGAATCAAAATTTTCATATATTTTGACACTTTATTAAGTTAATGGTGTAAATTGAAACAGCGGTGTTATTCTTAAATCAGTACACTTCCGTTTTCTAACAATTTAATGTATAAATTAAATATTTATTAGTTAATTTTAAAAAATAGCTCGAAACGCTTTAAGCTTTTCGTATATCCCGTCTCGCGGATGTTAACATTAAATTTGTGTTAATTTAATTTCTGTTTGACAGTTTATTTAATAGGGAACGTCCTCTGGAAGACTATCGGCTGTAATAAATTTATAGGAATATATTCATATTTATAAAAAACCATCGCGACTAACTAAATGTATATTAAATTTCATAATTTTAACGCGTTAACTGAAGATAAAATGTGAAATAATTGTGATGCCCTTTAATTTAGTTTTTATTGCTTCTCTAATACGAGATTCAACATTTTTTTTTGTTGATCAACTGTTTAAAAAAAAATTCGAAAATTCAATAATATTCGACCCTATAGTAATTCCACAAAATCGAAATTTCCTTTACGTTTCTAAGCCATGATTTTTCTTCAATACTGTTCACGATTAATCGTGCGGCAAATAATAATGTTCTAAAAATATTTTGTAAAGATATCGCTTACCATTACTGCTTCCTATCTAAATCCTTTTAGACTTTACAAATTAATGCGTCCTTATTTAATTTATCTTTTTCCTAACTGCGGAACGCAAGAAATCACCGCTTTCTTATCGATCTATTGTACGTTTATAGCCTCTTATAAGCGTGAAAATCTTACTTGTTTTATATTGCCACAAAAACTCAATATAGAAACAGATTAGATGCAGAAGATGACATGGTCCTGTATATTACAACAATCACTTTGAGTTTTGATGATACCAATCATCAGAGTTAAAATTTCTATTCAAATCAGTTGTCGGTCATTTGTTTTTGAGTTAAAATTTGTCAAAACTTGATGCAAAATTACTTAATAAATAAAATTTAATTAAATATCGCAGTTTATCAGAATTTCCTACAATAGTTATTACAATTGTTGTAAAAAACAAGCTTCGTGTAATTTATTTGCTGAAGTAAAGAATTTGATATTCAAAATATTCTAGCGAAAGCCTTCAAAAGATAATAAAGTTTGTTTGGTGTTAACAGTCTCATTAAATTTTCCCAAAGCAAAAGCAGTAAAAATCAAACTAAATATAAAAAAATATATTTAAATTAAATAACAATAAAATAATTTACTTTAATTCCCACAAAATTTATACCACGAAACTTTATGGAATTTAGAAGATCGCTAATAAATGCCACTTTGTGATGAAATACCTTTTTAAGTGGTGATACAAATTAGTATAATAAAAATATATTTCAATATCTTATCTTAAAATCTTAAGAATATTAAGGAAACCGCATAATAAAATAACAACAATTTATTTATTTATATAATTATATTTATCTGTATATGGCAGTAAGTGGCAAAACTCCTTCATAAATCCTTAAAAACATCATCATTAAAGAAATGAAAAAGAGATTTTCTTAAAAGAACACCATTTTATACAAAATATGGAAGCCATATTTGTGGTTTAATTTTTGCAGGAAATGAAGTAATAATTCCGCTTATAGGGTGGAATTATCGTTATTCAATAAAAATTTCACTTATTTATGATATTACACAGAAAAACCCTAAATCAGAAAAAAAACATTAGAATTTCACACTTAAAGATCACTTTTGGTTTGTTGTGAACCAAAAGTAAAAGAATATTCAAATCAAAATTTCAACTTGACGTGTCTCCTGTGCCCTAAACAAAGAAATTCTAAAAAAACCTGGAATAAACTTTTTTAATTTTATGGTAATTTTCGCTTGGGAATTGTAAATATTTTTTATTATTTTTTATTTATTTGAATAATTCTTTAAGAAAAAACAATTTCATTCCCTTTATCTCTGTCTGAAGCTGTTGCTTTTTAATATGAAATCCAAATTGTTTTGCAGAAAATCGTCTCATTTTAAATGAATTTAAGAATGGGTGATGATAGGGGGAGCATCACAGACTATTAAAATATACCATATACAGAAATTGTGAAATATTTTTCGATTATTTGTTACTCAATCATCTGTGATGGTGATTTATTTTTTATAATTTTACCAACAAAAAAAAAACAGAATTCCCAAACCAAAACTCATCCTTTTTGTATTGCAGGATCAACATGGGTCAAAAATAAAAAAACTTTATGAAAGAAAATTTATTTATTAAGAGATTTTTTTTTTTTTTGTTATTTTTCTTTTCATTTATTAATTTTTACTTTCCGAACTTTGACAGAAAGAAATTATATATTAAAATTTGAATTTTCCATTTCCACATGCGATTATGAAAATAACAGGAAGAAAATTATTTTAATATTATCTTTAAATATTTAAATATCTGTCAAAAATATAAAGAATATTAATTAAAATTCAATTATTTATGTTATAATTATGTTAAGGTTATAAGGGTTGTAGAAGGTCCAGTGTTGGCAACATCATTTTTATATTAATATTTAATAAATATGCCATGTTTTTTATATTTGATATAAACTTTGTGGGTACAATGTCATGACAAAACGTAGGCCACCATTAATATGAAAAGATGATAGAAAACAAAAAGTGGTCATAAAAATGAGGGTTAAAGAGAATAGGTTTAAGAATTATTATTTTTATTTAAAGAAACTTTGTGGATGATTTTTATTTTGAAATTATTTACTCTCGATTTGATTCAAAAAGTTTTAAATAAAAATAATATTTTTTTTCATTTTTTTGTTTTTTATTTTGTTTGCATCAATTTTTATACATTTTTAAAAGTTAAACAATTGTTTTTTTTTTCTGAGAGACGTTCGGAAAATAAAGAAAATTTATAAATAAAATAAAATAAAGGCAGAAGAAAATATGAAAAATAAGAGCAAAAAAAAAAAAAAAGTTTTTAAAAAATAAAAAAAATTATTGTCAACCAACAAAAGGTGAAATGCGAAAAAGATTGAATTAAACTTTTATTATGAATAAAGAGCAAAAGAATAAAAAACTTTATTTATTTATAATATAAAAATAATAAAAAAAAAAGTTAAAAACCAAAAATTATCAAAGTAAATAAATTACAAAATGATGACAAACATTAAATTAAATAATAATGATCTGTAAAGCTAAAGAATTATAAAGAAAAATTTTGTGGAAATTGTTTTATCATTATTTTTTAATTTGATTAGAAATTTATTGGTAATAATTTCGACGTAGTTGATTAATACTTAGAACTCTGCTATAACTTGTTCATAAAAATGTAAATATGTCATTGCTGTGTATAACATGAGATCCATCGAACACTAAATCAATTTTCAAGCTGGGATAGTGCAGATGATATGTTTGTAATTACAGTGAAATTATCATTCAACAGAAAGAACTAATTAGAATGAGACATAAAAGAATACTACAAAACAAGCTAATTATAAAAAATACATATCTAATTTACCACAACCATTGTGACAAACATTAATAATATAGAAAATTTTCAAAGAAAAGTGGAATATTCCGTCCTAAAGAACGTGCGTTCATATTAAAACTGGACAGTTAACAAGAATTCAAGAATACTCCCGTAATGCTCAATAACATAAATAAATCTTTAAATTTTTATAATTTCTTCAATAAGAAAGCATATTTATATTTCTCTAGATAACCAGTCGATTGTTTCTCGTATGGACAGTTCAATATTTGACAGTAATAAACCTAAGATTTATTTAGAAATTATGGGTTTATTTCTTTTTCATTTGAGAATTAAAGATATATACGAAATAATTATAGAAATTATTCTCTTTGTGGTTTCGAAAATTCGCTATAACCACGAACTATATGAGCTGTATCAGGAGGCTGACCTAATCAAAAATTATCGAATCCAGCGACCATGTGATGCGAATGGAAGATACAACTCCAGCCAAAGTTAGCTTCAGCTCGAAGAAGATGGTCGGTGGAAGGATGGTGTTTAAACAGATCTTGGAATGCTTAACATAACCGGAAGCTGGAGACTCGCTACGCAGGACAGAGTTCTATGGACGAATTCACTTTCTTCAGCCTAAACTAACTAAAGCTGCAGTACCCAGTAAGTAAGTAAATATTAATAAGTAAATAGATCATATGACTTTATTTCATTGAACCTTTCGATTAAGCACTACTAACTAAAGATAATATTTAATTCTACTACTATTTTAAATTTACACAAGTTTTATTATATAGTATCCTCGAAAATATTCAAAACAAAAAAAATATAATTTGATAGTTATTACTTAATGAAATAAAATGAAAATAAATGATTACAAAATTTTCTATAAATACCCATAATTTAGTTATCCTTAATTTAATGTAAATTTAATCAGGATTACTGAATTTTGTCAAATTGTAATCTTTAATTTCTAATAAAAGTTTAGTATAAAATTTTCACCCCATAATAATAATAATAATAATAACGAATTATGTAAATGAATAAACATAACCTAGTAATTAAAGCATTATGTCAGTTAAACAATAATATAAATATGTACAGATATTATTATAAATATATACATACATAAATACATTAACATTAAAAGTTCCACTCATAATCAAACTCTTCAAAATAATCATTTTTGATTTGAAACCCCCTTCGAAGAGATTTTAAATTTTAATTATTTAATAATAATAACAATTATTATGCTTTTATAAAATATTTAAAACTCAAACCATAATTTTACATAAATTTCATATAAATACAAACATATTAGATTATTTTTTTTTTTGTTTTGTTTCTTCTTCGATATTTTAACTGATAAAATACAATCATCATAATCATAATCATCATCATAACCATCACAATTTTGGACACATTTAAATACCTAAATTTTATATATACGCTATATACAATTTACATATAGTATATGTAAAATTTTGTTAACTGCATTTGACGCATTATACCCTTTAATTTGTCAATTAGTCGAATCAATCGATGTGTAATCGTGTATGAGTTTTACCCTGTAATTTGTTTAAAGTGTCCAAGCGTTTCATAGAAATTAAACAATTTTATTTTATATATATATATTTTTTTTATTATTTTATACAATTTTTGACATGAACCATTCACTAAAATTAACCTCCCTCTCTGATTGGCATACCCTTAGCTATTATTTATAATATGAAATTATGTTATATCGATATAAATGAATATTGTCCTGGGACAAATATTAACAAAATATGATGGGGCTAAAATTTTAGTTAGATTTATGGATGGGTATATGTAATATAATTTTCGTTATAGACTAAATTTTGAAAATTTTTAGCCATTCAATTAGCTTTTAACAATGTATGTATATATGTATACTTCTATTTTATATATAGATTTACTTTTATATATTGTTGTAAATTAACTGACGAATATTCACTTTACATATTTTGGCATATTTAACAAGCAAAGGGAATTTAAATGTTTTTATATTTATAATTTTTTTTTTGTTCAGATGTTGGATATATAGGTAAATTATTTAAATGACATCTGACATGATTTTACTTCATTTATGACATTTATTGGATACGTAACATGTAATAAATTATAAAATGTAAAGGTGAATTCATTGTTTCGTTGCTTTTAAGTCGAACTGATTTAAGACGAACTGATTTCTCTTAAGGTAGTTTATCTTTTCGTCTTAAAAGTGACGTGTATTTTATGATAATCTTTAAAAAAAAAATTAAAAAAATAATAAAATTTAAATATTTTTTCTATTAGATATGACATGAAAAGCAAAAAATTATATTTATTTTTATTTTTTGACGTTTGTTTCTTATACGATTGAAGTTTATTTTTGAATTTTCAAAAATGCGCCGTACTAAAGTAGAAATTGAACCAACTTTTTCAGAGAGACAAAAAAATTCGAAAATAAAAACTAAAAAATGAGAGAAATTCAAATTTTTCATATAAAAAATATGCGTGGACATGAGTTCGTCGTAAGTCGGACGAAACAATGAATTCACCTTTAGTAAGGATTTTTAAAATGAACGAAATTTCAATCTGGTAATTGATTATTATAAAGATATTTATCTTGAATGACCAAAACTGACAGTGTTTTGTAACTACGATTTCAATTCAGTTGTTATTTAATAATAAGTTTTATGTGAAATTTAAATTTGTTACTAGGGGCTTTTAAATACTCTAAAAATTAAAATTAATTGAAATTTTTTCTAAGTATAAAATAATAATGAATTAATACATAAATAATATTCAACAATCTACTCAACATTACTTCTAAACATAAAAACGTTAACGCAATTTGTAACATTACAATAGGTACACATTTTATTGGCAACATATTTTTTTTATTTATTTTTTTAGTTTCACATAAAATACAATATGTAAATTTATAGTTTGATCAATTTTTTTTAGGAAAATCAATTGAATTTTATTATTTTCGTTATTCAATGCCAAATTGGAAAATTACAATTACAAAATTGAAAATTGTTTTTTTCTGAAAAAAAAATGTCTCTAAATTATCAATTCAATTTTGATGTTCAGCAATTTTTACAATTACTGTCGTCTAAATAAAATTCATCAACAAATTCCAGAACAATTTCTAATTAATTTAAAATTGTTTAGTTAAAATTATATTAAAAAATTTAATAATTGATTTTAATAAATAAACATTAAGGAATACGAAAATAGAAAATACGAAATAAGACCTAATATTATTTAGAATAAAATAGCAGCATTTTATGAAGCCACTCATCGTTTTCTAGACCTAAAATGATGAATTCCCATCCCTGAACTACTGCATACGCCATTAAAAAATTATGTATTGTTAAAAGAGGTCATCATGAATAAATTTTTCATAATTTTTTATCAAGGACATTTAATTGTACAAAAATTTTAACTATATAAAAAGTTTCGAAAAAGTATTAAATTTATAATTACATTAATAAATAATATTTTATTTTAATATTATAAATATTTATAATTACATTATTTTTATGCTGTTTTTGTTTTAAAATATAATTAACTCATAAATTTTAAAGTAAAATTTATTATTATAACAAAATGTAGACTAAAAAAAATTGTTTTTTAATTGGAATAGTAAATTATAAAAGATTTTTAAAATTTATAATAAATTCTTATACATTAGAATTAGTGCAAATTAATTGCCATTCTTAAGAAATCTTTGAATAATAATAATTAAGAATAAAAATAATACCAATAAAAATTTATTTTTATTAAATATAATCGATTTCCTAGACTATTTTGTAGAGTTGCAAAACTTTATTTAAAACGTATACGCTAAAACCAACGTTACATAACTTTACATAACGTTTATAATAATAAAAAACGTAACACAATTTAGAAAAATTATATCACGTTGCAGTAACACTGTTCTACTTTTAGTTGTAAATTCAAATTTATAATTATTTCAATATTACTTTTTAATAAATTTAATTTTCTTTGAATATTTTGGTAAATATGTTGGAAATGCTTTGGTTCCTTTTTACATGAACGAATTGATTGAATCAGGAGGTTCTACATTGGAAACTAATTCTAAAATTCGGTCGAAAGAGTTTCTGGCTAACCAGATACCACAAATTTAATTCAATTATTTAGTTTTAATTAATTTGTTAGAGGTTTACTTAAAATTCAAAAATTAAAGTGGTTTCGTTCCTTAGATTTAACTCTGTTAATTAAACACAGCCATACTTACATACAAAACTAAATACAAATACGTTGTACACCTTTCGACAAATAGTCGAAAATTACTTTAAAGTAAGTTGTCCTTATTAAGAATACATTTCTTATTTCTATATAGACTTCGGATATTATAAAGTAAAAAATTAATAGCAAAGCAATAATTTCATAACTTTTGTAACAAGACTTAAAATACTGATCAGTTCAGTATTGATTCGTTCAGTAAAATTCAAATTTGTCGTCGTCATATATTTTGTATGGAAAATCAATGTAGTATCGACAATTAGTTAAGATAAGATTAATTTCGAATGAATCGAAAGAGTTTCGAATGATTGAACTATTATAAATCAAAAATTGCATTAGCTCATTATAAAAAATTATTAATTACATAATAAACAAAACTTCAAATTGAATATTGGCTACTATACAAATCAATTCGAAACTGAAGCTATCGATACATTGTAACCGAAGCTTTATAATAACGTACATTAACCCACATTATTTCTAAATCACGTTATATTATATAAAATAAATAATTATTATGTATAGAATTTCAAAATTGAAAAAAATTCAAGATAAATATATTTATTTATTTGCATAATATTAAAAAACAATTATTAAAAATATTTAACAACCTTGTAAAACGCACATTTATATTTAACAATTTTACCATTCTTTAAGGCAAATATAATATTTTATGTAGTGTAATTATTATTAGCAATAAATTTAATGTCACAAAAATTATGATATTTTAAATATAATAATAATATAAAGATAGCAATAAAATTCAAAACATTTTACAATCATTACATTGTTTTTTATATAAAAATCATTTTAAGAATACACAAAACTCTCATAAGGGAAATTCTTATTAGTTATAATAAAAAGCATAAATTACAACATTAATTCTTTCGACTTATTACACTAGCTTACAACACTCAATTAAATTTTCAATAAACTCTCAATATAGCAAACAGCAATTGTACATTTTTATTGGCAATTCTTTTTTTTTTTAACATTTATTATTTCCCACAGTTAAGATACTTTAAATTTATCCATCAAAAATTTTAATGTTTTTCTTTATTTTTATTTTTTAGCATTTTAATTTTATTACCTTTAAACCAAAAATAAATTTTATTATACTTTGAAAAGAAAATTTTATTATGCTTTTTGAACGAAGAAGGATATCAATTATTATCGCTATAATAGAAGGCTCATAATTCATTCTACGAAATATAATAAATAAAATCAAAATAATCAAATTTAAGATATTTTCATTAGTGCCTCGATTCGGGTATTCCACAAAAAATTAATCGAAATTCGTAAAAAATTAAATTTTGTGGTAAAATGATATGCTTTGCTTAGTTATATACCGAGTATTTCAAAGCATTAAACCAACGTTAGTGAAAATATGTGAAAAGACATTCATTTTGACAGAAATATTGACTATTCAGCATTACCTGGAAACATAGAATAATTTGATTAAAGCCGATTAACAATTAATTATTCTGATATTCGAGATGGATAATTATAGTCCTGGATATTATCGAGATACTTAATAACTTAAAATACAATTTCGTTTGGGGTATTTTATAAAAGAAAATAATTCTTAAATAAAAAATAATATTTAAATTTTAATTTATTATTTAATTAACATTGATTTAAATCAAACCCGCGTAAAATAAATTTTATGGTTAAACAACATTTTACAAAAAAAAAAAAACTTCATCTTATTTTGTTGGTATAATACCAAAAAACCACAAATTAGGTAAACCAAAAAACCACTAAGCAAAATAAAATTATTAATATACAAACCAATACAAGGATCAAAATTATTAAATTTGTAATATTGATAAAAGCAATTCGTGCTGCCTTTAGATTGTGAACCAATAGCTTTAACAATAATAAAAGTATTAAAATGTTGGAAAATGAGATTTGCAAAATTGGAAGGAGGCTATTTCATTGTTACTTTATAATTAACCACAAATTTACTCAGAATATTGTTGTTAACTAATAAAAATTTATTAATGTACTTCAACAAAAATATTAAATTTAATAATTTGAAGATAATATCGAAAAATATAAAACGCACGCCTGTAATTATGCAATATTCCGTAATTCTGAAATATGAATATAAAAGCAAAGTTATAGCAGTTATAGTGATACTGGCACTTAAATACTTTATATCTATTTGTAAGTAAAAATTAATTATTAAGATTTCATGTTATTCAAAGTAGATCCCACTTGATGCATGGATGTATGTAACTGCAAATTGGATGTAAGGATACCCTAAGGCGCTCCATACAATTCAAAAACCTTTCATTATATATTATATTGCTGGTGACAGATCCACGAGCTGTTAATGCTGAATTTGATAAATTTAGATATAAAAGCTATTTAAAAAAAATCAACAGGTCAAGCAGTAATAAATAAAACAAATTTAAAAACCCAGTTTTAAAACTAAACTAAATTATAAGAATAAAATTTAAAATTTTAGACTTTGTTTAAAAATTAATAATTTTTTGAATAAACGAAAAAAAAAAAAATATTCAGGTAAATAGGACATAAAATTTTAAGGACCAAAGATTTACACGTAAAAATGTTTAAAAACGTTTTTTTTTTATAAATAAAAAACATCGTGTTCTTATTTGTTTAATATCCTTACAAATTGTAAGCAATTTATAAAATAAATCATCTCTCACAGTTTTTCTTTTATTCTATAAGATGTTGCCACTTAAATTCTTCCCTTCTGGCTGCAAATCCTTGTTAATATTTCTGTATTTGTAGTAGTAACGAACGCGTTTTCTTACTATAGTTATATATTATTTGAACGAAATTTTTTCATACTTTTAATTTGTAGCTATAAAAACATAATATTTTGTACGAGTAGATGTTAAAACGACGTTGGAATAATTATTTTTTTACAGAATTTTTCAAAAATTATTACTACTTGTATTCTTGTTCTATGAGTAAATGTAATTTTTTTTAATAGTTTGTAATTTTTAGTTTAAACTTAATTAATGAATAACATTTCATTAATGGTTAATACAAAGTAATGTTTGGAATATTTAATAATTTGCAATATGAATTGAATTTACAAAATTATGTAATTTTTTTATAAAAATTTGAAAATAGTTTATAGATTAGGCAATATAAATTAAATCAAAAACTTTTTATATTATATTGTTAATAACGAAGTAATTATCTCAATTTAATGAAAATTTATTATTAGTCAGTCATTAAAATTGACAATTTCTTCTTTTTGTTTTGTTTAGAAATAGTCAGTCATTTTAATTAGCCAGTCCGTAATTAAAATGACATGACAATAAGTTTACAATAATGTAATTTTTTTGGTATTTAAAAAAACTGGATTGTCATATTTGAAAAGGACACTCTGAATTTCCTTGATATTATTCTTTCCACTAAAGCTTAGTATCGAGTTAAATTTAAATAAAATTTTAACGCAATCTCTATTTATCATAACAATTAATTTTATAATTGTTATAATAAATAATTATTACAATAAATAACATCTTCGATTTCCATTAAAATGATTTTTTTTTAAAAAAACAAATGTTAAAAAATTCTGCAATGTAATTAATAATGTTTAAATGATTATGAAACGCGTAAAATTTTGGAAGAGTTTTGGTTCGCCATCTGTTGAAAATAAACAGAAACTATGTATTTCATATTTGTTCCAGGCTTAACTCGAAACCACGAGAGTGAAATCAGAAGCGGAATTATTGAATTCTAATATACGAATGTTAAATTTGTATAAAAAAACTTTACAGGGAACTCAATACTTAGCTTAAGCAAAAAAAAAATTGTCTTATATTTTATTTATAAATATATTATTGAACATTCTGAAATACTTAATAATTTTTATAATACTTTGCTCCTACCGTCCATTATTAACTATTAATTTAAATCTAAAGGAACGGAGGTGCAGTCAACATGTTGAAATTATATTAAACAATTTTCAATACTTTTTGATTAATCAGGATGAGTTATTAATTTTGTTTATTAATTAAAAGGTAAATCATAATTTTTTTTATTAATTATTAATTTTTTTTTTTTTATTAATTTATAGAAATTCCATCCCTTGCTTTGAACATTATTAAGCCTATACGTTAACTAGAATTTATCAATCCTATACACAAACCAAATTAGTTCGGATCTTGACTATTAATATTTTTTAATACATTTATTCAAATTTTTAATTATTTCAGTATAAAAACTTTATACTATTGTAACGAAGGTGTCCAATTAATCAAATATTAAAGCAAGTTAAATTAATTAAAATACCAAAATTTGCTCAAATTTATTTTCTTTAAATATTGTATTAAAAAAATTTCTTTCTAAATTATTTTTTTTTTTAATAAATTTTAACCAATTTGGATAATTTTTATTATAAGGATAATTTTCTACCATGATATTATTACATCATATTAAGCAATATGTCATTTAATTCGCGTATTAAAGCATTTCCTGTCAAAATTCTCGGCAGGGGTAGATTAAATATATGAAAGGCAGCAGGTGGTAACTAATTTTCATATACAAAAACGAACAATTTTTATTATTTTTTGCTACTGCTTATAAGAAGTTTTTTTTTTCTGATTCGTCATTGCGCGTAATGAATTGTAATGATTAAGGATGATAAAAAATTACGACAATTTGTCAAAGTGGTTTTTCGTTATATTCACATTTCAGCAATCTTAAAAAAAAAAAAAATAGAACACCCTCGACCCATACCAGCCAAATAATTTCTAATATATTTTATTTTTTTAAACTTAACTATGATCCAAAATGTTTGTTTAAGGAATATCAATCTAATGGGTAACTTGGAGGGATGGTACAAAAAAATATTCTCAACTTTTCTTTAAAGAAAAATTTTCTTAGCTGTTTTTATTTTGGCATTCAATTTATAACAACGAAAAAAAAAAACAATGTTTCTAAACATTAAAACTGTTTGTTGAGCAATGGTGGTTGTTTTTCTAATTTTTTTTTATGTGATAAATTAGTTTTCCTACTGGGTTTGCCGAATTGACGCAAGCAACAAATATGCCAACAACAAAAATAACAAAATTAAATTATATTTTTTTTACAAAAAAAAATCATAGCGTTTACAACCATCAGTTTTTATACCACTAAAAACAAAATCACAAATTGGTTTAGTATATCGTTTTCGTCAAAAGATGACTGACTTTTTTCACTTTTCGAGGACATAGACTTAATTTCGGTGGAGGGTTACGAGAAATATTCACACTTAAAATTTCCTCTGATGAAAATCAAAAGCAAATCCAAATAAATGAACAATATAGGCAAAAAATAAAAAAAAATTCTTTAAACTTTTTGATGACAATAAAAACCATCAGGAGGAGTGGCACCCAACTACAACAAATAGACGTTAAAAAAAAGGTTCACGAATAATCATTAATATTATCCTTCAAATATATATTTTTTTTTTCTGTATGTGTGTATGTGTTGATGAAGGAGGGTAAAAGACTTTTCCAAGATTTGCGTACTCATTTATATAATAAGGACCCAAAAAAAAAAACACATATTTTATTTGGGGTACACATAGGCAAAATAAAAATAAAAATAAAAAAATATTGTTAAAAATTTTCCAATTTTAATGGTAATTTTAAAATTGTTCAATAATGGATAGAAAAAAGGTGGGAATTAATGGTTTTTATTTTAAGGTTTAGCACGTGTCGAAATGTTGAAGGCCTGCTTTTACAGTCATTTATTAAAATTTGAAATTTTAACAAAAATATAAATAAAAAAAAAAAATGAATTTCTTTTAAAGTTTTCAAAGTTTTGAATGAAAAAGTTTTCACAAATCGTATACCTCTCAATATTTTAATTTATCAAAATAGATTTTCATTGTTATTATAAGTTTTAAATATAAAATCAACGATCACTGACCCTAATTCGAAGGGTTATTAAATTTGAATTTAAAAGAACGAAAACAAATTATATTACCAACAAAAAAAAATTGTATTAAATTTTGTAAATTTAAAATACATATTTATTTATTTTCAATCAAAATTATAAGTTTTAATCTTTGGTCCAATTAATTTCATGTAGCCAGATATTATAGCCATGATACAAGATACAAATTCTAAATTAAGAAATTATTTATTAAATAATAATGGAAATTTGATTATAATTAAGTTAAATAATTAAAATTTTAACAAATTGTATTACCTATGTTCAACTTGGGAATAATTAGTCTGTAATATAAAAGGTCTTTCAATAGAAGGTGTCATACATACGTCAATAGCAATTGTGTCGGAAAGGTATGCCTGACACACAAATCATCATGGATCGTTATACAAATATTGGTCAATTATTTTATCAAAATTCGCGTTTATTGTTGAAACTTCATGAATTATTTATGGTTCATTTAATCGGTTAAATAAACAAAAGTGCTCAATTTGGGATAAAGATAATCCACATACATTTGAAGAAGTTCGTTTAGATCCATACAAATTAACAGTTTAGAGTGCATTTCATGCTGGTGGTATCATCAGACCATATTTTTTTTCAAAGTTGATGTAGGTCTTACAACGTTACTGTCTATGGAGTTCTTTATACAGAAATGTTTAATGATTTTTTTTTTTGTTTTTCTACAAAAACTGATGAAAATGGCTTGAATTCTATGTGGGTTCGTGAATAAATGGATTTATTGCATGGTAAATTTATGATTGGTTTATTTCACGCTTTGGAACTATCAATTGGCCAGCAATATCGTCTGATTTAAGACCTTTAGACTACTTTTTGTATGCTAAGTCATTGGTTTAGGCAGATAAACCACGAACACTTGATGCAGTCGAAGTGAACATTCTATGAGTTATTAATGATATTCGTCTCTCTGTGAAAAAGTATACAAATATTGAATTGATCGAATCGGCTTTCTCAGGACGGTCATTTGAAAAAAGGAATATATAGGAACATTCATCGAAATAAGAAATAAAATTTTACAATTCATACTTTTTGTTTTATTTTAATTTAACATTATATCACGCTAAATGAATGACCCTATATTTAAAAAAAAAATCATAATCTATACAAAAAGAAGTTCTGCCTTTTTATGTTTCTGGTGTCAGAAACGCTATAGATTAATTGCACAAATGTTACATCAACACTAATTCACCTAAAAAAAATTGCTATAATTTTTAAAATATAACCTATAATTTAGCATAGCTTATCATATTTGAAATGCTTGTTAAAACTTCTATAATAATTCATTCAAATAAGTTGAATGTTAAAAACCATTTAACAAAGCAAAAAAAACCCCAAAAAATTATTAACACCTTCTTTACATTTGAATTTTTTTTTTGATAATAATATACATAAAATATCATATTTCATAATATAAATTTAAAATAACGAATAGAATTTAGTAATTTATTAAATTCCATTTTAAAATATTAAAATCCGTTTTATTATACCACTTTACTAAAAGAATATTAGATATAACTATTCGCCTAAATATATGCAATATATTTTAAATGTAATATCCTTTAATTTAAAAACTTTTTTGATCTAAAAAATTATATAGCTAGTTACATATATATTTATTATAGTAAAAAACAAAATATATAATTTTATGGTAAAAATTATATATATTTTGCACATAGGTTATTTATGCAATTTTATTAGTTATATCTTATATAAAATAATATTAGAGAAATTAAATTTTCAAAAGTACTTAAATTTATGTTCAACAATAATATTATTTTTGAAAATATTTATAAAACACTATGAAAATTATTTGCAAATTTTATATTAAAAATTTAAATTTTTGTTTGTTATAAAATAAAAATATTGTTTTTAAAATTTATAAATGAATATTAATTTAAATGTAATGAAATATGAAATTATGAAAGATATTAATTTTATAATTAATATAAATTAAATTTTCCATATAATTAATATCGAAAATACTGAAAAATAAATTGACTACAATTATTATTAGAATATTTAGATTTGTAGTGTTTTCAATATTCTTTATTCTTTTCATAATAAATTGGTTTATAATGAAACACTTGTAAGCTTTCAGTATTTAATAATAGTGTAAAATGATTTAATTTAACCCAATCTACACACCAATGTCAATTAAGTTTTGTGGTGAAGTTAAAATGGATTATTTATAAATTCTATTAAAAGTGTATAAAAAAAAGGTTTAAGAAATATAAGTAAAAGTATTGATTGATGGTTTGGCCAACACTAGATAATTCGAACCTCTTATAATAAGTACATTTCCGAACTTCATACAAAATATTGTTATCGGGTAAAATTTGACTTACAATTTGTTTGACAGACTTTTACAGTTTAGAGTATGAATCTGTAATGACAGTAACGTAAAATGGAGAATGGAAATCTCCATTGAATTTAAGCTAGCTGGTGAAAATCAAGATCATGATAAATTAATTAAAAGTGAACCACTTCTCGATATCACAATTTCGAAAATTAAATTAATATGTAAAAATATGTAATGACCAAAAATCATGATTATATATATTCTTATTTAGATTATATTAGATAGGTTCTAGGTAGGTACCATATGTTCCGAATAACTGCGATCATTATGGGCCTGTTGTGAAATAGCACTTATTTTGAAAGCCAATCACAGCCCCCTCAACACTAATACTTTCAAAGAAGTATAATGATTATATAATTATTTGCGAAAGAGTTATTTGCTTTAGTATGCTATTTACATTATTAAATTTGATTCATTTTGAAGAAGAAGCTTTCACCTTTCAAGTTCTATACATTTCTTTAGAGACCTATAGACTTATGCAACTTTTTATAAATCATCAAAATATTTGAAAATGAAAACTTGTCATTAAAATAAAATCAATTATGTTCCAGGATTTCAAATTTTGACGATATGTCCTCCCTACCTTCCTGCACAAAACCTGAAAATATGAAAATTTATCAGATATTTTTTTGGAATGATTTATCCTGATTCTATTATTTAAAATATTATATACAGAAATCTGTAAATCAAACAATCTGTAAAACCAAAATTTTGGAATCTTCGAAGAAATCATTTAATTAATTTCATTTTCATAAATATTATAATTTCAATAATTCTATATTAAAATTTTGACATTCTTTTGTAATTCTTTATTAATATTTTATATAAATTTTATTTATAATTCTGTAAATATTTTCTTATCTTATTAACATAATCTTAAATAAATAAACAAATATAAAAGAAATTATTACACAAAATAAAATAAATTATGTTTTTAAAGGTAAAAGGAGCATACAAAAATGAAATTAAAAGTGACTTTTTATATGTTTGTCACGGAAACAACATACATTTTATTGCTTTTGGCGGCTATTCAGGTGCGTAAATCAGTCAACAAACAAACAAAATATTTTCTACTAATAAATACAATGTTAAAAAAAAAGAAAAATTATATTAACAATTCATTTTCTTCCTTGTTATTTTTATACAATTTCTCCATGTTTTTTTCTTCCAACACGCTAATAATTTTCATTTTTTTTTTTTTTTAACCGCAGGATATTAAATAAAAGTCAAAATTTCATAATATAAAAAGTTTTTTTTTTTTATTGTTTATTATATAGAAATTATTTAGTTATTTCATAATAATTTTTTTTTAGAAAAATCAACAAAATCATTTAATTTTTGTATAAACATTTAGGGGTTTCTAGAAATTAAATATAATATCGATTAAACATTGGTGAACTGACTTACAGCAGACCGAAGTGACTGCAAGCCACTTAAATGAGAAGAAGGAGACATGTAAGTTTTCATATATTAAGTAAATATAATTTTGATAGAATAAAATTACGAAGGAACTAAAAAGTTTTTAGAATATGTCACAAAATGGTCGTATAAGGTATAACTTTACGTTTGTTAGTGACAGAAATACAAAATGGTGGGCATATTTACATTTTGAAATATTAGAAAATTGACAGTACAATAATATAATATAAGTAAAATTTTTCATATTATATTTAATCATATTTAAAAATATAATTGTGTCCACCATTACGTACGTAAAGTTTACGAACATTTTGTGACATCTGTCACTAACATCTGTGACATCTGTCACTTAGTCTGTCAGTAATAAACGTAAAGTTATACGATCATTCCAAAAACAACAATACAACAACTTTCAATAACTATTTTCTTATATACGTTTCCAATTATCTATCAAATAGTAAATCGAAGCCGTATGCCAAACAAAGTAAAGCTTAGTATCGAGTTGCTTTTCATACAAATTTAAGATTGTAAAATTTTCAAAATGAAAAATTCCAGTTCATGATTTCATTTTAATGGTATCGAGTTCATCATGAAACACTTGTGAAATTCGAACTTTCTGTTCATCTATCAAACTTTTAATTCAAAGTGAGTATAATAATTTGAATAAAAATCGAACTTCACAGCGAACTCGATACTAAGCTTTAGTTTGTTTGCAATGCGGCTTTCAAAAAACTAATTTTATTTGTCAAAAATTTCTTTGTGAAAAGGTCTATTAAATTACAATTTAACAGACGAACAATAAAAAAATTGATTGGCAAATTTTTACAAAAAAAAATTATTTTAAAAAACAGGACATTTTTATATAGAAGGACATTGTTTGCATAATATTATTATGTTATTACAAATTATTATTCCACGCAGTCATCACCATGCCATGCAACAAGTTTTAACATTTTAAATAAACAAAAATATATAAAAAAAAAAAATTGAAAATGAAAAGTTTGTACTTGACACGACGTCGAAAATGACCATAGTCATAAGGATTAAGGAATTATAACTTTACTGACTATATATATATATATATATAATATGGAAAATTGTTGTAATGTCATGCAAAGATATTTTTTTTTTGACATGCAATAATATTGTCCTTTATTTTTGAGAGAACAAAAAAAAAAAACGAACCAAAAATTTACTTAAGAAACTATTAATTTTCCAACTTAAATTTAAGAATTTTTGAACGCACACCAAAAACTTTGGCATAAGTTTTAGTGTTTTGTATACCGAATGTTTTAGGGGTGATGGTTTAAATATATTTCTTTTGTGTTGATTACTTTACTTAGTAAATAAAATTATAGTTGCGGTAATTATATTTACTTTAATATCGTATACGACATCGAGTATTATTTAGGCACGTGGATTATAATTTTCAAAAAAAAAAAAAAATTATTTCAAAAAAATTTATAATTCACGCAACAATTCTACAATATTATTTTAAAGCATGACTGGTAAATTTGGTTTTTTACAATAATGAGTTTTTACTGTAAAATATTATTTAATAAAAATGGATTATGTGCCAATTTATTACATATATGAATTAGTGATCGGAACATTGGAACATTAGAAATTTCCTACAGTAGAAATTATATTGTAAATTTTTAATGACAGGTAAATTATAATCACATTTTCTTTTTATGTTAATACTTTTACGTCGGTCAAAATAAAGTTGGACACTAGTAGCTAAAGGGTTAGTTCATAATCATAATAGGGATTGTTGAGGATTAGGAACACAATTTATATCTTTCGACATTCTTGTTGCATACAAGACCTAAATACGACTACGTTTGGTAAATAATTGACTATATGTTTCTCAAATAAGTTACAAAACCTAATCATGTTTACTAATGATGGCCATATAAATTGTAGTACTGTACATGATCTTTTCTAGTTAGCTTTTAGGGGATTCCTCACTAATTTTATACTATACGGCTATAACAAATTACTTTACGTACATTAGGAACAAGTTACCGGATTATTTCTGAATTATTATTTTGAAAAATTTAACAAATTTCCCTTGTATCCTTGAAGAAATGATCCTGTTACCATATTAATAATGAAAATTTGCACCAATATTCTGTGTCTCATATACAACTGTAAAACAACGAAAATTTGATAAATTTATAAAAATTAGATAGACCACGAATTGGAAAATTAATAAATAGTACCATTAAAAAGCAGTTTTGTTATTTTACATTTATTATTAAATGGAAGTGCAAGCTTCCTTTCAAGTAATCATAGAAGATTGTATACATCTAATACATGTCGTTAATTACTTTTTCCTAACTCTATCAAAGTTTACATTATTAATTAATGGTCATATTTTACTTAAAAAATTTTTAAACCTTACTAAGTTTCTGCTATATCCAAACCACAAATAACAACTATTAATAAAAATATATAAAAATAATTATTTAGACGAAATTATTTAAATAAAAAGCACCGAAAATTATTATCGTGTCCAAAGTCATCATTTTTTCCAGTTTATAAATACATAGTGCCAATGACTTTGCAGACTTAATCAACATATAAAAAAAAATTGTTTATTTTGTTACATTATCGACACGCAATTTGGTCAACAACAACAACAAAAAATGAAACTTTTTTATTATTATTATTAATATTTTTGGAATAAATGCATAAATATCACTATAAAAATTATCAAAATATTTTATTTACATGAACGCGTGTTCAAAATATTTTTGAGATACGAGTTAAGAATATTTTTATTTATAGCTACTAGAAAATGAATTTATGAACAAAATTTCGTGACAAATTTCCCAACATAATAAACAAAAAGAAAAAAAAACTTAATGACTTGTCCTTTACTTGGTCATTTGAAATTAGTTAGTAATTTAATCGTACAAAAAACGAAAAAAAAAAATTATATAATTTTCGTGTTTAATGACTTTTAGAATTAATTTAAATATAAAATAAGTTAATTTTTATATAAAAATTGTAAATCACGAATTTTTACGGATTTTAATCTGAAATAATTAAACTAAAGTGATAATTTTTTTTCTTGCTTAAATCAATTCTTATAGTGTTGATAATATAATTAAATAAATTTAATAGTTAGTAATTAAATATGACCTAAGTAGTTGCAGTTAACGATAATTGTATATCTAGGCATTAGAAACAGTACATAGAACTGAAATTTTTGTTAATAGCTTTAAAAATACTCACCAACAAACCAGTGTAATTACTCCACATGGGAAATACTTCACATTTAAGAGGAAATTACTTCATAAAATCAAAGTTGGCAAGAAAAAACGTTAAAACAACAAAAATTATGCTAACTTTAGAAAAATATGATCCAGGAATTTGAGAAAAGACTCAGTACGAAAATCAATTTATCCCGGATTCTTGAAAATATTTAACATGCTAAATTAGATGTAGGAATACTTCTCACTTTCCTTCTTAAAAATTGAATTTATTTCCCACTAAAAAGGACAAATAAATTCCCACTTTCTGTGGGAAATAATTCTAGTTATTAGATTGCACCCAAATAAAATACTCTCATGGTTACATTTCTCAATAGGAAATTATTGGTATAATTACAATGATTTGTACTGAAAAGCCTGATTTCCATTAAATTGGAAAATTCCCTTTAAAAAACTGAAATTTAAATATAAATACAATGTGGTGACAATCAAATTTTACCTGTTAAAAAAGTAGTCCTTCCTTCGGAAAGTAAAAAATATGCGAATGTATAATAATGGCTCATAAATTGTTTTACGACTTCAAAAATTTCGGTGGATGAAAATATTTAAAGTTATAATCATAAAATATAATTTTATTAATAAAATTATATAGTTTTTAATGTTCATTTTTTCTAAAACAAAACTATTTTTAATAATTTTTTATGAATTTTTCTTAAAATATTTTTATCAATGTCATATTCACACTACTTTATTTCAATATAAATCCTGAGGGAGGCAAGCCCACGCACAAACATAAGAATTCTAATACCAAAAGGTTATAATTTTTAGCAGGTTATATCAATTTTATGCATCGATATAAATTATTATCCTTGTCGATAAATATTATTTTTAGATTTTCATAGAAAATAATATTTATCCATAAAATAAGCTAATTTTTGTTTAGAATTAATAAGTTTATTAATTTAATGTTTGTCATACTTTTATATAAGTCAATTATTTAGATATATAGTAATTGAAAAAAGAGGAACGAACGTCCACAAGTAATGTTTAGTAAAAAAATTAAAATAGTACAGTTTAATTAAAGGCTAGATATTGCTACTATATCTTGACAGTTTAATTAGTGATGTCAGTTTTCAATTTACAAGTTAATATATTTCTAAACTTTATTAAACTATTATTATAAGCTTCTCGATACTCGCCTTGTGGTACAACGTTTATATATATCATTAAATTTTTATAAGTGTTTGAAGTATAATGCTGGATTCATAATGAGAAAAGCAAAGCGAAACAAAGTCATCGTAAAGCAAAGTTGAAAGTTAAACTATATGAAAGTGTTTCCTTGACGCAAAGCAAAGCGGAGCTAAAGTTGCCCAACTTTATGCTGGATTCATAATGAGAAAAGCAAAGCGAAATAAATTCATCGTAAAGCAAATTTGAAAGTTAAACTATATGAAAATAGTGTTTCCTTTCTCAATGAGATTGACGCAAAGCAAAGCGGAGCAAAAGTTTCCCAACTATTAACTTTTACGAATATTAAAGTTTTGAAATGTCACAATCACAATTATTTAAAAATAAATTATTCATTGTAAAATTTGTCAAATATTTATTATGAAAATTATATTTTCATATGTAAAGTAATGTCATTTAAAGATTAAAGCCTACTAAAACATAATTCACTATGAATTGAATTTTTTATATCGTCTTGGCAACTTCGCTTTGCTTTGCTTTACGTTGCGGCAATCACATTATGAATCCAGTATAATACATCTCATAAGATCTATCATATCGTACTTTATAATTTAATTTTACAGTAAATTTCGTACAGTTTAGTTGAATAAAGTCATAAAATAATACAATTTATATTAATTAAAGAAATTAGTGTTTTTCAATGTTTATATTTTCATTATATGAACTACCTAGATAGAAAACTCAAAATATGATAATGGAATTTTTACATTAACCACTTCTTATTCCATATTAGCAATAATCGTATTCAGTTTCGAAAAGGATAACTAAATGTATTTGCAAACCCTCAATTTTGTACACATCTAAAATATATTTTGTTATGGAACTCATTTTTTATTTTTAAATTCTAGATGATTCATCGATCATCTTGGATAAATTGCAGAAAAAATATATGTCTAGAAGAAATTTATAACAACTAACTAACTGCATAAATGTAAAATAATTGGTATTCCTTAAATATGCAAATATGTACCATATTTTAGTAATACATAAAAAGCTTGTATATTAACAGGAGAGTTCATTTTTTTTTTGAAGAAAACCCATCTATCTAATTTCTAATACATCTCCGTAATTTTATGAATGTGCAAATTGAATGGAATATCAGTGAACCAAATAAAAAAAAAATCAACGTTCCAGAAAGCTTAACTTACAATATTATTCCATACAACAAAAAAAAGACCTTAAGTGCATCACACAATATTAACACATATTTTTTATATTGATAGTTAAAAAAGTTCGTAAAAAAATTGGTTTTAAATATAAAATCAAAATGAAAAATAGATGTAAAAAAAAAAAGAAAATCATAAAATATGACTAAACAGAATATAAAAGGCACTAAAAATATTTTAGTGTGCAAGGTAAAAAAAACGTATAAAATACATATAATATAGTATGAAATTTAATCCTTTTGAAATCGTTGTGCTAAGTTTGGCACTTATCGTTCCTCTCAAGGGTATCGGTCATCCACTTCTGATTATTATCATCATTGGCGCAAAAAAAATCAAATATAGATGAAAGTCTGCATCGGATTAAATGCAAATTTTATGTCTTCTATTGAAATCCGATTAATTTTATTTATTGAAAAGGTTTTTTTTTTTGTATATATGTGTAAAAAGAATAATTTATTATAGCAGAAAGGAAAAATATTAAAATAAATTGAATTTGATTTTAAAATTTAAATATAAAATGAAGACCAAATTAAATTTAATGTTAGGAAAATATTGTAATTGTTCGTATTTATTGACAAAGACTAGCATAGAAAGATTTATTTTACCTGACATTAAAATCAAATTATCACTTTTTTGTTTTGTTTTTGCGCTCATCCACCACCTATCTCTGACACTGAATCCACACTCTCCAGGTCAGCCAGAACAACGTTATCACAACTTAGATCAGGATGGTGTAAAAGACTAAACAGTTATATGAACAGATTGGACCCTAACATAGCCAACAATCGTCCACTATGTGACATACATTCTTATGACACAGCGCACATGTTTAATTGTATAGCTAAGCTGACGAATTTAACAATAGTCGACCTATGGAAGAAGCCAGTCGAAGTGGCTCTCTTCCTGGAATTAGTGTAAAAGTAAACAGTTCGTAGTATTTGACGTTTGTAGTATTGACGTTTTTAGTAACAACAATAAGGATGTGTAAATTGCAACCTGAATATCCAATAAAGCCGGCGTCTCAGGAAGTATGGTTAGTAAGTGTAGATGAACATTATCAGTGGAAGGTGAAGATTTTTAGAGTAAGGTGAATTATTATAACCAAGGTAATCTTCAGAACCATCGCACCCCAAAAAGAAGGTTGGTATGGGGATAATGACATCACCCGTAAGTATATTATGTATATTAGGAAAAGTTAAAAGTGTCCTTCTCGGATACAGGATATAGGTGAACTTAGCGGCAACAACACACGCAAACGAAAAAAACTACCATGATCTGCCAGACGTATCTTATAATTTAGTAAATACTGTGAGTTATTGCAATTCAAAAAATGAGTTGAACTGAAAAGAAATTTATCAGTATTTCATAACACATAAATTTTTCATAACGTTATCGTACAACATAACGAAACATATCATTATCCATGTCCTGTCTCAAAAATTTCAAAATTTATTTGTATTTTCTTATATTGCATAGTTTTAGGAGTTATTACACATAATTTTGATAGAAATATGGTTTATTTATAATGATAATTATACATTAAAAAAAATTCACAAAAAAACTAAAAATTATAGACAAATTTCTATAACATTTTATTAAATTTCGTAATTTTATGTTGTATTTATCTCTTCGGTTTCAAATAATGATAAAAAAAAATTCCTAATTTCGTAATCCATTTGATCTCTAAAATATAATAAATTACTTTATAAACAAAATAAAACAAAAAACAAAAAATTATATATAAAAATAAATGAACTATATTTGAAATAAAAAAAAATTAATTTAGTTCCATTTTAATGATACAAACACAATAACCAAAAAACTATTAATCAAATTTATATCACATATCATAAATCTGACTCAACCTATCAATTCCAACTAATAACTAGTTTTTATCTATAAGTTTATTCAATTTATTCACATCATTTTATATTGTATAAACTTAGATAATTTTTTGTTTTTCATTCCTTATTCCACTCTATATCAAAATTATGTAAAAAAAACCTAAAATAATATCCTGAAGCAGCCACTCCAACTATAGAATATATTAGAAATTAACTAGGTTAAATATATACCAAAAAAAATAAACACTTAAAAAAACCTATATAAAGATTAACTTTTGTTTTTGTCACATTTTATTTGTCATAATTAATTGCTCTCTTTATAATATATTGAAGTTATTCCTATAAGGCAGTAAAAAAAGGTTATAATTTCCACATATTATAACAATTTATATAAATTATTTTATGTTATAATTGCCTTTAACATAAAGGCCTCCCAACCCCAAAATCTTTTAATGACAAAATAGGTAATCAGAAAAAACAGAAATCTCTAAACTTAAAATAATTTTATATTTGTCACAAAAAAAAAGGCAACAATAATTCAACCACAAGATGACTTTGCCTTCACCTACTATAGCCATTCAATTTGACCCAAAGATTATTTATGCCTAAATAACAACAATCCCATAAGGAAATCTTTATATTTCTTATATATATTCCCCAGATATCTTTAAATTTATAATCCTTACCCAAAAGGATTCGTTCAACAACAGCAAAAACAAAAACCCTAAAAAATTTTTTTTTAAGAAATTTCGGTATTTATAAAGAATATAGATAGACCAATAATTATTATTTGTATCCTATAACCAAAAATTTATAGCAAAGACAATAAAACTGGAAAAAAAGGACTTTTTAATAAATGTTATATTTTAAAAGGTTTGTATTTTTCAGGATATCAATATCATTTTTTTTAAGAATAAATCAAAAAAAGAAAATAGATTTTCTCAACAAAAAAAAAAGCTTATTAAGTTTCTGATGGTCTTATATACCCAAAAATCATTTAACTAAAAATGCAAATATTGTCCTTAAAGTTTTATCCTGAAAATAACAATTGTAATATGTATAAAATTTCTCATTACCCATACAGAAACTTATTTGTCTTGCATATCATGCTAAGAATTTATTTTACAAAAAAGGACTTAGAAAATTGTAAAAAAAAATTGTTGTAACTAAATTTGTTGGTATTTCTTTTTTTTTTTTTTTCATCATCCTTCAAGAAAATGAAAAACTTGTTGACTGATAAAATAAAAAAAAAAAAAAAAAAATTTTGGTAAAAAGGAACACAAAAAAATTGTATATATAAAAAAAAAACCTGTTACAACAAAACTTATAATATCCATTTTCATTTACTATGTATATGTTTTGAAGGATATTATTATATAAGAGGACGTGAAGTTAATAGTTAGTATAAATGTATATAAGTTAACCATGAGAAGGACACTTGTTGGGCTCAAGAATATTTAATGATTTTTTTTTTGGTTGGTTTGGTGTTGTTGTTCTTCAACATAAATTTTTAGTTTTTTTTTTTTATTATTATTATTTTCCACTATAATGTTGGACTAGTAAAGAAGGATTTTTCGTTTTTTTTTTCTTCCTTTTATCCTGTTGCTATATATTTGGCAGTTTTTGTTTTTTTTGTTATTGTTGTTGGATTTATTTTTTTCAATAATAAAGTTCTTCTTAAGATTACAAATATGTATATAGAAAATATTTGAAGGAACCAAAAAAAAAAGGAAAAATAAAAATGAACAAAGTTATTTATGTGTATTTGTATTATGGGCAATGGACACGTTTTAAACATAAAATTCAAGTTTTTTTTTTTTGCAAAATTTTTCAGTTTCAGTTGCTACATTAGTATAGAAAGTTAAACGTGATTGTATCCATGTATAGTAGGCTTATATCGGATTATCCTTTAAAAGGATAATGAGATGTGCGAAATTGAGTATATTATATTTGCTACATAAACGGATAGTTTTCATATTTTTTTGTTTTTTTGTAAGGATATTTAAAGAAAATTGATGATTGTGTTGCAATATTTTAAGTAAACAAATATTATGATTACAAAATTATTGTTAGTATTAATAAATATTTTCTAAATATATAATGATTATAGACTTTGACATTGTATAAAAATTTAACCAATTTTGTTATTAGAAAATGTCAAAAATTTGATAAAGTAGTTCTAGCACAAAACTTGTAACATAAAATTCAATAATTTAACATGTAAAATTTAGATTTATAAGGACATAGTATATTTTATTCTGAATCTTTGATATTTGGGGCTAACTTAACTTACTGACCTAAAATTTGACAACAATTAATTAGAAATCGTAAGATAAAGATGTGTGAAAATTTTTATTTACATCGGATAACAATATAAAGAGCTGTCTACAGTCGTAATTTATTAATTCTCATTAGCGTTTTAGAAAAAAAAATCAATGATAGTCAAAATATTATAATTATTTAGAATAATGTTCTAGAAATTATTAAATTTCTTAAATCTGTAAAAAGATTATCAATATCTCATATGAGGCGTTGAAAAGCAAAGTGATCCAACCCACAAAATCCAGATTTTGAGTTTCATTTGTCATTATGTTCATATTGAGCATAAATTTCTGAAAACATACTTTTAGGCGAGCATTTTAATATTTCTACCAAAGCTTCACAGCAAATTAACATTTTTCCATAAACTAATTTCAGCAAATTTGTGAATGGAAAAATGGTGCAACCCACTACTTAAAAATTCTTATGTGAGTTGGACGACTTTTACTTGTTTTTTTGTTTGTACATGTTTGAACTAGTTCATCATAGTCAACAAGTTCTGAGTTAGACCACTTTAAACAACGTAAGAATTACACAATTTTTATTTTTATTTTAAAATAATTGATGCCACTCTACACCTTTTGTCCAAATATGAAGATTTTATCGAAAAAACTATGTTCACCAGCTCGCGATAAACTTTGTTCAAATATTAAATTCAATTTATCTCTAAAAGTCGTTTTTGGGGTTGGACGAATTTGCTTCTCAACGCCTCATATTAAAATTATAATGCTCAATTGTCACATTTCTTATTAATGAGCTGTTGAATTGAAACTAACACAATTATCAGGACAATGTCCACTATGAAAACTGGTACATAACCAAATCGGAACAAATTTTGAAATTGAAAATTCAAAATTTTTTATGCTAGTCAAGTTAGCTGGTAACATGAAAAATGTAATGAAATTAAGACAATAATAATAATATTCAAAGAGAGAAAAAGAATTTCATCATTTTCCGGCATATTAACCAACACTAATTTATAGTAATAGCAAATATGTGTTTCAACTACACTAGCAGCTGGTAAACCAGTAACTAGTTAATAAGATTCTGACAACCAATGTCAACTCGTCATTTAAATACATATTGTGGAGAATAGGAAAATAATGAAATCATGACAATTGTATACATGAAAAGTATTACACAACCAAATTTATGTAATTACACTACAAAAAACTTTCTATATATTTTCTAAAGACCAATAGATGGTATTACTAGTACTAATGATCGACAGTAATAAATGTGCTGATGAAATTAACTTGTTAAATAGCACAATTAAAAACAATATAAAATCAAAATCTCATCCAAAATTTTGTTCTATATATGAAAACTATGTCAAAAATCTGTAATCTCTGATGAATTAAATAAAATTTCCCAAATATATAAACAGTTTATATATTATTTATATAAATTTATACTATGTATATATTTTTTATCATGTCGAATTCTAATATGTAATTTTCAATTATTATAATAAAATACGACTACATTATATATCTCATAATGTGTATTCCATATTATATTTATTTTCAAAATTTTCTACTACAAAAAACTTAACTATATAAATAAATTATTATATACAGGGTTACTCACAAGAATATTGAATTTTGTTCAATGTACTGCCATTTTACAAAATTTCATCAAACCAAAAAATGAGATTCTTGTACTGTGTCAGTACCGCATATTATTTTAAATAATAAATAAATAACTTCAACTAAACACAATTTTGACTTTAATACTGTATATAAATGAGTACCAATGAATTTTGACTTCAATACAGTTTTAAATGAGTACCAGTAAAAAAAAATTTGTATGTAATATGAAATTTTCATTTTAAGTTTGGAATTGTCCAAATATTAAAGTTTATTAGACTATATAAATTTATACGTCCATTACCTTGTTCAGTAAGTTATTAGTCCATGTTAGGTGTCCTTCTTCAGTATATTATTGAAAACAAATTACAATAAAGTATTTTATTTTTCTGACAAACCCTGTATATAAAATGAAAAATTCCTCTAGCAAAACGTAAATATTTATGTAAAAAAAATATATTTTATACATACAATTTTATACGTGTTAAAGAAAGCTTTAACTTTTGGGCGCTTAGGGCTGTAACAGGTGTTAGCACAAAATAAGTTTTAACAAATATACAGAAAAACTAAAACCAAAAATCAAAATTTACACACAGTATACATAATAGTGAAAATAAGAAAAAAGGAACCAATCTCTAAAGAATTTTCCGTACATATATGCATATAATAATGAAGAATAATATTTGAGAAATGATTTTATAAAAGATTTTCTTTTGCTGGTGATACACTGATACTTTAATAACCATTTATTCATAATTAAAATTTCCTTTACATATAAGATTGTTAAATTTTTAAATAATAATTATTTATGATAAAATAAATATTTAATCATTTTATTATAGAATAATTATGAATTTGATAAATTCGGTGTCATCGTAAAAAAAAAAACTATAAATTTTGACAATCAAGAATTTAAAAAAATACACTATTAGTATCATACCCCTTGGGATCAAAACACTAAACGATCACAATAATAATATCGGATCAATACTTACTTCTTCAGTGGCTAATCAATATAAAAATCTTCATTTTGCCGAATAGATAATTATATCTTCTTTTCGATAGTGCTACAGCCATAATAAAGTCTTAACACCATCCACCTTAGTCGTTAAATCAATTCAGTCCGAGTCTTATCACTTCGTGATTATAATACTTAATTCAATCTCTTGAGTGCAAAGAACTTGTAAGATTTCTTTCTACCCAACCTTACGTGCAATGGACGTTAACGAAATGCAGTTTTCAGTTAATGAATATTAAAATAATCATTGCAAAGGGGCCACTTAAGAACAACTATTTTGCTAGAAATTAATAAGATGTGGTATTGAGTCAGTGAGCAGTCATAGCTTTCCATTGCATGATACCATTGTCTTTTTACCAATAAATTCAATTAATACTAGTTGAAGTATTAATCGGACTTATTAATTATTCATTATCAAATTATAATTTCCATTTTATAATATCGATATGAATAAATGCAAATGAAATTCACCTGTTAACGAAAATTGTAAATATATCTAAAAATAATAACATTGATTATAATAAAATATAATTGCATATGAAAACAAGAATTTTCCAAAAATTAAATAATTTAATTTACTTAAAATCTAACTAATATTGTTGGTTTTCATAGCGCCCCGAAATATAATGTAACTTCTATCATTGAGGCCCCATTATTTCTTCACAATTAATAATTTTCCATCAAATTTAGGTCATTTTCTTTCATAATAATTTTAGTTGCATTTTCTTACGTAACATAAATAATTTGTAGTTTTATTATGGTTTCTTTAAATATGATTTCGAATTATTTAGATGAATAAAACAGTGACGAAAAAGTTTAATGAACTAAAAAATGTTTATCTAAAATCATAATAATCAACGTTAATAATAATTTTTTTTTTTTAAATTAAAAATAATAACAATTAAATATTTAATATTGTGTTTCGTATCGTACCATTCAACAAAATACATGGAAATTTATAAGCCTAAAAAAAAAATTATCAAAATAGTAAAATCATTTTATATTATACATATTTAATTTTTAGCCTTTCCTGGGTAATTCCCCAATAAATGATGCAATTTTCTGGAAATATATAGCATTCAATTCAAAGTTTTGAAATTTATATCGCAAATTGAAAGTTTAATGAAATTTTAGTAGCTGCAACTCATTTACTGACTCTAACTAGATTGTAATAGCTATAAAGGATAGTTAAATAAATTCAGATAATTTTCTTAAATATTTATTTCTTTAAATGTCAGATTAGATTGACAGACCATTCAATTTTATGATCCGTAGCATGAATTCGGTTACCAAAATTTGTGGAGAAAGAAGTGGAACATTTTTTAATCATACGGAAAACGGTTAGACAGGCGGACAAAATGAAACCTTAAATCATTTTCAACTATAGTACAACATTTTCAATGAAATTACATTAAATTTATATCATACAAACTTCGTTTTCTGTCAATATTATGGAAAATTTAATTATCTTGAAATAAAATACTACAAAAAAAAATAATACAATTTTAAGAAATCTAATTTAATTTATTCCGCAAATAATCATCACAATTTCTACAAAGTAAAGTACAAAAAATACGATAAATTTAATTTTAATTTCACTCTAATCTAAGAATTATTCATAAGCCTTAGAAACATTCCAATACAAATATACAAAAAAAAAAAAAAAATATTAAATGAAATCATCCCTTCCTCATTGCATATGTATTTGTAAAATACCATTGAATCCAACAAAAAAAAAAATAATAATATTGAATGAATACGAAGGGCAAAGAATCAAAAAATCATCATCATCAGAAAATTTATTTTTGTATACGTAGAAGTATAAAAAGGAAATTTCTAATAAGCATGCGCTAAAATAATAAGAAATATATAGAAAAAAAAATTTATAATAATAATAATTTTCCCAAAATGTTTAAATGTATTTGTTTGCACATTTTCTTTCTGTATACAAAAACAAAAAATATGGAAAGAAAATTTATAAAATGAGTCAAGTTTTTTTCACCCTCTTTACAATTGTTCTCTTATACTATAAAACATACCACAGAAATGCATACCAATACAAAATTTACTACATATTATTACAAATTTTTATTATATTGTCTTGATTAAGGGATGTCGGGGGTTGTTAACCTAATATGTGTGTATAATGATTTAACTTCATAAATTTTCATATATATTTATATTTTTTGTTTTGTATTTTACAGAAAGGATAGCAAAAAAAAAAATATATATAAAATAAATGGTTAGCTTTTCCGCACAAATACTACTACAAAAAAATTTAATTTTTTTGTATGTATTTATTATTTTGTTCCCTTTTGAATGTATACATATAAGAATTTCGTTTATGTATTGTATATGATTTTTTCCTATTTTTAGGTACAAACTGAAATAATGGTAATATGCAAACAGTAGTGGGTATTGCGACGCCAGTAGAAGGGAGTGGTACGTCAAAAACTGACGCACATCGTCACTGTCCGACCGCGAAATACCGCAAAAATATACTTTTTTTATTTATTTATTTATTTATTTATTTATTATTGTAAAACAAAAAAAAATATTTCTTTTAAATGGTGTGTAAATCCAATTTACTATTTAATTTAATAAAATAAAAATAAAAAATGATTTATAAAAGATTTAATAATTATAATTATTTGCGTGTCGTCTACTAAAGAAAAAAAATTATATATATAATTATTCTATAAATTTTGTTATTTATTAAATTTTCAACCCTTAATAAAATCTGAAATTGTGTGTCTGTTAATTGAAAGGAAATTATTAAAAAGAAAATCCATAAATAAATTTATAATATTTTAAAGTGATTATAAAAATATTTTAATAAACACCTAAAGTTATGCAAATAAATTATTATTAAAAAGAAAAATTGTAAAATATTATTTCTATCTGCTATTTTCAAATGGAAAATTGCATGCATTATTAATAATAATTAAAAAAAAAAATTATTAAAATTATTTAACAAAAAATATAAAAAATAAAATCGAAATTTTTGCCAAGAAATAAAAATATTGTAAAAAATGTAAAAAATAAAAAAATTATACTTTTGGGAAATTGTTAATGGCATGATTTCAGTAAATATTATTGGAGTGTATAGCAACGCGGGGTAACAGAAGCAACGTACAAAAAAATAAAAAAAACCTCCATATTATAGCTCAGCATTTAGTACATAAATATTTATATAGAAATGTGTTGTGCTGCAGCAGAAGCATTACCACCAGCAGCAGCAGCACCAACATAGATTATGCATACATTTTTCCCATACTCTGACATCATTTTTTATTGTTGAAGTACAAATAATGGACTAAAAATATATATAGATATATAAAAAAAACTATATATAAAGTGAACCAGAAAAGCCTATTAAAATTTTATAAGAATGTGTGCTTTAATAGTTATTGAGTGTATCTCGGTAACCAAAAAACATAAGGAAAATATAAAAAGATATAGATACAGTGTGGAAAATTCTCTAACGATGATATAATTAAAATTAAAAAATATTAAAAAAAAAAATGGAAAAACTAATTTAAAAAAGAAAATCTTTTAGTTTTATTAATAATAATTAGTTTTTTTTAATTAACTTTTATACAAAATATATAAAAAATTTGTAAATATACGAGAAAACTCGTTAAATAAGTGTGAATCACACTGTATAAGCATTTCGCCTATTTGTATGCAATATTCATTAAGGGGTTGTACAGTACATATTATAAATATGTATAGTATAAAATTTAAGAAATACACGGTGTCCCTAACATCAGTAACAAATTATTGCATCACAAATATATTAACATTGCATACTTTAGGGATTTCTACAAGAGTTTTGCTTGTTTTTCCTATATGAGTTTTATTAATTTACTTACGATGATTTACGACTACTTACGAATATGTTTAACAACCTAGTATTAGTCAGGAAGCTATAATTTATTCTCGATGATACTTTAATAGGTCTTTTAGCAGCAATGTTTTTTATGAGTATTTTCTTTCCAGTCCTTTACTAAATCTAATCTACACGACACTTACGATGATTTACGACGACTAACGACGATGTTCAACATACTAGCGTTAATCAGGGAGCTATAATTATCGAGGGCACTACAATAGGTCTTAACCGCAATTGTTTTTATGAGTATTTTCTTTCCAGTCCTTTACTAAATCTAATCTACTTACGACACTTACGATGATTTACGATGACTTACGACGATGTTCAACATACTAGCGTTAATCAGGGAGCTATAATTATCCATGGAACTACAATAGGTCTTTTGGTCGCAATGGTTTTTATGAATATTGTCTTCCCAGCACTTTACAAAATCTAATCTACTTACGATGACATTAGTTATGAATGATGACACCCAGCTAATATTATGTTAAATATTTTATTTAATTAATCAAATCTCAATTAAATTAATATTAAGAATGAAATTCTTTAATTCTACATAAGAACCATAAATTTTACAACTCCTTAATAATTAATTTTAAAACATAATTTCGAAATATTCTTTGTACACCCTGTTTTTATTTAGTTGAGAAATGTAAAATTTATAAGGATGATAAAAAAAAACACTTGTTTGCTATATTTGGATTAATACGGCTTGTCGGGTCGACGAGTATAATATCACGAAGGTTTTTTTTTATTTTCATTCCCCTCTGTGTATATATTTGTAAATATATTTATGTAAGGATAAATTTTTAATGTATTACATACACTCAAAACATGTGATTTATACTTTTGAGAATTCTATTTTAAGTTGTTCTTCTCTATTTGTATGTGTTTTTTTGTTTTTTTTTTAGTCTATTAAAGGAAGCAGTATATTTTTTATATTTATACATAAAGGACCAAAAAAAAAAATCTGAAAAAAACTCATACAAACATAATAAATCCATATTAATATAAAAGTATATGAGGAAAATTTAAAACTATATAAAATTGTTCTAAGCATGGCTGCCAAATATAAAAATATACAATTTTTTTTTATATTAATAGAATTATTTATTATTTACAATTAATTTCAATATGACTTGAATTTTCAATTTTCCAATTTCAATACAAAAAATGTTGGTTGAAATGAAAAATAACTTTTAGTTTAGTAACGAAATTACAATATTCCATGGTATACTATATAAATATATAAAATATAAATAAATATTTGTTAAAAATAAAGGACCTATATACCTAATAACAACAACAATACAATATTTATAGCCCCCTTGAATATAAACAGATTAACCTCTCAGCTGGCTCCAAAAAATAAATTAAAATTATTAATTCCTTATAATCTAATGTCTAATAAATTAATTTTCATATTTTCATATTTTATGAAAAACAAAATAATAATAACAAAAACAAAAAGAAAAAAATGAAAATGAAAACAGAGACCCAACCACCTGCTGGAACGGAACCTCAGAGAAAATTATAACCAAAAAAAAACGGTTTTTTTTTTTGATAATTTTTTTTTTGTTTACTTTTTATCCATCCATCTTCTTGTATCTTATTATATTTTTTTTTTTACTTATTTACTCTCTGAGGGCACAATTCATCGCACCATCAAATCAACCCCAAATATTGTAGATATATACACATTTTAATATATATATAAACATTATCCCTAAAGGACTCATCATTTCATCACTGGCACCCTTAGCTTAACACCGAAAAAATGTAACACCAAAATAAATTTTGTATATATACAATATTTTATTCGGGAAATTTGTGTAAAAAAAAAATACACACATACACAAATAAACAGTTTCGTAACACGTAAAGTGTACTTTTATTTGTATTGCTTGATTTTTTTTTTTGTTCGAATTACGTATATACAATAATATTAAAAAGGATATTTTAGGGAAAATTCAACAGAACAACCACCTGACTGACTGTAACTGACGAATTTAATATATATTTTGTTTTTGTTTTTGATGAACCGTTATATGTATATATATATATATAAAAAGGATATTATTTTACTGTTCATTCTTTTTGTTTACCTAAAAAATTTATGTGAGATGTTTTGATGTACAGCTACTTGTTGCTGCTCTTCCAAAAAAGAATAATCTATTTTTTTTTGTAATAAAATTATTTGTCTTTATATAACCAAAATTATTTGACAGTAGTTGTTTGCCCCTAATTTTATCAACCCTTTTTTTTAAAAACAAAAATATAATTTGTTCTTGTCTAACTAAATATTATTTTATGAGATGATAATTAAAAGTATAATATTGAAAAAAATGATGAGGACGAGAAAACAAATCCTTCCAAAAATTTTAAATTTTAAATTTAAAATCAAAAAGAATATTTTATTATAAATATAATAAATATTAATTAAATTTTATAAATTTTATTTAAGAATTGACTTTTACTCGTTATTTTTAAAGGACCCATGATACTTTGATGTTATAAAATTTTTATGGTAATTTAACAGAAAGTATAGGTAAAAATTGCGTCTGTGAAAATGTATAAAAATAAAAAAAAAATTAGGATTCGATTTTTTTTTAATCTATTTAAAGGATGAAATTTATTTATATATGTATATAAATATGAGTACATTTTATATTTTAATAATATTCTGTCTAGAAAAGAGATTATTGTAATTGTATTAGTGTATAGAGAAAATATATATTAAAAAGGAAATTTTATTGTCTGATGAATTAATTAATTAAATTATAATATTTTGTGTTAAAAAGAATTGCATTAAAAATTATATTTAAAGATTTTTTAAAGTTTTATAAGTTAAATTTCATTTCGAAAATTTACGTTTAACTTAAATAACTATCGCTATTGCTGGTTTTATAGTTGAAGCTTTTTGAAATGTTTAGTTTGATTTATACATATAACCACGATATATCGATTCTATCTAATCAGAAAAATCAGAACGACAAATTTCCAGCACGGCGAAAAATTGATTCAACTTTAACGTTTCCGGCCCATAGGCCGCCACATTATTACTTTTACAATATTCTTTGTTTTCAAAATTACATTGCACGAAATGATAAAAACAAAACAAAATATTATTCTACGTAACTGAAAACCGTCACAGAATTTGTTGAGCTGTCACATTTTTCTGTGGATATTTTTGTCAAACTTCATCAGTGACGATTCTTCGAAAGTTTCTGAGTATTGAAAGTCAAATCGTTCTGATATTTCGAAATAAATATTTGAAATTGGTAGTAATATCAATTCAATACGGAATTGTGTAGAAAAGTTACGAGTATGCTATAACATTTTTCTTACATACCCCTTAATTACTACACTACTTTTTAACTTAACCCTTAAATGTGTCTGAATATACCTGCTTTAATACATATAATACCATGTTCACACTTGAGCCTATACCCTAGTTATAGAGCTATATCGTAATTTAAAAATGATATTGATTTATTTTTCCATACAACAAAATTTGTCATTCTATATTGTAATATCCGTATACCAACTTCGAAATGAGGGATTGACTAAACAAGGTATAAGAAAATATCGATTGATTTGTAATATTTCGATATTATTGTCAATCTTGTCAATCAAAGCAGCTATGATATTATCGTTTTATTTTCAATTTTGGCAAAAGTATTATTAGAATCATTAATTTAAATTTTTTTTTTTTTTTTTTGGAATTATTTATTTTCAATACCAGCTGATTTTCAAACTTAATGTCAAAATATATTAAGTATTTTCAGTGTGAACACTATTTTTTATACCAGGGGTATAGAATCTAAGTGTGAACATGGTATTAGATATGGAAATATTATATTAAATTTTATGATAAACATAATATTTTAAATTTATAAGATATTTTGCAACATAAAATTTAAAAAAAAAATTAAAAAACTTAAATAATTTTTAATTACTTTCAGCTTAAAGTCTCTAATTTTCAATTTTCAATACAATAATAAAGTATAAAATTTAAAAACAAAAAAAAAATTAATAATTAAAAAATATTAATCTAATAAAAATCAAAAAAATAAAAAGAATTCAAACACAACGAAAGCAATTTTAATAAAATAAACTGTGAATAAAATATAATTAAAAAAAAAAAAATATTTAAATAATTAATATATATATAAGAAAATATTTTTGGCAATTTTAAATTTTTTAGTAATTCAAGCAATAAATTAATAATAATAATTAAGAAAATATAAATATTTAATAATAATAAAAATATTAAAATATATATTAATAATTCGGCAATTAAAATTAATTATATAAATGTATAATTATTTAAAACAAATGCATAAAGTTTACAAATAATTAAAATGAATACTTTATTTATTATAAATAATCAATAAAAGAAAAAGAAAATTGTAAAAAATCATTTTAATGAAAACCAACATAAAAAATAAATTTGACATTTCAATAACTCAAAAAAGATTCAAATTAAGAAACTTTTATTTGAGGGAAATTGATTAGACAAATAAAAAAAAGAAATTCATTTGTGGTTTATATACAAAAAGAAATTTGATTGCAGATGAACAAATTAAGCAAATAAAATTGAATTTTGCAGCTTATCCAGAATAAAAATGCAGAAAATTATTAAAGATTTGTACCAAATAATTTAAATGAGACAAACAATACAAAGTTGGAAAAATTAAATTATCGTTTTTTAGTTTTGGTAAGTTTTTTTTTAATTTTAAACAAAATATATTTTTATTATAAGATTTCATTATTCCAATGTTAATTACGAAATTTATTATAAATTTCTGTACATCTGTTTCGGAGATTATATAATCAAGCAACATATCACATTATTCTTCGTGATGTGACCCATAACTACACAGCAGCATTGAGCATAATCGTAACTAAGCTTCTTGTAGGAAAACTTGTTTATTCATTTAATGTCTTTCTACCGCCATAGTTTTAGATAAGTTAAGATCAACGCCACATTCGTCCTCCCAGCATGTGACTTTATTCTGAATGGTATATGCAGACTTACATAGATATCTAACTGACAGACCTCTGACTTGTTGAAATTTTCAAAGGTTTGAAATTCCTTACTATCATAATCATTTCCATGTGATAGCTTTACATATTCGCAATGATTACTCCTCTGGATTTACTTCTATGAACTACCACTGGAAATAAAAATTCAGTATTATCCGACATTAAAATCTTATTCAGATGATATCGCAATAAGCATTGACCAGTGAAAACAGAAATTCCAGCAATAAGCTAAGTTTTGCTAAGTATGAGCACCTGTTTTATAAAAAAATAGATACAACTGGAAATTATTTCAATATAAAAAATTCAAGTTGAATGTCAACTGCTTCATTTTTTCCATTCAGAGTGTGGCTACTTGATGTGTGTCACTATATTATACATCATGTTTTGATTCTCTTGTGCCCAGTTTTAAATCTCATAGTATCCAAAGTGGTAACTAATACAAATGAATGAAATAATTTCAGCTAAATAAATTAAATTATTATTAAAATAATTTATTACAAATTGATTTATTAAATAATTAAATATAGTAAATTACATAATAATGAAAAAAATAATTTTCGGCAAGAAGATTAATTTAGTTCTTTTTTTACCAAAATATTTCAATATAATGGAATTTTTCAAATTTCATCGACAATGAATATGCAAAACTAGCATAATTTTACTAGCATAAAAAAAATCATTAATATTATGGATATCCTATATCTTAAATTTCTTCTTTATGGCATATTTTTATTTCCAATATTTTCAAAATATTTTAGCAACCTAAACCACAAAAAAAATAAAATGGCATCAATTTCATAAAACTTTTCTATATATCCTTAATATAATAACTAATACCTAAATAGAAAAGGTTTCATATTTCATTCTGAAAAAAAGGAATTTTTGTATCTTCAACTTTAAGAAATTAATAACAGCCAGCAGAAAAAAAAAATCTTATATAAATTATCCTTTAAAAACATATAAACTAAAAACGTATTTTACCCGGTAGTAGTTATGCTTAAAATGGTTTTATTTAAGTCCTAAAATTTATATACGTTAAATACAAAACTTTTGAGATTTCTTAAAATTGAGTCTATAAATCTTTTTTATTTAGGCACTGTTTTTTTTTTTTTTTTTGTTGCTATGTCTTTCAAAAGTTGTTGCTTATTTTTCTGGTAATTTTGATTTTAATAGTCCACCATTTATTAATATACTTTCATAGGAAACTTGTTGGTCGTTCGCCATTTTTTTTTTTTTAATATAATATGTTGAACAATCCTTAGTTTTTTTTGTACATACAATAATTTGGCCGACATAAATTTATTTCTCTAGGCATATCCTTGGAATTATAATATATTGTTGAATATATATTTTTTTTTCTGGTGGTCTGTTTTGTGTTTTCTAGTGACATGAAAATTTGTTTCTTAGTCATGAAAATTTATATGATTGTCATTTTTAGAGGACTGTCTTTTTAATTGAAAACCTTGACAAAATATGGTTTGTTAAAAGATCTATGACAGATAACGAAAACATCTAGGTATAAATATAAAGTAATAAAACTTTTAGGAAATTAGGAAATTTCATAATTATTTTGCTCATAGGCAACCGGTGCCAACTTTTTGAAATGGAATTTGCTAGAGGAATACATAGTTAAAAATGTTTTTGAAGTTTCCAATAATAATAAATTAATATTATTACCAATATTGTGGCTATAAGTATACTTCGTACACTGTTCGAACTGAGCTCTAATGAGCTCTTTTTTAATATGATATTCATGACTACTAGATTCAAGCAATAATATACAACAATATTCATCTGTAACGAAACCATCCTGAAAACGAAATATTTAATTATCTGTAACGAAAAATGATGATACAAAATCTTTTAAAACTCGGCTTCTTATTGGTTGAATTTAAAGGAGCAGGAATTACGAGAAACTCGTGCACCTAGGCCACATATTAGTGAGCACTTTATATCTTCCAGTCAAGCGCCATATCAATATCACAGCGTATTGACCCATCTCAGTTCGTTAATGAATGTAAAAGGAACGTTGTAATTTTCAGTGGATAACCAATCTATAGCCAAAATATTCATGCCGTTTGCTGATAGATTAACTATTAGATAAGTCTTCATTATGTAATTAATAGCACCGATTTTCGTTAGTAGAATTTAATCACTCATCCTTTGTTTTGAAATCGTATCTGATGCGTCCATTTTGCCGGACTTGACTTTAAAATGTAAAAACAATGTAAATAAAATTAATAATTTCCACAAAACTTTAACAAACATTTTTCTAAAATTTCTTACATATTTTATTAAATCACATTTTTAAGACTTTAAATAAATAATCCTTAAAAGTTTTTTTGTTGTGATGCCATCTTTACGGTTTCCTTAGTTCAAAAATTTCATATTTTTTACAGTCCGAATTTTATTTTCTTATTTTGTGTGATATTAAATTATTTATATAAAGCCTAAAAATAAAAACACCATAAAAAAGGATATTCAGCAAAATATATAAGATAACAAAAAAAAAAACATGTTGCATAAATGATCAGTACAGGGTGTGTTTATGAAAAATACTTTAATTCTTGAATATATTTTGAAATTAGCCTACAAAACTTCTTGCCAAATACAAATCGATACTGTGAACATTACCAAATCAATTTAGATTCCAAATATTTTAATTTAATTATTTAAATAATGATCCAAAAAAAAAGATACTCTCTGTATCTATGATGAGTATTCTAACAGTTTATTATGTTAAATTTCTAACAAAATAGAAAATTTTTTATGTTTTAATAGATATTTTTTTGTTTTTCTTTTCCGGTATTCATTACCTCAAGCATAAAACAGAAGAAAACGAACGTTTTAAATTTGTTAGGAAAGCGTCACAAGTAATTATTTAGTCTTGTAACAACAACCAAAATATATGTTAAAGTGCCCATGCCTCCATCACCCACAAAAATGATATTTTTACATGAAATACGAAATAAATATAATAAAAATAAAGAAAATTTTTTATTTGAATATACGAAAATCTTTCTTGTACTCATAAGGATTTAATGCAAGTCCTTCTTTTGTCTGTTTCTGTTTCTGGTGATGTTGTTGTAAGATGAAAAAAAAAAAAATTGTTGAATGTTTTAGTAGCTTTATAAAAGAAATAAATAAAAAAAAAAAACATAGAAAATTACCAACTAAAGTATTACAGTTGTTTTTATGTTATTCTTACACAAAAATATCATCATAAAAACTCAGGAAAATATAAATTGTATACAAGAAAAATTTTCCATATATAAAAAGTAATAAAAAAGAAAATGTTTTTTTATATAGAAAGAAAAGGCATTCAAATTTCCTTTTAAAGAAAAAAAAAAGTAAAAAAAAAACCTTGAAAATTTTCTTTATTATTTATATAAATACATATTTATATTTAAGGATTTAGTAATATTATCATTTTTGTGGTTATTAAATGTTTTAGATATTATACACTAAACAGAAAATTTCATTTTTATTTTGGTTCATTTTCCTTGAAAATCCTTAAATTTATTTTCACTATACAATAACAAAAAACTTCTTTTTGACCGCAAAATTTTATTAGATTTATGATTAATTTTTTTTTAAATTAATAAATTTATTAAAATTCATGGTTTAATCTTGAAATAATTTGGAATTTTTTTTTTTTTTTTTTAAGGACGAAATATATTTGGTATATGCCCTTCATAAGGTAAAAAGGATTTTTGATAGCAATTCAAAAATAAAAAAAAGTTCTAATTAAAAGTTTTTAAGGTTGAAGTAAAGAAGAATCAAAAACAAATTTTTTTTTTGTTAGGACAAAAATAACTACAAGACCAACAAAAAAAAAATCTGTTAAAAGGAGAGAAAAACAAACTTTAAATTGGCAATTTAATAATTTATTTTCCGTCCATAATTTTTTTTTTTTTTATGAGAAATTAAATTATTTAAAAAGAAAATTATTTTATTTAACAACAAAAAATGGAAAATTATAATATAAATAATTATTTTTAAATTAATTAGAATATATTTCAATTGATGCATATTAAATTAATTGACTTTAATTTAAACTAAAAGGACATAATTTAAATGAATTAATCATTTTTCAAGTATTTGAATTATAATTACAAATTTCTACCTGATTTTCATAATCATTGATTCCAAACAATTATTCGTCTCCCCTGCAGCGTTGAATATCGTGTGAAAAAGTTGAAAATTCATCGTTTTAAATCATATAGAATTCGCAAATGCTCTCACCTGAATAAATTTGACCCCATACACCAAGGACTCCTTATATTGATAATTAGTATAATTACAATGAGATAATCTGGCGTCTACTTAAAAAGTTTGTAGCATCGCAATAAGATTAGTTCTGATTGATATTGATTCCATCTTTTGAAATCTTACCGTCATATGTGAAACTTATTGGGAACAGCGACCATACCGTGACATAGTACAAAAAGAAAATTTATGGTGCAAAAAGGAAGTTTCTAGCTCATGAGAAATTCTTGCTAGGATCTGTTTTCTTATGTAGCATAATCAGAACGTTTCTTACTCTAGACATTAGAGTAATTTTGAAGAACACAAATTATTAATTTTGAAATTTTTCTTAAATAATTGCCAGTAATTTGACAAAATTGTTATTTCGTTTACTGATATTCATAAAATATCTATAGAAAAGTAACTAATAGATAATATCAATATGTTAATACATAGCTTTAATTAATTAATTTTAAATTATAATTTTTGTACTTTTATATTAACTCTGAGTCATAGTCTTCTTCTGAAAAATATTATATCGAACAATTTTAAAATTAAAATTATATTTCGAACAAACAAATTTTATCAATTACCTTTAACTAACTTAATAAAAACTAAGTTATTAATATAAAAAATATTTTTTGAAATAAAACTTATTAAACGAAACATTTTTATATTTATGTATAGAGAGTTCTTTAATGCCTCCAAAACCTCTGACAAATAATATACTATTTTTTTTTAAAACATTTTTTGTAATTAACAAATCACTTTTCAAAATTGGATAATAAAAATTCTATTATTATAAGCATTTTATTTTGACATTTTAATTCAAAAGTTTTCTGCAGTGCCATTAAAACTTTGTTATTTTTTGATTTTGTTTGGGTAATTCTAGCCACTTTTAAACAGAAATACAAGTAGAGCACATCATAAAAATCTAAAATTTATACCTAAATTAAAACTTACAGAAGAAAAAAATACCACCTACAAAAGTAGGGATCCCAATTCCGGGATCTCGGCATCTGCAGATTTTATTATAATTCCTTAACATCAAGATTTTCCGGACTTGTATTGTTTAATTAGCTAATTTTATACTAGACATGGACTCCTGAATTAGTAAAACAAAAATATTTATTGTAAAAGGAAGTCTTACAATGTAATTTTCCATTCAAACTCGCTTCAAAAGGACTACAGAGCTCGATCTCAACAAAATTTTGGAGCATACGAGTATGTCAAAATAATTTTCATACCTGGACCAGCTACGAAAATACTTAGATTGGAATGAATACTGGTACCTCTTAGGTTTCATTACAGAACACTGGAAAGATAAGAAACATTTTCACATACTTGGACTATCGGAAGACCCAGTATTCAGATTCTGTGAAGGCGAAGATAAAACGGTGGAATGCGTACTATATAAATGCGAAGCCCTAATGATAAAACACTTACGACACCTCGGTAGTTACATAATTGCACCCTCAGAATCGTAATCCATGTTACATAGATAGCGGTATTGTTTTATCGACAGTAGAATAATCCGAAAAGGAGAATCACAAGAAAGCATATGGTTGCAGTGATATGGACTATTACTCTGTAAAATCAAATCTAATCTACTTTATAAATGTTATACTACTATAATAATTACAGAAACTGTTATACTATATCTGTTATAATAGTACTATATTAAATTCGGAATTACAGCTTTAATAAAATGTAATTCCGAAATTCCAAAATTGCGGAAATTATATTTTTGAAATTGGAAACCCTAAAATAACAAATAACATTTTCAATAATTTTGCCTGAGGTTTGTTTTTATTATATACACTTTTTTTTGTTACCAATTTAGTTCATGGTACCGATTGGAACGAAATTACATTTTCCAGAATATTTTCTCTTTTCTGTCATATTACGCCGAGCTATCATTTAAAAAAAGAAAACAAATCTAAATTACAGACACACATAAAATTTGTAAGGTTTTCTTTTTTTTTATGTATTTATATAATGAATACAAAATTTTTATGACAGGTGGAAAATTTATAAATATTTTAAGATATTATTTTTTTTTTTTTTTTTGCTGTTGTTTGTAGTAAATTTTCAAGAAAACTGATTTATCCAATTAAATTTGTTTGTAAGACAAAGGTCATAAGTTTAGACAAAAATTCATAAGTTGTTAGGGCAAATAATTTCTTAATATATTTTTATATTTACATTTTGTAAAATATTTGAATTTAGAAATGTGTGTGTCATAAATGTTAAAGTAATATTTTTAATAGAAGAGTCAGAAAATTTAAAAATTATTTTTATTATATTTTAAATTGTAAATTTTCCTGTGGAGTAGAGTTTTTATTTTTAATGACATGAGTGTGTCATAAATCAGAAGTAAAACTACTTAAAATACTATAAAAAACAATTCAAATTGATTAACATGCAATCCTTTGTTGTCCTTGGTTTTTTGAAATTAGTACTGTAAATAGAATGGCTTTGAAGTAATTTAACTACTACTTAATAATATTAATTTAAAAGAATATAATTTCTTATCACAAATCGTTAAATAGGGATACGTCTGAAATTAATCAATCTAATTTTTTCACATTTTATTGCCGAGACAATACTTTTCTGATTTAATTGCATACTTTTAGGAGAAAGTTATTTATTAAATATGGATTATTTTCTCGTCTAAAAATCCAAAACAGCTTATGTCCATTTATGGGTGAAATTAGTTATAAATGCCATTGCATCCTCCTTTTCACATTCCTTCGTAATGACAAAGATCATTTTCCCGTATCATTTGTTAACTGTAATTATAAGAAAATTCTTAATAACTTAAGTCAATTGTTTGATATCCAAAATTAAAATAGCTTCTTTGTAATTTTAAGCTATTTTGCCTTTATTTCATCTTTAAGTTTAATTTGGATCAGAGGCTTTTGTCGTAAAATTACAATTTTTCAGATATCTAAAAATCTAAAGTAGACAGTAGTTATTTTACCATATTTTCTTTTAGTTCATTGTTAACTCTAAAGTGGAGGCTTTTACAATTATTGGAAAATTGTAAATAAAATTGTGTTTAAGAAAAATAGCTTAAGCAACTTAATTGCTTACTTTAAAATTAAGCGACTTAATTGCAGGGTACAGAGTGATTTTAAAATTTATGATAACAGTTCAGCCATAAAAATCTTATATAAATTTAAAATATACTAAAAATTGATCAAATTTAAATCTAAATACCAGAGACCTTTACTTTATTTTCAAAACAATTTCAATAAATGAATACTAAATATTTTTTAAGCTGACTTTTTTCAACATTTAAAATTAATTTGTAAAAATCTATCATTTTAGACTTAAGCTGGTTTGACGTTTTAGTCGATAATAAATAGCAGTTTTGAGATATATCCAAATTATTGCTGTAATTGATGTTTTTATTTGCTTTGATTTTGAGTAGCCAAAATTAATAGAATGTCTACAGAAGGTAGATATGAATCTATATACCCCAGACACGATTTGTATAAATATAGAGTATTTAAAAAAGGACATACTTAGGAGATAAACCAAAAGAATTAATCGGCAGAAAAGAAAAAAGTAAAAAGAATATTGTTTAACAGGTGTTTCACGTTCGGTTCCACATAATATATAGTAATGTTAAAATATCATAAAATTTAGTATCTTTATAACAATTACAATGTTTTAGTATATTTAAATTGCACTCAATAGAAATTATTGTAATTTGAGTTATACTAAAAACATTCCAACTGACAATAATTGTTTAATTTACAAAATTTCCCTACTAACCTACTTAGTAAATATTTAAAAGGTCTTTGAGCATATTTATTAATTAATTATTTGTTTTAAAAAAAAATTACATAAATATTTATTTATCTATCAAAATTAATTATTTAAATTAACTAAAAATAAAATTATGGTTTTATTTATTAGTGTATTAAATTTATACATAATTTCAATAAATTGTTCAAAAGAAAAACAAATAAAAAATATTTAAACTTTTTGAATTACATATTTTTCTTTATGATAAATTTCCCTCGACAGCAATTAATATTAAAAAGAAATAATAATTAACAAATGTTTTTTTTAATAATTAAAACGAAGCGTAATTAATTACTTAATTAGTATGCCATATAAAATAGTATTTAAAAGGAAATATTATTAGAATAAAAAAAATTCATATCTGTAATAAAAAAATTTTTGTATTATTCGTGATTTCCTCAGAATTAATTTCCATTCTTGATTTAATTTTCTTGTAAATTTTTTCCTACAATTTTTTATGTACAATATCAAATATTTAATTTCCATTCAAATTTTTTTATTTATGACCAAAAAAAAATATTCAAAGTTTTTTCCCAAAAAAACACCAACTCAAACCGAACATCATCAGCATTAATTTATGTTGCGTGCAAAATTTTAGAAAAGTATAATTATTTCTTGCAGACATCAAGCTTCTCTAGCCAAAAAAAAAAATTGTAAACCAAAAGAAAAATTTCCTTTTTTTTTTTTACCATTTCTCTTTATGGTTCGATTTTCCTGGGAGCGGGAAAGATTTTATTTTATGTTTTTTTTTTTTATTTTCATTTTCATATTTTCTAATGTAATATATACAACATAGTGAAATTAGCGTGTGGTAATGATCTTTTTGCGTTGGACTAATAATAATAATTGTTCGTTTCGGGTATTAAAACAAAAACAAAAAGAAAATGAAACGAATCGGCTTAAATTTCATGTAAATATCTTCCAACAATGTAAATTTTTTTGCTGTTGTTACCATCATTATGTTTAAATAAAAAAAAAATATCCTTGGATAGTAAAAAAAAACAGCCAAAACATTATTTATGTATAGTTTTGAAAGAAAACCGGAAGAAATTAAGTGTAATTATTTTCCACAAAAGAAAAATCACATTATTTTTCTTATGTATAATTTTTTTTTTACTAATCTTATTTTCAATCCATTTTTATATTTGATTTTTATTTTGTATGTTCCTTTTTATAGAAATAAAATTTAATTAAATTTCAATTGTCTTATCATAGCATTAACAAATAATACGTTTGCATACATTTAGGCGGGATTGTTTTTTTTCTTCTAAGTATTTTTAAAATGAAATTTGTGGTAGAATTTATAAATAATTTGAAAGAAACTCTTTATTTTAATTAAGAGTTTATAGAACCATAATTTCAAAAAGATTTTGTTTCAATTATTGTCATGTCTTTATCCTTATCAGAATCAAAAAGCATATAAATAGATAGAAAGAGATCAAAACTTATATAAAAAAATTGTACGGACACAAATTTAGATATTAAATTCCACAATCATGAAAGCTTTTTTTTCATATACACCTACTTCCATAAAAGATCTAGAAATACTTTTTAGTCTAATACAAGTCTATGTATTTGAAGAAAGCTTTAGGCTTCTAGGTTGTGGGATTTAAACTTGAAATTCTGATAATAATTAAAAATTATAAAACCTTTTATATGAGCTTTGATCTCTTTTTATAGATATTTTTCGGCAGAATCCAGTTATAACTTGTACTTAACATAGTTTGTCTATTATAGACTTTAATTTTTTTTTATATTATTGTGTACAGTGAAACTATTTTATAATTGTCATAATGACAATGAAATTATTAAAATGTAGTTTATTAGAAAACTTCTGTGGACCAAACCAATAAACTCAACAAGAAATAGTGAATCATTCTAAAAATATTGAAAATAATTTCACAATTTTAGAAATATTTCATCTTTACTTATATTAAATTAATACTGTAAACTTTTGTGTGGAACAGCTTTAACCTTTTTGATAAAAGTGCACTAACATATTTTCAAAAATCTCTAATATCTCTGAAAATTGTATGCTAATCGGTACAAATTTGCACCAGATCGTGTCAAACTTCGTAAATTTTTGTTTGGATGTTACTTCTTTTTATCTTGCTGTTATTATTGTCGAATAATGTACCAGATTACCACTCCAAAAGTACCATTTTTTTAAAGGACCAATACCTTTACATGGATAATATGGCGATGTTAATTATTCGTATATTCTTATATGAATTACAGGTCAAATGGATTGCATAAATTGTGTGAAAAATTAAAATATTAAATCTTGAAAATTTTACATTGGAATTTTAAATATTTTACTCTATTTACTATCCATAATTAATCCATAAAATTATCATAATAATTTAAGTATTAAATTCAATAATTATCTAATTACAACAAAAAAAAAATGTTAGCATTTTAAATTTTTTTAAATTGTTTCCATTAAATTTCAATAAATCCATTTATAAACAAAAAAAATTTCAAGATTTCCAATATTCTTTACATAAATACCAAAGAAAATTTCTTAATTTTCATGTTGAAAATTCTTTTCAACAAAACTCTGATATTCTTGTAAAAGAAAATATAAAAATTTTCCTGTTTTTTTTTTTTTTGTTGTCTGACTGATTAAAAATTAATATTTTTGTATGTTTATTCTCAAAATTTTATGTGTTTTTATTATACCTAAAGTCCACAATCACTTTTTTTGTTGGTGTTGTTATATGTACCAACAAAAATAAAATTGAACAAAATTTCTACAACCCTCAAACTACCCTGGCAAAATGAACAAAGTTCTTGTTTTTATAATAATAATAAAAAAAAAAAATATATATAAATATATAAAAATTTCAGTATTGTTGCTCTTTCTTGTTACGATTTTTTTTTTCCCAAATCGCTTCTAAATCTTTTATTCACCTGTTGAAAATCCTGAATAATAAAATAGAACCTTCAACCAAAAATATATAAAAAAAAAGTTTCGCCACAATAATGTATTTTTACCTGTTGCCTCCGTAAATTTTACATTATATTTTATTTCCCAAAAAAAAAAAAAGGAAATTTCATAAAAATAATATTGTCAGTGTAATGGTTATTTTCTTGTAGCTGTTTTTTGTTATTCATTATTTTTCGGTAGGTCCTCAAAAAAATTTTCGTTTATATTATTTAAAAGGTATACAATCCAAAATAACAAAATATGTGTTAAAATTACTCGCCTCTTTTACACAATATCCCAAAAAATTTTAGCCTCTGTTTTCCTAATTTTCATCTTTATATAATACAATAATTTTTTTTTTTATCCTAATTCCGATTATTTTCCTTGTATAAAAATTCATTTTCCGACTAAGTAAACAAAAAATTTTAAATAATTTTTAAGCTGATTTTCATACTATACTTTTTGTTGTTGTTGGGTTGTTGTTGTTTTTTTTTCGTTTTTCATCATAAAACCAGAGAAAAGTAGCTCCCAGGTGTAACATTGTCATGGCGATTTAAACATATTATAACGAAAAGGACTTTACGTTATTACACTTTCTAAAGAAGATATACACATAGAACAAACACACAAAACATAAACCTATTATCCTTGTAACTTTATAATATGTAAGGATAAATTTTGCATGGTATTAGAAGCAGAAAAACGTTCGTTGAGGCAACATGTTATAATGTTGAATGTCTTTTTGTAAATCAAACATCTGCAAAAAAAAAATGTCAGATGGAACAATTTTCTATAATATGGAAAGTGTCGAGCTATCTGAGTAAGGGATGGCTAGTTAGTAAAAACAAATCGGCTTTTTTGTATTCTCATAACATTTTAAGCTTCTTTTGAGGAAGAGGATAGCATATTTGCGATATGTAAAATTGAGTCTCTATTATTAATTTTCCAAAATTAGTTAATTTGACCTCTGTATTTTTGGTAATGGGAAAAGTGAAATGGACACAAGAAAAAGAACGGAAATTTACTGGAAGATGCGGAAATCTTGGACAAGGAAGTAAAACGATTTTCTGAGAAATTGTCTAATTTTAAATTTTTGGGATTTTTCTTGTTAAATTTTTATTTGATAAACATAAATCCTTAATATGATAACTTTTTGCAGTTTTGAGCCAAATCCGATTTTTTTATATAAAATTATTTATATTTTTTGAAATACTAATAATGCTGCAGCTACAAACAACGTTTTCAATCGGTATCGCTCTATAAAGTAGAAATATATTAAATTTTATGAAAGTATTTACCAACAAACGCTATTCTTTCGCAGCTACAAAAAAGTCGTTTAATTTTTAACCTTACACGCTTACTCAATGAATTCAAATTCCAAAATATTTCAACAGCATTAAAAAATAAAAAATAATTAAAATGTTTCATGAAAAATGAATTGAAGACGTAAAAAATCATAATATTACAAATGTGTCAATAACTTTTTTAATTTGCTATTCAAAATATGTGAATAATTTTTGTAATCTATAAAATTTGTAACCAGACCAATGTCAAAAAACTGATACAATTTAGAAAATTACAATTTCATTGTGGATACTGTTTTATACGATCCGCAAGAGAGGGAACGAAAGCGTTTGATTGTAGATGCAGTAGAAAGTATTCCTTTAACTATAAAACAATAAGTTTTACGCCTAAAACTATGCAGCATTACCACTTGATGTAATTCTGGTTTCAAATTTTATTATTTTGGTTTAAAGTCCAGATCCAGACACATTAAGTTTGAGGAAGACTTTTTTTTGAGTATTTCATTAAAACAAATTAAATTTTCAATTCTGGTGCTAGAAATATTATTGATATTCCATGCAAGTTGGACCAGAAATGGGAGATTGTCCGTGTAACACAGAATTTTTATTAGTACATCCTGAGAAAAACAAATTATTGGCAGTTTAACAATTTTATTACAATCGATTTCCGTCTTCATACTCATATTTAGTTTGAAATAATAACTTTACTGAAAAAATATTCTTGTATATCATTGGATAATTAATTTAACTCAAATGATATTGACACTTCCCTTTCAGATTCTTGAAGAAATTGCAATTTTTTCGATGAAAACCCATAAACGGTATAGCCAAAATTCAGATTTTTTTTAGACAAGACAAGTTATAATTATAATAAAGCCATACCAAAAAAGTTTAAATTAATACTACCCCTTTCAATTGCATCAGCAAAACAAAATTTCAGCTTCAAAATTTATTTAATATCAAATTTCCATCTTTTTCAACGTGCTTTCTTCAGACAAAAAAAAAGATATTCTAGAAAATAAGAAATATTGAATTGAAAATACTAAATATAAGAAGGAATAATAAAAAAAAACACAAACATATATTTTGTTGCTAATGGACTGCTAAGTGGTTTTTAACTAATTGCCATATGGCATGGTTACAATGTTACCCCAAAAAAAATGAAATATAAAAAAAACCATATAAAATTTACTTTCTCATCCAAGCTTTTATACAATTTAATTTCTGCTTACCAAAAAAACTAAACTCTTTTACAACACTAAAAGTGGCCAACAAACACTAAAATAAATTTAACATGAAATCAGATTTTTCTTTATTTTCAATTCTGAAAATTTAATTCAAGCCAATCTGATTTATTTTCAGCAATTTTTTTTTATTACCAAAAACTTTATCATAAATTAATAAAATTAAAAATTATAAAAAATTATTTATTTTTGTTTATTATATTAAATTATAGCTAATTTGAATGAGTGCACTTTTCAAGATTGGCGTGTTTACATGAATTTCAGTAATGTTCTAATAAAATTTATAATTTCATAATTTTATTATGGCTGAGTTTTTAGTTGTTTTGTCACGTGAATGATAAAATGTTGTTTTAATAAACAAAATTAAATTAAACAAAAATAAAAAGGAATGGAAAAATCCTTTAAAGAGTTTTAAATTTTTTATGAAAATAAAAAAATTTCTTTAAAAATAAAAAATTGAAATTTATACTTTTTATGATTTGTAAAAAAAAAGGCAACCCTTTTATTTAATGGTGTATTTTTCTTTGACTTAAATTGATCCACTTAATAATCTCACCCTTCATTTGTCTTGTTCTCTTTAAGAATAGGAAAAAGGAAATTAAATTACCCAGTAAACCAGAGAAAGTCAAATTTTGATATTTGCGATTTTTTTTAAATTTTTTAAAGGACATTTAGCTATTTTAGGATATAAATGTCCTTATAATAAAATACCATAATAAATTTTAAGAAAAAAAATTACTATATTTTTTTTAAATTTCACAAATTCTATACTATAAGAAAAATAATACAGGGTGGTTTAGTTTGGAAAAATAGAACTCACCTAACAATATGGCTTAATTCATTAAGCCATTAAGCGATAATTTTAAGTAAAAAAAAAATTGTATATTTCGAATAATTGTTTAAAATTATAAATGAACAATAAATTTAATGCGTCTACAGATACAGTATAACAGTTACAGTTTAACAGAATCACAGTATAACAAATAAAGTATAAAAGTAATAAAAATGATGACCAACACAACACAAGAAGATATAAAGCTTGAAAATGAAAATTTGCAATATTGCGAAGACTACATCTACTTAAGATAACTAGATAACTAGTCATTTAAAGCCAAGTATGAAAAAGAAGTGGATAGAAGAATATCAAATATCTGGAAACAATTCTGGAATCTTAAGAATATCATGACTTCTAAAATCAGCGTTACCAGCAGAAAACTTCTATATGGCTGTTTATCAGTCATGACGTATGGTGCACAAACATGAAAGATCACTTCTGAAAATATCTAGAATGCGACATATACCAAATGATCATATTAGAAACATGACCAATTTTAGTGATGTGATAACAACTGCTAAGACATTAAAATGGCAATGGACTGGCCATATCGCTCGTTTAAACGACAACCGATGGATAAAAAGACTGACAGAATGGACACCTAGAGCCGGTGTAAGACGAGTGGGACGTCAAGCAAAAAGATGGCGAGACGATTTAAAAATTAAAAAAAAACTGGGAACATGAAGCTTATGATAGAAACAACTGGAAAATCTTGGGGGAGGCTTATGCCCATAGAACTTGATGGAAATTTGCTAAAAAAATCAATTTATTAACATAAGGCCTGTACGGAAGTCGAGTGAAATGAAATTTTAACGCGTTCTCCAAAGCTCTCCAAAGTCTCCGGTGAAATAGTCGTGAAAAAGTTGTGAAAAATAGACAGGTTAATTTGACATTTTGATAATTCAAATATTTTGATAATTCAAATGTTTGTTTATGTTTATAAATTTTTTTAAATTTAAATTTGACTTAAAAATCAAATTTGAGCAAATTTAAAAATCAAATTTAAATTATTGAAAAAAAAAAATGTAAATGTCACAATTTCATCGTGAAATAATGTTCAGAACATTATTTCGCTATGAAAAATAATTGTAGACTTTTTGTGCTCCATCTGTTGTAAAAAAAAAAAATCATTTTTTATCACAACTTTTTCACACGACCTGCGTACGAACAGAGCGAAATCATAAGCGTAAATTTTCATTTCTGATTTCACGATGTAAAATTTGTATGAAAATTTCATTTCACTCGACTTCCGTACAGGCCTTAAGCGTAAATTTTCATTTCTGATTTCACGATGTAAAATTTGTATGAAAATTTCATTTCACTCGACTTCCGTACAGGCCTTTTTAATAATTAAATTTTAAAATTAAAATATCAAAATTAAAACTGAAATATTAAAATCAAAATACAATATATACTTGAAATTTAGAAATATTTTTAGTTATTAAGTTTAAATGAATTATAAATAACATGTAATAATTGGGTGAATTAAAAGCTAATAATAATAAGTAACAGAAAAAATACAATTTAGAAATAAATTTAAATTTTTCCGCTTTTCCTTTCAAATTTATGATTCAAAAATCTATATAAAATAAAAAGTAAAATTCCATAATTAATGATTTAATCGATTTATAATGTAAATTTTTCACCAAAATTTTACCACCCCCAAAACTTTATATATAGTATTTTATTAAATAAATTTACATAAATATTAAATCTTTAATTATTCAAATTTAAATTGTTTACCAATAACCAACATAAAAAATCTAAAAAAAAAACATAAAAATGACATTTTAAAATAAATTAAATTATTTATTTATTTACAAAATAAAAATTAAAAGAATATTTTTTAATAAAATATTCAAAAATTATTGAAAAAAAAAATGTTATTAATTATTTTATTATATTATGTTTTTCTGGTAAACCAATATCAAAATCACCAATAAATTGTAAATTGATTTTCACGCCATTTTTTTTTAGCCCTACTTGAATACCATTTAACTTTAACTTTTTTTATTATTAATATTAATAATATTATTGTTTACTTACATAGTGTTAAGTGAGTTCAATTTTGTCGTATGTGACTTTTTTAATGATAAGAGGTTTTAAACTATATATGATAAAATTTGTGATTCTCTATCGATCTGGTTAATTAAAGTTTCATAACTGATCCAAAATTCACAGTTATTGAAAAAAAAATTTCTTTGTCGTTTATGCCACCTTACATATGTTCGATTTTTCTTTTCATACATATTGTTTTATGTTTGAAATGCGCGTACAAAAACTAAATATTATATTAAAGTCGTACGGAATTTATTGTATTTGACAGTTTTCTTAGTATATTTGACAGTATTTGACAGTTTTCTTAGTATATTTGACAGTATTTGACAGTTTTAATATTTTCGTGAAACAGAAACTCAATTTCATAGTAAAATAAGTTCAAATTAAAACGAACTTTGTATAATATCAATTGAAAATCTTTAAGTAAATCTTTAACAAACTCATAAGTTTTAAGCAAATTATATTAACTTTTGTTAAAGAAAAGGCAAATTACTATTGTAACATACGACGTCCATTTAATTAAAAGCTTATAAATAGCAATATCGTTTCCGAGGGTATAGTAATTCACCGTCAAATAATTTTAAATTCAATTTATTCTCTGTGATCATAATACAATGCCAACACATAAAATCAATTTCTATGAAATTAAATAAATGTCAAATACGACAAGTTAAAACTTAGCTGACGATATTTGTGTATATAAAATTTATTTATTTTCTGGTTAATTTTTACTTTACTGCAACGAACCCGTTCAAATATAATAAATTGCACCAAACAGAATAAAATGTAAAATTTATAATAAAAAAAAATTACACAAATTAAAAATATAAAAAAAATTTTTATCCATAATAAAATTGCTCTTATCCAAACATAACATAACATAAAAAAAAAATTCAACATAATTTTTTATGTACGAATACAAGGATTTTTTTTTTTTTTTCTGTTTTTCTTTTTTTATTTTGAATTTACAAAATAAATGAACAATTTTCATTGCACAAAAAATTATAAAATTCGTAAATGAATAAATATTGTAAATTTTTCGTGAATTGCAATTGGCATTTAACCAACAACAAATTCTATACTATTTTTTTTTTTTTAATTTTACAATTACCATTCTCAAAATATTTCTGCATTGAACTTTTTATTTTGTACGTTTACGTATTACAATTTTTATTTTACGAAAGATAATCATTTTCAGGATAATCATCCTTTAACACTGTACCCGACACGATATTTTTGTTGCCACAGTTTTACATATAATATTAAATTAAATTAATTGAATTGGTGCGTGTACGTTTAGGGTGTAAAGAGAAAATATTTAGTATATAGTGAACATGTTAAATGCAATTTTTTTTCTTATTTTTATTATTATTGTTATTTTATTTATTAATTTTCCTCAGGTTGTAATAATTTTCAATTTAATTTTCAGACTGTTTTATTTAATTTTTTTTTTTTTTGACAGTATGAAGGTGAAATTTTGTGGTTAACTTGGTGGGTTCGGGAAAATGTTATTTATCAACATTACATGTTTTTTTATTTTGAATATTAATTGGTATTGATTATTATATTTTGAAGATGTATTTTGATTAATTTTAAATTGGCGGGAACTCTGAAATTCGTGCGAGGACTTGGTTTTAACAATAAAAATTATTTATTTAAGATTATAAATTTCTATATCATGGTTAATATTATATTATATAATTAGATGTTGCTTGTTTATTATGAAATTTTTATAAAAAATCATTATTTATTTAATTAAATATACTAATCACCGCTGGTTTCTTAGTCCAGATTTACTGAACAGAGCTCGTAAAACCATTGTATTGCTATTTCTTATAGTAGTGACACGGTAGATTGTAACTTACGAATGTAGATGACGCTACAGTGTTCTTTTTGAAAAATTGGAAAAATACAATCTTTCAGAATGAATAGAAATACAATGGCAATAAAAAAAAATTACTTTTTTTCATTCTGAAAAATTACTTTTTTTCATTCTGAAAAATTAACTTTTCCAATTTTTCAAAAAGAACACTGTGGCGGCGGAATCTACATTCGTAAGTTACAATCTACCTTGTCAATACTATAAGAAATAGAAATACAATGGTAAAACTGACCAGAGCGAAAACTTTTACAAAATATAACCGGTAATACTTTTACATAGAAACTGGATAAAATTTAGAACCAAATTATTTTATGACCTGCTTTTTGTGAGACGAGAAAAATAAGTCCTAACAATGTTGCAGTGTGATAATTCAATTTTAAATCTATTTGAAGTTGATAAAATTTATTTCGAATATAACTTTTATTTCGGTAGTAGGACAATAACCCACTGTACAAAAATTATTTCCTTACTATCCATCTGCAAAGAAAATAGTTTTGTCCACTTTTCGATATCAAAAAGTCTTCCTCGTATCTCTTCATCTTGTTCCTTACTAATAAAATATTTCTATAAAAGTAAACAACGAAACTTTCGCAATCACTGGGACCTGTTCTCGCAACAAACCGATCGACTTTCAGATATGCCTGGAGCTAAAAACCTTTGAAATTTTCGAAAAACTGAGAAAAAGTTGAAATTTTATTCAATTTAAAAGACCAACAAATATTAACTAATAATGTTAGAGAAAATTTTGATAATTTTATTCTAATCCTTATTAAATTTCAAATCATACATCAATTTTGATGAACATTTATTATTCACTTGCCAATTTACATCAAAAAAACATAACGATTCTCTATATTCGATTAAAAATGAACGCATAGTACGTGATTTTTTAATTTCAATCAAGCTACCGTCCATTTCTAACTAACTCTAACCTAAGCAATTAATTATGTGACATTCGGTGTACCATGAAATTGTTGGTGCCTTTAATTTGAAAATCATTAATTTCGAGAAAAAAAAACATAAAATTAAAGTAGGTTATAAATTTTATACATCCAATTAAATTTTCAATATACTTTTCAATAACCATTAATATTAATTTTATTTCAAACGTAATTCCATCATAATGAACAATTATTTTAAAGCACGTACAATTTTGAACATGTTGAATTATAATAATTTCGTTATACAAAAAAAATCACATAAAATACATCAATTTTTAATTAATACAAAATTATTTCATATTTATTTTCTTAACAATTTTAATTTCCAATAATTTTCCAAAGATTTTCAAAAATAAAAAAAAAATCTAATTAACAATCAACCCCGAATTATTTTCCCCTTTTGAAAAACCAATTTTTGTTTTGTCTCCTTTTAAAGTGTTTAATTAACTTTGCATAACTTTCGGCGCTCATAAAAAATAATTTGTATTTCTTTTAATTATTTTGTATAATGTTCCATAAATAATAATATAATTTTTAAAATTGATTAATAATAACTGATATTTTATTGAATTTTGTTTTTATTTAATGATAAATACACAAATACGTAATACGTAACGTATTGAAAATTCTGAATCCTTTGAAAATGTAATAAATACTTAATTTAAAAAATACAATGAAAAAATTAAATTAAATTAAATTTCCTTGACACTGATTGACACGAATCCTTCAATTATTAACCTCATTATTGTTCATTTTCATATTAAAATGGTCATACGCAAAATCAACTAAAAGCTTACAGCGAAAAAAAAAGGATAATGCTTTAAACTTTTTAATCTTTTCGTGGATAAATACAGATTTATTTATTTTAATTAGCAATCCTTATTATGCTAATTTATGTATGTGTGTTAAAGGATTTTTTTTTACTTTTATATAATAATTTGAAAAACAATATTTTTATTTTGACGCAGTTTATATGATCGTAAAAATGTTAAAGAAATTTAAAGATAATTTAAAAAAACAAAAATATTTAGTATACAAAATAGAAAGAAATTGTGGAATTGGTAATAAAAACTAGTGAAATTAATGTAAATTTGAGTTACTTGCAATATATATTTTCCAGCAAGAGTTTTGTACAGTAACAACTTACTAATTGCAATATTCTTATCGTAGCGAAAATTCGTCATGTTGTTCGCAATATGTTCTCAAATTAAAAGCATATTTCAGTAAGATTTCAGAAAATGTATTCAATGATAGGAACCGCCAGATAATTACATTATAGATTATAATAATTAGCATAAACTCACCTCAATATAAGGCGTTCTTCTTTGCATGAGGTCAATATTATATTTAGGCTAATATTTAATTTGCGATTACTCGTTACTTGTGTGATATCTCAATATTCTGCGCTCTAGCTTGGTTAGAGATTTACATATTGATACACAGTTCCTGTCTAAAGGTCGACTACATTATTTAAATTTATCAAAATTTAACTAGTACTATATCAAAATTGAACTATATTCTTACTGACTGTTTCAATACTATATCAAACGCTGCATCATTATCACAGCTTGCTAAGCATCCTAGCTCCTTCTAGTTTACTCTTAATTATAATTTCCTTATGCCACAGACAGTCTCGTAGCTAGTGCCGCTGGCATTAAATGTTGTAATATCAAATGATGCTGGAGAAGCTGATGACGACTGTGTGCAGACAGACTATTTAAATCAATTAAATAAAACTTTCGTAGTTGATGTATAAATTGTTTTTATTAAATCCGATTAACAAATTATAAATAATATTATATTTGTCATATAGACATTTGAAAACTGCAACGACTTCAAAACTTGAAATCGATTGAACAACGACGATCTATATATATATATATTTGAACTTGTTTTCGACATTCGAAACGATCAACGACGATACTGTCTACAGGGTTAAAACACATTATCCAGTAGAATAATGCCCGACGTGTAGATGAATGGTTTGTTTCTTTCGCAATGGTCTGATTAACAATAATATGGTCTCATTACCCATTAAGGAATCTCCTTTTTTTATAAAGTATTTATATTAAATTTGAATTTACTACTTCCATTATTTGAATATTCTCATTTGATCTAAATAATTCATTTAATTAAATCAATATTCATTTACTAATTGAGCACAAAACACAATTATTATTTCCCTTAATTATTCTCATTAGAGATTCACTAATTATCCATTTAATATACTTTTACATAATAATAACCAAAAATTATGAAAAACAATTTAAAAAAAATTCCACATAATAATAAAAAAAACTATAATAAAAATAATTATAAAAAAATACAAACATAAAAAAATGATAAAAAACTTAACAAAGCAAAATAACAATATTCAAAAATTTCATTTTCCAATTGAAAGGATCATTAGCATTACAAGATAATTACAAAAAAAAAATATATATATGAATTAAAAGGATTTGCATTTTCCACAATTTTCATTTTTTCATTTCGAAAAAAAAGATTTTTTTTACGAAACAAGTTAAAAAAAGGTTGCAGCAACAAAAAATATTCTAGAATTAAACAGCATTGACCTAATTTTTATTATAGTTTCCCTTTTCATATTATTATACTATTTTTTTTATAATGTAATTTATCCAGTATTTAAGTTCTTTTAAAAACAATCAGATAATCACTGAGTCAAAAATTTTATTTTAAATTGTTAAAAATAAAAGATAAAAAATAAAAAATACAGATACATTAAAATATATTATTTATTTTTAACACTTTACAACCCACCGTCATTTTATAGAGACAGGAAAATTTACAAAAGATGAGGAAAGGACGAGTGTAACTTTAACGACTATACGCAATGATAAATTTTTTGTGCCATCCACCAGAGAGATGAAAAATCAGTTGTTGCGACATTACATTAAAATATAATATATATATATAGAAAACGTATATATAATAGTAATATATTAAATGTATTTTTACATAAAATGTTGTACATATTCAATGTATATAAATCCCCGCGTTAAATTAAGCTACAGTGGCTGAGCACGAAATTCAATGCTCATAAAATTTACTTTTTTATACATAAAATTTTTAGTTGAAAAAAAAAATTAGATTTACTGGATATATCATCAACGCCACATTGGTTACATGACGTATTTGTATACATTTCTGACAATTAACAGAAATATTTTGAATTATGTATGCCGGAATTTAGAGAATAGTCAGTCAGGCTTAGAATTATTAAAGTATTTTATTCTGAGAAGTAAACGTGAAAGCCGATCTTGAAAATAGATATGTTAATTTCAAGCTGTAAATGAGAATTATAGGAATTATCATGTCTTACAAGAGGCAAAAACAATTGGTTTGTATTTGAATCAAAAAGGTCACATGTCATATCATATTTCGAACACAATTTAGAGAAGTAAAATGTATTGTAACTTAGACGTTAAAGATCCAGGATAATTTTATAACCTAATAACTAGTAAAATCTAGTCAAACTGTTTAATACGTTTTCGTAAGAGCTAATTACTCTTAGATGCATTCAGTATACACAAAACTAGCTTTTCATTTTAACGAAATATGTTAGATTTAAGGATATAAATTCGGATTGTTAAAATTATGTTTGTCGGAAAACTACTACTACTACTACTAATTCCTTTTAACTCCTACTGGAGCATAGGGCCTCTGTGAAACACTTCCATCTAATTCGATTACGTGCCAACGCTTTTATTTCTTTCCACGATTTTCCTGTACTGGCTATCTCATTGTTTAATGTGCTCTTTCATGAAGTTTTTGGCCGCTCGCGTTTTCTGTTTCCTTGTGCGTTCCAATCCAACACTTACTTACAAATTTCATCTTCATCCTTTCATCTTCAAAACTACTGAATTAATAATAAGATGCAATGCTATTCCTATACCAAAAGAAAAATAATTCATAATTCAATATTAGCCAATACAAATTTGTTACTCATATAAATACGTGGCTTCGAACGTGTTAATATAATAATCAATTTTAAGTTACTATTGCAATAAAATGTCATGAAATCGCATTGAGTAGGCCAATGTTTGATTTGGGCTATAGCGCCATTTCAAGGGAAGCAATATATAAAAATATAATGCTTTGTAAAATAGTAAATTTTAATAGTAATACTCTTTTTGATGTAAAATTTTGTACATCTATAAATTTACATTTAATATCATTAAATACAATACATTTAACAACTCAGGTGATGATATAAATATATGTTAACTAAGTATATATAAATCTTTGTTTATGTTAATATTAAGGGTGAAATTAAAAATGAAAAAAACAGCAACAGAAAATATATATTTAGATCCTGTTTAAATGATATAACATAAATCTATATATACAAAGGATAAGAGAAGCAATTGCGGGAACGATAATGTTGGATAATGACTATAAAAACAAGTACTATTTCTGTCATATCCACATAAATAAATATCTTTTTTGCAGATAATACACATAGATATATAACAACAACAACACAAATTTCAATAAAATTTATGTTTAGCAATAAAAAACATTTATTTTTCTTCATGTTTGTTTTCTATTATTTTTATTTTCAGTACTTACTTTTTTTTTTTTTTGTTACACGTTCAACTTTAAGTCTTTGTAAATAAAATTTCGTCCTTAATAATTTTTTTTTTTTTTTGAAAAATTATCTCATCCTTATATTATTTGTGAGAGAAAAACAAGTGTTGCGCGAAAATCCATCAAAAAAAAAAAAAAAAGGAAGAAAATATTATTATAATAAACAAATTTTAAACAATAAATATTATTTATATTTAAGCTATTGTCGTGTATATCTAATAAAAAAAAAAACAGGAAACCTAGGACGAGAAAAATTGTTTATTAGATAGATGAAAATTCTTTTCATTTCTATTACTATTTGTTTAGATAATATTTAGAAATTATTACCGGATATACAGGATAATAATTTTAAACTAAATTCCATTTATTTATTTTTTCACATACAAATACAATGACAAAAAAAAATTGTATATATGTATATATATAAAAATTAGATTTTAACATTTTGTAAATTTATTATTTCAACATTGTTTGTTGTCGCGAATTTTCCATAACAAAAAACATTTTTAATATATTTTGTGGTTAATATTTTATTAACATATAGAATCCTTTAAATATTATTCTAGTCCCTATTATTATAGTTTTAGTATTGCAAATCCTTTTTTATTATAAATATATAGAAAAAAGGTTTTTACTAATAATAATAATAATAATTTTATAGTCATTTTAATAAGGTTTCAAGCAGACTATACAACTCTCAACAGTTAGAGAGCAACAGTATAAAATATTGTAAATTTATGTATAAATTTTATACCTTTATATAATACATAAATACATAAAAGGATATATAAACATAAATTTTGTATATATTTGGTTAAACTATTTATAAAAAAAAATGTATTCACAGAGTGATAATTTTATGCTGATGCGCTACATTTATATGCGATTAAATTATATTTTTCGTATACCAAATAACAATATAAATTAAATATATATAAAGAAAAATTTATATTATTTTGTAGTAAATAATGATAGTTTAATGGTAACCTCTCCAGCTTCAATATTAATATAAATTGAAGTTGAAAAATATTCCATAAAATTCACATATTTTATATAAATATTAAATTTATTAATTCAATGTTGATTTAAATTTTTTAGATATTTTAGTTTTTCTACTTTAAATTTTTACATAACTTTAAAAACTATGTAAACTTAATTTCATATCATTCCAAATTAGATGGTGGGAAGAAGACTAATTTATATTTTTTAGTTAAATTTTGATTTCCTGCTTGTTGGGAAAATTGTATACATCTTAAGTCCAATATTAAATCATTTAACAGAACTATTAATTAATACACAGAGCCTTTAACAGCTAATTAAAAATAATTACCAAAATTGTATCCGCTTTTAGTGGCAGTTCCTTCTGTCGATCTCTTTCAAAAAGATTTTAAATAGTAGTGCACTCAGCATAAATATCTTTAAAATATTAGAGCTTATTTATCTGTATTTACTTTTAAGTTTTAACAAAATTAATTATTGTACTTTTACTATACCCAGGCAAGCGTTATTATATTTAACTTAAAATATTTTCCCTTACCGAATATAAAGAATCTGTTAAAGATATCCAAAAAAGAATAATGAAAAAATCTATGTGAAGAGATTAATGAAAGTAGCCTCCAGACTCCACGATGTGTTAGCAAATGTTATTGGCAGGACATTTTCAAAAGGCAGAGAATCGTCCTATTAATAACCCTACGTCATATGGCCCAATAAGTCTTCTGATGTGGTGATTCGATAGTTTTGCTATGGTATTTCCAAAAACGATGGAAAAACTAGCGAATCACTACAACAGAACAGGACCCTATCTAAACGGATAATTTTATATATTTTAATATTGAAAGGTTCATTATTAAGGTATTCTTCCATCAATTTTCCATTGATTTGTAAACGCATATGTAAAGACATGATTATGAACAATCTTTACAGAAACTCCTAGAACTGCTGAGGCACTGCATTATTTTCTTTTTAGATTTCGAATACATTTCGAAGTATAGCATTATTACGAAGTCATTTTAAAGAACACTTCTTCGATTATGAAATCCTTCGATTTAAATGAAATTAATGCTCAAATGGAGCAATACATAAATACTATTTTAAGTGGTATAATTAAGGATTAGCTATGATCTATTTTACAATTGGTCCCAATCAAAAATTATTTCAATTTGAACTAAAATATGAATCCATAATCGGATGGGATATAATTGTATCAATGAAGTTTGATATTCCTTTTTCAACACATTACATTGAAAAAATCAATTTTTACACTATCATAGTTAAAATACTTCTCAAATTATACACCAATTTAACTCGTACTGTATGGTGATAATAAGAAGTAATCAAAAAATTTTATAGCCTTAATATCTTCCGGCCATTTACAATTAATTTACAAACAAAAATTCCATTAAATATATTTTATTTTAACTTAATTGTACTCCTTAAATATCCTAATTAATTTTATCCTTACAAATTAACTCTGACATATATAAATAATAAAAAAAACTAACAAAATTTTTTTTTCTTGCTTAATTTTAACCCATAATTTATTATCATTTTAAACAGGCATTAACATTATATCTTATTTGATTCATTTATATATTTATTAACATCTTTAAAAACTAAGATTATTATATTTAATTCCCTTCCAACAAAAAAAAATGGAAATCAGAATAAAAAATATCCTTAAAATCTATTGTCATTGTCTAGGATTTATATATATAAAAACATAATTCCCCTAATAAATTTCAATACATATAAACATTATACATATTGTTATATATATTAAAATTGAGTCACTAAAACCAATGATATTACGGTTAATTGTTATCCTTATCAACCTTTTCATATCTTCATTCCTCAATCTCTCATTCTCAATAGACTAAAATTATATAATATAAATAACAAAAATGTCCTATATCTTTATAGGAAATTAAAATAAAGTATAGTTTAAAAGTAATAATATAAAATCCTTCAATCTAAACTTAAGAGGCTTGTATTCATTTTCTTTATTATTATATATAGACAAATATAAAATGAACTTTATCTTTATAATTTAAATAAATCCACTGAAATCACAGTCAAAATCACAATTTTATATAAATTCAAATTAATTCCAATAATTGACAAGAATGAAAAAAAGTATATATAATTTTTTTTTTTTGTTTTAGTTCTTTTTGGGGAATTTTAATCCTTCTTTTATATGTGCGATCATCCTTACAAAAAAGGACTTTAATAATACTTGTATATATGTAATTTGTTAAGATTTTCCTTATGTGTATATCAAATTAGTTTTTTAGTGTTTCTATTTAGACAATACATATTTTATGATATTGTTAATTTTTATGTAAATTTTAAAGTGAAGAAGATAGTTATGTTTTTCAATCAAAAAAAATTATTCATTCTGGTGATTATTTAAGAAATTCAAAGTTCAATTATTTTGATTTATGGAATTTTGTAATACTTTGATATTTCCAATTAATGAAAAGTTTTCAGAAGCATAGAGGGTGGACTACATAGTACCGATCAGTTCCAGTTTCGATGCGATTCGTATAGTAGCTGTTTAAGCAGATTAACTGAATACATAGTTACCGATGACATTTTTTTTTAATCTGTTTGGATTCGAAAAAGTTCAATATTTCCAAACTCTTTCGATTCGATTCGTTCCGATTCAATTTCAATGTGTGAATTTCAATACAAAATATATGAAGACGTCAAATTTGAACTTTACTGAAGCAATCGGTATTGAACTGATCTATACTATGAAGACCATACGTTAGTAAAGTACTTTTTAATTTAGATTGAGATACTTTTTAAATTAGCATTTAAATATGTTATTAAAAAATATTAAATTAATGGTACCTAAAAAATTAATAAATAAATGATAAAAAACCCTGATTTAAACACCGATTAAATAAAAAAAGATTCACGAATATTATTTGAAGGGCCTTTCAATCCTGTTACTGGTAAATCGACAAAGGAAAAATTTCCTTTTGGTTTTGGGTTGAATTTCAAAAATGAAATGAATTTCGAGCCATAAGCTTTGGAACTACCCAAGCACTCCAATCCAACCTTGGTACAGGTCGAAATTTTTATATTTTGATTTGAATCCTGACTAACAATATAAATTGTATCAACATGGAACGTTATATCTTAACGAATATAATTGAAATGGCCGTAAATTTTATAATTTACGTTTAGAAATGTTGTGTACAGTTTTATAAGGGGCATCATAATAAATCATACGCTTCTTAACCATGTCGCATCATACGCTACTTAACCATAAAGATTTTTTTTTTTTGTAAATGAATGTCTTCTAAATATATATATTTTTCTAATAATATTCTTATACATAGTTTCTATCCTTACAGTTTATATCCTTACATTTCTAACTGATATACTCAAGAAAACTTTATATATAAAAAGGAAATTTTAATTTGTCACATCAAAATTATTACACATTTACCGGAAACTAAAAAAAAAAAACAGTCCAACTTTGAGTGCAAAGAACAACAAAAATTCGAAATTTCTAAAATTCTTCAAAAATATCTTCAAAAAATATCCTCTTCAAAGTAAAATATTATCTTAAACTTTTTGACTTTCACTTCTATATATAAATGCAAAAAACACACACAAAAGTTTGTATTTTATTTCTATATATTCATCAATTTTCTGTAGAGAATATTATGAAAATAATTTTATCCTTAAAAAAGGAACTTTCAATTTAGTATAAGGAAAATTATAATCCATATATACAATGATGATGATATGCAAATTAGAAATTCTGATCATATAATATCACTTTTTATTATCATTGTGTCGAATGCAAATTAACAGCCTGAAATTAGTTTTGATTAGAGACAATTTTAAGAGGCAAAATCTTTATTATACATTTATCTATATATAGACATTTAGAAGAATTAGAAAATATATACATACAAATTATATGAATTGTAAAATATGTGAAAACCACAACAAAAAAAGAAAATTATTGAAGGAAAAGATGAAAATTTTCTTTTGGATTATATAAACTGATATTATATAGTAAAAATTATTATATTACTATATGTATATAACATATAACTAAGTGATTACAAGCAAAAAAAAAAGGATAACTGGAAGGATGTTAAATAGTTATATCGTTTAAAGGAAATATATAAATATAATAATAATCATGATAATAAACTGATTTTTATTGAAATGGGACAAAATGTTTTTGTTAAATTTTATACATTTTTTTTTTTGTTAATTTTCACTATTTTTTGGTTAAGGACATTTAAGGATACTTTTTAAGTTTTGTTTTAATAAAATTAACAAGAAACTAAAAAGATTTCCGGAATTTAATTCAATTATTTTTTATGATGATACTTAAGTAATATTTAATTCAGTTTTTATATGGTTTTTTGATTTTATAGAGAATTATTAAGGATTATTAAGTATTTTATGTTTTTTGCTGAATATTAGTTTTATTTGAAATTTTAATGAATTTGGTTTTACATGATGTAAAGAATATAGAAAGTTCAGCTAATTTATAATTAAATTTATAATATAATTGGATAATTTATGGAATATTGAAATTACAATTTCAATATTTTATTTTGTAATAATTATTATGATAAAATTTAAGTTAATGATATTAGTACCATCAAATTTTATTTTATTAAAATTACTAGCAGTAGACATTTACGGAAAACGTTTTAATAATAATGAAAATTTAATTAAATTTATATAAATTGTAATTACATTTAATTTGATGTCTAAGTTTTTAATAATTTTATTCTCTGTTAAAGATATTTTTAATAAATGATCCTTCATAAAAGTAATTCCACAAGTATGGATAAATTTTCTATTAGAAATTATTATTCATAGACAAGGCTCCATTCTAAACACATTATCCTAACAATTAGCAAAAGATTTATTAAGGAAATTTTTTATGTTTTTCATACAAGCTAACCTATTTATTTATATAATCGAATTCCTTACAGCTTACACACTTGTTTGCAGCATAATTTTATTTTATGCTATTTATATTGTCATATCTCATTGGTTACTTAGTTACACGCCTAACACTTTGCATTGGCCCATATGTATCCCTTTTATAATGAACCACTAAAACACAGCCCTTTTTCCAACAATTTCGTTCCCTTCATCCATTATAACAATACTCAATATATCCTCCAAGCTATGAAATTTATAATTTCCAAGATTATTTAGTCTTTTTCTGCTTAGAATTGCCCAGTAGGATAACATAATTCCTATACTACAGTTAGGTCGTGATATCTTCGTCATAGGTCCACCCTTGTAACACTCAATATCTTGCAAAATACAGTACTCAAAATACCGATTATGAGCCTTATAATATACCTATCTCATATCTGGTTAACTAAACCCTATTACCTACAAATCAAATGTAATTTTCGAGTGCAACATATCGTCCTTAAATGACTTGTGAATGTAATAAATGATTTGAATTCAATTTCTTTTTTATATCCGTTCGGTTCGTTAATCTTTTTTAAACATCTCAACTACAAAACATGAAAATTAAAAATTAATAAATAATTTTTTGGTAATTCATATTATATATCGTTACAATCCTTACAATTAAATTTTTTTTTTTTTTAAGGATATAATATTTTTTTAAAGGATATTTATTTAACTGTTAACATTTTAGTATATATACCAAATCCATAATAATATCGTGAGTTGACTTATAAAATATTTATCAAAATTATAAATATTTAAAATGTAATTCACATTTATGTCGTTCTTTTGAACAATTAACCTTGAGCAGATAACTTGTGCGTGGGGATTTCATAAAAAAATAAATAAAACGTATATACTTTTACTTAATTCTTATCAACAACAACAAAATTTAAAATTATTAGAAATTCTATATAATAAATTTTTGCAATTTAAATATAAATCTTCTCGAAAAAAGGATCTCGACAATATTTAAATTCCTTACACATATTCAACAAAATGCATATAAAAATAACGCATATAATAATTTTTCACAACACATTGCAAATATATATATATGAAAAAATAAAATAAGTATCTCATTAAAATGCTGGTATAGATTTACGTATATATCCTGATACGTATTCTTAACAAAAAAAAAAAATTTTTTGTTTGAAACAAAAGTCATACTATTCCTATATACTAAAAGTATTCTCCTAAAGCAAAAATAACATTTATTTCAAGGACCCTATAACAAGAAAAATGTAATTCCGTTTTTCCTATATATAACATTTTTTTAATATATAAGAATTTAGCCAGAAACTTTATTTTTCTATACATTACTATCACAAATGCGTTTTATTAATGTGTTTTTTACAACATTTATATAAATATATATATTTTTTTGTGGAAAAAAAAAACTTAATTCTTTTTCGCACAAAACTTTATCTTTTACAGGATATGTGAATATCCTCGCGTATACAAAAGGTCTAAAGTAATGCTTTTTTTTATATATATATATATTATGTAAAGCGTACTGATGGTATGTTTTGTTATATACTTTCAACTACATATAAATTTTATTTTATTTTTAAAATAAATTTTATATGAATTTATATATTAAAAAATTTTCCACATCTTCTCCCGAAAAGTCGTTTTTATTCTAATAGAAAAATTAAATTTTTTTTTTTTTTTTTTGGAAAATCTTGGAAAATATGTTTTTTCTTTTCATATATTTTATATATAAGTATTATTTTAATGTCCGGAAAGGATAGTTATTCTAGGAAATGGAGTTGATTTATAATCTAAATGCATTTAAATATGAATGTATTTGTAACTGGTTTTTTTTATGTGTAAGAGTTTTAATGGATTGTGTTATGCAGAATAAAATTCAATTTATAAAAGATTTTAATTAAGATTTATCTAAATCATTATTTAAATAAATTGTTATTCATAAAAAACAACACTTCATAAATTGAGCTCGGTTTTTACTTACTTACTCCATGGCGCTACAGCCCATCAAGAGCCTTGGCCTCCGCCAGAATGCGCTTCCAAATGACGCGATCTTTTGCGCTATTTTTCGAGTTCCTAATACCGAACTTTCTTATGTCATTTAGAACATTGTCGAACCATCTGGCCTTTGGTCGTCCCACTTGATGACTTCCTGGTGGATTTCCATTAAAAATTTTGCTCATAGCACGATTCTCATCTGCTCTAACTACGTGTCCCAGCCAACTGATACACTGAAATTTGATCCATGCTGTTATATTTGTATCTCCATATAGCTGCTTATACTCGTTATTGGTACGAATTCTATATGAACCGTCTTGGTTGCGAACTGGTCCAAAAATCACGGTTTTTACAGGTTGATATAAAAGGAATTAACTAAATTAGCATATTTTTTATTGTTGTGGACCAAAAAGAAATAAAATGGTAATTAGTATTTAAGTATGTATGTCCTTTATATACATAAATCTGTAAAATAGGCCACACTTTTAAGGTTACCAAAGAAATTGTCACTTTTAGAAAAGAAACTGATTGTTTTTAAATAAATATAAATGGAGATTGTTAGTAAAATGCATCAACAAAATAGAAGAATACAGAAATATCATTACTGTTTAATTACTGTTTAAGTGCATAGCCCTAATTTACAGATCAATTTGTCCTAAATAATTGACATAATGAAGAACAATTTCTGTTATATATGATTCAAAATTGTAAAATGCATTTTATTCATACTACGATATGCCCCCAAAAAAATGAAGAAAAAAACCACAGAAAATTGTATTAAAAGAAGTTAAATGACTCGAATTACTTGTATAATATTTTCAGTGTATCTTCTTATGATTTTATATATATATATAAAAATATAGCAGAGTTGTTAAGTAATGTATTATATTCGTACTGCATTAGCGAAGCATTACCGCATTACCAAATAATTCAAATTGAATTATTTTACTACATTACTAGTAATGGCGTACTTAAATATTTTCATTACTCATTACAGTACTGGTAATGGAGTAATGCATTATCTCAAAAGTAATGAAATTTTTGAATTACTTTACTGCATTACAAATACTTCACATTTTTATGGTGAAGTACTTTGATGTATTTTGAAGTACTTCTTACTTCAAGGAAGTGCTTCAAATTACTTCGAAGTATTTGATACTTCAATGAAGTATCGTGCATTACTTTAAAGTAGTGGGAATTATTTTGAAGTAAAATGAATAAAATTAATAATGTTATGATATTTATATTTAATATTTACAGAGGTGTGCAAAATAATAGCACAAATGCACAATTCGTATGTGAAAAAAACTGAAAAAAACTTAAATAAAATAAATGCTGTAAAAGTATTTCAAAATACTTCAAAGTACTTCGCCATAAAAATGTGAAGTATTTGTAATGCAGTAAAGTAATTCAAATATTTCATTACTCTTGGGATAATGCATTACTCCATTACCAGTACTGTAATGAATAATTGAAAATATTAATTACAGAATTACTTTTTAAAAAATATAATGCATTTTATTTCAGCATTACTCGATAATAATAATGCATTACTTTTTTAATGCATTATTTAACAACTCTGAAATATAGATATTATATATATAATTGGTTAGAAGCTCAACATTTTGTGAATTTTTTATATATAAATATATAATATATAATGAATAACGTTGCAGCTGTTACTGTATAATAATAATAGTTTAATCCTATATATATAATATTTAAGGATATTTAGAATTATATAAAATATATTATTTTGAATTATGTTCAAACCGTGTGACATTTATCTCGGCATAGAAATCGAAAAATTTCTATATTTTATCATATTAATATTATGTATAATAACCCAAACAAAAAGGCATGTTTCATTTCTCTATCAAGATTATTATAGTATAGTAAAAAATTTCCATTTTATTTATATTCAGAGCCCAGCCCCACCGAAACCTTCTTATTCTTTTTAAAATCTAACCTTTAACAATATTTTTCTTCTTTCTTTTTTTTTGGTATCCATAAAATAAAATATAATATTAAAATTTTCATGGTGTAAAATATTTAGATAATGCAAAATATTTTGGATAATTTTCGAGGTTTTCCACGTAATGAAAATTGTTATATACAATATTTTACTGGTACACATACCATATTTTGGTAACTATAAACTGAGCTAGTACCATACAGGCAAAAGGATGTATAATAAAAAAAACAGCTTTTTATATGAAGTAAAGGTGACTTAGTGGTCGTTTTTGGTTAAACCAAAAAAAAAAATTTGTTTGGTAATTTTTGTTTTTTTCCAAACCATTGTACGTAACAAAATATTCATATAATGTTCATAATAAAAAATGGTAGATGGAGTACAAGTAGAACTGAAAAACCACTGAGTCTCGTTATATTCGATAACAAATGGTCAAACACGATTTGCATATACATGAAAATTTTAATAAATTTAAACCCCACAAACAAACATTAAAAAAAAACGACAAAATTTTAAAATTGGATAGATAAAATATTTGAGATAAATAGAATCTGGTGGTTACTATTTATCGGTTTATAAAATTATGTTACTTATTTTATGAAAGTTTACATATAATTTTTTTATGTTGTTTATAGTTTTACAAAAATATAAGTAATCAATTTTTTTTTTTTGTTTCAACAAGTTTGAAGTTATAATTAATTAATGTCCTTTTTGTATATATGCGTTTCATATTACATATTTAAACATAAATTGACTAAGGATTAAAACATAAATTAACTCGAGAATTTGTTTTCCCTCCTTTTCATCACTGTCTCTTTCATTTTATTAATTGGAATATGTGGCACGCATGGTTTTGATTAAAGTTTTCCCCTGTCCTCCTAATAATTTGATTTCGTTTGACACTTTGAATGTTAGACCGAAGAATCTTGAATCTTCATCTTGTTTTATGTAATCTTGCATTGCATTGCTAATAAAAATGGTAAATAAAAAACGAATAAATGAACAAAAATCAGCCTCAGAAACAGAATTAGCCATAAAAGTCAAAACATTAATTGGAAAATAATTAAAACTATAAAACAATTTACAAAATTACATGAAAAATAATCAGTTCTCACTTAATTGAAGGCTCGGCAAAGCTCTCTTAAAAAAGTTATAGTAATTTTAAATTATATCAAAAATTACTACTTCAGTTCTAAGTTCTTTAATATGTGAATTTCGTATGAAACCATAATTTTGTGTAAATCTTGAGTCTTTTTATATATATTTATAAATTTTTGGTTGATATTTTAGTTCATCTTCAAAAGTTTTAAACCTGTATGTACTTTGAAAACTAAAACCGGAAAGATTTTCGTAAGAAAAACACACTACAAAATCAAATGCAAGCATCTTTTTAGATTATGAAACACTCCAGATGTAAAACTTCCGAGTTTCTTTTTACCTTTCTACTATTCCACTCGACCAAAAAAATTGAAAATTCGATACTGTGAAATGGAATTTTTATGAGAAATATTTAAATACGGAAAATCACTATTAAAAATATTAATTTTAATATTCTTTAATCCTTAAAAAATTACATTAAAACTACAATTAGTTATTATTAATTAAATATATAATAATAATAATCAAGAATTTTATGATAATTATCATTCATATCTCATCAATTTTAATCTATACCAATATTTTTAATTTAATATATAATTGGTTATTTCTAATATATACAATCATAATTAACTATATATTTCATTTAATATTTTAGCTTTATTTTAAAAAAAAATATTCCAAATTATCTACAGAATATTTAAATAGAAATTTATACTTAGTACAAAATGATTAGACCTTAAGACTCTATGATGATGGCGCCATAATCAAAAAATTTACAAAATTATTATATCAAATATAATATTATATTATATATAGAAAATATAAAAACGATAACAATATTCGTATAATTATCTTTATATATATAATATCCTTTAAAAAGGATATTTTATATTAGATATGTTATAAATGTTATGATTCTTACCAGTATCCTTTTAACTCTTGCAAAAGCCTAAATTTCGATTATCATTTTCAATAGTCTATTTTCTATATAATATCGATAAAATATTATATATTTAATAATCGTTCTAAATCGATTCATTTTACTAGGGTGCTTTAAAGTTAAATCTGTATTTTTAATACATTATTATAAATTTTGACTATAAATTTATATTTGAATTTTCCAGAAAAAAATTATACAAAAAAGAAAAATACAGAAAATTAAAGCCTTTTATAAAATTTAAATTTTCGTAATATTTTCTCAAATTATATATTGAAAATTAAATTTAAATATATGAATAATAGACCAAGAGCTAAGAAACAAATTTACTTTGGTTATTTTAATAATGGTGAAAATTAATAGATCACACACTTATGAACTTACTATCTGGAAACGCTGGGCTATTGTGTATTGAAAACGTCATAAAAGTATTTCAAATGATTTCATAAAAGTATTCCAAATGATTTTAATTACAACAAATTAGATGAAATTTAAGTACGATATTTATTGCAACATTACTTCCAATATTTGATGCAATTAGTTGCATCATTTTAAAAACAAGATCAAAATCCCGACACTAACAACCTGCCAGATCACAAATGCCGTATCTCCTGTTTAGATTATGTTTAAAATTTTGAAGTTAGTTAGTTCACTATTCAAATTAGAATATACGGGAACATTTTAAAGTATGCATGCAAAAATAGATGATCATAAAACAGAATCAGAATACTACGGCCTGAGAATCAATACGAAAAAACAAAACCAATGATATTTGACCATCCGACTAAAATTGGTGATGAAATTGAAACAACTTTACATCCCTTCGAAACGTAATAACAGGAGATTGCAGCGGTAAAGAAAATATCATTTCTAGAATTAATAAAATTAAAGATGATTTTGCTCAGCTTCGACAGTTTTGGAGTTCATCCATTCTCTCTTTCACTACCGAAATCAGAATTTTTAATTCCAGCATTAAATCTATACTTCTGTACGGTTTGTAAATATTGCTGAACACAGAATTACTAACATGCAAAATTGCATTTAAATAAAAGCATGTTATTTTTCATAACACAACGGTGCAGGGTTACCATATCATCATTATTCCCTGTTTAGAAAATTGGTGCCTACTAAAATAACTAAAAGTAAATCCTTTCCTAGCTCTCCTGCTATAAGATATTTTAAAATATTTTAAGCATTTTTATTAAATTAGATAATTTTATTCGGTAATAGCAAATATTTTATATAATATTTTACAAATTTTATATAAATGGTTTGAGTGTAAATCAGTAATTTGAAATTCTTACTTTGAGCCTTGAATTTTAATCAAGTTTTTGAATAGAATTAATTAAATTAAATAAAATATATATTAAGTTCTTTAATAACTTAACTTATTTTATGATATTTTGTTTAAAATTACAAATATATATTGAAATAAATTTCAACTTAAACTTTAATAAGTCTTTAAGTTATTTACTTTTAATATAGTTTTTCACTAACAATAGTTTTGCAGTCTTTTAGCATAAATCCATAATCTGAAATCCATGAATAATTAATATAAAATAGAGGAATTATAATAGATAATGTTAAGAAACTACTAAAAAACCGAAGAATTATTTAATTAAATAAATTTCACCTCTAAAATATAAAAATTATATAATTAAGTAATTTTTTAATTAACTAATATTTTTTTCCATATTAACGTACTAAAATAATATAGGAAATATTATATAAAACAAATTACGCACGTACTGATCTGCTACACACGTGGTGGACCAGTACGTCTACTTCTACTAACAAAGCAATAAGGTAGATAAGTCGCTGACATTTTCATACTAAATTTAATCTGTGCAATTATCAGGTTATCACCGTCCGCAGTTTAATAAACTATATTCGCAATAGAATAAAACTGGTTAAAAAAAATATAAAAAACTATGACTAAGTTACCGTGGTAGTAGGGATTCCAGTCCTATAGCCTTCATGCTTAATTGTTAATCACTATACTCGATTAGTTAAAAAATGGAAAAACCTTTTTAAGATTGCTCTTATTTTTTTCCAAGAAATGAACATACTTTTGGTAATGATTTTAGTTGGTCATTCAAAAGTTTTAGAATGTTTCTTTATCCATAGTTGGTTCTTAATATGAATCCGCTGCGTTGGGTATGAATAACTTTTGCGTTGCTTGCTCATTAAATATGGTAGATATTAAAGTTTCTTTCTCCGGGAAATTTTAAACAAATTTAAGGTTCCCAGAGTAATAGAAAATTAAAGCAATAAATTTAATTCTTTACATATTTATTTTAAATTTCAATAATTTGAAAATTTGTTATTCTTAAGTTGACGTTTTAAACCCCGGTAAAGTTGAAATAGAAAACGATAAAACCTGTAGGTTAGTTACGTTTTAAACATCATTTTTATATTATATTTAATAATTTTAATTTTTCCTTGTCATTTTTGCACACACAATTAGAAAATTTACCAAATACAATTTACATAAATAAAATTCATGCTAAAATCCTAAAAATAAATAAAATATTAATAAATATGAAATAATATTGTACAAAATTTTGTATATAATACAAAACTGATAATAAATAATTCTGAATAAATTTCACATTATATATTTTTAATATCCATGTCCATGTCCCTTCCAGTTTTTGGTATTTTTGAATAACGATTTTATATTTTGCCTTATATATATGTACCGAAAATATTATATTAAAATGATTGCTAAATTATTAAAAATTTATAAGGCCAATTTATAGTTGAGCAAACACTTTGATTTCAAATTATTATACAAATTATTTGCCGTTTGTCTATTTCCATTGGGAAACTTTTCTATCCGCTGCACAAAATCCTTACAGACATAATGCAACATAAAATTATCTATAGTTATGCTGCAGGGTTTTATTCTCGCATTGCCACTTTCATAAATTTATGTATATACGTACATTTATGTTAAAATTATTATGATTATTCTGACAATCTCATCAACATTATAATTTAATGACATTTATGAAAAAGCATTTGGTCTGACTTTCAATTGAATTATAATAATAATATATATAATAAAATTGAAGAATTGTAAATACATTTTATAATATGAATAAAAATAAAATTCAATAATTTTCCATTTGATAATTTTCCATATATTCGCGTTTTCATATAAATATTTAATCAAAAAAAAAAATTTGTTCGTTTATTATTCAATATTTTATATTATAATGTTATACGTTTTATAATTGAAAATTCATAACGTGTTATAATTCCATTATAATGTTTAATCGAATGAACATTTTAATAAAATTTTAGATACAATTAGTTTTATGTAGTATTTTAAATATATATTTATGGTACGTTTTATTAATAATGAATTTTAGATAAATAAAAATTTTAGATTTTGGCTTTGTTTAGGTTTACACTTAAAATTCTTACAGTGTTGGGAAATGTTACTGGTGGTAACGTAAAGCAATAACGACATTCTAACAATACTCGTACCCATAACGTTATTTCAAATCTTTTAAAATCGTTATTTGTAACAATATCCTTAATAATTATTTTCGGTTACAGTTTATGTTCTAATTCAATGTACTACCAGAAAAATTGTAGTAGAAACTTTTTCAAAGAGTATACAAAATGTCAAGCTACTGCTGCCTCTAACCTATCGCTTAAATCAAAAATTACACAAATGTGACACGGTGTTTATATCATAAATCATAAAAAAAGGACTCTGGTTTTGGTGAACTTATAATTTAAATATATTTTCGAAACAGCTTTCTTTGTGTATGTAAAACAGGATATTTAAATTAGTGACAATAGGAAATTTTGTTATTTTCTGCCAAAGTTGTCCTTCATCGGAATACTATTTTTCGGTTACAATGATTTTATGTGATATCTGGTAATAATTATGATTGTCATTTAATTGATTAATGAACAGTACCTTTAATTAAAATTTTATTATTGTTTCTTACTTCAATTAATTTACTTATTAATGTTAAACTGAAAATGTGTTACATATCCGTACCCGAAACTGTAACGAAATTAAATTGGTACCTATAACAAAATGAATAACGTTACGGAAATATTTTTCGGTGTACCTACTGATTCTTAAGCTTATTTTTCCCTTGTATTTTTTATAATTACTGATAAAACCTTAAGACCATTTATAATATAATCTAAATTTTTAGACCATTTAGACAACACCGCAATATTAAATTCTTTAAAATAATTTTTATAAATATTGGATTCATATGAGACGTTGAGAAGTAAAATAGTCCAACTCACAAATTTCCGAATTTGAGTTTTCATTTATCATTATTATGTCCATATTAAAAGTAAGTTTTTGAAAACATATTTTTAGGCGCACATTTGAATATTTCATGCAAACTATCACAGAAAATTTTAACAATTTTTTTAACTATAATTAAATTTATTAACTTGATAAAGAATGTCACTGTACAAATTTTGTCCAAATATAAAAAACTTTACATAAAACTATTTTCTCGAATTAATTTTTAATTTATCTCTAGTAGAAGTCATTTTTGGAGTTAGACTGTTTTAATTCCCAACGCTTCATATATAGTTTTTGTGTATTCACATAAAGAATTTGGTTTTTTGTTAAGACAAAATAAGAACTAATAAAAAAGAATTTAAATCCTTAAAATAAATACAAAATTATGAAACTAAAGATAAACTAGATAAAAGAAAATTAAAAGAAAAATGTTAAGAAAAAAAAAAAGATTTGAAATTATGAAGAAAATAGCAAATTGCTAGTGAACCGCCAAAGGGAAATCTGAATATTCTGAGTACTTTTTTTAAAAAACTTGTTGTACTCATTTTAATAATATTCTCGAAAATATTTTGAATGAATCTATTTCATCCTATTGAATAAATATGTTACAAGCAAATAAATTGAATTAAAATTATCGAAAAAAAAAATATTATAAAATTCAATATTTTACGAGTTACTTCAATTTCAGAGTCATAACTTGAGATATACGAATAATAACTCAAGATATAAGAGTACAATCTTTAAATTTTAATACTTATATTTTTGTGGAGAAGTAAATAATATTTTTCTGGTTCAGATCTGTTTGTTATAAGGGATACCAAAATATCAAACTAATCAACATCTCTAAGCCACTGCCATAATGTAGGAGCTCTTAGTCTCTTTTGCAGATATTGTACGCAATATACAATGAACAGCCCTGACTGACTCACTGAAGTCCAATTTTCATTGTACACTGAAATTTAAAAACTCGTTTATTGCTCGAACCACAAAATTATGGAAACAATTAGCTCCTAATCTTTGAATTATAGTTTGAACGAGTTTAAAAGGAATATTAACCAGTTGCTTATATTAATCCTGTTAAACGTAAAATCCTAAATTTCCATCCCTATCCTTAGCTTAGGTTCACAGTTAAAGGAAAAATTTCTCAATATTTGGTTATTAAAAAATCCCCCATTCTGTCAATAACAAAAATACTGACAAGCCTGGATGAAAACATTACGAAAATTGCATGGGAAAATTTTGGATTATTCAATTTTATTCAATATTACTAATTTAAAAAATTCGTTAATTTCTCGTGACATATGCAACAGTTTTTTTTTCCTTCACTATGTTCGTACCACTCTCTATAGTCTAATAAAGATAACAAATAAATGGAAATTTTTTGATGGGTTTAGATTTTATTCTTGTATATATAATCATGATTTTAGCTTAACACTAGTTCATCCAAATTAAAATCCTTATACATATACTAATATATAAAATGTATAATATTAAAAGGACGATATGGAAAAAAATATACAAAAAATAAAAAAAAAATATTCAAACAATGCACAGAAAAATCCTTGAAAGTTTATCGAAAGAAACAAACAGAAAAATTCAAACCAAAAATAAAATTAAAGGACATCCTAACGCAACTGAATTGGTACTTTTTAATTTAATGTCGTTTTCTTACGTTTTTTTTTTTTTTTTTGTGGAATACAACAACAACAAAAATATTTAGATTCTAATTTTTTTCGGTTCGTGTTTTTATTTTTTGTATAAAATTAGTTTGAGAGGACAAGATGTAAGGATTAGAAGCGCCTTTTTATACCCTTAAGCTATAATAAAAAGAAATATAATAAGATATAAAAAAAATTACATTGATGGCGTCCGGAAAATATAACTATAACAATTTTTTTTTTAAAATTACTAATACATATATACAAATATAACGTAAATAAATATACAAAATAGATACATAGATAGAAAATTATACGTCGACAATCTAAATAAGAACCTTAATAGTGAATCCATAGTGGAAAATAGTAAAATTATTTAAATTTGATAAGATTTTTGAACCAATTTAAGGACAAAAAGGTTAGATTTAACTATATACAGTTAGAGTTTTAAGGGTAAAAAATTTAGTTATTAAAATTTTAGAATATATTAGATCGATTCGTTAAGATTCGGTAATAGAAAGTAATGTCTTTTTTTGCTACGCAGATTTTTAAATTATTATATTTATACTAATAGTTAACATTTGCCAGCAACAAGAATTGTTCCTGCGGTATGGAAACGGTGAAGTAGTTCCACTTAATTATAAAAAATTTAAAAAAATTAAAGCGTGGTTAATTAGCATTTAGGCTCTCTAACCATTTGTCGTTTAATGTAAAAATCAATTAATCGAAAAACTAAATTTTAAAGTAGACACGCATGTATTAAAAAAGGTGACACTAAACTGTTTCTTTTGATGACGAATACGTGTCTCAGGAAGATAGATGAGTTATATATTAAAAATATAGAGCAACCTGAATTCAGCAACTACATTAAAACTGTGGAAAATATAACGTATGTCCCACAGAATTGTACTATCAAAAGAGCTTTGCGCCCCAACGTGTTAAATGTTAACCGTCAGCGAATCGTATAACAATAAATAATTTTTGCTCAGGGACTTTTCTGTAAGAATTCTGTAATTGAAAATGCCAAAAGTAGAAAAATTAGAATTATTTAACGAACTGCCTAACAGTATGCAATCTGATCTTGGAACTTTGTAAAAGTGCGATTTAAACTACAATTTGCAACTAACTCCTTGTGTTAGTTACTATTCCGTTGGACTATTTAAGAACATTATTAAATATCTGTTTAATTTAGGTGGCAGTATCACATTAACTATTAAATTTAATTTTTATTTAAAAAATATATCCTTTAATAAAATTCGCATATAATAATTTTTTCCTTTTATGATTAATTAATTATTCAATCAATTCAATTTCCATATTTTTTCTAAATCAAAATTTAAAAAATCTTTAATCTTAATAAATTTTAGAACACATTTACATAATATAACAAAAATTAGCCTGTTGCTTTAAATTCCTAGGTATAAAAATATGAGTTAAATTATACTACTACGTAGAATACTTATATATGTACACGAATACATTATTTTATCCTTTACTTACATGCTATTTTAACATTTCTGTATAAACTCATATATTACAAACAATTAAAACTCGGTAAGCTTTGGGCTATACAATTTAATAGAAAGCTTATGTGTTTTAATGGTGTTATACGCGTAATATGTAGTAGAGTAATATATTTTTTGTATTTCAACTATTTTCGGTTCTTATTTCATTTATAAATTTTATTATTAAATTTAAAATTTGTATCATGAATATTTAAAAAATTATGGAAAAAATAATATTTTATTAAAGTTATGACAAGGTTTTGCGAAAAGAATTATTAAAAAATTATAATTCTTTAATTTTGTTAATAAATAATTAGTATACAAATTAGATTGATTTAGAATAGTATATTAATTTTCTGATTTTCATTATAATTCACGAGAACTAGCTCGATATTTATACATCACAAAATGAAGATAATTCTATTTACATAGTTTCAGAAACCTAATTACATCGTGGTCCGATTTCTTTCCTGTAGTTAACTAACTTAATTGACAACATTTCAACTACAAAAACTTATAGGAATCAAATTCTATTATATCGACAAAATTTACAAATTGGATACGGCCGAAACGTAGTTTATGTATGCTAATAATTTTGATTTAATCAACAATTATTGCATTACGATTATTAGTAGTATTGCACTAAATGTCTCTATCAAGTTATATGTCAATATTCTGCTTTTACACGGTCCTTGTTTTACGCGACTTTAATGTTATACTACAAAACAATGTACTTGTCTATTTAATAAGTAATTTAACATGGTTTTTTGTATTCATCCTGTTATTTCAATGAGTTTTCTCTTAACGATATTGAACCAATCACCTATTTTTCATAATATTTAGTATTTACATTATTTTTACTTGGAACGTATCTACCCGCGTGTAATAACAGAAATGTGTGAATTTAAACATGTTACGTATAAGTAATCCTTTATAATAAATCCTTTAAATCTTATAACACAATTTATTATTTTCATATTACATAATCAAATAAAAGTGTCACTATTACTATAACTTTTAATGATATTATTCAAAGTACTAAAATGGCTTTCATCCTTTTCATATACTTACTATTATTATGTATTGTCTTATTTCGTAAATTATTATCATACTTGTCAAAACTAAATCTTAAATAGAATTTTCTTTCAAAAAAAAAAAACAAAAAAAAAACACAAGATCCTTTTTCAGTATTATGACAAACTAACAGAAGAAGAAGAAAACATTAAAATGTTTTTTTTTTTAAATGTGATTTGATAAACTCTCTAAGATATCAAAACAAATAAACTGCATGACTAGAATAATCAAAAACCGCGTATAATATACACATAAACGTATACATATATAAAAAAAAGGATAATATAGAAAATTAATGGTATTTTCTATTAAAATTTCCAAATAAATATGCGTATACGTATGTAAAAATAAATATTTAGTTAGCTATAGGCTTCTATATATAAACGTATAGTAATTTTTTTTTTTTTTTTTTTAATTTCATTTAGGTTTTAAGGGTTTATAAGTCTTTATAATAAATTTCTCATTCAACCTGAAATTGATATCCTTGAATACGTATATAGCTACAATTATATAAGCAAAAAAAAAAATAATAATTTTACATTTATATAACATTTTTTTTTATATTATAGAATTTTTATTTTTACCTTTTTTTACATACGTGAACACAATTTTCTACTATATAAACGTAATCATACTCAAAAAGTACATAAGAGCGTATACGTTTCGGCCGTATTTGCACATAATATCAAGAAAAAAAAAACCATTTCAATATATTTTTTTTTAGATTTTTGGTAAACTTCTTGATTACGCGAGGCATTTTGCCCTATAGCAAAATTTCGTCGTCTGAAATGAGTTTTCTTGTTGATTGGGTTCGATGTGTTTTTTTTTTATGATTATTATTTGTGCAGGTTTAGCGTTTCTGTATTTGTGTATGGTGGCGGGTGGTGTTTTTTTGTAATCCCAAAGTGCCAACCAAGGACTTACTAGCATACGAATTGCTATATTAAGCAAATGATATACCAATTCTAATCAACTTTAGGGTTTTAGGTTAAACAATTTATATATTCGGTATATATAGTTATAATAAATAGAAATAGAAATTGGTTCATAGTGTGTACTTACATCAGTCTCATTTCAATTGGGATATAGCAAGTTACTCCTTATACACATACACCACAAATATACTAAAAAAAAAAAAATTAACATGCTGCGTTCTCATACTATTTTTCCCATTAAAATTGCGATTTTTTTTTTTCTTATTCGTTATTACGTCGGGTAAGTGCTACTGTGGCCCATACGCCATTTTCGTGTTTTTTGACTTAGAAGTATATTCTGGGATTTTGGAATGCACTCTTTCTATCCATGTACTCCATTTTCCCCTATAAGCAGCCGTTTTTGAGTTATATAGTTAGCAACCATGCTCCGTATCCACTTTTGTACTACAATGTTAGTGCTAAAAAGACTCAAGAGATGTTGCATTTTGAATGGAAATGTTTCATAACATCCACAAAAATCCTAAAGAGAAGTTGCATTTTGAATGGAAATGTTTCATAACATCCACAAAAATGGGAACAAGTCCCTAAATTTTCTTAATTGGGAGCTTAGTTTCATTAGTAATATCTACAAAAAAAAAATCAAAAATATTTTTTTTTATTTACATTTTAATTTCCAAGTCGTTTTTCTCGAAATGAAGTGGATGGCGTATGGACTAAAATAGCACTCACCCGACGCTTATTATTATTTATATATATATTTGTGATTTGTGTATATATATATACAAAATACATATGCAATAAAACAAATATATATAAGAAATTATACATACATATAAAAATTGAATGTTAAATTACGCATAAGAAGCTATTGTTTTTTGTTGTTGTTGTGAAGTATCGTAAATAGCTTCAAGGTACTTGTAGCATTTACACAAATCGGTTATTACTATACTCTCCGTTTTTTTATATATATGTATGTATCTTTAGTAGTTGTACCCAAAAAAAATAAGAAAAATTATAATATTTTTGGAATTGTGGTTAGGGTTTTTATTCTTAAATATGGTACATTTTGTTATACTTATGTAATTTAAGGTTTTATCAAAACCCCAAAGGAAAATATACACAAAATAACCTATGTAGTTAGGCACGTAACGTAAATGTTAAAAAAAAAAAATTGGAAAATTTTACTGTGTACATACAATGTTTTTGCGTGAAAGAAAATTAACATATAATTTTTCATATATATATTAATATTATTATGTTTTTTCTTTATTTATACATAATTATTAATAAAGTTATTTATGTATAATCATAATTTATAAATCAAATTGTTTAGATAACGTAATTTTTGCAAAATTAACTGAAAAATATTAAATATTATAAATCAAATATTAGAAAATCGTTCATGCACTAGAGAGGTTTAACAAACTATTTCGTAAGAATTCATTTTTATAGTTGTAGAAACAAAATATCCTTTATATTAAAGTACATTCTGTCTTTCTGTCTGTCTTTACTTACTGTTATTTTATTTAATACATTTCAGCCCCAACAACAATTTGTATTTATGTTGATTTAATACAGTAAATAGTAAATAATATAAATCTTAGATCCTTAAAGATCTTAATTGGATGGATGCTACTATTTGAAAAATAATTGAAATGTAAAATACCAGGATTCATAATTTAATATTATGACACTAAGGAGCACAATTATTCAAATTGTAATATTTTAAATAAATTCAAATTTCTCAGTTATAAATTTCCAACAAAAAAACTATAAGACCTCGCGAAGTTAAATGAAAAATTAATATTCAAAGATTTCAATAATAGATGGGGCTGCATTTGCATATTAAACTTTATAATATAATTTAACTTTAAAAAGTGTAATAGGTCAACATTAGTGAACAGATCTGAACTTTTATTAGACAATATATTCCATAGAAGTTGAAAGTATTTAGAGAAAAAATTATACACAGTAAAATGACCCTTTTATATATGAAACTACTCCACTTTAGTTTTACTGTGCGGTCCTTTCTTAATATAATTTACAAATATACTTTAATATATTTATTAAATAATTATAATTCCTGTTTTTATTTATTTCCAGAATATAGTTAACTATTTGCTGTGGACTACAAAATCCTATAAAAAAAATCAAATAACAATTTTTAATATAAATGGCAGCTACATCAACCGCCAAAATGCCATCATTAGGACCACTTAAATCAGCCTTAATAAATAATTCATCTAATAATGTCATATCACATCAACAGATTCGTAAAAATCTTCAAAAACAAACTGGTATACAAGAACAAATAATATTTTATGCACCACCAGCTGCAACAACAAAAACAATAATTTCACCAACATCATCATCATCATCCACAATAATAAATTTTCCAGAAAAATCTAAAAATAATATAATCAAAAATAATATAGAACAAAATCATCATCATAATATAAATGAAATGAAAATATCACAATTATCATTAACATCAACAATAATAACAAATCAACAAAATTCATCATCATCATTAATTTATCGAGAACGTAGTATTGAAGAAACTGAAGCTGCCCATGATTTATTATCATTATCACAAAGTCTACCACCACTTCCAGCTCCATGTGTTGTTACAATATTACAACAACCAATTAATAATAATAATAATAATAATAATTTAATTAGTCGAAATATAATCACATCATCAAGCAATAGAATTAATAATAATAATAATAATTTAATTACAAATTCAACAATAATGCAAGAAATATCAAATTCAACAACAAATTGTAAATTAACACAAACATTAAATAATAATAATAATAATAATAACAATTTTGATGGATACAATCATAATGAAATTGAAAATTCAAAAAAAATATGTTATAATTCTTATGAGAACAATACCGAAAATTGTTCACCACTAACACCACCAAATTCTGAACATTCGTCCGATATTGAAATTGATATATCATCATCTGCATCTGAATCAACATCATCATCATTATTTTCAACAAATTCATCAATATATTCAAATTCAAATAATAATCAAACAAAAGTCATATTACCAAATGAAAATCTATGGAATCCAGAATTATTAAAAATCAATAATAATAATAAAACATTATCAGCCTTTAAATTAAATCCAGATGATATTGAAGATGGTCGTAATAATAAAATTTTGAAAAAATCAAATGAATTAAAATCAAAAACACCAATTAATAATGACAGTACGACAACACCAACAAATCGTAAACAAAAAACAAAAACATTAAATGGCACTTATCAGTGTATATTATGTGGTAAACAGTATGCAACATCAAGTAATTTATCACGACATAAACAGACACATCGTAGCCTTGATTCACAATCAGCAAAAAAATGTAATACATGTGGCAAAGCGTACGTATCAATGCCAGCATTAGCAATGCATTTATTAACCCATAAATTGACACATAGCTGTGAAATATGTGGTAAATTATTTTCAAGACCATGGCTCCTGCAAGGTCATTTACGATCACATACCGGCGAAAAACCATATTCATGTACACATTGTAATAAAGCATTTGCTGATCGATCAAATTTACGTGCCCATATGCAAACTCATACAACTGATAAAGTTTTTGAATGCCGTCGATGTCATAAAACGTTTGCATTAAAATCATATTTAAATAAACATTTAGAATCATCATGTCAAAAAGATGTTTACAATAGTAGTGATGATAATGATGATGATGAAGATATTATTGTAACGTAACTGCATAGTAAGTAAAAAAAAACAATTAAAATGATAAATAAATGTAAAAGAAAATTTTGAAAGAAAATTATATAAAACATAAAAATTCTGTAATATTTAAAAGCAATACATATAAAAAAAAAATTATGAAATAACAAATTTCATACAAAATTATTTCCAACATAAAAATTTTAATTTCTCATAAAAATAATTGAAAGCAATAAAAAATTAAAAAATTGATATTAAAAAATTTAAATTTTTAAAAAAATAAAAAATTTTCTATAGAATTTTAGAAATTAGGTAATAAAAAAATCAACAAAATTACACCAAAATTTAGAAACGCTTTTTTTTTTTGGTATATTAAATTAAAATATATTTGTGAGAAAATTTAGAAAATAATTGTTATATTTAAGGAAAATTCAAATCAAAAAAAAAATATTTATTTTTATTATTTTCCTTTTAATTATCTTGGAAAAAAAAATATATAGAAATTAAAGTTAAAAAATTAAAACAATAAAAATAAATATTAAAAAAATATAAAAAAAAAAATCTATTTAGAATTCAAAAATCATGCAACGAATATTAATGGAACACCTTACCCGTAATTATATATAAACATTTTTTTTTAGAAATTTAAGGACATTTTAATAAACCATAAAAAATGTAGGTTTTTCCGACATTTTTATTTAAAAATGAAAATTATTATATTAATATATTTAAATATATTTATTTATTTATATTTTGTAGCAAAGAAAATGGAAAAGAAAATGAAGAAAAAAAAAATAATTTATATGAAAATTTAAATAGCTGTTTTTTAGAATTAATGTATAAAATTTATTTTTAAAAACATAATTTTATTTTTTTAGTTTTAGAAACAAAATATTTTAGATTTACATTTTTTTTTTATATATATATAAATTATATTTATAAATAACATTAATAAAAATAGAATTTTCGTGGAAAAATCATCGATGTTTAGACGTTTATTAAATATTATTTTATGTAGTAGTACTGAGATTATTAGATTTAGAAGAAATTCAAATTGTGAGGAATTTTTTTTTAAATAAAATAATTCAAATTTATTTTTGGAATATAAAATTTTGTGAAAATGATTGAAAAATTTTAAAAGTTATTATACATATAAAAATATGATTCTATAATTAAATAAACGAATAACTCTACTGAGGTTCTGATTAACAACTGATCATAAACTAGTAAGGAATGTTAGAATTTCTGAGAACCGGAACAGACAGAAAAGAACAGCTTCTACGTCAAACATTCTATTTGATGTAATTATCATCATTTATATACGACTAGTCATAAATTTAAAACATTATAAAGTTTACAAATTTACTATATATTCAAAATTACGTATAACTAAATTCATATTTTTCAAAATAACGTTATGCAGTATTAAAAATTTATTTCATTTAATATTTATTTATATAAACACTTTTTAACAGAAAATTCATAAAATACATAAAAACATTATCCTTTCTTAAACAACGAACAGAAGGAAACACAGTTTTACTACCAACGTTTATTCAAAATAAATTTCATTTAACTTTACAGCTGTCGTTATTACCGCTTGTAGCTGTTCTGTTATAAATACAATTTACTTTAAATTCGCTGGTGACATCACTGCTGTTTAATATAATATTAAAAAGAAATTAAAGATTTAATGTCTTAAACGCATAAATGAAGGGTTTGATTTAAATAAAACGCTTAGACTTTGTATTTTTTTATTTTCCTTTTACATGATCAAAAATATAAATCAAATTATTAACAAATTCAAAAAGTTATTAAAGATGCAATTTAAAAACAATGAATTTATTTACCAAAAATTTATTTATAACTATTTTCCCTATAAATAAATATTTTTTTTATATTTTATTTTATTTTCACTTTATATCATAATTTTAACTTAACTCTCCATATAAATTTCTTATAATATATCAAAGTTAGGAAGCGTAACATAGCAATATCCAATAACGTTATAATAACAATTTAAATTTGATTTTATCAAAATACATTTAATAATATTTTTGTAACCACTTATACTTAATGTTATAGTGGATAACGATAACAAATCAAATTCCTTTTTGTAACGATTGACAATTCGTTATTTCAATGATTACAAATTAGTAATCAATATTGTTACTGTCGTTATATGAAAAGTACGTGTAAAATTATCAAAGAATTTAGTAATTTATTTAGAATACAACCGAAATCATCATTACAAATGTCATCAAATTCCTAAAATTACTAAATAACGTTATATTATGTGGAAACAGTAATCGGTAATGTTAAATAAAGAATTTATCAATATTGTTACTGTCGTTAAATGAAAAGTATGTAGTACGTGTAAAATTAACAATTAATTTAGTAATTCATTTAGAAAATAATCGAAATCATAATCACAAATTTAATCAATTTCTGAAAATTACTAAATAACGTTATGTTATGTGGCAACAGTAATCAGTAATATTAAATAAGGATTTAAGACTTTATATTTGATAAATTAAATATGTCTCCTTAAATTACATAACCATAAATTAAAATTTTAAATGCTGTCAAATATAATAACGATAATCGTAACGTTATTATAGTCCCTAAAATTTTTAATCAATAAATTATTTCTCATTCAATATTTATGTATACATATTTTATTACAGAAAATTCAAAATACATAAATATAAAAAAAACATTATCCTTTTTCTTAAACAAGGAACAAAAGTACAAAATAAAAATACATTATAACATAAAAAACAATAAAGTAAAAAGGAAATAAAAAATAGAAAAAGCTCATTTATTGTGTATTTATTTCCTATATTACAAATTGCACCATTAAATTGCATTCAAGATTCAAGAGGCAACACACAACTTTTACTCTAGCATGCATCACAATTTCAATTTCTTTTTTGTTACCTCTCTTATAATAAATTTCAAACCTTTTGAGGGTTAAAAATTTATTTGCTAGCTTTTCTATATTTATAAACTCAACCTACAAAAAAATATTCTGCACATAAAGCATCTAAGTATTCTCTGATATAGTTTAACATTTCATATAACAATGGACTCTGTATCTCATTTTAAAGTGTAACTTCTAACTTCCAACCAATTTTACAAGAATATTTTTTTTTTGTATTTTAACTCGTCCTCGAATCAGTTGAGTGGAAATATTATAAAGTATATAGAAAGTTTATTATTTTTTTCGTGGGCATAAAGTCCGCAATGCTTGAGCACGTAAACTTAAAGATGAAGAGAATAAAAAAAAAACATAAAACTAGAACAATTATATTGCAATAAAATCGTATGCAACAACTGAAGGAGTCCATACAGCTATACAACAACTACGATACTTTGAGATGTTATTTTATATAGTTAACAATACTATTAAAAAGTTGATGATGATGTTGCTATTTTTGTTGCATTTTGATTTATATTTAATTTTGTTTTTATGAAAGCATAAATTTTAATGTAGTAATTTTATTGATTAAAAAATTCCAATTTCATATTTAAAAGTAATAAAATTCTTGAAATTAAGATAATTAAAATCTCAATTTAAAAAAAATATCGATCTAATTATATCTGTCTGAAAATTGAACTGGCCTTTTTGTAATTGGCATTTACAAAATTAAAACTCATAACGTGTGGCAAGAAACCATTATTTTCAACTGCTAATTTAATGTCCTTTGGTAAGGCATTTTTATTTAATTAATGATACAGCAGTTTCGGGGAACAGGATCAGAAAATAACCATAACCCACTTCAAATGTATGTAAGTGTTCAGCTCAGGTCATATGGCTATATAAACCAAGTACGTATAATGTCTAAGCCACCTACATACATAGGTTTCTGAACGTCACTAAGGCCACTATCTTATCTTTGACAAGTGGTCAGTGGAATGATAGAAATTTTGTGTGATCGCATTAATTGGGGTTGTCGTCGTATTGTATGGGATTCGACACTTAAACCCACCAACTATTCAAGGCATTTCAGAAGAAATTCGGCTTGAAATTAAAGCAGTTGAATAAATTGTAACTCCATATTGAACCATGTGCAAAGTATAGATGAGAATGTGGAGAACTGATAGACATTTTAATAATGTAATCCAAAACGGTGTATTTAATCGATTGAATATATTTCGAATGCCCACAACTTCAGTATGTAATGATGAACTACATCGGTCCTATCTGGATCCATTTGTTAAATATTTTTAGAATTTCTGGGCCAGTTGTTAAACTTGGTACTACAAATTAATATACGGCATTATGCAAGCATCTTTAATATAGCATCAAATATATAACAAATAAAGAGACATTAATAAGAACAGTAAAATCAGTGGTGTAGCTAATGGGAGGTCTGGGGTGATTTGTACTCTATGACGCGTAATTCTTAATTAGGTCACCTTTTTTAGTGGTATACCATCACATTAAATAAGTTCATAGAGAAATTAACACTTTGACAAAATTATTTTTGTCTGTGATTTTTAAAATTTTGGGATTGCCAACCAAAATACTTTACAAAAATTGGAATTTTCGTTATTTTTTCAATTTTCCAATTTTTTCTATATAAATGTAGCGGCTGACAGTATGTCTTGGCTACGGTACTGAGTCAAATTTAAATGCATAATATTGGTCCTTTCATAACTTTTTAATATACTCTTTAACATCTTACTTGCCCGACAAAAAACGGAATCTATAATTTACTACTATGTATAAAGAACGTGTACCGTAGAAAAATATTTAGCCTCAAGATCAGAAGAAAATTTGGAAGAAATGTAAAATAAGGGATTCCTCTTCATTATTTAAGTTCATTTTAAAACACTACTACAGAAATTGGTCAATTTTTATTATTTGATTCGGCGATTGTTAGAAAATTATTTAAAATTTCATCATTACATATGTAATATCCACACAAACACATTCTTACATATTAAGAATGTGTGTTCCTACAAATAATATCATAATATTTAAAGATCGTTGTCTGTAATATTTTAAAGGATATTCACTTCATATACTTTCTACACATATTTTCACACCACTTATTCCAACACAAAATAATCATCTCATATAAATTGCTTATCCTTCCGACAATTTTTACATTTTTTTTTTTTTTTTTTTTTTTGTCTAACATTTGAAGACCATGAATTCCGAATCTTGTATTTATTTATTTTTTTTTCAATTTTTTATTCCTTTTGGTTGTATGTATCCTTGTTGCAAAATATTTCGAGTATAATAAAGTAAAATAAAACAAATGTAATAAACTAAAAGAATCAGAGAAAAAAAAATGGTTTTCCTTTATATTTTAAAAATTTTATTTATATGTATTTCCAATTTTTTTTTTTATATACTTTATTGAATTACAAAACAAAACAAAAACAACAACTATATAAATGTCAGAAAATTTGTTGTTTTAAAGGATAAAATGATATAATGTCGATTCGTATACGACAACGACGAATCGAATGTGCAATAAAAAAACAAAATAGAAAAAAATATACAAGTAGAAAATCCTTTATTTTCATATATATACAAATATAATAAATAAAAATAAAAGATTTTCTTTATTTTCCAGGATATTTTAAAGAAATTTACTTTAAAACAGTTTTGTATTTCTGTTCCGTCTGTCTGTTAACAAAACAAAATGTCCAACAAAAATATTAAAAAAAAACCACATGAAAGATTTAGAGACCATCCGATATTTGGAGATATGTGATAGATAATTGTACTTTTAATCCGTTAATTGATACTTTTTTAAGTAATTGGTACATTTTAAAAATTATTTGAAATGTCAAACATAAAATGGTATCACAAGCCCATTAGTATTCAACTAGTGAACAGTAGTTTGGCTACATGGTTTTTTTTTAGTTTTATTCGTGGTGGTAGACTGTTAAGGAGTAAACTTTTTTTGTTTTTTAAATTAAATCTTTTAAATCAGATACACACATCAAGTTAAAAATAAAAAAAAAATGTTATTTTTTGGCGGGAAGGAAGGATTAGACGATATCTTTATTTCTTATGAATTTTTTTTTTTAACCAATTCAATTTAATTTGTATTTGTATGGTTTAGTTGTAACGACCGCAAGGTTTATTGAAATTGAGTATTTTTTGTTACGTTGTTTGGTCTGTTTTTTGGGGAAAAGGATAAATTTAACTTGATATTTAAAGTATTATATTTATAAAGATTTATAAAACAAAAATGTCAATTACAATAAAGTAAAAATTAATTCCATAATTGATTTTCCTAAAATTTAACTCTTTAATAACATTTATCATTGTTTTCATTTTCCGAATGAACTAATTGAAGGTCTTCTTATGGTTGCATTTGTGGCAACATATCTAAATTATGAACTTACTAAAATACATATTATTTGGATATACCGAATGGGTAATACATAATACTACCCACAGTACAGTCCACCATTGAATAAGTTAGAGAGTAATAATTGTGATTCGTTAAATATAATCTGCACAAGAAATTAGTAACTGTCGATTCTATGATCGAACGAGGAAGAAATTAAGGAGCATATTCTTTAAAATTGTAATGCTATATCTCTTACAAAGCTGAGACACTGTCTTAACTTTCAAGAAATTAGGGACACGCCATTATAAAGGCTCTTGTTTTCCTCCTGAACCTTAAATATCAACCGATTATAAATAATAGAACAGTTGACACATTTAAATCTAATCCGATAATACCAAGACTTAGGTATACAAAAATAAGAATGAAATGAACAAACTTGATCTAAATAAAAAAAAATAATTACATAAAAATTAAATGACTTTTAATCCATGTAGAAGAGTAAAATCAAATATAAAATTATAAATATATTATATAAAAATTACTTTTAAAAATTTGCTGACGCATTATATATATATTTTTTATATGAAAATGTTACTTTTGAGTGCCACTTATAAAAATTTTCTTCTTGGGCGCCCACAATTCAATCAAAATGTTATAAATACATCGCTCCCATCACAAAACTCCTTCGTCCTTCTCCTATATTCAAAATGCCTTTATAACTGATATTTTTTTTACAAGTGTATTATTCAATTTTATATTTTCTTATCTTTATCCTTTGAATATCATCAACAATTGATATAGAGACACACTAAAACATTCAACAGAACTAAAATAATATATAAAAAAAAAAGAAAATTATGAACATGTTTTTATTTCATATACACATGAGTGATAATTCAAAAAGTTTTTTTTTTTAAGTAATTTTCACTCTGTAAAATTTTCATTTTCCTTCTTCATATTAAAATGTGAATATTTCTTGTTTCAATTATACATTTTACAAATAACTATGTATATATAACACGTGTATATGTAATATTATATTCATTATTTTGAACAAAAATTTTTGAGTAATTTAAGGATAATGTGATTCTTCAAATGTTCAAAATGCGTGTTTCTATATATACAATATTCAAAGTAAGATATATTAAGTTGTTTATGTATAAATATAAGAATCCTATTTTCAAAAAAACTAAAAGGATTCTATCTTCAACATATCTAAATGCATAAAATTTATATACATTCAATTCCAATTTTATCATTTTCTTTCATTTTCTTCAAACAAAACTTTGCAATATGTTTTACTGTGTTTTTCTTTTTTATCCTTTTTATTTTATGAATATACAAATTTATATGTAATTTTAATATATACAGTAAATCATCGTTAATCTGAACAATGTGATAATCTGGTTACTCAAGTAAAATCAATTTCTTTGGACAATTCGAAAAATTTTGATGATGTAGTCCGGACTAGTCATGTTTTAAGCTACAATTCGGTTCATTTTGATAATGAATTCGAAACCTACGGTATTTAAATAGGACTAATTACAATTCCTGAAAGAAAACTTGTTTCTGGTTTAAGGTTTAATGAATTAAAATTGATTAGACTTTAGTATTTTGGGTTGGGTTGTCTCGATTATTTCCAAATATTGTTAGGAAATTTAAATTAATTTTTATTTTTATTTAAAATGTTAATCGACTCGTTACCAAATGACATAAACAATGGTGCTAATAACGAGCAGTATGATCGAAAATATATTGGCTAAGCCGTTTTTACTATAATTTTTTAAAAAATTTAACTGAAATTCATTTTTAAAACATTTTATTATTTTTATTTTTTGTTTTGCATTTAATTTTTTTAAATAAAATAGTAAATTTCTTGGCAACTTTTTACCTTCCATAGACAATGTGTCCCATTTGTCGAAGTAATACTGTATAAATATTACTAAAAGAAATATTATTGAACGATCTGTGATGTTTGTCTTGAAAAGTGAGAGATATAAAATATAGATATATGAAATTTCAAGTTTCTATATACTTTAAAAGTTAAAACACATAAAAGTGCCATCCGAATAACTCTTGCAAACTCATTGCTTCAACATTTTTTTTATATCTAATCTGTAAAGCAATCGAGGTGCAAATTTCATATTTAAGTCAAAAATAGAAAATTCAATTTAAAAATAAATTTAATAAAGAAAATACAATCGTATTTGTGAAAATCATTAAAATCATATATAAAACAAAAAAATCTTTGGAATTTGAAAAGTTATGAAAAATCAAAAATTGTTAGATACAAATTATTATTCTATATTTTTCCTCCAGTAGTAAATAAATTGATCAATTGATTTAAGTTGGAAAAGAAAATTGAAAAACTTAGGAAAAGAATTTCGTTGAAAATTTTGTATACAAAGTTATAAGAAAATTTTATTTAGTTAAAACTATAAGATGTCAATCATTTTCACATTAATTGTTATGTTCCAATTATTTTATGAAGATTTTTTTAAAAAAAGGATATTTATAATACTTCATATTCATACACATATAAAAAATGCAATAAAAACTTTTGTTTTTAATTTTTATTTACTATATAGTAATAAGAAAAATCAAAATTTTCACATTTTCATATTCAATTCATTATAATAAAAAAAAAAAATTAATTTAATATTTTATATTATATTTAAAGAAAATTTAAAACAATAAAAAAATTTTTTAGATTACATTAACATACATATCACCATGACAATACTTGAACAAAATAAAAAAAATTATATGTATAAATAAAATAAATATACATAAATATAACAACCAAAATAAATAATAAAAAATATTGAAAAATTATTATTAATAAAAAAGAAAAAGAAAAATGAAAACGTAAGCAATTATTTCAATAAAATATTAAATACATATAATGAAATTAAAAATATTTATTGAAATATCAAAACAAATAAAAGCAATTTATGATGAAAAACAAAAATTTTATTATATGAAAATTAAAAATTTCTATATTTACATTAATTATTAAATTTATTATTTTCAAATGATTTGTGAAAATAATTTGAACTAATAAATTAATAAAATTCTAAACAATTAAATTTTGTATTTTCAAAATGTTCAAAATTAAGAATTTCCTATTTCCAAAATTTCGAAAAATATTAATTTAGTTGCAAAAATTGTTAACCCTTAAACGACGAACACAATACAAGGAACACAAAATGGTAACCCTTAAACGTCGAAAGTAATTATCAGGACAGGCATTTTATTAATCCTTATACTTCAGGTATATACAAAAATGTTAGAATTATATAATTCCGTCACGAAATGTAATTTTAAATTAATTTCTGTCATACTTAACTTAAAGTATGTGAAAAAATATTTTTTTCAACTTAATTATAGTTTATTTTAACCTTAAGGTCAATGTTTTAGCTTAACTGCCATCTAATAAATTAATATTCACAAGTCTCTATCGTAATCGCCATTTCAAAATTATAATGTAAAGATATAAACTTTGCCATTGAAGTTTCGTTTTATTATGTATTTATATTAAACTACGTAGGGAAAAAAATTAAATTTGACATAAAAAATGTAAAAAATTGCACGGGAATATTTGGTAAATTCGCCGAAACGAGTAATTTTAGAAATGTTTACCAGAGTTACCACTTTACTGAAATTTTAACATAAATATCGTAATCTCATTGTAAACATAGCTAAATTTTATATGACAGTTTTACCTAACCTGAAGTAGCATGTCATCTTTTTTGATTTAAATTAATTTAAAATGATTTGAAATTCCCATGTAAACGCCAGTTATTTGCACTTATATATAAAATAAATAATGATGTCCGCATAAATCGATAAGCAAAGTTTAAGGGTTAAATATTCGTCTCTGAGTATAATTTTTTCATGGTTGTTTTAAACTATTTGCCTTATATATAAGTTAAATCCTTGACGAATCCTTTTCCCAAAACCATTTAGTTAAATGTACCTAAAAAATACTGCATATAAATAAAATACAAATAAAAATCAATTCAATATTATTGCAATAAAACAAAACAAACAAAAAAAAAGTCAATTTAACATACAAAATGCATAAATTTAATCATAAAAATTTATGGTAAATAGAACAAAAAAATATTTTAAAATAATAAAAAATCAATGAAATCCAAAAAAAAAACATAAATTTATTTCAATTATATAGAAATTAAAAAGTTAAACAAAATAGTATCTTCAAAACGCCGTCGTTCGAATTTAGAACATGCAACGAGAAATATAAATAAAATAAACATTTTTAACAAAATAAATTTAATAATAAAAAATATATTTATTCATTTAAAAATAAATTATATTCAAAATTAAATACAAACCAGAAAAATTTATATATATAATAATTAAAAAAAAAAAAAATTAAAAATAGAAATAATTATAAATATAAATTAAAATGATTAAAAAATAAAATCAAAATTATAAATAGAGAAAGAAAAACTTATCTTCCAGAAACAAAAAATTAAAAAAAAAAATTTCTAATTAAAAATATTTAATTCAAAATGAAATTATTAAATAACAAAATTATAAGCAATATATTTAAAAAAATTAAACAATTTAGAAAAGACAATTCAAAAAAACAATATAAAAATTAATTAAAAACATATAAAAAATCCAAAAAATCAAAATAATTTTCATTAATTTTTAATTATTAGAATATTAAGTTAAGAAAATAATTTTATAAATTAATTGGAATTGGATACGGGACAGATCGAGAAAAAAAATGCATTTTTGCAAACGGACTTTATATGAAACAAAATGGTAACAATTTATAATGTTGAAATCATGCGGAAGATGGCAGCATAAGAATAACAGAAGATTCTATAGTAAATAATTACTATAGCATCTGCGATTTCTAAGGAACAAAAAAATCTGTCATAGCTTGTAGATACAACACTTACTCTAGCATCTTTTGTTATTCTGTGCTCTAAGTCTAAGTCCTTAGTGCTGACAGGCATCAGAAATCTTGTCTTAAGCTAAGTATCGTGCAAGTACGCACCTCAAAAAAACCCGAATTTCCATACAAAATTTTACCAGCGACAAAAATGTTGCTTATAATTTTTTTTTATAGTATTCTCTTAGTATCCACTTCAAAAAAAAAAAAAAAGGTATTTTAGTAATTCATTTTCTCAGATACAGGTGGCGTGTGTATAAAAAAATGTCAAATTTTTACCAGATATTTTAATAGGCAGGTTGGTAAAAAGTACGTAAAAATTTATTTTACTCAGTCTTGTCAACAGATTTGACAGTTTTGATCAGTTGGATTTATTTTAATTTTGACAATCAGTTGATTTTCGAAATACCGCCATCTATTTCCCAATCAGCTCAAACTTAAATTAAATTTTGTCCGATATGTTACTATCATTTTTACCAGCCGAGGTGCGTACTAGTTACACTTAGCTTTATTTATGACAATTAATCTTGTCATAAACAAATTGTCAATTTATCTTATCAAAACTAGAAGTGTAGCTCTACTGATAAAACAAGATTGTTGCAAACATAAATATCACATTAAAAATGTACAATTATAAAAACGGCTTTAAGCTAAGAAAAGTTTGTGTGATGAACTATATAAAAAAAAAACCGATAATTGAATTATATGAAAATAGTATATCCATTCTCAATGAAATTGACGAAAGTAGACGCAAGGAAAGAAAAAGTTGTCAAACTGCCAACTTTTTTGATTTGCAAACTGGAAATATCAAAAAGTAATAAAAAATTAAAATGACATTTTTTCTCTAGAAATAATTATCATATTTCAGGTAAAATATTATTTGAAGCTATGATTTTAAAGCTTTCATTGTAAATAACTTTATGTTGACATGCTTCAACTTTGCTTTTGCGTTGTGAAACTTTCACTGTGAATCCAGGGTTAAAAAGAGCAATAAAAAGCTATGTTTTTGAAGCTTTCATTTTGAATAACTTTACGTTGACATGCTTTAACTTTGCTTTGGCGTTGTGACACTTTCATTGTGAATCCAGAGTTACAAAAAAAACGATTAATTATGGAAATTAAACAAGTAAACTTAATCTATATTTTTAAAAGAAAATGATTTTTGTAAAACATAAATATTACACAAATTTTGTTAGTTGTTCCAATTCAAAAACTGTATAATTATTTATATCAGTTCCGTATCCATAGTCCAATTCTCTTCTATAATCAAAAACCTTAAAATCTCTTTTCTTTACATTATAATTAGGATATTATATTCTGCATTAAGATACAGCTGACCAAAAATATATTTATAAAATGCATTAAAATATATATATATAAAGTATAGATAATATTTAATGTAAATTCAATGTAATAATTTATACACTCTTACATAATATAATATATAAATGTATTTATTTGATGTACAGTATATTCAAAAAAACATAAAAAAAAGAATTAAAAAATTAAAAAAAAAAAAATTATATATTATTATATAGAAATAAAAATAAAAAAAATATATATATTTTTACTAAATTTGTATAGAATTTTACTAAAAAAAAAAAATGAAATATTTAAATATTATATAAAATCAAAGTTTACATTTACAATTTTTATTTATATTTTTAATTATTTTGTCTTGCAATATTTAGAAAAGCTAAAACAAAATGCTTTACAAAAAAATATATTTAAAAAATAAAAAAACATTAAAAATTAACAACCATAAAAATAATAAAAAACAAAAAAAATATTTATAAATAATAATAAAACACCAAAAATGTAAACCATATTATTATGAAAAACAACCAATTTAAAATAAAACATTAAAAAAAATAAAAATATAATAATTTTTTCCCGAGAAAAGACTTAGAATTTTAAAATATAGTAGTAAATAATAATTATATTAAAAATATATAAAATAATTAAAAGCTGTAATTTAATAATAAAAAAAATAAATTTTATCATTTTAAGTTGAAATTTTCATTTTCAACAGCATAAATTTGCTTAAGTAATTTTAGCATAAATATTTGCATGCATATTTTTTAGTGATATTTTTCAAATTGCATTATAGTTTTAAAAAAAAAACCAAAAATTTAAGTAGAAATATTTTAATAAAACAAAAAAAAAATAATAAAAAATTTAAAAATATTCTTAATTAAAACAATTTTAATTAAATTATAAAAAATTTCAATTTCACTTCTAAATGAATATTTTTCTATTAAAACTTAATTTTATATTTTCCATAAATGTACAGAGGATTTTAATTATCATTATATTAAATCAATTTATTTCATATTAATTTTATCAATTTCCGATATCAAGGAACTCGTAATTGATGACCTTATTTTTTTTGCTCTAGCAATACTTTTGAATTACAAAATTTTCTATAGAAATTGCTCAATTCTTTATTATCCCAAGCATTTGTCATACGACTTTCAATGGTGATTCTCAGCCAACGTTTTACATCAAAAAATAAGGATAGTACGGAAAGCTAATAATAAGAGACGGTTTTAACCTTTTTAAAGTTATTAATTTTCGTCACTACAGATTATGATGAAGAAAAGTAATGACTCGAATATGCTCAATCATTTCTTTATCAATTTCTTTCTGGAACAGTTTTCATTCAAATTTTTCGAATTTTGGTTCGAACCTTGTTAACTTATTTACTCTTCAGCTACTTTAAAAATTTTGGCGAACCACTTACAGTATAAATATTCGCAATATACTACATAAGTATTTATACTCGATAGTAGTTTTACAAAAAAAATCAGACCTGAACATTATTCAATTTTTCAATTTTGTTTTTTGGATAAATACATTTCTTAAAATTAATGCAATGTCTGAGTCTGTCCAATTGTGGTTCAATTTTTGATAAAGCCGGTTGGAACTAGCTCTCAATGTTCATTTTCCGATATAATGCAAATTTATTTTATAAAAGTGATTTGCAACCGAAAAAATGAAAGCTCAGCTAACCCCATTTCGAATGCGCGCCATAAGTTGAGAACCTAGTTACCACACTGCTCATTGAAAGAATTGAAATGAAAAATTTAATGTGTCAAATCACCTACAATATCAAAAGTTGAGTTATACTCACTAAATTAACTAAGGTCAAGTATTTTCTAAATTAATATTTAGAAAATACAGAATTCACCTAAAATTCTGATGCCAGAACAAAATCAGTTCATATCTCGTTAATTATTATCTATCTGTACATATTTTTTTTTTTTCATTTTTTTATTAATCTGAATCTGAGAATTTCAATTTATTTTCTACACAACAAACATACATAAATACTGTAAACTATGCAAATAAATATACGTAAAAAAGAAATCAACATAAAATTCTGCAAGATTTTTTATGTACAATTTTTTTTTCTTTTATCAGAAAACTTTTGGCAAAACTCAATAAAGTAGGAAAATTAATAATAATAATAAAATATTTTTTATTTCAATTATTTCAATTGAAAATGATTTAAATAATTATTATTATTGTAATTTTTATCTATAAAACCAAAAATCAAAAATATTAATAAATAATACAATCATTTTATGATCACAACAATTTAAAAAAAATTTAAAACTATAATATAAAATTTGCGTATCTGTCTGTCTCTGTCTATAAACTTTAAAAATATATATATATATAAAAATAAATATATATTTTAAGTAATTATATAAATGTCTTGTAAATTTATCCTTCTCTACAAAATACCTAAAAATAATAATTTTAATTTAAAAAAAAAAAAAAAAATAGAAATTATGTTATAAACAAACAAAAAAATGTCTTATTGTAAAATGTTATATTTATTATTGTGTATCACAAATAACGTTCTTGACGTCTATATACACACACCCAAAATACACCATTTTATCGATAAAAAAAAAAATTAAAATATTTATTTAGAGCCAATAAAGCAATATATATTAAAAAAAAGAAAAAAACTTGAAAATTTAAAAAGAAAGTGAATAAAATTTTTAATTTTCAAAACAAATTGTCTAAATTTTCAATTCATTGATTTTTTTAAAGTTAGATGGCCAATAAGTGCAGAACCAGAAAAATGTAAGTAATCATTTGACGTATTAAAGAAATTGTTCAACACGAAACATCATCGTCGAAAACGTTAACGTTAACTAAAGCTTTTATAAAAACATTCAAAAAATGTGATAATTTCCAATATTTCGTAAGTATTTAAAATAAGCTTTTATGGTAGCGATACTCTCAACGTTGTCGCTTTGAAATGTCAAACAAAAAGTTGAATGAAACATATAGAAATATATGAGAGAAATTTATTCCACGGAAAATTTGGCTAGCTTTCAACTTTTCCTCTCTGTCGCTTTGAAATATGAAATAATTTTATAAACAAATTTTCTTTTTATATGATATTTCTATCAACTTTATTTTGACGGACATTTCAAATCACCAGCTGTGTAGCGGCAACATCGCGTGTATATGCAGCATTATGCTTTGACAAAATGTTTTAATATTTCATTAAACTGGGGTGGTAACATGTAAAAGATTGTAACTTTATTAGTAAACAAAAGCTTTTCTGAGTAATATATATAATAAATAAGCTTTTATATGTAAAAAGTTTCTACCTTTAAATGTGGTTATTTGTTAGTAGCTTTTATCAGTAAACAAGTAGAAGTTTGTCAATCTGTTCTAAAGCTAATAAGAAATAATTACATTATATGTGAAAATTATTTATATGTGGCCATGCTTCTTAATATGTAATGGATTTACGAGTGCAAGATCATATGACAATTATAGAAAATATATCAATACTCAAGTGGAACTTTAAAAGTGGTATCACATTGGAACCAGTGTTGACTAATTATGAAGCTTTATCATTAGTATAACCTTAACTAACTTATTATTTATTATCAGAGCCACAATTACATTTTGTTATTTGTTCTTTCGGTTCAATTATGTATATTTAATTAAAATAATTGAAAATAAATAATTTCTAAAATAATTTTATTAAAAATATTGAAGCATGCAATGTTGCCAAATTATTAACAATCATTTTCCATATAATTAGGATATATAAAAATATTTATGACCAGGATATAAACTTTATTTAGGAATCCATGGTATGCCCGACTGCATATACGATATTCACATTGAACCTGCTTAAATGAGGTTACACTTATTTTTGCCTTGACTGTGAACACTATATAGTTTCAAAATTAAAACTATGTCAATATTTATTCAAAATCGATTATAAAATAAAAATAATAGCAAAAAAATTTACATAATTAAGTAATCAAATGATTAAGACATCAATTCCTTGTTGGAATAAACAATATTTTTAAAAAAATCTACTTTTACTTTAGCTAATATTGGTTTTGTTACTGAATCTTATAGTTTAAATTCCCATAAATTGCGAATCGCACTTAGCCGACTTCGACGCACCATATACTTTTAAATATTTTCCATAACTTCTAGAAATTTATGAATTTTTTAACAACAATAATATTGCAATAAATAAATCAGAATTCAAAACTACAGAAAATTTGTATCAATTTTGTGTTAAACTATAAAAAAAATAAAATGAATCCTTTTTTTTTTTTGCTCTATAAATTATATTATAATAAAAAAAACTATTTTGTATTAGTTTTAAATTACCATTTTTATATACGAACGATACAGAATTTTTAACCAGCAGCATAACCTTTCCGAAGACGAAAGAAGACATTTATATTCTCTATCATACGATAAATTATGTTTCAATTTTTTTTTTTTTTTTTTTGTCACTTAAAGTAATTCATATTTATGAAGTTGATGTGGTTCGGTCTTTTAAAAAGTACCTGATGAATAGAAAATATCTAAAATATTTTGAAAAGCTTTTAACATCATCAATTTACATTTCGTTTTTTTTTTATATAATACTTTATAGTTTTTACATTTTTACTATATATTGACACCAATGAATCCTTTAAGAAATAGACCAGATGTGAACTTTACACTTTAGCAACGACGGAGTATGAAATATAAATACATAAATAATTTTAAAGAATTCATTGGTTTTTTCTTATTTTTTTTTTTTTGGATTTGCTTCTTGTTGGTGAAAATTATAATGTTAAAAGAGAGAAACTGATTGATTTCTATATATATTTATAGTAAAGGATATGTTATGAATATATATTTTTTTGAAACTGGGAATATTGAAAATTAAGTTTTACACTGTAAAAAATTATATTTTAAATGATAACGTAAAATAAAATATAAAATAAAATCGGAATTAAAACAAAAATTTGAAAATAATTGGAATTACAAAACTTCTAAATCCTTAAGAACATTTTAGACGTAGCCTGATTCAAATTTAAGAGTAAAAAGCATGGTGGAAATGCGTACCAAGAAAATGTTTTTAAATTATAAAATAAATTATTTGTTTTATTAATATATATTTATGTAATCAGGTCCTGCATAATTAAGTGACATTGAAAGTACAATTGAAAGCGTAGTTATAAATTCATTTTCAATAAATATTGATATATGATTTAAGTCTTAAGGGATATAACTCATTGAATCGATCTCTCAGATTTGACCGAACAAGGCAATGTTTTTCGCGTTACCTAATTTTTTATACTACGTGTCACTTACCAATATTTGTGTGATTTGGCCATCCAAAAGTTTTAATCAATCCCAAAGATTTTAATCAAATTCCATGTGTTTTCAACGTTTTAAGTTCAATATTTATAAAACAGCTCATGGTTCAAAATTTTGTCTAGAAAGAGTTATAATTGTAGAATATGTGTACTATGAAAACTTGTAATTATTATATCTCTTGGCATGATCTACTGCCATTTTGACATGATCTACTGCCGACAAGAAAAATTATTGATGCTATTCTTGTATTAAAACTTTCGTAATAAAGTTATTCCATATACTGAAATTTTACATCATACTGCAATTCTTAATGGTATGACTCTCTCATTATCAAATTCCAATTATATTCTGCAACCATCATATTATTTACAGTGTATACATTATTATTTAATATTAAGACCCAGCATTTTATTATAATAAACTATATAAAAACGTTTTATTTATTTTTTTAAACTATATATTTTTATTTTCTACAAATATAAAAACAATTTATACCTGAAAATTGTCTACCATTTTTATAATAATTTCAACATAAGTAAATAAATTTCATATTTTTCATATAAGGTCCTTCGTATAAAATTTGAATTTATTTATACTTTTTACATATATTTTACTCATCATCGATTATCAATAAATGGGAAACTATTATAGGGTCACAAATATTATTCTGACGTAAAATTGTTGTAATATTATATATATGTAAATGATAATATTATTCAAATTTTTATATATTTACAATTTAATGATATAAATTTATTTTAATATGAAAATTTATTATGATAAATGAAAATATAGTGAGTTTTTTTGCCCGAATTTTTCATACATTTTGATTTCACAGCTTGTTTCAAATTGCACATAAAACTTTTAATTTAATAGTAACTATTAGCTCCGAAATTTCTTATTTATTTTTCTCATTTTAAAGAATATTAAATCATAGGGACGGAAACCATAACATTATCATAACGATTCAAATTTTCTAAATAACTTTAACTTTATTTTTGTAATGCTACATAACGTTATTAATAACAATAACGAATTTAATACCATTTTTATAGCGATTTACCATATCGTTTTTTCGTTTAATATCAAGTATTTTTATTATTCTCACCAGTATTACTTAATGGAAGGATTCGATAATAAAGGATGACAATTGTTAAATCTTTTTACGTATGTTATACTGTAACTCTTAAGTTGTTACTGTTATACAGTAAGCGTTATACTATTATAGTTACTGTTACAATTACGTGACTGTTGAAAAATCGTTGTCAGTCATCGTATATTTTCAGTATAACAAGGGTAGAAAATTCATCATCAGAAATGCTGGAAGATATTTTAATAAGATTGAATCAATATTTACGAAATAATCTTTTATTTATTAATAAATAAGGTTATATATTTAAATTTTATAATCGAAGAAATAATTATTAATAAAAGCAAATAATTAAATTATAATAAATTACAAAAATTTAAAAATAATTTCAATATAACGAAAGAAATCATAATTTGAAAAAAGTATTAATTTATAATCGCAGTCAATGATTAGCATAACGTTTCGCGTTCCGTTACATAACGTTTAATAACATAACGTTTAAAATTTTTCATTATTTTATAATCGTTATCTTGAAACCCAGGTGAAGAAATTCGTTAGATTTTCTTAGAGACGATATTCCTTCACCACTAAGAACGTCTATAGTATAATTGGCACTTAGTACAAATTTTGGGAACTTACCAAATTATTGCTTGTCTTCCTTTGATGAAATATTATTTATATTATTTATAATAAATAATTCCAGAGCAACAAATTATACACAAAAACTAAATTGAGAAAATACAGATAAATGAATATCATATTTTTCATATTTACCACAATTTTAAACTTTGTTTCTAATTTTACTTCCGGATTTTATTTTTTATTTTTTGTATTATATCCTCTTAAATAAAATTTTCATAATTACATTTTTGTTTATATTTTTTTTGGCTACTTGTTTATCTCAGGTAGTAAGAATAACAAACAAAAATAATAAAATAAATCTTTAACTTATTCCACCGACAAAAATATGTACATACAACATAAAAATCTACAAAATTTAACATAAATTTATACCAGTAATTGTAAGTAACACAAGAATATACTTTTTGATGAGAGTAGAAAAATTATGGTTTTAAAATTTATATAATTGGTACATGTTTTAAAATATATAGTAAATACAGGGTGATTACAGGAAGCTTAAAGTTTAAATATTAATGTAAATGAAAAATATTATTAAAAACTTTATTTCATGCAAGTAATTACTAAAGAACTTTAATAAAAAAATGCATTTATTTTCTGTAAGATTGAACAATTTAATCAACAGCTGTCAGAGATAAAGGCAGCTAGCTCTGGGAAATTCTTCAAAAGTATTGTTACTGATATATTTTCATAATAAATTCATAATAAATTTGAAGTCCTGCAGATCCAACTTCCATAGGTGCAATGGATGCTTTGCATATGGCCGGCTGATTATTCATATTTCATTTTAATATCATTTATTATTTTATCTGTGGACACTAAGTGGCATTTATACTTACCGATATCGTTTAATTCATCACTCCTGACAATCGAATAATTTCAATATATCCGAAACATTGTTACTAATTGTGGAAATCCTTATTTTGATTTCGTAAAACATAAATAATTCAAACGGAAAAATTTTCTTTGAACCCAGATTAATTATTCAGGACATACGTTTAAAATATTAGCTACTTTTAAGAAAATATATAGGACAATATTATTTTCCAAATGACATAACCAAATTAGATTCCCATAGAACACCTTTGTGAACTATGAGAGCCAATCAAGGCCAATCATCATAACTCTAACCTAACTAATTTAAATATTTCTTTTTTGTATTTTTGAAGCATATTTTCAGATTGGTATGGTAAATAATTTGGTATAACTCCTAATGTTATGCTAATTAATAAATTAATAATATTCCTAAGTTATATAGATTTCATATTATATTTGGAAAACAATCATAATAAAGGTTCTGTTCTAACCTATGGACTATATCAGCAAAAAAATGTAATGCGTTCGATAAATTCGAACAAAAAAATATTACGAAAAATCGTTTGCCCAACGTAGCAATTGTGACGATCCAAATTCAATCATAAATTTTATCAACATTTAAAGGTTCCGATTTCATTAATGTGAAAAGACTGAAATGTACAGGCCCTGTTCAGCGTATGCCAAATAATCGAGTGACAAAGAAACACACCATGAGTAAAGCAGAAGGCAGAAAACCAGTTGGAAAATCAACAGCAAGGTGGTTCTATCCAGTTTCCAGGGATGTCAGAAGCATGTAGCTAGTTTTTGAAGTCTGCTACAAAAGACCGGTTTGTGCGGCGAAATCATATAGTTGAAGTTAGTGCTCGATTTGGGCTGTGGAAGCTATACAGAAGAAACAGATATTTGGAGAAGAGAAATTTTTAAAATAAAACTTAGAAAATTCATATACAAGAAATATCAAATTTGATGTAACACTGTTTGTCAAGAAGTAAACTATACAAAATAATTTCTACATAACCCTATAATTATTGCAACAAATTTATTTCATAATTCAAAATAATAACCCAAGCTATAATTTTTTTTATATTTCTATATAAATAGATGAAAATTTTATAATTTATTATAATAACAAACAAAATAAAAACAACAAAGTGTTCTTCATTTCACCACAAACCACATTCATTCTATTTGCTGTCAGATTTGGATTAACACCAAACCAACAAAACTATTCAATTCTCATTCTTCTAACAATTTTTCTATATATATATAAACTCATCTAATTCTATATAAATAATACAATCTTTATATAAATATATATATAAATAATACCAAATTCATTTAGAAATTTTACAATTTAACAAATTTTTGTACGAATTAGTGTGTTTTTTTTATTATTATTTATTTACCAAAACCTACCCCAATACAAAATGTCCACAAAAATGAACCAAAATGTTAAAGTATCCTCTAGCAAAACCTTATTATAAATGAAATACCTTCTTATATATATATATAAATATATAAGAAATTTTAAACTAAAAGAAAATTATTTTGTATATATTTATAAAGTATAATTTCCATGAAAAGTAAAAGAACAGAAGCTAAATTAGGAAAATTGTCATAAAACCGGATCAACTTGTCAGAACAGTGTTGGTAATTGTCGTAAATTAAAAATAATAATAAATAAACGAATCCACAAATGAAATGAGAATCAAGAGAATTATAATTCTAGGGGGGGTGGACATAAAACAAGAAAAAAAAATGAATTAGATTTTCTGTTATCAAGGATTTAAGGATAAATTATCTTAAGCATCTTATTGTTTGTCAGGTGAAAATTTCATTTTTAATTATTAGGATAAATATATAAAATAATAATAATAACAAAAATAATTTAATGATTTTTTGTTTTTTACATTTTCCAGGAAAAACTGAGAAAATACAGTAGAGATAAATTATTTTGAATATACAACAAAAAAAAAATAATAGTAATTTAAGTTTTCCCAACAAAAAAAAATTGAAATTTTACATTTTTTTAGCCAATTTAAATAACACATTTTTGTTAAAGTTCTTAATCGAATCCGTATTAGTTTCTGGGTATAGTTTTTCTAGGTTTTTTTTTTGGTTTTGTTACCAGGTTTTTTCCTTGTATATTAGATCAGTGCATATTACTGCAGTGTATACTAAATTTTTATGCGAAAAGTTAGAGGATTTTGTTTTTTTTATTATTATTTGCGGTAGCATTTTTAAAATAATTTTTTTGTTTCGCGATTACATGCAAAAATCGAAAACATAAAAAACAAAAAAATGTTTTTATTTTTCTATATTGTTTTTTGGTTGCATTTTTGAATCATTTTACTTTTACTTCATTTATCCACTCAGTAGTAGTTATTATAAATAAATATATAGACATAGTTAAAGAATTTCAAATTTACTACACTGTTTTAAAAACTATATTTTCAGTTGTTTTAACAGCCCCAACCCCCAACCAATAAATCGAAAATGAAATTAAATATGGGTAAGTTAATCCCTCGAATTTGATAGTACGAATGATTGACTTTAATTAATTTTTAATTACGGAAAATTAGAATTGGTAAGTAGACAGAAATTGTAAACTCAGCAGGAGTAAAAGTAAGCATTTAGCTAAACTTAGATAATAAGGCAACTATTGTGTGCCTTACGACTATTTAACCTTGTTTTATTATGCGCTAAGAGGCTATAAGAAAAACCATATTTAAATACTGATTATATTAAATAAAGTCAGAATTAAATAAATGAAGTCACTTATTTTCTTCATAAAATTTCAAATTTTAAATTAAATTTGTATAAAAAATTAAACATCTTAAAATACCAATTTGAATAATTAACTAACTAATTGACAATTTTAGGTTCTGCATGCTTTAGAAAAACAATTTTAGCTTCTGCATGCTGCAAAATTAACAATTTAATTATGTTTCTAAAAGCTAAGCAGGTGGTTGGGTGCTAATCATTAATTAATCTGTATGTCTATGTGTACTGATCTGAATCCATTAATCCATTTTCTCAGTGCAAGCTAAAAGATAAGCTTTACTTAAAGTTGGCTTTGACTTAATCCCCAGACGATAGAGTTTAAACTTCACTTTTGATACTTTGAGGAAATATATTCATATACATTTTAAAGTTATTAGAAAAAAGTTTAAATTATGCTAAGCTTCTTTTATTTCCAATATAACATGAATTTTTATGCTACATTTTCATTCCCATAGACATTTTTGTATGTCTTTGCGTACTAAGCTTAATCAATTGCGGATAGTGAATTATACTTTCTCAGCAAGTATAAAAAGTGTGTTGAGATCGATTTCCTCTCAATAATTATATCTATCTTTATGCTTTCAATTGTGGATAACAAATTCAATTACTAATCTTGTAAAAAGTTTCATAATTTCAAGAAAAATTTTCACCAGTGTATAAAAAATTTATATTTCATCTTTAACCTCTTCCCTCCTTTTATGAATGATGATGATATTCAGTTTTGCAATTTTCAAATGGCTAGTTGTTATGTTGTACATAAAATAGTTATTTTACCAATTTTCTATTTTTATTTTCTCCCCTTTTTTTTCACAATTTTTTTCTCAACCACAAAGCATACAATCTAAAAAATATATACAAAAAAGATAGAAAAAAAAACAGAAAGATCTGCACCAAATGGAAATATGTTTTTAAAGTGAGATTATGGTAATTTATTGAATAATTCTTTTCGAAATTGGTTTAGATATTGTCTCGGGCACTTTCTTTTTAGCTACTATATATTTCTGTACATTATTTAATTCATGTTCTATCTACTATGAAGAAAAAAAATCCTTGAAGATAAAACAATACTAACAGCAGCAAAATACATATAGTTTTTATGAAAAAAAAAAATATTTTAAAAATTGTAATATCAAGCAACCACAAATATATTAAAAGTAAAATAAAAAAAAATATTATAATATATACAAATGTTTTTATGTCACAGTCAGAATTAGGAGTTTTTTTGTAAAATCTTGGAATTAGCAGATTTTTAACTGATCTATGCTATAACTAGCATGAATAATTTTGTAAAAATCATAAACAAGAAAAAAAATTCTAAATAAATAAGTAAATAATTAAGTTCGAAAATTTAAATTGAACTCAAATTATGGAGTTAGATATTAAAAATTAGAAGTAAATTTGATAGTTTAGTGAAAGTAACAAAAATTCCACTGCCAAAAATTCCTATATGAAAAATAAAGGTAAATCTATGGACAAATTAGTAGCAGTGACAGATAATTCGTTTCACAAACTCAATAACTAATAATTTGTAAAATTAAAATAAAGCTAATCAAATGAATCAATTTATTGTAGTAGCCTACAATTTGCAGCAGCTTTGGCAGTAACGAATATCAATTAATTTCTAATTAAACTAATTATTTTCAATTGACATTTTGGAAAATGATTTGTGATAGTCTATTAATATTTAAGTCAGGATTAAAAGTTATACATTATGTTCGATTTCGCGATGAAAGCTTAAGCCTTTTCCAGAGCTTAAACTTCGGTTGAACCTTTTTTCTGGTTTCTCGGTACAAGCAAAAAGATAAGACTTCCTTAAACGGCGGTTTAACTTAAACTGCAAATGGATAGAGCTTAAGCTTCACTTTTGACACAGGAAATAAATTCATATAAATTTTAAAGTTATTAGAAAAAAGCTAAAATTATACTAAGCTTCTTTAAGCTTTCTAATATCACATAAATTCACAATAACACTATTTTCAATTATTATTCACAATAATTATACATTTTCTGGTTTAGCTTAATGCAAATTTTAATTAAGAAGCCAAATTAGCTTAAGTTGTAAACTTAAGCCACACTATCGGTTTAGTTAAACTTGAGCTTAAGCTTTGACTGTGAAATCGGCCATCAATATCATTGACTGCTGAGGATTAACTAATATACTTAATGTCATTACCTAATTGATAAAAATTCTAGTCAATTTTCAAGTGCAGTTTTGTCAAGTGGATGAAACTGACTTGTAATGTCACCAGAACAAAAACAACAATTTTGTCTGTAACATTTAATACCATCCCCACTCACACTAATAAAAAACCATTTTGATATGAGACTATGTCCTTCACGATTATTCTGCATTAAGTGTGGAGAGATTTCCACCGTAAAAATAAATAAAATAAAAAAGTTTGTGTATTGTTTTTATGTTTTCCCTTTAAAAAAAAATGTACTACAGATTTTCGTTGTTGATTTTTCTTTTTTTTCTAGCTTTTAGCTGCAATACGCGTCACACAGCACAAGCTTTTGTTATTATATATTTACTACTTTTTTCCCCCCTAAAACAAAACAACTTTTTGGTTTGGAACTAATTTTTTTTTTTTTGTTGTATGAAGGCTTTATAGCATAACTAAATAACTATACTGGAAAACTACTGCTCGTATACAGTATTTTTATGCTAAACTGCTTTTTTTTACTTTGACCTGTTTGTTTGTTGGTATAGCTTCGATTATTTTAGGGAATTTGTTTCATTTTTTTTCTTTTTTTTTTTAATGCTAAAAAGTTTTTAATTCAATTCGATTTACATGTAAATCTTTTTTTTTCTGTATCCATATATAAGATTCCCAGATTAAAGTCTTAATAAAAAAATATAAATAAAATTTATTTTTGAAATTTTTGTTATGAATAAAAATTTTTGTTTTTAAAATTTGTATAATTTTTTAACACTTTCTATTAGAAATTTATTGGTATTTTTTATGTATTAAATTAATGGAATTATGGTTTAACAAAATTCTAATAGAATTGAAAAAAAAAAAATTATATTTAACTTTTTAACTACTAAAATGAATCACTATAAAAGTTATAATTTTATTAGAAACTTTTTAAATTCATTTCAGTTTTATTTAACAACATAATATAATTTTGTGTCGATTTGGTTTTTCAACATAAAAATTTATTAAATATGTGTCTTTAACTGGTGGACTATACATTTAAATGAAAATAAAATATATTTAGTAAAATTAAAAAAAAAAAGTTTTTAAAAATATTAAACCAAAAATGAATTGTCGTTATTTATGTAATTTTAAATAATTTTTTGTTTTCGAATATTCGGGGTGCGTGTCAACTATCTGAAACACTATCCAAATTACTTTATATTAACAAATTAATTATGAGATTCGTTTTAATAACCATTTAAATAGCTACCGAATAACTTATGAATCATTCTGATTTATTCAGCAACATGGAAACAAGAGTTATTCAGTCACATAGAACTAAAAAGAAGAGTGTGCCATCCTAAATGAAAGAAAAATTACAATATGTACATTCAATATTTTTATCACAATGAATCAAGAAACAAAATTAATGACTCACCCTATATTGTCAAGAATATAACCACAAATTGCAATAGCTTTCATCGTTCCGGCTTTTAAAATTAAATAAGAATCACAACCGGAACATAAATCTTTCTGTAAGGACATTAAAATAATACTGTAACATATAAAAATTGTATATAGAACTTGAATGTAGACAAATTTATATTATCTTCACTTTAGATAGTCGGTAGTGCGGTTCAAAAAATCGCGTTCAATTTATGACAAAAAGCCATATTAGTTTTAAAAGTATGTTAGGCCAGAGATGAATTATAAAAAATTTAATAATGTTCGAATCGAAAATTTTCTTCATAAAAAAGCTATGTCAGCTTGCAAGTATAATAAGATAAATGAATGAAAAGATATAACATTTTCAATTTTAATTATTATTTTACCAAACATTCAATAATTTAATACTTATACGATTATATCATTTCAATTCCAAAAATAGAAAAAAATGTTCTTTAAATCTTTTCCGGTGATATTTTCATCTCTACAATTCTAACAAAATCAATTTTGTCGTATACGTAATTCATATCTGTTAACTTTTCATAAATATATGAAAACCAAATGTATATAATGACCACTTTAACCTTACATGGCCACAGGCCCATTGAATGTTAATTCTATTACATTACTCTCATCTTATTTGCATTTATATCTGTTGCTTTACTAAACAACAACATAAAAAAAACTAACTTTCCAATTTGATGAAAAGATGGACAATGCGAGGATGACGAAAATCCATTTTCTCTAAATATAAATTTATATATACATACATAAATATATCTTTGTCAGATCTAATTAATTGACCACCGCAGCATAAAACCATTTTATTCATTTGAATGAATTGTGTTGGACCAGAAGATTAAACTTTTCTGTAAGTCTAAAGAGGTTTTTGTGCAAAATCATTTTAATATAGAATAGAGAAAACCTAAATAGGAAAATTTGTTAGCAAAAAATTTTTTTCGTAATTTTAATGGATTCAATATTTAGTAGAGATTTTATAGAAAGCTATTACAAAAAAAACATGTATAAATATTATACAGTTTACATATCAGTTGAAAATTAGATATAGAAATCATAAAAAAAATTGGTATAGTCATTCATATAACATAGAAATTATGATGATGATAATGTTGACAGTTTATTATTTAAAAGATTATATTTGTAAATCCTTTAAAATTGTTGCGGTTATCTTAGGGATTATATTTAACAATTATTATAAATTTCATTAAAATAATTATATGGCTTTGTAATAACTAGCCAAAGAGTTCATAAAATTTTGTAAAAAAATTTTGAATTTGTTGATTATTGTTGAGGCAGAATTTCATTAAAATTTATATTGATATAGAAAATGATTATCATAAATAATAAATTTATGAAAATTCTAACAATTTATTAATACAATTTTGTTAAATGTTCATATATCTATATCTTAATTACATTTTACCTTTCAGATTGCTAATCAATAACACAAATTCACATATTAACATTTAACAAGAGAAAAATAATTTTCCTATTCATATATAAAACCAAATCGAATGTTTTTAATTGAAGGACAAAATTGGAAAGTTTTAACGATATTGACAAAATATAATTGGATTTTCTATATAAATCGGTTCTATATTTCTAAAAGTTATTTTATTTTTAAAATGAAATTTTCTATATTTAGTTTAATTGTTTCACTATATTTGACATTCATTTTCATTTTGTTTAATTTTAAAATTGTTTATTCGAAAAATTGGTCAAATTACCTTTTAAAATATTTTAGACAACAGGTTACCATAAATTCAATTCACATTTCATTGCAATATGTACAAATTAATTGAAATGAATTTGGATTGTTTTGGGTATATTTATACAATTTTAAATACCAACTTCTATGGGTATAGAGAGTTTTCAACAAAAAAAAATGCTTTTAAAAATTACTAAAACTGGTAAGTTGAAATATTAATTAGAATTATTTTACTATTACTATGTATTTTAAAATGGAAAGTATGTTAAAATGACAAAATTGAGCTACATCTTTATTCTTAGATGCTTGGTATCACATTTTGAGTACTGTAATATTTAGTGTTTCTTGCAACTACGGAAGCCTTTTTTCTTCAAGTCCCTACTAATAATAGTGTATTACCGGAGACTCGTCAAGACTGTCCATTCGTAATGAAAAAAATCATTTTAAATTGAAAAAATCATCTTGTACTGAATTTGGGAGCAGGATCTTAAATAATAATGACATGATGACCATAAAAAATAATTTATAAATCGAATTATAGTGAAGCCATGTAAATACATTGTTTTGTGGTTCTTTTAGTGTAATAATATTTTTACTCAAAAAGCATAATATCTTATGTCAAAATTACCATTTTTTGAGTATACTGAAATTATGAGTAATTTTTTTTTTTTTAATTTAAATTTATTTAGAACAAGATAAGTCCCTACCCAATAGTAGGTTTAACGCAGAGCTCTTTTAAAATGCAGGATTTCTTACTTACGATTATATGCTGAATAGTAAATAAATCAATTTTATGTCGTTCGTATGCAACTTAAGATATTATGTTATTTTATATTTTGCAGCTGCTTCTGATGATATGTGCACTTAAGTAATTTGAAAATCCTTCCTAATAATACATACAAATAATTTCTGGCTCGTGTGGTAACTTCTTAAGATAAAGATTATTACTTGACATATTTTATCAAATGCAAACTCTTAACGAACATAAGATGAATTGACTTCGGTCATATCAAAAGAACAATTAAATATAGAAACTTGAGGGTCAGACCAAGCATACGATAATATTTTCGAGAAATTAATAAAATACTAATTTGTAGATTTACGTATGTTGAGTTAGGATGTTATGTTTTCTAAGTAGAGCCATATATCAATAATGAACGCTATTATTGACCAGATTACTATATTTGGTACTATTTATTTTATTTTATAGATTTTCAAATAACTGGGTTTAACCTATTTAAATGAACAAATATAGCTTCT